>CM023541.1:27174242-27877397 GCA_013350335.1 Chimonanthus salicifolius | reverse complement strand
TGTGAATTAATTAATCTAAATCCAGTTATGAGAGTCTAGATTAATTAATAATTTTTAGATTTAAAGTGGCTGAATAATTATTTAATTCTAAAGGTCATGGGTGTAGCTCAACTGGTTAACCTCCCCCCTCAAGAAGCAGGAGGTGCCAAGTTCGAGCCCCATGGCCTAACTTGGTGTACCCTAAGGGCAGTAGGTATCTCCCGTGGGGGTTTTACGCTGGGTTTCCCGCGGTTTCTCACACGTAAATTCAAAAAAAAAAAGCTACAATCCAAGAGCCAAAGCCTGCATTTCAAGTCAATGGGCCAAGATTTAGTCAAAGTGGGCCAAGCTATGCTCCACAAAGCTTCAATGGGCCAAGCCACATACAAGCCCATGCGCATTTCACACTCTGGGTCAGGCCAGTGTGTAAGCTCAGTCCAACTAAGGTCCAAGGTCTCAAATCCAATTCAAGTGGGCCTGAGTTGAGGTCTTGATCCAAATCCAAAGCCCAAAGTCCAATGAACTCCATGGTCCATGTTTGAATTTATCTAAGTCCGACCCTTACCTATGTCCAAAACCCATAATCCAAACTTCAAATCCACACCATTCAATTTCCATCTTAGATCTTAACCTTCCTTCTCACATACCCAATTAGGTCAAACCTTAGAGCCACCATCAAATCTAACCCATCCATTCATCTATCATTAGATGTAGGTCATCCAACATCATCATGATCATCTTAACCTTAGATTAGTGTTCATCCATGCATCACCTATTAATCCTTGCATTCATTTCATGCATTAGTCATCTTAGCCATTAGATATTAGGTCATCTAATCTCATTCACCCATTCATCTCTTAGAAACCCTAGAGCCTCCACATGCATCCATCACATACACACATTTCCTTAGATTTAGGTCATGCATTTCATCATCCATTTAAGATCCATCTATGCATCTAAACCCTCCATCAACCATCTACCCAATTTTATAATTATTTTAACCTAAATACCTTAGAGTCATTAGATCAAAACCCATTTAATCTAAGCCCTCCATTCATAAACCCTAAACTATGAACAACTTGTAGTTCAAGCTAGCCTCCATGCACATATTATACCTTATCATCCATGATTTTTGCAACTTAAAACCTCTCCATGCACTTAGACTAAAAACCATCTAGATACATCCCTAAGATCCAAACACACCTCATAATCTAAGCCCCAAATATCCCACACGATTTTTTCCAATCCCAAAAAATCCAATTTCTAAATTTTCTCCCAATCTCCTATCTTCTCTCCACCTTGACCTAGCTACCAAGGAAAGCCACAAAAATCGTGTGACCCTCCTTGTGTAACCCTAAAAATCTAGTTTTAATCCCCATCATCTATTCTCATTTAGATTCAATCCAGTCCATTGATTTCCCAACTTAAGCCTTGATTTAATCCAAGCCATCCATCTCTTTTCAAAACCTATAAATACTCCGTTAACAATCAAGTCAGAAAATTTTTCCTGATGAAAACATTCTAAAACTCAAAAGCCACTCCATCCGAGTGAGAAAGTGCTTTTTTTTTTTTGTTAAAATGACGGTCCACATTTACAGTGTAAATTGAGTATGTTAAATTTTATTTTTGGAAATATGAAAATATGGAAAGTTTGGTTATATCACAGATTGAGTACTGAATATCTCTATCTCAGTATATATTTTTTAACTTCATATTCATTGTTAAATTAAAGTTTTATCAAGTTGGTAATTTAAAAAGGGTCAAAATCTATGGAAATAGAACAAACTGGATGACTCGTTAGATTCAAAATTTAAAAATACAGTGGGGTTGTGAATTTTGAATCTCATATAACTCAAATGAGTGGTTTTCCACAACGAAATAGTTTTAGGGTCTTAGCTGGAGAAAATTCGATATTTACAACTTTGCCATTTTCACTTTAGTGAGTCGGATCAACGAGCTTTCGAACTCGGATCGAGTTAAACTTAGACTTATCAGAAAACTCACTCCGTAATCTTCACGATTAAAGGATCACAATCCACAATTAACGGCTCTTAATCACACAATTATTTTTTTATTAGGGTTGGGGTATTACAAAATTATTTAAAACTAATTTAAAAAAATTGATTATTTATATCGAAAGTAGAATGATAAACTACAAGTGATCCAAATTTGAAATTTTAAACACTTGATATTAGTGATCAAAGTTACTAGACGTCCTTAAAAATACCAAAATTGTGATTTTGACCATTAAGGCAAGTGGTCAGAAATTAAATTTTGAGATCAAATTTAATCCACTTGTAGATGATTATGTCTACTATCAATCTAAGTAGTTAGATTTGTAATGATCTCGAACGGACAAGCTCGAAGTTACCATCTTTACAAATATGTGGGTTCAAATTTTAACTTTGTATGCCCAACAAGCTTTGAATGGGCTTTGGCTACCATAGACCAATCCAGGTCCGTAAATACTCTTAAAAAGAATTCCAGTAAAGCAACAATTATTAATTGAGGTAATCTTTAATACTCTTAGAACTTAGGATTTCATTCACCATATGTCTATTAGTTAATAATTTAATTTTATTTATAATATAATATTAAAACATGAATTTTGCTTTATTAATTTTTAATATTTATAGTTGTGTTTGTGAGAACAAAAATATATTTTTATGAAATATAATTTTAATTAATAATTTAATATTATTTATAATATATTAATAACATTTAACTAGTATTAACTCGATTAAACTTTATTTAACCCACCTTTTCTCTCAGTCACTCCACGAGTCAATTTATAAATTATTGGTTGTAACAGTAAACACCCGATAATAAGCTAAAATGCTAGATTTCCCCGAAATCTTGTTGATCAATCAACCCACACGTCAAATGTGGGCCAACCCTTATCCACAAAAATCGAAGAACCGACGTCCATGCGCTCAGTTGCTGACTCAGTACCTTATCCGCTACTTCAGTTTTTTCTATTACCCGGAAAGCCCAACGCAACTGCCAACTCTCGCACACTACCATGGCTTCTGCATCTCCCACTGCTTTGCCGGCATTTCTGTCCTCAAGAAGCCCGGTCAGAGCAGGTCGGTCTTCCCTTGCCGGTTGTTCTCCGAGATCGGTAGCTGGTGGTCTTCAAATGTGGAAAAAAGGCAGATCTACCACAGCGGTTTCAGCCGTGGGCGAAGTGTCGTCTGAGGGTACCACTTATCTGATTGCTGGCGCCGCCGTCGTGGCTCTCCTGGGCACTGCATTCCCGCTCATCTTTTCCCGCAAGGACACGTACGTCTTTTTCCTTCAGTAGAACTTCCGGGGACGTTTTGTTAGTTTCGTAGGACAACCTATTATAATCGAATACTGGATTTTAAAAGGATATTTTTTACGGAGAAATGGCTGTAGGAATTTATTTTTTAATTAATAATTTATCATATTTTTTTCTACTAATCTATCTAAAATAAAGTTAATCGGTAACTAGATCGAGTCTGATTTGATTACCTCATTTAACAAATAAGGAGAGATGGACAGATACTGAGTTAGGTCTAGAGCCGCAATTGAGTCAGGTTTTAGATCTACTTGAGCCCAGTCCCGATCTTGGGCCTGGCGCCAAGTCAACTCAACTGAGTCAATTGATCCTAGTCCGAATTATATTAGTCGGATTTGAGTCTAATTTCTAGCCTGGGAATGTTTCATTCGGGATTATTCTGGCTGGGCTTTTTTGGCCTAAAAAAAATGTTCGCTATTATTCTATTAAAATAGAAATTACTTATTATATTTTTTAATATTTATACACAACATTAATTAAATAAAATTATATATTATAAATTATGACTCAAATTTTGGATTTTGGGCCAAATTTTGGTTTCTACTTCCTAGGCTGGGTTCTGCCAAAATTTTAATTCAAGTTTGATATTTTAGATCCGAAAATGATTGAAACTCGAGCTGGAGTCAATTCCAATTTGAATTCTTGTGTTTTTTATTTATGTGGATTTATCTTAGGCTTGGCCCAAGTTGCAGCCTTTAGTTGAGTATCATATTTAACAAATGGACAAGTTGGATGGACCTATTTAATTTGGTCCTTTCCTTGGATGAAGTTTACCTGTTTGATAAATGCATTGTGACTCATTGTTTCAACTTATTTTGTAAATGAGCTAAGTTAGGTTAATCCATTTAATCTTATTCAGATTAAATTAATATATTTAATATATTTTTAAATGATTTGATTTATGAATTTCACAAAATGTTATACTAAGTTATTTAAAAAGTCCGTAACATCATCACAAAGGGGTGCTATCATTACTACATTGAATAATTTCTCGTCACAAAAAGCCTAAAACCTCATTGGTGGAGGCCAGATCTATTGAAGGCTAATGGTCGAAACTGAAAATCTTCCAAAGGTCTTCAATACCAATTATAATTTAATCCAACTTCTAGAAGTCGAATTCAGGAAAATTTGAAACTGCCTTAATTTTAACGAGAGAATCCATTTTCAAATTCACTCAAAGAATTAAAAAATCATTGTCGAATCTCTTAAATTCTCAAATTCCACCAAAGAAACAATGGTTCTTGGAGTAGAAAAGCCAAAGTTTTCAATAGACCAACACTTAATTTTACTTAGGGAGAGAAATTAAGAGAAGACTCAAATTTTCCTTAGTAAATCCAACACCATGCGAAATTCTCATTATGAAATTATACAATGAAAATTATATGAAGAAAACAATTGAACTCAACGCAAAAATTACATTGGAATTCAAAAGAACGGAACAGAGAACTTATTTGCACAAAGTAAAGAGAAGTATTTGAAACTTGATGCCTTATGCTTAGGGCTGCAACTCGGGTCGGACGGGTCGGGTTCTTCTTAAAATTTAACCCGACTTGAGTTGATATATATGGAGCCCGACCCGATCCGATCCAAATTCTCAACCCAAACTCTAGAATCCGATCCGACCCGAATCAATCTGAATTCTAATCCAACCCGCATTCTGAACCCATTTTAGCCTAATTTTAGCTGGGCCGGGTCGGGTTGGATCGGGTCAGGTCGGATTAACTTGTAAAATCCTCAACTCAGCTCGACCCGAATTCATGCTGGTTTTTATCTTCTCAATCCGACCCGACCCTGCTGGTCTAAAATTCTTGACCCGACCCGCATGATTTTTGGGTGGTCATGCGGGTTGGGCCAGAACCCGACCCGAGTTGCAGCCCTACTTATGCTCATCTGTGACTCCTTATTTAGGGTGAAATTTTCGAAGAAATTTATATAAATGTCATGACTTGGATGAGTGCCATCCAGTGTTATATGTCATTGAACTAAGAAAAGGAAAAAAAAAAAAAAAAAATAATGTCCTAAGTAGGTGCGTCCAATTCTTGCCAAGAGTGAGATGATTCCTTCGCTAAATTGGTTCCAAGGTGACAAGGATGATGATATGGAAGCTTATCCTTTCTTTTTATCTTGACACTCTTCCTTGCTCCTTGCTAATAGACTTCTAAACCTCAGCTTTTGAAGCCCAAAACACGTCAGACCGAGCCCTAACCCATATACTCATCATATTGGTACTTCATTTTACAATTCTAGGTCCATTTAGCATCTTAGAAATGCTCTTTCTTCTACCATTGAATTGATCATGAGGTTCAAGAGAAACTTGGACAATGTCATCAATTTGATCATCATTTTCTTCAATTGGGTCTACTATGTCCTTGTAATTCCCTATAGTTGAAAGGAGTTGTCCCCGAGTTGACATATTCTGTAGGGCATGGGGAATCTTTCACCAACCCGGTTGGCTTGGAGGTCGAGAATCCACCTGAGATGCGGGAGGTCTTGGGTTCAAGTCACTGTCAACATAAAGTGTTGAGACATGTGGCTCGAATTAACAAATTTGGCAAGTCTCCAAATTCAAACATGTAGACACATCGATCAGTTAGCAGGATGGAAATTGCCATAGGAAGGGTCTCTTCATAGAGGAATCTGCTAAGCGAGAAAGGGACCGACTGTATATTCCAATATACAGTCGGGTGCAGCATCTATAAATAAGAGGGTATCTTGCATGGCAAAGGGTGTGTGTGGGATCACACCAACGGCGCAAGATGTAGCCGAGAGGGTTGAGGCACGGTGAAAGTCTTTCTAGCCTTTGACGGTAGGAGAGGAGATGTCCTCTTGGCCATTTGCGTAGAAAGGTTCTAGAAGGAAGTGCCTGGGTTGATTGCTGCAACCCATCGGAGATACTCGCATTCGTGAAGCACGTCTGGATGTGCTCGTAGAACGTAGGAAGTGTAGATGGAGCAAAGACAAAAGTTGGGTTCACTATTCTGGGTATGAGAGAGATACAGACATCAACTGAGAGGTGACGTCGGTGTGTTGTATACATGGGTGTACAAGGGACGTAGGCCAGGTGGGCCGAACTACGTAAATCTTTGGTAATCTTCTGCTTGATTTTATTCCGATATTTTTGGCTGTGTTTATTATTCCGCTAATAAATGCTAACAAATGTATCAAAGCTTAGGTTGAGACCAGGGCAACAATGGGTAAACGGAATAAGGCACAACAAATCAAGGGGTTCGGTTATGAAGGCCAATTTGCAGCGTGAGTAGTGCAAGAGGGCACCACAGAGAGCAGTTGCAGCAGGGTACGCAGCGGGGACAGGTGGAGCAGCCATACCACACCGGTTCTGTATGCACTAGAGTTCAGGGACCATCACAAGTTCAGATCTGGTTTCTTCTTTCACGGGCAGCCAGATCTGAAAGGAGTTACTCACATGCAGACGGTGAGCGGCAGCTGCAAGGTTCTCTCAAGAGTGTAGCAGTCGGACATGTATGCTAAGAGAGATCTGGAAATCCTGAGAAACTGAGAACTCTGCACAAAAAAAAAAGGGTTGACCTCTTATATGGTGAGCATGGGCTTGCATGGAATGCACATGCATTAGCATCTCTTGATTAGAGTCATATGATATTAAGGTGGAGAACTACAGCAACGTGATTGCTTGGTTGATCTTTGTTGGACATGTATAAGGTTTTACATGTCAGTGAGATTCTAGATCAGCCAATGTGCAACCAAGGCTGGGCTTGCGAAGGGTAAAGATGAGGAGTTTCTCCGATTGATAAACGAACGCAAGAAGGGTTTTTCTTGAGGTAGTAAGTCTCAGATTAGAGGCATGTTTCACGGCAGGACACGTCAGAGAGGCACCAGTTAGTATGCAAGGGTTGTGATGGATAAGAAATTGGTGAGCTCTATGCAGTGTTGGACGTTAAGACACTGGGCATTATAGAAAGGCAACATACAACAATACATGGATTGGTATGTGAGGATGATTGCATCTGTTTGTGTGACTTATAGAGGGAAGTTTCAGCCATCGTGAGTGACAGGTGCAACAGCAGACAAAAATTAGTGTGGAAACAATAGAAATTTGTCTGTGGGATCTTGGAGGAATAGATCAACAATGAGTGATCAAGAGGTTGGTTGCACCGTGTGTTCATGAGGTGGTGTGAGCACAAAAAGAAAACTGCTTAAGACATGGTAGAGGCTTTGGCTGCAGGTGGAGCAAAGACGGGAGTGGCTAGCGTGCACAGAGGTGCACAGTACAGATGTAGTGGAGGTCGATGCCACAGTTATCTCACGGAAGAGTTGGTGAATTCTCGCCAAGGTGGAAGTTTTGGGGAAAAATATGCAAATCACACAATCAAGAAATCAATCACACAAGGAGAACACCTGGTTTTACGTGGTTCGGCAAGATTGCCTATGTCCACAGGGCATGCTAAATTACCTATGAGGAATAATCGGTCAGGTTACCAGGATTACATCAATGCTACCCACCCTTTTCTCACAGTCTCTCTTTCTCCTCTCTGTTTCTCTCCTAGAGAAACTGCAAAGCCTGAAAGCCCTAGGATGAAAGAGAACAGTATATATAGGCATACACATATTGGGCCCACTGGGCCTGGGCCCATCAGACAACTTAGACCCAAAAGGGACTTTGAGCCATAAACCCAACAAAAAGGGCCACTCCCCATAGTATTACCCAGTGTCTGTGGATAGGGAGGTTTGCCCATGCCCCAAGGATTAGTCAGGTGCTCTAAGTGTCACGACCCTATCCCAGGCCTGTGACTAAAATGCTACAATAGTACCATGAGATAAGCATCAAATAAAAATACTAAATGCAAACATAACCATTAGGAGTTCATATTACTACCCATTTGTTCCTGTAAAATGTTTTATTTATATCAAGGACAATATAAAATACATAAGACTGGAACTTCTCCATTGAATACTACCATTGATTTGATCATGAAGTTCAAGAGAAACTTGGACAATCTCATCAAATTGATCTATCATTTTCTTCAATTGGGTCTCCTCATAATTCCCTATAGTTGAAAGGAAGTTGTCCCTGAGTTGACATATTCTACAGGGCATGGGGAATCTTTAGCCAACCCGGTTGGCTTGGCGGTCGAGAATCCACCTGAGATGCGGGAGGTCTTGGGTTCAAGTCACTATCAACATAAAAGGGCCATTCCCCTAGTATCACCCAGTGTCTGTGGATAGGGAGGTTTGCCCATGTCCCAAGGATTAGTTAGGTGCTCTAAGTGTCACGACCTTATCCCAGGCCTATAACTAAGATGCGACAATAGTACCATGAGATAAGCATCAACATAAAAATACTAAATGCAAACATAACCATTAGGAGTTCATATTACAACCCATTTGTTCCTATAAAATGTTTTATTCATAATCAAGGACAATATAAAATACAAAAGACTGGAACTTCTCCCATGATGGCTTCACCTTCGGGGATGGGGTCCACCGGACCCCGTCTCCGACGTTGTTCCTGCATCTACGAGGGGTTAGTCCACCAAAGAAAAACAAAACAATATAATTAAGACACTCAATAAATACTATAGAATTAAGTCCAATACGAGGTAATTACACTTCTTCCACCACATTGCCATTCAACCATTTCCATTTATCATTGACAAAGAGGGTATCCATTTATTGACCACACAGAGATACCCCTACTCCCAATATCCACACAGAGGCACCCAACATAAAAGACCACAAAGAGGGACCTTGAGATCATTCTCCCATTCTTCAATGCCCATGATGCAAATAATCTAAATTTCCACACCACTAGTCATACAAGGTCTCAACTCTACTCTTGATACCACACTTTACCCAAACCCTTCATGATCCCCATTGTAGAAGGTTTAGGACAAATATATCATTAACATACACCTACACCCACACTACACTAGTATAGCCATGCCTCATTCACACATGCATTTTAACAACACTCTAGAAGGCAATAATGGGGAAAAGCCCTCACAGTGCACAACTACATCACACTCTTCATTATGAGAAGAATTTAAGACCATTATGCCTCATTTACAAACATCAAAACTGAAAGTTCCTGGATGTGCTAGAGCCAAGGACCAAGATTGTCTCTAGAGGGGGGGTGACTACGACAATCACCAATTTTAATGGTCTTTAATATTTCTTGATTAATCAATGATTGTAGTGGATTAATTAGATTAATCAGTGTGTGATAAGAGAGTGTACCAATAAAAGAACAATTCATACAATAGCTCGAACACCATAAGACCAATTTATAGTGGTTCTGTTAACCAACCTACATCTATTGTTGAGACTCACTCAACCTTAGGTTATCTCTAATTCACTAAGTGGGGAATTACACTCACAGTAATAGATTAGGACTTCCACCTACCCAATTGGTTGAGAATTTCACCCAACTCCTATCCCTCTATTTTTTTACATTGGTTCAAGTACCTTGTTTTAGTCCATTTCACAATTATTTGAAAATTAAAATAAAACCTAAGAAGCACTTGCCTTTTGATAGCTTCACCTTGTAGATATGTGCTTCTTGAAGATGTCCTTCCCAATGTGATGTCGACGATGTCGAAGATGTGACTTGTGTATGCTCAATCACAATCTATGGGTAAGGTCTCTCAGATTTAAGATTTGCCAATAATTATCCCAGAATTATTCTCTCTCTCTTCTCTTAATCTCAATCAAGATGATTGGATTTCAAATGATTCACCTAAGTTCAGTTCTTAGAGAGTAGTGGAGAGAGGTTGTGATACCTGGAATGCCTTGAGATTTTCCTCTATTAAAAAACTCCAACCCCATTCATCAAAATTTGGAGTTTATATAGGCAACCAGAAATTTCTGAACTTACAACAGGCGATTGATCGTGCTTTTAAACTAGCCGTTGTAATGTGACTGTTGCACATTAAAAGTTTTCCAATGGATAGAAAACGGTCACGGATGATTGATCGTCCCTTACGATGATCGTGAGAATTTATGGGTGATTGATCGTGGGGTGGCGATCGTATCGGCTTGAGACTATCTTGTTTTGATAGTTCTTTGTCAAGACAAGCCTTATCCAGACCTAGGGCGATTGGTTGTGCACTCGATGTGTCGGCCCTATCCACACGATTGATCGTGCAGCTGATTGATCGTGTATGATCAAGATTTTAGCCCATGTTTCAAGTCCAACCTTGTCCTGTCTTAGTGATAAATCGCCCACACGATTGTATCGTCAATGTACCAGACGATCGATTGTGGCCACGAATGTATCGTTCTGAGACCACTGGTGTTTGATAGTCCATTCCAAGCAGAACCTTCTTTTTCCAGACGATGCATCATTGAACGATGATTGATCGTCTGCGTTACTGCCAATTGATCGCCTGACACAATGTGTCGCCATACCAGTAAACTCAAGGTTTTCATATTTCCAAGTTCGGTTACATTGGTTCTGATTTGGCGTCAAACACACACTAGGCTTTTTATGATTATCCAGATGTGATTTCTAAGCTTAGGCAAGGTCATGCTATGTTGTTTGGTTCCACCTAAAGCCATCTATGGACATTTTACCTTTGTGATTGCCATACACATAGTGATGTATGAATCTTGCATTTGATCTTCCTTCTTTGAGCTCTGGATTCAATAGTTATCACTCATTGAGTATTGTTCATAGCTTCAACCTTCCGAGGCAATGCTTTACCTAAGTCATGGAATTGACAAATAGGTGACTCGGCAAGCCAGGACACTAACAATCTCCCTTTTTGTCAATTTTCATGACAAAACACTTAGAAGCAAATGAATACAGACTCGATGACTTAACCAACCCAATATACATTTGAATACAAATATTACACCAATTAAAAGTACATATTCAAATGAAAAAATCCTATATTCTATTCTGCACATTCTTTCTTCAATGCTTAGCTTGCAATCTCCATTGTGATCCTGTACATGTACATGTACATACAAACAATGCAAGCAATGGTGGAAGCATAGGTCTTCCCCTCAATGTTAGTCCAAACATTAGTAATATACACCCCCCTTAGTGTATGGACTACAAACCCCTTTAGTCTAAACTCCCCCTTAATCAAAGACTATCCTCTCTCTAAGCTTATTCAAAGCTTCTAATTATTCTCCCCCCTAACCTCAAGCTTTCTTTCAAGCTTCCAAAATCTCCCCCAAACCTTTCATAAAGCTTCAAAACTTCTCCCCCTTTTTGTCATAAATTGACGAAGGGCATGTAAGCACTAATATACCACATTTAGTGTGCTTCAACAAGTCCCAATTGTTGGACTAAGAGGAGATAGAGAAGGAGGGGAAAGGGCCACATGCATTTTCAAGAATTATACCAATTTTGAAAACAGAGGTTATGCATGCAAGAGGAGGGAAACACTCATACAAGAAATATTCCATGAAACAATCATATGAGTGAGAACATCATGAACTAAATAAAGCATACACCAATTAAGCACATAGTTCATTAAAATAGATATGATGCAAAAGATTTACCAATACACGCACAATTTCATCAAAACATGAAATAGGTTCATTCATCAAAACATATACCAATGAAGAGTTTATGAATGAACAACCATCTATCCTTGGAAATTCATCATGCACATGGAAGGTGGAGGCTAATTTCTCCCCTTTAAAAACATTCCAAGGTATGCTTTCCTTAGCTCAACATTTTGATAGCACATGCACCAAGTCCATTATCATTTGGACTACATAACCATGTTGGCTTTCACTACCAAAATCCATTTGGTTTTAAGATTCACTTTTTAAAAGATGAAAGCCACAACATAGGTGCGGCATTTTCCAAAATAGATTTGAAGGTTTTAAACCATGAATGCAAACCAAAGACTTTTGGAGACGGAAGATTTTCCTTATATGAACATTTCTCCAAAAACACATTTCCAATGTCTAACGATTTTCAAAATAGTGCATTAAGACAAATGGAAATAACAATAACACATCCCTATGAGATTTGCCAAATTGAGGGATGAGAGAGTCTGTGCTTGTGATGCATTAAGTCCACAAGACAACAAGTTTTGCATACCATCTTTAAATGCCAATGTAAGTCCATACATTCACACAATTTTGTGCCATTTGACAATTCAACCAAATTACTAATATATGCACAAAAACTTAGATCATGGATCAATATACCATTATAAGTCCAACGTGAAATTTTTGATCAAATCCAATCCAATAACCTTGGACATTTTTAATTTACCAATTTTATCAACATTGCCCTTGTGTGATGTCATAGGATAAGGCATTCTTAGGTTTGGTAAAACATGATGCTTATGAACCACAATCATTCCTCAAGACATATTCCAATGATGAGAATGGGAATGAGGGCACAAACACACGACATACATTCATTTCACGTAAGATGTACCAATAAGCTGCATAGAAATGAAGTATGAGAAAAATATGGCATGCAAAAATACAACAATGATAAGAGCACATTAGATGCCATAAACACAAACACTTGCAAAAATATTTTCAAATGCACCAAGATATACCAATAATAAAAGGTGCAAGAGAGAAATGATCTCAATGTAAAGCATACAAATGTTTGTCAACCACCATTTTAGCACCCATGCTTGATTACTTTTACCATTCATCCAAGGATACTCCAATGAAGTTCAACAAGTTTCAATAGAATGGTCCATGAATGGATTACCAATTTTAAGCATTTGATCATATTTGGATTATCAATACCATTCACAAGCATGGATCAAGGATAATTCCACAAGAGATTCACAAATTTTGTAACATGAAACGGAACAACACTATTTATGTGCATATGATCATCTCACAAACATGATACTACCAATCTAAGATCACAGATGAAAACAACATATAATGCAAGCACATGCAACCAATACATGAGGCAATGCACAAGCATCATTCATTCCCAAAAGGTACACAAATTATTTGATAATGGAATGAGATGAAACAAAATACAATCCAATTTTATTTGATAATGTGCAAGCCTACATGAAAACAAACATTCCAATAGAGGATACACCAATTAAGATCATGGAATGCAACAGAAAATCAGAAGAGGGGTTTTTAAATCAAAATCTTCTGTGCATAGGCTATCGGTCGTAGAGCCGATCCATCGTCAAATGGTGATTGGTCGCCATGACAGCACATATTTTTCCTTCTCAATTTGAAATCACCCTCTTGATTTTAAAAACCATGTGGCATATGATAAACATGATTCTATCAACTAAAAACATATACGCCACATAAGTGTCTTGCACACATTCAATCCTCAAAACATATACCAATAGTGAACATGGGATTAAAGGCAAGATACCACTAAGATTCCAAACATGATACAAATGTGTTAACCAATGTTTTAAAACCCGGTCCGTGGAGTGACCCATCTTGGACGAAGGGTGGGTTGAATAAGGTTCAAACGGGTTGACCCATAGTGAAACCCGTGCTATTAATATGATATTATAATTAATATTAAATTATTAACTAAAGTTATATTTCATGAATTTTTTTTTTCTCACAAACTCAATTGTAAATACTAAAAACTAATAATTTAAAAATCATATTCTCAAAAGAACCAACACTGTTGTCTTCACTTTCTTCATTTAAAGAAAACCAAGGGGGTCAAGGGTCACGGGTTTATTAGAAAAACTCGGTTAACCCGCGGGTCGCAGAGGGTTTTTTATCCAGAAGGGTCTTAAAATGACCCAACCCGTGTTTCAGTCGGGTCACGGTTGACCCGCGGGTCGGGTCGGGTTTGATAACATTGGTGTTAACCATATTGAAAACTTACACATTTGAGCTAAACACTTTGGGACTTGGAATCTAAGTCCACATCTCTATGACACTTCAAGCATGACTAATACTATAGCCAGGAAAAGTATAATGAAATGCTTGAAAGAGTCAAATGTGACTTGCCACAACACTTGTTTGTTTGAACTCACTTATACAAAGATGAAGTTCAACTATACTTGGTCTATAGATACTCCAATGACGCACAATTCTTAGACCAATGTAGGACATGAATAAAATCATATCCCTTGAGGATCCATATAAATTTTTGATCTGGACCTTTCCTCTCAAATCTTTGAACATTGGGCATTTTGATTCTACCATCATGAACATTTAGCCCAAATTTATTGAAATGAGACAAGACCCTCTTTTTGTTGTTCCAGTTCATAGTATGAGGAGGTCTTAACTTATCCTTATAAGATGTGCCAACGTAGGGATGATGCATTTAGCAGAGGAAGAAGAAGGGGGAGGGCATGCGAATAGGTTGAGTCGGGAGAGAAAAACAGCGAATGGGGAGTGGAGATGGCAGCGAAACAGAGTGTAGCAGAGGCGACAACTGTGGAAGCAGAGGCGACAACTGTGGTAGCAGAGGCGACTCAAAAGATGGACTGAAACAGAGTGTAGCAACATCAGGGGGTTCTTCGATGGAATTTTCACTTGAGATTAAGCCCAAGGGTTGTGGTGGTGTCGTGTGTCCGGGCGTGTCCCGCAGTGTCGCGTGTCGTATCCTCGCACACCTAATCGTATCGGTGATGTATCTGGGTGTATCAGGGCGTATCCGTATTTGAAAAAATATTTAATTAATTGGGTGCGTATCCGACACGTATCCGAGCCGTATCCGGTAGTATGCGTGTCGGATACTCACCCGACACCAGTATTCGAAGGGTTTCGAAGTATCCGTGCTTCATTTATAGACCTATCGATCCTTGCCTTAATATCCTTGAACTAAGAAAAGAAAAGAAAATTAAAAATATCCCAAGGAGGTTTACCCAAGCCTTGCTAAAAGAGAGATGATTCCTTTGCTAAATTTGTTACAAAGAGATAAGGATGATGATGTGATGATGTGGAAGTGGATCCTCTCTTCTTATCTTATTACTCCTCCTTACTCTTTGCTAATGGACCTCTAAAAGTGGACTTTTAAGGCTTAAAATATGTCAGATTAGGTCCTAACCCATATATTCATGATATGGCTTCTTTATTTTCATTTCTAGGTCCATTTAGACCCTTAGAAAATATCCTCTTTCCACCATTAAAGTTATCATGAAATTCAAAGCGATTTGGACAATCTCATCAAATTGATCATCATTTTCTTCAATTGAGCCTGAAGATTTTGGAATTTGGCTTGCTGTGCCCTTCTCATTAACAATCAATATATAAAAAAAATACAAGCCTCCATCAGAGGAAAGAATCATGATCAATTACAATCCCGTAAGTAGAGAAGTTAGCAAAATTAAATAATACACAAATATGGAAAGTCAACTCTGTGGAGGATTGTCCTTAATACTCCCTCATAAACTCAGTGGTGGAAGAGCGATGAGTTTGGAGCTGAGTACGGAGAACCGTTGCTTCGGAAGTCCCTTAATGAAGATGTCAGTAAGTTGATCCATGGAGGATACAAAATTAATCTGATGAGAGTCGACAGCAACATAGTCACGAATAAAGTGATAATCCAGTTCAATATGTTTAGTCCATGCATGGAAGATGGGATTCATGGCCATGTACGTGGCACTGAGATTATCAAATAGAAGTACTGTCGGAGAAGCAAGGGGAAAACCAAGCTCACGTGAAAGGTGCTGAATCCAGACGATATCTGCACATGTATAAGAAGGGCCCAATATTCAGCCTTAGCACTAGAGTGAGAAATGATGGGTTGTTTCTTAGCACACCACGAAATAAAATTGGAACCGAGGAAGATGTAGTAACCCGTGTTGGAGCGACGACTATCAGGACAGCCGGTCTAATCAATATCAAAATATGCAATCAGGTGGAAAGGTTGTTTCCCATGCTTGATGTGCAGACCACGACCAACGGAGCTTTTGAGATAGCGAACGATCCACTTAACAACCTTCAGATGTGACGTACGAGGCTGACTCATGAACTGAGAAAAAAGATGGAACGAATAAGTAGTCTCGGGCTAAGTGAGTGTGAGGTACTGAAGAATGCCCACGAGTTGTCGATACTCAATCGGATCGGAGAGCAAATCACCATCAACAGAAGATAACCGTTTCTCGGCAGCAACAAACGTCAAGCAAGAATTAAAGTAAAGGAGTCGACTGCAACAAAGGAGGTTAGGGTTATATTTGATTTTGGACAAATATAACCCTTGAGAGAGTTGAGTCACTTCGAGACCTAAAAAATAGTGAAGTTTGCCAAGATCTTTGATTTCAAACTCAATAACTAGGCAGTGAGTGAAGGAATGAAGGAGAGGCAGAGTGTTGGCAGTGAGAACAACATCATCAACATAGAACAAGAGAGCTTTACTTTGAAACCATATGAGAGAAAGAAGGAGCTGAAGTGGTGGAACTAGGCCCTCGGTGCTTGCTTTAAGCCAAAAATGGTTTTGTGTAGTTTGTAAATATGATTAGGGCGACGAGGGTTAGTGAAACCAAGTGGTTGAGTCTTACAGACTTCTTCAGTGAGGTTTCTGTGAAGAAAGGCATTCTTGACGTCAAGCTGGTTGATAGGCCAAGCATAATTGACCGCAAGGCTAAGAACAATGTGGATTGTAGTAGGCTTGACGACGGGGCTGAAGGTCTCATCATAGTCAATGTCAGCTTGCTGATTAAAGCCTTTGGCAACAAGGCATGCTTTGTATCGCTCAATACTACCATCAAAATGACTTTTGATTTTAAACACCCATTTGTAGCCAACAGTGTTAACATGGGGAGGAGATGGAACTAGAGACCAAATATGTTGTTTGAGGAGTGTATTGAATTCGTCGTTCATAGCCTGGTGCCATTCTAAAGACCAAACAACGTGAGTGTAGTAGGTGGGCTTGGAATCAGAGGAGACCCTAGAAGCGAAGGCCTACGGATGGGATGTTGACTGGCAAAGGCAACACGCTTTTTGGGCTTGGAAATGCTATCCTTGGCTCAAGTGACCATAGGATGAACATTGGCAGATGAAAGTTGATCAATGGCTGGAGATGAAGAGACAACATATGTTGATTCTGGAGCTCCAGATGGAGATGATGATGGAGCAGATTGCAACTTCGTTGCTTGTAATGGAGAAGGCGTTGCAATTGCAGGAGGAGAAGTTGGAGGTGCTTGCATGGTAGAAGATGGCTGGGGTGACATGGTGACAATGGGAATGAAGACCATGTCGGAGGAAGACGATCCTTCCTACAACAAAGATCCTGAGGCGTAGGGGAAGACAACTTAATTGAACAACACATGCCGCGAGATGTAGACTATCGGTTGAATAATGGAGACACATGTAGCCCTTGTGGTGAGCACTGTAACTAAGAAAAACACACTCAACCGGTCGATGTCGAAGTTTGTTGAAGTTCGTTAGTAGTATAGTGATGCAAGCATGGAGTCTGACTCAAGCTCAAGCGGAGGCGAGCCAACCCAACTAGGCCTGATTGACGAAATGACTCCAAATTCTCGCTCGAACCGATAGAGGGAAGAGAGGGCCCTGTTTATAATTCCACATCATTAGCAGTCCATCATCATGTGATCCCCACTTTTAATTCCAAAATAAAAGAAGTAACATATAAAATAAAATATAGCCCAAATGGAAGATTTGCATTCTCATTGGCTTCAAGTTCCCATTAAGAAATGGCCAACGTTTTGTGATGTTCATATAACAAATGGCCTTAATTAGTGGGTGAAAAATCCACTGAAATCAAGGCATAATGGAAACTTAGGCTGGATTGATCCAACAGAAGGGCGAGAGAAATCTCTTAAGGTGTTGGCTGATTTGAGTTAAGATAAAGAATTGAGAAATAAGGAAAAGAATAAGGAGGGACGATTGGTATTGCTGCTAACACAGAAAATGAATGGAAATAAATTGAGAAAGAGAAAATCAAGGAATTGAAGAGAATAAAATCAAACATATGAAGAAAGATTGAAGAGCAGTTGATGGGATTGGCTTTGTGCCACGTCTGAAGATAAGAACAAGAAGACAAAGAGAAGAGGGTGATGAAGCATTGGGCGAGAGGATGAGATTTAGCGCATTTGGTATTTTAATCTCTTTATGTATTTATTTATTTTTAATTAGAAATAAAGGCCTATAACTATGTGATGGCCAAGAGTTGTAATTAGACATATTTTATTTTAATTAATTCAGAAGAATTATAAAAAGCTGAGGCCATACTTGGTGAGTTTTATCCCTGTTGTTTTTAATTTATCATATTGTTGCATTAAATTTCACATATAAGCTAATTTTTTGAAAGGTTCTTTGATATTTAATTTGAATTAGAGCCGGATTAGAGTTCATGCTATTCGAACTCCCAATTCCTCGTTTGAGTTAATTTGAGAGCACCTAGTTTCTTCGGTGAGTTTGATTCTGCCAAACTATCCCGCTGAAATTAGTCCCCCTTTCATTTTTCTCGATAGTGATCAAGAGATTTGAGGGAGGATTTTTTAGTTTCTTCACTGAAATCCGTGATTCGGCGTAAAACCTCGGATCTAAATTATCATATGCACCTTGGCCTGCATCATGCAGTCACCTAGATAAGGGTAGCAAGCACAACTGAAAGTGCAAAGGGAGAGGTAATCAGGTGATGTGCTAAAAAGCTTCTGATGTGGTGGGGACCATTGGAGAAGTGGTGTTGGCAAGTCTATTGATAAGGTACACAACTGTAAAGAGTGCCTCAACCCAGAGGTTATGAGGGAGGTGAGACGCAATGAGTAGAGTGCGGCCCATTTCGGATAGATGGCGGTGTTTGTGTTTAGTAAAACCATTCTATTGTGGAGGTGGTCACGTTCACAACAACATATCTGAGTGACAGATCTAGGTAAGAAGCAGAGAGACGGAGAGAGAGACACGAGCAAGAGAAGAAGAGTTATGTTCTGTGAGAGACGGTGCTCTTGAAAAGAAAGGACGGAAAAAAAATTGAAAGGGGATTTTAGAATTTCTGGGATCCCACTTTCTGGTTCGATATCATGAAGATTTTGAAATTTGTCAACCTTCTCATTAACAATCAATATATAGAAAAATACAAGCGTCCATCAGCGGAAAGAATCATGATCAATTACAATCCCGTAATTAGGGAAGTTAACAAAATTAAATAATACACAAGTATGGAAAGTCAACTGTGGAGGAATGTCCTTATTAGAGCCTAGGATATCCTCATCATTCTCCCTTACAAGATATTGCCCTAGAGTTGAGACAAAATTTCTAGGTAACGAGAGTCTTTCGACTTGTATGCCTTGAGATCCGTATCAAGATCCTAATTTCAGCTTATTTATTGTCCAGATATTTAAACAACTAAGTAGTCTCTCCAAAATTTTCAATATATATTTCAAGAACAACCTCCACGCCTCACCTTGTTGGTCTTTAGATTTTACCTTGTGTCCTAGAGGTGATATCATGTAACATCACTATATTTTGGTGAGTTGATTAGACTTGAGCCTTTTGTATTTCTCTATAAAACTCTATTTGCTTAAAAGAATTATATTAATTTTTATGAGGTTCACGGATGTTAAAATGAAATCACTAAAAAACAGTTAGTGAATGCGCGGTAGAAGTTCACCCTATTCAATCGTCCTTCCGTTATGATTTTAGATTTTGAAATTTTGACTTGTATAAACAATTGATCTTTCATAGCATATCTTGGATAATTACAATAGTTGGATGAAATCTTTTCTCATAATTCTATTATTTATTTAATTCTCTATAAAATTCTTCTATGTAAGATCCAACTCAGTTTACAAGGCCGCCTTTGTTAAAGAAAATGACCAACCTGCAATGTTGATCCTCATGTATCGTGTCAAAAGATAGTCACTTGAACTTGTGTGCATTTGAAGGGGATTCTTAGGCAAGGAATTTATTGTGTTGTTGTAACAATGAAGGTTCTCAAGCATCACCATACTATTAAGATAACTCAAAAGAACATCACCATACTACTTGTTCCTATGGCAATTAATAATATGTTGCAGACTAGTTTAATTTTTGAATTCTCATTCATAGTATTAAGTGGGCTATGGTAAAAAAATAGTATTTGACTTGTGACAGAAATAAGACAAGGGGAAAAGAGGGAAAAGGAGAAGGGCTGAGTAACTGGAATGTCCCTTTAACAGGAAATGATTAAACATGTTTAAATTTAGCAGTCTAGCAAGATGAGGTTAATCGTTGCCGTTGGATATTCATGGAATCTTTGAGAGTGATTAATCTTATCATTAACAAAGCTAATTGCAATGATTAATTACACTTAATGAAAACCACATCTGTAGAAGGGCCCAATTGCCAAAGAGCTAGCTCTTGGGACTCTCTTGCTCTCAGAGATCTTCTTGACTCTCCATCTCCTTCTCATTCTCCCATTTGTATGCAATTCCGCCGTGTGTTTGTAATGAAGTTCATTACCAGATGCCACCACCACCCACGTTCACGTTCTGCTCTTCGCTGGCAACAAAAGGGTCATCTCTTTTATATATAGAACCTACAACCAATTCTCCTATGTCTAGATTTTTTTCACTAGTGTTTCAAGAAGATCCACTAAACTTCTGTCCAGCAAATAAATGAAACCCACCAGTAAAAAATGAATACACATGACTCGACAATAAGGGAAACTTGGTTTGGTTTCAACCAAAACATAGATGAAGCAAACCAAACTCTGGTCAGATCTGATAGCAGTAGTTTGGATTAGGGTTGGAATAGGTTGAAATTTTCAACTCCAAAAGAAGACTTCA
Source organism: Chimonanthus salicifolius (assembly GCA_013350335.1). NCBI lineage: Eukaryota > Viridiplantae > Streptophyta > Magnoliopsida > Laurales > Calycanthaceae > Chimonanthus > Chimonanthus salicifolius. The sequence goes on along the minus strand of CM023541.1, from coordinate 27,856,457 downwards.
TTGTATTAGGGTTGAGTTGCATGCAACCCAACTCAAAAATTTTATATTTTGCATGGACGTATTTCATAGAAGACATCAATCTCATTAAAAAATTCTGAGTGTGTCTGTTTGAGTTCCCATTCTCACGCTTCACGACGACTTCTATACCATTTCTAAGCACCTTTCTTCATAGTGCAGATTAAATCAACAGTACATATCTGATGTGTTAGATTGCGAATGAGAGTTCCACATCGATTGTGACGGAGAAAATCTAAGGACTTATAAGGAAATGTGTCACTCCACCTATCAGACTAGTCTTTTGAACTGGAAGCCTAGTCCTAACAAATGGTATCAGAGTTAGGTCCCCAAGTCACAGCATGTAGACTCAGGGATCCCCTAGTCAAACGGGATGGTTGGCAATGTTCTTTCCGCCGGAGAGCTTGTTTCGAGGGGGGATTGTCAGGGTGCGAACGAGAGATCCATATCGGTTGTGACAGGGAAATCTAAAGATTTATAAGGGACTGGGTCACTCCACCTAAGACTAGTTTGGAGCTAAAAACTCAGTCCTAATAGAACATAACATAATAGACTCACGAATCTCCTCTCTTTATTTTTTTTTTTATAACAGTCCTTTTTAACATTCACTTTCATGATCTCCATAGCATTCCGTTTCACATACTTTGCAAAGGAATGCTTCTTTCTCATCGTTTCATAGTGACTTGTACCATCTGTAAAACAGAGGCAGTGTCTTGTTTTTTAACTTCTTTGTAATGGAATTTTGTGACATTCACTTTCATTCTCTACTCAGTGAAGCCAAAATAGCCTAACCAGGTTTTGTAGCTATTAGTGAAGAGATAAGAGGCCTGCAGAGAGTGCAAACTGAAGGATCTCTAACTGGCTTGCTCTGGCAAGAAGTTGAGACAGCATCTTCTTGAAATCCTGATCCTCTTTGATAACCCAATAAGCATAGCAACATTCTATCCTTCAAAAAAAAAAGAATCTCATTGAACCATGTGATTCGAAACATTTTATCAAAAGCTGCTGCCACACCAGCTGAACACAATTTACAAACCTCAATCCAACCATGGGTTACCCGGGTGACTGCCCAGATGACCTCCATTTCAGCCCAAAACAGTCAATGACAATTTAGATGCTATTGCAATTGGTAGTTTTATATTGATTACTTTGATAGGTTTCTATATGAAAATAAAAATAGAAAATAAAAGAAGATGGCTGCTGTGACTTTTGTACATTAATGTATTGTGAACTTAGAAACTAAACTAGGTCCAAATTGCTACGGCAGGTAGAGTACATTTCTATCCGTAATGTTAGAAAACTATGATATGATAACATTTTTGAGATAGAACTTACTCTCAGAAGCTAGCCGTTGAGAGAAGCTTACCTCAAGTGCAATATGGAGACATTGGTTTATGAAATTAATCGATGTGGGACTTTTGTCACTTCACACCCGCCCTCACATGCTGTTGCGCTCTGCGTTTGGACGAGAAACGTCAGGCTCTCACTCATGTACATCTGGACCCTATGGTTGCACGCATTATCTGCTTTGATAATATATTAGAAAATCATGATATAATAGTATTTTGAAGTAGAACTTACTTTCAAAAGGTAGCCGTTGAGAAAAGAGTGCTTCAAATATTATATGTAGTCATTGGTTTTTCAAATTAACCGTGTGAGACTTTTGTCACTTTACACGTAGCCTTGCAGGTAACTATTAGCTCTATAAACCAAAATTTACATAGAAGTTTTATAATAACCATTTTTAGAAGAGAATATATATATATATATATATATATATATATATATATATATATATATATATATTATTGTTATTTCCTTTTGGAAATATTTAGAATGTATCTTGATGCAATTGGGTTTTACTTATTTACTTTCTCATTAATGAAAGTGTTTGGATTTTAGATATCAACACCCAATGTACTTAATCTTGGTGTGCCCTAGGGGTTGTTGGCTCATCTGTGGGGATTTTACGTTGGGTATCCTGTAGTTTTTCACACGTAAATTAAAAAAAAAATACAAAGATGAGCTTCTTGATACCTTGTTCCTTACCACTTTCAAGTTCCTTCTATTGAAATCTTTGTAAATGAAGTATCCCAATGAATATAAAAATAATTTAGTTGCGGCAAAGTAGGAGGTATGCTTTATTAGTTCCAGCATTAGAAATGTTGGGATAAGTTTCGATATTACCCCTGTCGCAGGCGGCATTGATTGCAAACCAATGCTGCCGGTCTGTCTTTTCTGTGGACGTCTAAGCACCCATTTGATTGCTCGTTTATTGCCTTTGTTGTCTCTATTTGTATTGTAGTTTGATTATCCGTGTTGATTTTTTCCTTTTTGTTTACTTTTGAATAGTACTGTTTCTGGCATTTCCTCTCAACAATGAATAACGTGCAAGCTGTTTAGCAAAAAAGCTCTAATTATTTGATACAATGCTCAACAGAATGGCTTAATCGAAATGAAGTAATCTTTGACGGATCACTCACTTCACATTCAAATTTACCCTTCCAAAATTAACGAAATATGGATATTGCAAGGCGTTTTTACTTTTATTGTGTATTTTCATAGCCAAGGAGTAATCTTTGGTGATGATAGAAATCACATGTTCAGACAATGTTTTCTCTTAACAATCTTGTTCTTAATGCGTCTAGGTTTGCTCAATGTTTATGTTGGTGTTGAAATAAATTTTTAGTGACTCTAGGTTAAAGAAGTTGTATGTGATGTGCATAACATAAAGAGTGCAACATCCTTTTAAACGAGCGTGCCTCAATTACAAGTTTTAATTTCACATATTTCAAAGAAATATAAATTTAAATGAAATATACGTTGGTAATGTCACAATTATAAAATTTAATAAGAATTACTCCAAGTGTCCCAAATTAGCTGTCCTATATAAATTTTGGAATTGTTTCAAAATAGTTGTCTCATTTATGTTGGAGTAGTATAAAGTGTGTTAAAAATGAATGATATCACATGGAGTATTAGTCTATATAGAGAGTTGCTTAAAAAATATAAATATTTCAAATGAGACAACTAAAATAGGACGGAAATAGTATAATTTATGAATACTTTTAACTCTAAATTCATGTTATTAAAAAGGGTAAATAATTTTGCATATAAAATTCTAATATAAAGAGTCAGTATGATAGTAGTATTATTGTTTTTACATTTCTTATAATAAAAAATGATTTTTGTCATAATAAAAATCCAAGTTTTTGATCTCATTGGCATTATATTGTTCTTTCATTTGCTTTTCAGATGCCCAGAATGCGATGGAGCAGGTTTCGTTAGGAAAGCCGGTGCTACACTTCGAGCCAACGCAGCGCGGAAGGACCAGTCCCAAATTGTTTGTCAACGTTGCAATGGTCTGGGAAAACTGGGCCAGATTGACAAATAAGCACTACTGCCGTGTCCTGCCAAATTTGTTTTCTAACGTCTTTACGTCTTTTATGTACCTAATGTTACATTTACTGTCAATGAAATAAATTCTAATTTAAGAAAAATAAAAAAATAAAATAGTTAGATATTTTGTTGCATGTATATAGATATTTTGCATTGTAGTTTTAGACGGGTGTTAAAATATCACTTCGAGCGATATATCGACTGATATATTATTGATATTTTTTCTCTCATTTGATTTTTTTCATTTTAAAAAACAAGAAAATTATGAGCTTCATGGATATGTAGTTTTTTCCATTAAATATCGGTCATTTATATATTCAGATGAATTTTTAAAGTTATGAAATTCAAAATTTCAAATATTTAAAAAAAAATAAGAAAAATTACAAAAAATGATGGATTAGTGGAGTAATGAATGCCTTTTACAATAATTAATAGAGTGTGTGTATTAATTAATGCTCATTATTTTATCAGCCAAGTGATATTTTGTGGGAACTATTTCCAAATGGTTAGTTAATGCATGGTTAATTAATGCATTGTAAGTAGTTCCAAGTAGTCTGAATCGCTGAATCATTAGCATTGAAAATATTTCGTTTTTATTGTTTTTTTTTTTTGAAAATATTCACCATTTTAATGTTTTTATTTTTTGAATATCGAAAAGGTACAGTGATTAATGCATTGTTATATCGGCCAAGTGAATTTTGTCGACTTGATCCAGGCTTTGTATTTAAGTACATTTTCTATTCATTTTTCTTCCATTTTAATTTATTTTCTCAAATTTTCCAAATTTCCTTCAAAACTCCAAAATCACATCAAGCATATCAAACATGCAAAATTAAAGAGCTAACTAGCTTCAAAATCCAAGAGTAAATTAGTCATTTTCCAGTGTTCATCACTCGGCCTTTAGTCGACTTCGGCAAACTCGTCACAAAGTTTATAATGATGTGCTCTCATTTCCACTGTGACACTGGAAAGTTTTGTAGTTTTTCGTCCGGTCTTCGGTGCTCAGCCTTAACTTGCCGATACGTAAGACAACAATTAACAAACTTAGCTACATCTCGCTTTATACTCTTCCACAAAAATTGTCGGCGAATGTCATGATACATCTTAGTACGACCTAGATGTACGACAAATCAGAATGATGAAATTGATGAAGTACCTCCTCTCTGTACTCATCTGAGGTGGGCACAAACAATCGCCTTGTGTAGAACCAAGCCACCGTCTGCTTTAACTAACCAGCCATCAGGGATTTGCCCTTGGAGCATTGCTCTCTCAACTCAATTGCTAACGGGTCCACTTACTATCCCTTCAACACCTTGTCCATCAATATAGGTTGCACTACCAAGTTCTAAACCCAAATTGTTCCTTTGTACTTTACCAATTGTAAATCAAAGTCGGCTGCCGTCTCAAGCATCTGCCACAACATTTTCCTTGCCTAGATGATATGAGATCAGGAAATCATAATCTTCGATGAACTCCATCCACCGTCGTTGTCTCAGATTCAGATCCTTCTGGGTAAAATAGGTAGTTGAGACTCTTATTATCGGAAAGCACCTAAAACCGCTCTCCATACAGATAGTGACACCAAACATTCAATGCACAAACCACTGCGACTAATTCTAAGTCATGAGTGAGGTAATTTTGTTTATGGAGTCCCAACTGCCGGGATCCATATGCCACAACACTGTCATCTTGCATCAGAACACAACCTAGACTACTCAAAGAGGCATCACAATACACAACATAGCGTCGCCTCGCTCCGGCACCACTAAAACAGGGGACGTGGCCTGCTGACAAGTCTCATACCAAAAAAGCAACTCCCTTCCAATTCAATCGAGTCAAAGGTGCGGCGAGTTAGACAAAGTTCTTTAAAAGCCGGTGATAGTAACCTACCAACCCCAAGAAACTTGGGATCTCTGACACATTTCGCAGTCTTTCCCAACTCACTACTGCCTCAATCTAGGCGGGATCCAATGCCACGCCATTTACTGAAATCACGTGGCCTAAAAATTGCACATCTCTTAGCCAAAATTCACGCTTATTAAGGTCCGCATACAACTTGTTCTCCTACAAGGTCTGCAACACTGTTCTAAGGTGTTGTTCATGATCTGTCTCTGAGGCGGAATAAACCAATATGTCATCTACAAATACCTCTACAAATCGGTCCAAGTATGGTCAGAACATGCAATTCATCAAGTCCATGAAAGTAGTCGATGCACTCGTCAACCCAAATGGCATGACCACAAACTCAAAGTGCCCAAATCGGATGCGAAATACAGTCTTTTGGATATCACTCTCTCTCTCCATCGACTGGTGATAACTTGACTGGAGGTCTATTTTAGAGAAGTACTTAGCTCCTCTCAACTGATCGAAGAGATTGTGATTCTTGGCAACGGGTATTTATTTTTCACGGTGACTTGGTTCAACTTCTAGTAGTCAATGCACATTCTCATCGTGTTGTCTTTCTTTTTCACTAACAATCCCGGCATGCCTCACGGAGAAGTGCTAGGATGGATAAACCCGGCAGAAGAAAGCTCTCTGATATGAGTCTCCAACTCTCTCAGCTTTGCCAGTGTCATGCAGTAAGGTGTAATAGATATGGGCGAGGTGCCGGGCAACAACTCAATCACAAACTCAACCTCTCGGGGTGGGGGCAACTCTACAAGTCTTTCAAGAAATACCTCTAGAAACTCTCGCACTACCCGAGGCATGTCTACATGTGTATCCCTGACATCCTCCCAGCTCAAGCTGGCTTTCATGCCATGCACAACTGTATTATCGAGAATCATGCTCGCTACCAGACTGAAGGTCAAACTCAATCTACTGGAAAACTCTTCACCCATCAAGGATCGACCGGATACACTCCTCTCGTGGCAATCAATCACCACTCTGTGGGCCGACAACTAGTCCATACCCAAAATCACATCGAAGCTTATCACATCCATCACCAACAAGTATAACTCTAGCTCTAGTTTACCTATAATCATGACACAATTCCTGTAGATTATGTTCACAATTGTCTCCCGTCCCAATGGAGATTTAACATGTAATGGGGTACACACAAACTCGGTCTTAAGCTCCAACAAATGTGCAAACTATAATGCTATGAATGAATGCGATGTACTAGAGTCAAATAATATATGAGCCCAAGAGCTATAAAAAGGTAGGATACCTTGCATCACTAGCGGTTCAGTTGTCTCTCCTGTCTGCGCTGCAAATACCTTGTTCTAAGATGGTCGAAGTGTTATGCCTCTGTTTTGCTATAGATCAGAATATCATCAAAATAACAACTACGAACTTTCCAATGAATGGCCGTAGAGTCTTATTCATAACCCTCATGAAAGAGCTAGGAGCATTAGATAGTCCAAAAGGCATGACTGACCACTCAAACAAGCCCCCGCAAAGAAAATCAGTTTTCCTAAGAATCTTGTTCCAATTGCAATTAGAAGCAATCTGAAGATCTAACAACAAACTGATGCAGGCCTAGGGTCGAATTAGTGTAAATTCGCCTGTAGGCTAGCCATTTTCAAAGTATGGTCTTTGAAAGACCCAATGCAGCCGATTACGGTTCGTAAAAGGATTATGCTTTGGCAAGGAATTGCTTAAATAATATCCTAATCGATTGCACAAGTTTCCCAGGAATTCAAATTAGTATAAGGACTTCATCAGATTAGACCTCTTCTAATTGAACTGAGATAGAGAATAACGGAAGCAAATTAAATTAAAGACTAACGAATTTGAATAAAGCACACACATAACCTATGAAAACCATGAAACTAATTGAATTCAAAAATTAATTGGTACTTATTTGCTAATGGTAAAAATTGGAGTCCACCAATTTTCAAACAAGTCCAGAAAGTCACAAGAGAAATCCTCTCTTCAAAAAACACTTCACTTTTTATTCAATACTTGTGAAATCGAATGGGGTACACAAGTATTTATAGGGAAAAACAACCAAAAGACAGAAACACCATTACCTTGGTCGACCACACTTATGAGGGAATTTATCTCTCCAAAAAATTCTAAAAGTAAACAACTACCAAAGGTAGAATGTAATCTTATTTATACCATTCAATCCGAACCTTACACATATCATCTAAAAATAATAAAAGGCTAAGATTAAAAAATAAAAGAACTGTTAGTGCCCCGACTTGCCAAGCACATATTTGTCAATTCCATGACTTAGGTGAAGCATTGCCTCGGAAGATTGAACCAAGAATACAAGACTCAATGAGTGATGAAGATTGATCAAGAGCCTCAAAATGGAAGATCAAGTTAAATATTCATCATCACCAAGCGTATGACAATCACAGAAAGGTAAATTGGCCATAAATGACTTTAGGTGGAACCCAACACCTTAGGATGCTCGTGCCTAGGCTTCGATCTCACATCTGGATAATCATAAGAAGGTTAGTGAGTGTTTGACAAACCAACAAAATAATTGGAACCCAACTTGGAAATGTGAACACACTGTCAAGGATGACACATCGTGTCGGCAATCACTCACCAATGAAAAAAGTCATGGACTTAAACAAAACTGGACTGTCACGGAGATCGTGCAGACGATAATTCGTCTGGCATCTGGGCCGCCTAATCGCCCTCGCGATCAATCACCTGGAGCCTAAATTGGATACTAACTATAAAATAGAATCAGGCTCAGGATGATGCATTAGTCTAGCGGCAACCCATCTTGTGGTATAGAGCACAATACATCGGGTGCACGACCAATCATCGTGACAGGACCTTCTCTAGGCTTAGAACCCATATTGTTAAGATTAAGCCAAGCGTAGAGTAAATGGACCAATGCCTTGGAGCTCCTTGATCATATCTTGGAAAAATATGGGCTGTCAAAATGTCATGACTTGTGATTCTCTTTTGACAAACCAAATGAATTAATCAACTGGTAAACCATGTTGGTTCGACAGAGCATTGAAAGAGCTTTCCATAGAGCCTAAGAACACTTAAATCGGAGTTCGTGAACCCAAGATATGTCCATTTTAGTGGAGAGTTGTTTTGCTGAAATTGTCCACACGACCCATTGTGAATGACGACTGATCGTGAGCATGATCAATCGTGAGTGACGATCAATCATCCATGTTAGTTTTCTATCCATTGGAAAACCATTAATGAGCAACATTAATATTCCAATGGCTCTTTTGGACTCATGATTGATCGCCGGTACACAACCGATCGCCTGTATCAGCTCAGAATTCACTTGTTTGCCTATATATACTTCAAACTCTTATGAGTGGGGTTGAACCTTTCAACTTGGAATATCTTAAGGCTTCTCCAGTGATCCCAAACCTCTCTCAACCTCTTTCCATGCACTCACATAGGTGAATTAATTAGAAAATTCAATCAACCTCTTAGTTTTGATTAAGTGAGAGAGTGAAAACCATCTCGGATCAACTTGTATATCCAAATCCTAAAACCTCCTCCCAAGGATTGTGATTGAGTATACACAAGGCACATCTTCGACATCATCGACATCACATTGGGAAGGACATCTTCAAGAAGAGCACATCTATAAGGTTGAGCTATCAAAAGGCAAGTGCTTCTTAGGTTTGATTTTATTTTTAAAGCATAAATCTTTTGAAGTGGACTAAGGCATGGAAGCTGGAACCACTATAAAAAAATAGAGGGATAAGGACGTAGACTGGGGTTGGTCGAACCTTTCAAAATCTTAGGGGAGTTGGGTGGAATTCCCAACCAATTGGATAGGTGGAAGTCCTATTCTATTAGTGAGGGTGTAATTCCCCACTTATTGAATTGGAATAGCCCTAGAGAGGGTGAGTCCAATAGTTGATGTAGGTTTATTTAAACCGAACTACTATACATCTTTTGTTGTGGATGTTGGTCTTGTTCTTGTTCTTGTGTTATTGTTCTTTTATTGGCACACTCTATTGTCACACACTTGATTAATCTAATTAATCCACTGCAAATCATTTGATTAATCAAGAGTTTTTTAAAGACCATTAAATTGGGATTGCCCTATTCACTCCCTCCCCTATGTTTAATCTTGCATCGTTGTTCAAGCACCCAAGGGACTTTCAATTGGTATTAGAGCCTCGTGCTCTTCATAAGGATCTAACCATCCGAGTTGATCTTTGTGCTAGAACGATGTCTTTTATAAATGAATCTCTCATGATCTGTTTCCATCTTTGAACTCTTTTCTTGGAAAGGAAAATTGGAGAATCTCCTTTTCACCAAGACCGTAAACAAAAATTTTCTTGGAACTCAAATGAATATGATAAGTTCTCTTGTGAAAAGGAAAATGATGATTGGATCTCCATCGAAAATGAATTTCTTAAGAATAATTATTTAGATGTGTTAGTTCCCCGACTTGCCGAGTCACCTATTTGTCAATTACATGACTTAGGTAAAACCTTGCCTCGGAAGATTGAAGCATTGAAGCAAGACTCAAGGTGTGATGAAGATTGAATCAAGAGCTACAAAAGATGGAAGATTTGTAACACCCTGGATTTTCCAGTTATAAATTTATTTGAAAATTATCTATTTAAATTGTGAATTTTAAATATGGATTGCTTGGGCCATATATGTGAGGTTGACATGGAAAGATTATTGGAAGATTGCATGCGCATAAAGGGATTAAGAATGGGATAATTTTACATGGCCGAATTATAGATATTAAATCCATGTTTATGCGCATGAGTGATATGCATATCTATGTAATATGCTAGAATATCTTGTGAAGATATCTAAGATTTGCATATCCAAGAATTGTCTAAAATTAAATAAAGAAGATGTCAAATTAAAGGAGGCAATAAGAGGGGCGCATGACACCTTCTAACTTAAGACACAAGGGGGCGCACGACATTGAGGTAAGCATTATCTTAAGCACCTTCTAAAGATGGAACCAAGGGAAGATTATAAAAGAAAGAGGGGAGGGGCGCACGACTCATACACACATTGCCGAATTTTCTTTCTCCCTCTCCATTCTTATTCATGGCAAAAGAAGAACAAGGAGAAGGCAGCCAGCAAGAGGTGTTCTCAGTTTTGGAAAAAAACAAGAAGAAAGGAGGAGGATTGGAAGAGCAAAAATCAATCGGAACCGGTTAGTATTTTATAAATTTTGTTTGAAATAAAAGAACCATAGGGTTCGGCCATGGTGTTTGGCCGAACCCCATGGAAGAAGATTAGGAGATGGTTTGATGATTTTAATAGAATGATGAACCCACCATGGCCGAACCCCATGGAAGGACATGGTTTATTTAATGAAGGTTTGAATGATAAAAACCATGGAAGGAATACCAATGTTTTGAAGGGATGAATGTTATTGTTAATAATTTTTTTTAGAGGAAGATTATGAACCATAGGGTTCGGCTATGGGTATGGCCGAACCCCATGGAGTGGTGTTAGTATTATCATTGAATTTTAATGGGATTAAATAATGAAGGATGTTATTAATTTAGAAAATAATGGAAAGGGTTAGATTTGTTTCTATGGGTGAGGTTCGGCCATTTATTTATGGAAGTTTGTTTATTTAGAAAGTTTCTAAAAAATAGAAGGAGGCGATTAAAATGGGAAAGTTTCTATTTTTGGAAGGTGGAGACTAAATTAGAAAGTTTTAATTAGGAATTTTCTAATTACGGAATTTTAATTTGGAAGCTTTAAAATTATGCAAAGAACTTGGAGTTAGGGATCCAAGAATAGGAATTGATAAATTTAGAAAGTTTCTATTTAGGGACTTTCTAAGTATGGAAGTTGGACATGGAATTTAGAAAGTTTCTAAATATGGACCTTCTAATTATGGACTGATTAATTATGGATTTGCTAATAATGGATTATTGATGAAAATGGAAACTTAGACATCATAGGGTTCGGCCATGGTGCTTGGCCGAACCCCATGAACCAATTCTTATGGATCATGTTTAGATTAAGGATCGGATTAGAATTGAACATGAGGTAATGGCAATTTGGTAATAAAGGCCAAAATGGAGGATCATGGGTTCGGCCATGGTGTATGGCCGAACCCCATGAGGTTCTTTATGGATTTAAGTGGTTAAGGATTTTTATGGGTCATGTAGGGACCTAATATGTTTAAAGGAATCGGTTATGAATTATTTTAAAGGGTTAATGGGAGTGTTATGAATGTTTAAATAAATGAATGGAACTATGTGTTAGAACTCAAACATAAGTTGATGGAACCAATGGCAATTTTGTAAATATCGCCTAAATTGAAAGATCATGGGTTCGACCATGATGTACGGCCGAACCCCATGAGATGGATTTGTGGATCAAGACATGGACTTAGGCATTTATTAATGGAGGAAAAGGATTGGATTATGGGTTATGTTATCCATTAATGGCATTGCTGTAAATACAAAGCAAAATTGAAGGATCATGGGTTCGGCCATGAGGAATTGTTTATGGACTTAAACATAATGTTAAATCAATTGGGACATGGTTTTGATTAATTGATGTATATAAGGTAATGGGACCTCACAAGGTGTTTACGATCGTGAGCGGTTACCAGACGAAAGACGCAAGGACACGTTAGCGGTATTTGGTAGGATTCCACTTCTTTGAAACTATGGGTTTATGTATATTATATTTATCTTATTTTTGATGAAGTTATGCTGCAACGGATATGTTTTAAATGATGATTTTTAAATGCTATGTTTATATGAGGAAATAGCATGTGTTTTAATATGATTTTAAATGCTATGTTTATGTTATAAAATAGCATGTGTTTCATTGGCATCTCATGCATGGCATGGGGTGAAGGATTTGTAACCGGAGGGGCTACACTTCGTCGGGGCATCTGAAAAACCTATGTGGGGTACCTTGATGTGCTATTCCATCAAGAATAAACTGGAGGGTCCGTCCGAAAGACCTATGTGGTGGGTACTCTTATGTACATGTGAAGGGTGGGACTCATTGCATTTGTCATCATTGCATGGCATGGTTTATATGGTTTTTGACATTACAATATTATTATATATGTTGTGTACTGACCATGTGTTAGCCGTAACTAGAATACCTACTGGGCGCGTTGTTCTAATGCCCTACTTCTATCCTAGTTGATGACACAGGAAATCAGGGGAACGATGAACACAAGACGGGCCAGGCATAGGAGCTTGGATGATTTAGTTTATATTTTAATAAAGTTACTCATGGACTTGTATTTTGAGTATATAGATTTAGGAATGTAATAACTTAGATGGTTGGATGTTAATTTTGATAATTATGGTATTTGAATGATGATTAAGGACTTGACATACTTTGCTACCTGAATGGAATAGAACTTGGTTCTATTATTATTTCCGCATGTTATGATTTTTAATTTCGCAAGTTGATATTGTTATATGTGAACCTGTTTTCATGGACTTAGTCCATGCACACATTGGGTTGGCCAGTTAAGGCTCGGACTTTGGAAGTTCGGACTTAACTCATGTCGTGACGTCCTACACTCTATCACTCTACTTGTTATAAAAAAAAAAAAAATAGACTCTGAATTTCGGGAAGAAGCGAGTGAAAAAGGGCGGGGTGTTACAAGATCAAGTGTATGATTCATCTTCACAAGTATATGGTAATCACAAAGATAAATTGGCCATACATGACTTTAGGTGGAACCGAACACCATAGGATGCCCATGCCTAGGCTTAGATCTCACATCTGGATAATCATAAAAAGCCTAGTGAGTATTTGACAAATCACAAAATGAATTGGAACCCAACTTGAAAATGTGAACACACTGTCAGGGACGATACATTGTGTCGACTATCTTTTGCCAATGGCAGCAGACGACTAATCGTAGTCATACGACCAATCAACTGGTATACAAAGGGTTCTAAAAAGAATGGACTATCAAACATGTTTGATCTTAGGATGATGCATTCGTGAATGCGATGCATGGCTGGGATAAAGTCGATTCAATCATGTCTACAATCAATCGCCTTGGGCTTAGACAAATCTGGACTGTCATTCACAGTCATGCCTTGGACATCCGATCGTGCAGACGATCCTTCGTCTGGGAATTGTCCTGACCAATCGCCCACACGATCAATCATCTGGAGCCTAGGTCAGATACCCATTGAAAAATACAGTTAGGCTCAGGACGATCCTTTGTCTAGCGGCAACCCTTCGTGTGGTATAGCATGACCAGTCGGTTGCATGACCTATCGCTAGGACAGGGTAGAAACACATTGGGCACATGACCCATTGCTCTGGGTTTAGTTGAGGTCTATTTGACAACACTGTCAAAATAGGATAGCCTCAGGCTGATTAGATCGCCACCCCACGATCAATCGCCTATGAACTCACAAGACCAATACTGTAGGGACGATCAATCGTCCGTGTCCAGGATGTTACCATTAGAAACCAATGGTCATATTATAACGACTATATTTGCCTCATGACCGATCGTCCATTGTAAAGTCCTAGGATTGTCTTGTTTGCCTATTTAAACACCAAACCTTGTTGTGTTTTGGTTGGACACTCTTGTGAGGAAAATCCAAGGCATTTCCAGAGATCTCACTGCCTTTCTTTGCACCTTACTTAGGAGAATCATTTTCAATCCAATCATCTTGATTGAGATTAAGAGAGAGAGAGTAAACCAAATCTAGGATAACTATTGGTGTATCTTGAATCCTAGAGACCTTACCCAAGGATTGTGATTGAGCATACGCAAGGCAGATCTTCGACATCGTCAACATCGCATTGGGAAGGACATCTTCAAGAAGCACACATCTACAAAGTTGAGCTATCAAAAGGCAAGTGCTTTTTAGTGTTTGATTTTATTTTGAAAGCATCATCTTGTGAAGTGGATTAAGGTAAGGGGTTTAAACCACTATAAAAAATAGAGGGATAGGAGTTAGATGAAATTCTCAACCAATTGGTTAGGTGGGACTACTAATCTATTAGTGTGGGTGTAATTCCCCACTTAATGAATTTGGGATAGCCCAAGGTTGGGTGAGTTCGATAGTGGATGTAAGATAGTTAACCGAACCATTAAAAATTGGTATTATGGTGTTAGAGCTGATTGTGTGATTGTTTTTTATTGGCACACTCTTTTATCACACACTTGATTAAGCTAATTAATCAGCTGTAAATCATTTGATTAATCAAGAATTTTTTAAAGACCATCAAAATTGGTAATTGCCCTATTCACCCCCCCTCTAGGGTCAATCTTGATTCCTGTTCTAGCACACTGAGAACTTTCAATTGGTATCAGACCCTCATGCTTTTCATAAGGATTTAACCATCCGAGTTGATCTGTGCTAGATCATCATTATGGATGCCCGAAAATTTATCCATTGTTCTTTATTGTTTGTTTACTCTATCTTGGTGTATTTTAAAACAAAAATAGACAACATATTGGCATCTTATAATGAAGATGATTGGTCCTCTATCCAAAATGAATTTATCGAAAATAAATCTTTGGATAGTTCAATGGAAGGTTTCACCTCTAGTAACCATATGGAGAATCAAGAGAGGTGAAAATTTAAAATGTTTTATTGCCTCCATTGTTAATGAACAAGAGGGATCCTCAAGTGAGGAAGAGGATGATGATATGGATCTTGAAGAGGAAGATGACCTCCAAGAGTCCTTTGATGCATTGTATTTAGAGAGTATGAGATTGGTTAAGGACCTTGATAAGGCAAAAATTGAGAATGCCAAACTCTCTGTCCAACTTCAATGTGCTAATATGGAAAATGATCTTCTCTCATCAAATTTGAAAAATGTAAATGATGAAATCTTGAATTTTAGAGAAAATTAAAATTTGCTTCAAGAAAAATTAAAAATTTTTGAAAATGAAAACTTGAAGCTAAATGAAGTTGGAAAATGTCTTAGAGATGAAAATATGAAATTGAGCTCAAATTTGGAAAATCTAAAGAAATCTCAAGACATGGTTACCCAAGAAAATCAAAATTTGGAAGAATTTATTTTGGGTAAACCTCATTGTGATTGGCATGGTAATTCTCAATCAAACCTAAAGAGACCAATGAACCAATCTATGTTAGGTAAAAGCCACACCACACACACTTCAAATATTAAATACTTTTATTGTGGATTAACTGGGCACTTTAAGCATGAGTACAAAACAAGAAAGGTGCAGTTTAATCAAAAGTGGCTTATGGTCTTTCTCAAAGAGCAAAGAAGAGGAAAAATGAGGTGATTGGAAATTCACATTATGCTAAGAAGAATAAGGTAAATCATATTGCTTATGTGAAGGTTCCTAGGAAACACTTTGCACCTCACACTTCACATCATCCCTACATTATGAAATCTAATAGGGATAGTTCAAGACCTCCTCATAATAAGAATTTGAACAACAAGAGGAGGGTCTTGTCTCAATATTTTGGATTTGGGCCAAATGTTCAAAAAGGTAGAATCAAATTGCCCAAATTCCAAGGATTTGAGAGGAAAGGTCAGGATAAAAAATTCATATGGATCCCCAAGGGAAAGGACCTTATTCATGCCTTACATTGGTCTAAGACTTGTGTTTAATTGGTGTATCTGTAGACCAAGTTTAGTTGAACTTCATCTTCATATAAGTGAGTTCAAACAACCTTTTGTGTTGTGGCATGGCACATTGACTCAAGCAAGCCTTGATTGTATTTTTCCTGGCTATAGTACATATCATGCTTGATGAGTCATCCATGTATGGAGTTTAGATTCCAAGTCCTACAGTGGTTACTCAAATGTGTTATGGATTAGCAGTGGTTAACACATTTTGAAGCATGGTTGGAATCACCTTGGTATCTTGCCTTCATTCCATGTTCTTATTTGATTGTTGGATTGATTTTGTGCAAGATACTTGTGTGGCATACATGTTTATAATGGTAGAATCATGTTTACCGTATGCCACATGGATTTGAAAATCAAGAGAGATTTGAAATTGAAAAGGATTTAAAAATGGAAAAATATGTGCTATCATGGTGACTAATCGCCAGTTGACGATTGATTGGGTCTGCGATCGATCGTCCTAACGATGTATCTTCTATGCACAGAAGAAGATTTTGGAAAACCCCTCTTCTGATTTTATGTTGCATTCCATGATCTAAAACTGGTTGTATATTTTTAGGATGTATTTTTAATGATGGTTTGCACATTGTGCTTTAAAATTGGAATATATCTTTTCATCTCATTCCATGTGCCAAGTAATTTGTGCATCATTTGGGAATGAATGATTGTGTGCATTGCCTTATGTATGTTCTTTGGTATGTGCTTGTGTTATTTGGTTTCATCTCTATACTTAATTTGTAGAATCTTGATTGTGAGATGATCTTGTGCACATACATAGTGTTGTTTCATTCCAAGTTCACAAGATTTGTGAATCTCTTTTGGAATGAAACTTGCTCCATGCTTGAGAATGGTATTTGTTGATCAAAATGTGATCAAATGTTTAAATTTGGTAATCCATTCACATACCATTCAAAATTTTAGAACATCATTGGAGTATTCTTGATTCAATGGTAAAAGTGATTATAAGCATGGGGATCAAATTTGTCAAACACTTGTATGGTCATTTATTTGTCACTTGCATATCTTTATATGCCATATGTTTTTCATACTTCATTTCCATGTATTTGATTGGTCTACTATATGTGAAATGTTTGTATGGTTTGTGTTTGTGATTTCATTCATATTCACTTCATTGGTTTATATTATGAAGAATGAATTGTGTTCATAAGCTCCAAGCTTTTGCTAAAACTTGAATACCCTATCTTATGACATCACACATGGGCAATGGACTTTTAAATTGGTAATTTAAAATGCACAAGGTTATTGGATTGGATTCGATCAAAATTTTTAAGTGTTACTCAAAGGCAAATTGATCCAAGATCCAAGTTTTTGTGAAGTAGTTTAAAACTTCAAATGGCACAAAATTGTGGGAATGTATAGACATTCTTTGGCATTCAAAGGTGGTATGCAAAACTTGTTGACTTGTGGACCTACATGCATCACAAGCACACACTCTTTCATCCCTTAAATTGGAAAATCTTACTGGCATGTATTATATCTTTCCATGTCTTGATATACTCTATCTTGGAAAATCATTTTGACATGGGAAATGAGTTGTTTGGAGAAATGTTTAAATAAGGAAACCCTTTCTTCTCCCAATGTATTTGGTTTGCATTCATGGTTTTAACCTCCAAATGTATTTTTTTTTTGGAAATTGTCAAATGAGGTTTGAATGCAACCTAGCATATGCACCTATGTTGTGGCTTTCATATTTTAAAGGTGAATCTTAAAACCAAATGGGTTTTGCTAATGAAAGCCAATATGGCTAAGTTGTCCAAATTCTATGGACTTGGTGCATTGTGCTCTCAAAATGTTGAGCAAAGAAGAGCAAACCTTGGAATGTTTAAGGGAAGAAACGAGCTTCCAAGTGCACAATGGATTTCCAAGGATAGGGTTTGTTCATTCATAATCTCTTTGGTGTATTTTTTGATGAATGTTTATGCATTTGTGCACTTGTTTTGATGAATGAACTTGTTTACATTGGTTGATGCATTTGTGCTTATATTGGTAAATGTTTATGCATCACCTTGTTTTTCTCATGAACTATGTGCCTATTTGGTGTATTTTTCTATTTAGTTCATGTTGTTGCCACTCATATGATCCTCATGGAATATTTTTTGTATGAGTGATTCCCTCATCTTGCATGCACTGTTTTTGTTTCAAAATTGGTATAATGTTTTAAAATGCATGTGGCCCTCCTTCCCCATCTCCAGTTCAACAATTGGGACTTGTTGAAGCACAAAATTTTGGTATATTAGTGTTTAGCACCCTTTGTCAATTTATGACAAAAAGAGGGAGAAATCTTAGAAGCTTGATATAAGCTTTGGGGCAGAATTTAGAAGCTTGTTCTAAGCTTAGAAGGAGAAGTTTAAAGATCTTAGGGGGAGAAGATCTTTAAAGGAGGTTAGTCTATGATTAAGGGGGAGATTAATCATCGACTAAGGGGGTAATTAGTTCACATATTTAGGGCTATATATGTGACTAACATTTGAGGGGGAGGCCTATGCTTCCACCATTGCTTGCATTGTTTGTGTATACATGTATATGTATAGGATCACAATGGAGTTTGCAAGCTAAACATTGAAGAAAGTATTTGAAGCATAGAGTCTAGGAATTTTGTCATTTGAATATGTACTTATTATGGTTGTATTATTTGTATTCAAATGATATAAATTGGGTTGGGTTAATGTTATCGAGTCTGTATTCATTAGCTTCTAGGTGTTTTGTCATGTAATAGACAAAGGGCGAGATTGTTAGTGCCCCGACTTGCCGACTCACCTATTTTTCAATTACATGACTTAAGTGAAGCCTTGCCTCAGATGATTGAAGAATTGAAGTAAGACTTAAGGTGTGATGAAGACTGAATCAAGAGCTACAAAAGATGGAAGATCAAGTGTATGATTCATCATCACAAGTATATGGCAATCACAAAGATAAATTGGTGATAGATAACTTTAGGTGGAACCCAACACCATGTCCATGCCTAAGTTTAGATCTCACATCTGGATAATCATAAGAAGCCTAGTGAGTGTTTGACAAACCCACAAAACGAATTGTAACCCAACTTGGAAATGTGAACACACTGTCAAGGACGACACATCGTGTCGGCAATCTTTTGCCAATGACAACTATAAGACCAATCGTCTGGTATACAAAGGTTTCTGGAAGAAATGGACTGTCAAACACGTCTGATCTCAGGACAATGCATTCGTGAAGGAGACAGAACCGATCCAATCGTGTATACGATCAATCACCCTGGGCTTAGACAAATCTGGACTGTCATTCACGGTCATACATAGGACATCAGATCGTGCAAACGATCCTTTTGTCTGGAATTGTGTCGACCAATCGCCCACACAATCAATCACCTGGAGCTTGGGTCAGATACCCACTGAAAAATATAGTCAGGCTCAGGACGATCCTTTCGTCTGGCGGAAACCCTTCTTGTGGTACGACCTATCGCCAAGAAAGGGCAGAAACACATCGGGCAGCACGACCCATTGCTTTGAATTTAGTTGAGGTCTGTTTGACAATACTGTCAAAACTGTAACGTCCCACCCTTTTTCACTCGCCACAAATCATAGTATATTTTTTTTTAAAAGAGTGAGAGAGAGCGGGATGCGACGGCGCAAGTTAAGTTCTAGTTTCCAAAACCTGACCCTTAACTGGCCACCTTTACGTGTGCGTGGACTAAGTCCACTTAAACATTTCACACATTTTCTGAATACTTGTAGAATAATATTTAGGGATAAGATGTTATCCATATGCATGTCATCATTAAGCAAGGAAAGCCAATCACCATATAACTTCAAATAAAAACATTAAAATTATCAAACCATAGCAAATAAGTCTCTAAGTTATTACAATCCAAACTATCAGTCCTCCCAATACATCATAAACATCAAAACCAAATAAATTAAACTTCATTCATTCTAAGCTCCTACGCTTGGCTCCCTTCATGTCTCATGTTCGTTTTCTTGTCATTCCCTTTTCCATCATCTATAGGGTAGAAGTAGGGCATCAGTCAACATGCCCAGTATGAATTCCAAGTAGGGTTATGGTACACATAGGAGTAATATAAATCAAGATAGATACATCATAACATATTTGTAAAACATCTCATAAGTAGTAAAAACAATGCATGATGTCCATATCGTAATCATGCTTACTTATGTGTCATGCCATGGGTGTCAATGCCAAATGATCTCTCACCCAATTTCCATATCCAATCACATCATATATAAATAGTTTCCTTGATAAATCGCCATATCAAGGTGTTCCCTTGGCCAATTGCGTCCGCAATGTTTTGTGACGGCACCACCAAGTCACTGTATACCTCCCCACATATATTAATCTGAATTACCGATGGAGTGTGGACTCCTCCCTCTACGCAGGATTTCGGGACTGTCTAGCCAGGAGCTCTTTGGCCCAAATTACGCCGTAGCCATTTCTAGCAATCCCAGACAAAACCAAAATCTCAACAGTTCACATAGCTCTTGTGAAGATAATGTTAACGATGACGTCGAAGCGAATCACAAACCTTTGTGAATCTCTTTACCTTATTAAATTCACACACACTCACTCACTCACTCACTCACTTTGGATCAGATCATTTGTGTGTTCGGTAAGCATACTTCAGTCGACTGAATCACAAGATTCAATCGCTGAAACACACCAGATCACTTACTTTTTTTATTCGACTGAATCACAAGATTCAATCGCTGAAACACACCAGATCACTTACTTTTTTGATACGCCTATGTTCAGTCGACTGAATCATAGATTGGATCAGATCATTTGTGTGTTCGGCCAGTATACATTCAGGTGACTGAATCAAATATTCAGTCAGCTGAATTATCAACAAACCCTTTACATGTTCGGTAAGCATACTTCAGTCGACTGAATCACAAGATTCAATCGCTGAAACACACCAGATCACTTACTTTTTTGATACGCCTATGTTCAGTCGACTGAATCATAGATTTAATCGGCTGAAATACCAATAGACCCTATCTGTGCTTAGTCAGTGTACTTTCAATCGACTGAATCATAGGATACAGTCGGCTGAAACACCCAAATATCCCTTATGTGCTCGGTCAGTCCACGTTCAGTCGACTGAATCATTAGATTCAGTCTGCTGAAACACCCAGATTACCCTTGTGTCTTCTGCCAACACCCTTTCAGTCGACTGAATCCTGAGATTCAGTCAACTGACTTTTTGTCAGTCCTCTATGTTTGCATATCTTGTACAACCCTTCTCCATAAAATTCATTCTTATCATCATTTAAACTTGGATTTCATCTTCCATACTTCATTTAGTAATTTTACTCTACCCTCTACCCAAGGCTAGGGTCTTTTTCATAATTCATTGAGTTCTTAGTATTATAGCATGGATTCGAATATCACCTTATGGTTGTTTCAACCCATTACCATTTCTTGGATGGATTTCCAACTCCATGGCCTTATAACAGATTGGCCATCCATTCCAATCAATTATGGAACCCATGGGTTCAGCCATACCATGGCCAAACCTATGGTTTCCTTTGGATCATTCCTATACTATTAAGCTAAAAACATACCTTATTTCCGTCTCCTTCATTTATTTTTAATCTGTCTTTTCTTCTTTAATCATTCTTCTTCCTTTGCTCTTCAAAGATTCTCCAAGTACAGAGGTGTAGGTGGAAGAGAGAGAGGAGAGGAGAGGAGAGGAGGGAATTCTCTTTGCTCAAGAGGGGGAGTCGGCCAAAGGATGTGAGCAGTCCCTTTGGTTGGTGTCTTTTATGTAACAGCCTTAGACCATTTACTCTCCCTCATTATGGTTTGTCTAACCCATGTGTCTCTTGGCTTAACCAAGGAGACCCTTGGCCTAAACCAAGAAAACCCTTTGACTTCCAACGATTCCATTGGTTTTATGTCCTTTGAGATGAAAGCTCTTCACCTTCCTAACTCAAGCAACCACTTAATTCACTTGAACTCAACCACTTAATTCACTTGAACTCACTTGTGGTTGACAAAGTCAACCATGACATGGCCTGCCATGGACCACATGGCATTCGGGTCCCACCTTGGCCATGTCACTCGATGATGTGGCACCTTGTCTACTAGGCTCCCATGTGATGACATACATGCCACATCACTCACATGCCACCTCACTTGATGAGGTGGATTTTAACACATTAAATATCTTAATTACCAATTCAAATAATTTAAATAAACTTACCCAATTACTTTAAAATTAAGCTCATCTATGACCCATTGAGTCTTAATTGGATAATTGGACCCATTTACTTTAAACTTACCCAATTACTTTAAAATCAAGCTCTCTCGTGATCCATTGCGTCTTAATTGAGTAATTGATCCATTTCTTGCCCATCTAATGTCAATTTTCACTTTTTAAATCTCCAATTCCATTAAATTGAAATACAAATGGGCCAATTCAAAATATATTATAATTTGAGAAAATCCGGGGTGTTACAAAAACAGGATAGCCTCAGGCCGATTGCCTCCATTGCACCCAACCAAGAGGGATTCTTAAGTGAGGAAAATGATGATGATGTGGGTCTTGAAGAGGAAGATAACCTCCAAGAATCCATCAATGCCTTGTACCTATAGAGTATGAGATTAGCTAAGGACATTGACAAGTTGAAAATTGAGAATGCTAAACTCCCTACCCAACTTCAAAGCATAAATATGAAAAATGATATTCTCTCATCAAAAATTGCAAATGATGAAAACATAAATTTGAGAGAATCTCAAAAGTTGCTTCAAGAAACATTAAAAGTTTGTCAAAAATAAAACTTGAAGCTAAAAGAAGTAGGAAAATTTAAAATTGAAGTCAAGTTTGGAAAAGCTTAAAAAATTTCAAGATATGGTTACCCAAGGTGAGCAAAAATTGGAAGAATCTATATTGGTCAAATCTCATGATTGTCATGGTAATTCTCAATCAAACCTTAAGAGACCCATGAACCAATCCATACTAGGTAAAAGCCACACCACACAGACCTCTATTATAAAATGTTTTTATTGTGCAGGTTAAATCAAAGGTGGCTAATGGTCTTCCTTATGGAGCAAGGAAGAAAGAGTTTGAGGTGATTTGAAAATCACACCATGCAAAGAAAAATAAGTTAAAAGTCAATTTGTGAATGTTCCTAGGAGACACATTGCACCTCACACGATGGATCATCCCTACACTGGTACATCTATTAGGGATAGGTCAAGACATCCTCATGTTATGAATAGGAAGACTAAAAGGAGGGTCTTGTCTCAATCTTTTGGATTTGGGCCAAATGCTAAAGATGGAAGAATCAAATTGCACAAATTCCAAGGCTTTGAGAGGAAAGGTCTGGATAAAAAATTCATATGAATCCCCAAGGGATAGGACCTTATTCATGCCCTAAATTGGTTTAAGACTTGTTTTTAATTGGTGTATCTCTAGACCAAGTGTAATTGAACTTCATCTTCACATAAGTGAGTTCAAACAACCTTTTGTGTTGTGGTATGGCACTTTGACTCAAGCAAGCCTTGATTGTACTTTTACTGGCTATAGTACATGTCATGCTTGATGAGTCATACATGTATGGACTTTAGATTCCAAGTCCAATAGTGGTTGCTCAAATGTGTTATGGATTAGCAAAATGGTTAACACATTTGAACATGGTTAGAATCACCTTGGTATCTTGCCTTCATTCCATGTTCTTGTTGGGTTATTGGATTGATCTTGTGCAAGATAGTTGTGTGGCATATCATTCTTAATTAGTAGAATCATGTTTATTATATGCCACATATTCTAAAATCAAGAGGGAGATTTGGAATTGAAAAGAATTTTAAAAGGAAAAATCTGTGTTGTCATGGCGATTGATCGCCCGATGACGATTGATCGGCTATGCGACTGATCGCCTTGGCAATATATCTTCTTTGCACAAAATATTTTGGTTTAAAAACCCCTCTTTTGATTTTTGCGTTGCATTCCATATTCACAAACTGGTAAATTTATTTGTGGAATGTATGTTTACATGTTGGCTTGCACATTATGCTTTAAATTTGGATTGTATCTTGTTTCATCTCATTCCATATGTCATGTAATCTGTGCATTCTTATGGGAATGAATGAACTTTGTGCATTGCCTCATATATTATATATGCAAATTTTAATTGTTTTTCATCTCTGACCTTATATTGGTAGTATCTTTGTTTGTGAAATGATCATGTGCACATATATAGTATTGTTTCATTCCAAGTTACAAAATTTGTGAAAATCTCTTGTTAAAATGAAACTTGCTCCTTACTTGTGAATGGTATTTGTTGATCAATATGTGATCAAATGTTTTTCACTGGTAATTCATTCATGTACCATTCTATTTTATATTTTTTAACCTCATTGGAGTATTCATGAATGAATGGTAAAAATGTTAGTAAACATGGGAACAACCCTTGGCAAACACTTGTATGCTCAACATGTAGATCTTTCTCACGCACTATTCCTTAATTTAAATTAGTATATCTTGGTGCATTTGAGAATGTTTTGCAAGTGTTTGTGATTATGGAATTTCATGAGTTCTTATCATGTTGAATATGTCCAAATGCCATACTTGTTTCATACTTCATTTCCATGTGCTTATTATTGGTATATAATATGTGAAATGAATGTATGGTTTGTGTGCTTGGTTTTCATTCCTATTTTGATTATATGAAAATTTTATAAGGAATGTGTTTAGTTCATAAGAACCAAGCTTTGCTAAACCTAAGAATGCCTTACCATATGACATCACACATGGGCAAAGTTGTTTAAATTGGTAAATTTATATGCCCAAGGTCTTTGGATTGGATTGGACCAAAATTTTAAAGTGTTACTCAAAGGAAAATTGATCCAAGATCCAAGTTTTTGTGCATGTATTTGTGACGTGGTTTAAATCTTCAAATGGCACAAAATTGTGTGAATGTATGGACATTCTTTGGTATTCAAAAGTGGTATGCAAAACTTGTTGACATTGTGGACTTGCATGTATCACAAGCATACACTCTTCATCCCTCAATTGGTAAATCTTATAGGGATGTATGTTTCTCTTTCCAATGTTCTTGTTATGCTCTATCTTGGAAAATAATTAGATATTAGAAATGAGTGTTTGAAGAATTGTTCAAATAAGGAAAATCATATTTTCTCCAAAAATGTTTTGATGCACCTTGTTTTGACTTTCATGATCTTTCAAAGTTCGATCAATGCCAAAAATCTTGTTGATGGGCATTGTGAAAGCAAACATGATTATGTGGCCCAAATGTTAATGGACTTGGTGTATTGGGCTCTCAAATTTTTGAGCAAAGGAGAGTTTAAGGGAAGAAACAAGCTTCCATGTGATTAATGGATTTCCAAGGATAAGTTTTCGTTCATTCATATCCTCTTTATTGGTATATGTTTTGATGAATGGACATTATTCTTGTTTTGATGCAATTATGCTTGTTTTGGTAAATCATTTGCATCATCTCATATTTCATGAACTTTGTGCCTAAATGGGTGTATAATTTATCTAGCTCATGTTGTCTTCACTCATATGCCCCTCTCATGGTAAATTATTAGTATGAGTGATTACCTCCCTAGAGCATGCATGAGTTGGTTTCATATTGGCATTGTTGAAAACCAAATGCATGAGCGCCGCCTTCTCCATCTCCTCTTAGTCCAACAATTGGGACTTGTTGTAGCACACTAAATGTGATATATTAGTGATTATATGCCCTTTGTCAATCTTTGACAAAAATGGGGAGAAGTTTTGAAGCTTGATGTAAGCTTTGGGGGAGAATTTGGAATCTTAGACTAAGCTTAGCAGGAGAAAGTCTAAAGGTATTAGGGGGAGAAGATCTTTGAATGGAGGAACATCTATATTAAGGGGGAGTTTTTAATTAGTGCACATACTTAGGGGAGTAATATTGTTTATATTACTATGCATGTGACTAACATTTGAGGGGGAGACGTATGCTTCTTCCATTGCTTGCATTGTTTGTGTGTACTTGTACATGTATAGGATCACTATGGAGCTTGCAAGCTAAGCATTGAAGAAGGCATCTTGGAGCATAGAGTCTAAGTTTTTTCATTTGAACATTTACTTAAAATGGTTGTATCATTTTGTATTCAAATATATGTATATTGAGTTGGGTTAAGTCATAGAGTCTGTATTCATTAGCTTATAGGTGTTTTGTCATAGGAAATTGATAAAGGCGGAGATTGTTAGTGCCCCGGCTTGCTAGAGTCACCTATTTGTTAATTTCATGACTTTGGTGAAGCATTGCCTCGGAAAATTGAAGCAAGAATACAAGACTCAATGAGTGATAAAGATTAAATCAAGAGCTTCAAGATGGAAGATCAAGTTGAAGATTCATCATCACCAAGTGTATGGCAATCACACAAAGGTAAATTGGCTATAGATGACTTTAGGTGGAACCCAACACCTTAGGATGCTCGTGCCTAAGCTTAGATCTCACATCTGGATAATCATAAGAAACTTAATGAGTGTTTGACAAACCAACAAATGAATTGGAACCCAACTTAGAAATATAAACACACTGTTAGGGACAACACATCGTGTCGGCGATCATTCGCTAATGACAGCAGACGACTAATCGTGGTCACGCAACCATTCGCCTGGAAATACAAAGGTTTTGGTTTGGGACGACTGTCATACACCACTGGTCTCATGGCAATACATTTGTGTTCATGCTGTATTACTGTGACGGGCGAATCCAATCGTGCATACAACCAATCGCCCTGGGATTATATAAAACTTTTGGTATCACGACGATACATTCGTGTTCTCGATCTATTGCTGGGACAGGGCCGATCCAATCGTACATATGACCAATCGCCCTGGGCTTAAACAAAACTGGACTATCATTCACAGTCATGTCTCGGACAACCGATCGTGCAGACGATACTTCGTCTGGGATCAGGGCTGAATAATAGCCCTCGTGATCAATCGTCTGGAGACTGTGTTGGATACTCATTGTAAAATACAGTCAGGCTCAGGACGATGCATTCGTCTGGCGACGACCCATCCTATGGTATAGAGCACGATACATCGGGCGCACGACGAATCGCCAGGACAGGACCTCCCTAGGCTTAGAACCCATATTGGTAAGATTAGACCAAACCTAGAGTAAATGAACCAATGCCTTGGAGCTCCTTGATCATATCTTGGAAAAATATGGGCTGTCAAAATGTCATGACTTGTGACTCTCTTTCGACCAACCAAATGAAGTAATCAACTAGTAAAACCACCATCGTTGGATAGAGTATTGAAAGAGATTTTCATAGAGCTCAAGATATGGCCATATTAGTGGAGAGTTATTTTGCTGAAAACTGTCCACATGACCCATCGTGAATGGCCACCGATCATGAGAACGATCAATCGTGAGGATGATCAATTGTCCGTGTCAGTTTTCTATCTGTTGGAAAACCATTAATGTGCAACGGTAACATTTCGATCGCCGGTACACGACCGATCACCCGTATCATCTCGGGATTCACTTGTTTACCTATATATACTTCAAACTCTTATGGGTGGGGTTGGACATTTCAAGTTGGAACATCTTAAGGCTTCCCCAGTGATTCCAAACCTCTCCCAACCTCTCTCGATCCACTCACATAGGTGAATCAATTAGAAAATCCAATCAACCTCTTGGTTGTGATTAAGTGAGAGAGCGAAGATCAACTTGCATATTCAAATCCTAAAGCCTCCTCCTAAGGATTGTGATTGAGCATACACAAGGCACATCTTCGACATCATTGACATCACATTGGGAATGACGTCTCCAAGAAGCACACATCTACAAGCTTGAGCTATCAAAAGGAAAGTGCTTCTTGTGAAGTGGACTAAGGCAAAGAAGTTGGAATCATTATAAAAAATAGAGGGATAAGGACGTAAACTAGAGTTGGTCGAACCTTTCAAAATCTTAGGGGAGTTGGGTGAAATTCTCAACCAATTGGATAGGTAGAAGTCTTATTCTATTAGTGAGGATATAATTCCCTACTTAGTGAATTGGGATAGCCTTAGAGAGGGTAAGTCCAATAGTGGATGTAGGTTTATTTAAACTGAACAACTATACATCTTATGTTGTGGGTGTTGGTGTTGTTCTTGTGTGATTGTTCCTTTATTGGCATACTTTATTGTCATGCACTGATTAATCTAATTAATCCGTTGCAAATCATTTGATTAATCAATAATTTTTTAAAGACCATTAAAATTGGGATTGCCTTTTCACTCCCCTCTAGGTTCAATCTTGCATTGTTGTTCTAGCACCCTAAGGGACTTTCAAGCACTAAGTAGGTGGAGAAAGCAAGTGGGAGTACAAGTGGCTCCACCCCCTTTCCTAATTAGGAAATTCGTCCACCTCCCTTCCTCCATTGAATTTGTCCACCTCCTTTCCTCTCTCTTTCACACACTACTTGCATGGGAGAACTCTCTCTGGGGCAACCAAGTGTCCTTTGACATTATGGATAAGGCTTGGACGAATTTGGGCTTGGAAGATTGGGCTTGTTTAAGCTTGGACTGGACCTTAACAGGTTGGTCTAGCTCATTCTGCATAATTGGGCTTCGACTAACAAGATTGTTGGATTTATTAGACGGAAGTCCAATTACGGCGTCCTCGATCAAAATGCTCCATGTAAGTCATGAGAATTTTCTCTACTGGATCAAGTCTCATAGAAGAAGAGTCTGATTGTGGATCATTGGACTGGATAGGCTGGATGCCCTCATAAAGATATAATTATCCAAGGAATTGGATGGAGTTTATGGACAATTATATTTGAAACTATACTCCTCGGCTCTTGGGTACAAGGACAACAAAAGTTTGATTAACATCGTGAGTCAATATTACTGAAGTAAAGAAATGTTGAACAAAAGTACTATAATGCCCAAATTTTATCTATTTAGGTCATTTTGTTTAGTTCTATTTCTCCATTCACTCTTTTATAGACTATACGTTTAGTTGTGCTTGCAACTTGAAGCTTTTCAAATTTACAAACTAGGGCCATCTCAGGTCTTCTATTTGCATTACCAACTAACTCAACTGTATTTTTTTCAAATTTGTCATGTATTGTAGTTATTTTTGAACTTTTTTTAATAAGTCACTTTTTTTTTTTCTATTTGTCAGTTTTAATCTACTCAACCAACATAATATCTTTATTATACTAAGTTTATGCAACTAACATAATATCTTTATTATACTAAGTTTATTTATGTTTTTTTCTTTGTTCAACACTTTGCTCCATAAAACATTATAGAACTTATATTGTTTTATGGAATTATCCATTAAACAAAAATAGTGATATCAAATTTTAAATAATTTCAAAATGTCTAGCAAGAAATAGCAGGAAAGCAACCAGATCTTGAAGATTTATAAGGGGCTATAGCTTTTTCAGCTTGATGGATTTTATATTCTAATGGAACAAAAGAACAAGTACATTGTCTTCATTTTATTCCAATCAAATTAGTTAAAAGTTCAAAACAACCTTTCTCCCCTTAAGCAACTATTCTAATTTATCTTATTGACTTCCACTTTGTTATCATCTGTTGTTTACATTATCATTTAACCTTGAATAACCTATTGGAATGTGGGGGATGGGAAAAAAAGTAGGGTTTTAGTTAAACATATCTTGAAAAATAATAACTAATCCTTGGATTGAGGGGTCCCAGACTTGAACATGATGGGACTTGCATTAAAAAAGCACCATTTAAGTGTTTTTTTTAACCTATTGCTTTTAGCCCTTATAACTCAAATCTTAGCTTACCTCTATCCATAGCTTATGGCTACACATAGACATTTTATCTATTACTTTTAATAATTCTTCTCATTATCAATTTTTCTATTTTTTATAAACCTTTAGGTCAGGTTCAGTTGAGTCTATTTTTCATAAAAACTCTAGGTCTGAATGAGTTGAGTCAAGTAGAAACTCAATTATTATCTATAGCCAACTCAACTCAAATAAGAATTTTCATTAGAACCCCTATCAATGGCATCATGGGTCTTACTCGCCAATAGTGTTTTTTTTTTCCTCTCGAGTTCTACAGTTTAGATCTCCGTTGTAAGAAAAGTGGACCCTACCATATATCAAACAACTTCTCTTTTCATGCAACCAATCTCTAAGGTTATACACGATCATGCTTCCATTTTATGAGTTAAATTAAAAAACTAATTGGTATGATTGAAAGTCAATTTAAAGTTCAACATACATATGGAGAAAATTTCAAAAAAGAAAAAAAATCTAAAGCATTTAATCATAGCAGTCAAACACCACATGATGTCGTGTCTTTTTTCTAAAAATGTTTAATGGTTTGACAACTAAGATTAAGTGACTAAAATTTGATTTCTCAATTTAGCTCCACACCAAATTTGAAATAAACTTTCAATAGATATAATATTTTTCTATAAATTCATAATTATTCTAAAACATAAAAAATTTCTAACATACATGTATAACTTTACCTCATGCCATTCAAATTCAGAAAACTCCACCATATTTGGTGGATCTAGCGCATGGAAATAGGACTTGGGTCAGAACCGGAGGCCACGTCAGCTGAAATGGGCCAATCTCAGCCCATCTTCAGAAAAAATGACATGGGCCAATTTTTTAGTACTTGGACTAGTATACCTCTGCAAATATTAGTTCAACTGCATTATTATTCAAACTATTCAATTTCCAACTTCAACTTGTATTCTGTAAATGGAGAAAAATATATTAAAAAAAAAAACTGAGGTTTCTTGAAGATGTATCCATTGGCCGACAAGGCCCAACCAGAAAGACCCATCTCATATTCTCATTGATGATTTGCCATCAAGAGTTCGGAATATACAGTAAGGGGTAAATGATTACAATGAATTGGCTTCCAGAGGCAACATCATAAAAAATGTTCCATTTTGAATTTGAATGAATATAATGGCCATGTGTGGTATTGCAACATGATGGGAAAAAAGGGAAAAAAATGAAAAAATTCCCCCCGTCTTGTGCTGATGGTAAAAGCAAAATTTCAGAACTTCAGGACCCCTCAATTTACACTTTGCTGCTTTCTGTCATTTGAGAAGATGGTGAAAAAGAAAGTGAAAATGAAATAGGGGATTTTTTTTTTCCTGTGTGCATCTCTGCCATTTCCTCTGGAACTCTGACTGATCTCTAGTATATTAAGCTGTTCTGTTAGAAATTCTTCTCAAATTGCAAGAACTTGTTTAGCACTGAAAATTCCACCACGGAAGCATGCAATGGCTTCTGGAAATGGGTGCTTGTGTGTGTCTACCTATGGTTAGACATTAGCGGGCAATGCCAAAGACTTCTGCTTGTACCCATGTCTCTGCCTCTCCAATAGCTTCTCTTTATTCTTCCTCTTCTTGTCCATCTTTATCCTATACCTTTCTTCTCTCTCCCTTTCATATGCCCCTTTCCAATGCACTTCTCCAGTTAATGGCCACAACCAACTATTATCAGGATGGTCATGATCATCTGCTTCCTCCGCAAGATCCTCATCCATACTCTTCAATAATGTGAAGTTGAAGTACTTCACCCACATCAGTCCTATACGTTTCTCAATTGGGTGCTGTTCTTCAAGTGATCCTGAGATAGGGTTGATGTAAACCATCCTTTGCGCACTGTGATATGCCCAGACATTGACTAGGAGTTCCAACATCCGGCAGTAACAGTGTTTTTCCTGTAATTTGAAATAGGTGAAGAAGAAGAACAACAAAGGTATCTTATCATGAAACCATCCTAACCCGAACAGCTATGTAGTGCTAGATCAGGTAACCTACCTCCAGTGCCGAGGATCCAAGCAAACAAATTCTAGAATTATTTAAATCATGACTAAAGCTATCAAGTGAATCTACAAACATCCTGCAATACAAAGTAAAAAGGCTGTCAATCATACTAACTAAAGCACGAGAAAATTGGTAGAAGAAAACTGGGACCTACCTGGTAAACATTATGAATTCAAGAAATGATGGCGTTGGCATTGCCCAGCTGTGCAGCACCGACCAATGATCACCATCATCCGGCATAGGGGGCAGGGCTGCCATTTCTGCTGGGTAAACCATACATTTGCCGGAAAGAGTTCTCAAATGCTTCTCTACAATCACAAGGAAGTGAAGCCATTAAAAATCATTTTCCATTGAAAATCAGTGCTTGGAGAGCAAAACAATACTTGTGAGAACACTTCAAATGAAGATGTGTTACATGACCCCCCAAAAAAGGGGGGGAGTATTGGGAGTTAACAAGCAGTAACTTCTAAAATAAAAGGATGACGATTTACGGGAGAAGCAAATAGCAATAAAAATAAAAATAATAGTATATTCTGCATTCATAGCAACAGAGAATACTACTCCATTTATATCACAAAGTGAATGCATGAAAGCAATATACCTAGTTCCTTTTTCTTGGTGTGTAGTTTGTTAAAATTATATTTTACATTGGCTTTTCACATGTCAAAGCACTTTAGTATCAATAAATATATGAAAACCTCATGAAGTGCTCCCACTGATGTAGAACAGATTGCAGATAGATTTTTGAAGAAGTATTCATGACGGGTCGACAAGAAGCAAGGCCCACGAGCCTAATTACGACCTGGGCCCATTTTCTAGCTCATTTAGTAATTATTTTTATTTTATTTCTTTTATTATGTATGATCCTAATTTTGGGATCTTAGTTGGTGTCGGTGTTTACTTGGGTAACAATCAAAGGTAAAATACAGGTGAAGGGTAACCTTAAGAATCGGCGTGTCCTACCTAAAGGTTCATCTGGGCTTTGTGAAATTGTCGATCATTTGATGCGCAAGTGTCAATTTTCCAGATCCATTTGGGATAGGTTTTTAAATTTGATGAGTTTGTCGTGGGTATTCAATAATTTGGTGGAGAGTCTCATAACCGAGTGGTGGGGAGCTCCAAAGAGAGTCGTTTGGGGGTTAATTCCTACAATGATATTTTGGCATGTTTGGAAGGAAAGGAACTGTAGAATTTTTTAAGGAAAGTCTCTTCGGGTAAGAGAAGTCTTTGAGAAATCAAAATGGGGTCTAGGTAGGTTGGCTGTCATTGTGCAAAGAATTCATCGGTATTCTGCAGAGTAGTTCAATCTCTCCTGGGAGGGGTGTCTTAGGGGTGGAAAATCAGGAAGGATTGCATAGTTAAATGAGAGAAGCCTGATAGAGGCTCTTACAAATTCAATGTTGATGGTGCAGCTAGGGGTAAACCTAATCCAACAGGTATAGGTGAGGTTATCCATGATGATATAGGAAAAACGATTCTAGTTTTTTCAGAATCAACAGGGGTACTGGATTTTAATGAGGCGGAACTATTAGCTATTAGAAAGGCGAACCTTATTTGGTCATCATGTGGGAACAACAACCTAATAGTGGAAGGTGATTCAACGGATGTTTTAGCTTGGACTAGTGGTAGAAAGAAGCTCCCATGGAAAATGGCTAATGTGGTGAGGGAGATTAGGTCCTTGACAAGGACAAGGGTCATCCACTTCAGATATGTGAGGCGGTCGGCCAATTGTGTTGCTGACTTTTTGGCCAAGGTTGGGGTCAATAAATTGGTGCCGACAATGGAACTTTTTCACCCCATTACATGAGGCAATGGTATTGGCGCAGCAGAATGGAGGATCAACTACTTTGTATTCCTTGTTTTATTTTTGTGTTCTTTATCTATTTTCCTTGTTCGTTAGTGTAGTATGGTTTTGCTGTTAAAAGATATGGTCTGTATAACTCTCCTATACAAACCATAGATCCTCTGTGTACTTCTTACCTTAGATTAATGAATTCCACCAATGTTGTCAAATTCAACTCATATCGTGAATCGGTTAGGGGTGTGAATCGTGAATCGGAAATCGTTGAATCGTAAGATTCATAATGTTTTTTCTAAAATTATTATTTATACTATAATTACATATAAAATGACATAATAATAAGAAAAATTAGATATTATGTATTTTAGATAGATAAGTTAGAAAAATTATTTGTTAAATGTAATTATAAAAATTAACTTCAATTGAACAGAAACAATTTAGTAAAACTATAGTAAATTGTAAACTAATGTAATAAAACAATTGTTTTCTATTTTGTAAAATAATTTAGTAAAACTATTTTATAAAAAAATTAGAGATTTTTATCTTTTTTGAAATAGATATAAGGTAAAAACTAAAAAAATAAAAATATAGTCCCAACAAAAGAAAGGAGAAACTAAAATGGAGGCCAATATAGACTAATAATATGTAACATAAAACATAAATAATGATGTAATGAATTTTAAATAATGCATACGTTATACATTGATTCATGGAGGCTATAAAATATAGAGGACTTGACGAAAATAAAAGAGTAAAGTACTCTTAACGAAAGAAGAGTAATAAGTTCTTAATGACGGAAGGAGGAAAACCCTAAACAAAACAAACAAAAGAAACAGTCTATTGGAGACAGAAGAAAGAAACGACAAAGAACAAGAAGAAAGAGGAAGAGGTTGCTGGGAGATGGAAGAACCAAACAAAGAAGAAGAAGAAAGAGGAGGAAGAGACAAAGAAAAGGAGGACTATTCCAACGGAAATACAAGAGAAAGGAATGACGAAGAAGAAGATGAAGAAGAAGAAAGAGGAGGAAGAGATAGAGAAAGTGAGGACTATTTACCAGGTACACTCTATCTTGCATGATTCTGCGAATTTAGGGTTTGAATTGCACAACTTGCGATTCAACCCTAAAATTGTACGATTTTCTTTAACTTCCGATTTCTTCTGCGATTTGACTCGTTCAAGCCCACGATTCGATTCAAATCGCACGATTCAAACTGTGAATCGTGCGATTTTAACAACATTGTATTTCACATTCATCTCTGCTATATATATATATATATATATAGTTTCCTATTTAAATACTAGCAAAATGTACACACATGATGCACAGGTTATGAAAGTGTGTAAAACAATAACTTCTATGTTGAAAATTAAGAATAATATATAAAAGTTTGAATTGGAAGGCAAAACAAGTTAGACAAGGAAAAATATTATAATAAAAATATAATATTTAAATCTTCACAAATTTTAGGTTAATCTTAAATAATTAAAATATTAAGAAAATAACTAAAAATGAATAAATAAAAAATTGTTAAAAGTTCATGTATGAAAATATTAGCCTGAACGAGTAACTCAGTTGGCTTGAGCTTCAAGTAGTAGACTAGAGGTTTTAGGTTCAACTCCTCTCAAAGTAATTCGATACATGAGGCTTGCAGGCGGCTTCATGCATCACGGGATTTGTCTCACCTACATGAGAGTGGGGATACCCATGTTATTAAAAAAAATGTCCATATGTGAAAATATCACTTGACGTCATTTCAAAAATAATGTTTGGGACACCTAATCTAGGGCTCATGAATATACATGGCTTGGTTGGAAAGCTTATGTTAGTATGTGGCAAAAAAATTAATCTTGTTTGGATCAAGGAAGGCAAGTAAATTTTGAGACTATAATCAATTCTTTTTAGCAGTAACAATGGAAATTCATTCAAAGATAAAAGGTACAAATACAACCAAGAAAATAGGTCTAAAAGCAATAGACCTAAAAGAAAAAGAAAAACAAGAAAATGAGAAAGTAAGCAAAAATACAATCAGAAGGTACAAATCAATAACTACTATCAAACATCCCCTCCATCCAATATGCAATCAATGGTCGTCCTCGAAAGTCAAAGGAAGAATATTCCTAAAAAGCCATTATCAACTCCCAGCTTAGCAAAGTAGTTTGCCACGCCATTAGTTGTATAGCTAACATGAACGAAAGAAACATCAAACCCTGCCACTGAGGCTCTAATCTCCCTAACCGTAGTGATCAATTTCCAAGGGGGACGCCTTTTCTCCTTAGACCATTTGATTGCATTTGCCATATCCCCTTCAATCACAAGTTTACCTTGCCCATGGATTTTCCAAATGGCCAAAGCTCTCCTTATACTAAGAATTTCTGCCTTATTTGAATCTCTAATACCAACCGATTCATTAAACATGATCATTGTTCGGCCCTCATGATTCCTCAACACACCTCCAATTCCTATCGTACCTAGTTTCCCCCTCACAGCCCCATCCACATTAAATTTCATCACTCCCCGCTCCGGTAGATTACAACTATCCTCTGGTTTCCTTTCCCAACTAAAATACTTCATACACCCTTCTCAAGACAATAGGAGATCCAATGGTTCGAAACCCTTAAACTTGGCACTAGACAAGACACAAAGTCTCCACTTTGCTATCTGAAAGAGGTCACAAGCATCTAGTGACTTACCTTCAAAGTCTCCACTTTCCAAAGTGACCACAAAACTACACTCGAGATCGTATACCAAGCCAGTTTCATTCTGGCTGCAGTCTACCAATAACCAGTAGTCTACACACCACACATAGGTTTTATCCAATACCCACAACAAGTCTAGAAGTTTAGTAAAGTTCACTCTGAGCAATTGGACATGTAACAAACAGGTGATTTAAATCCTCTTCCTCTAAGGAACAAATAGGACATAAATATCCTCTTCCGAAACTAGCAACCCTCATCTCTTCAATTATGCTCTACTCAGCATCCTCCCTCTCAATACACACCACTCAAAGATTTGTACCCTTGGTGGCACCACACATTTCCAAGCCATATTAGTGGAAATTTCATCATGAAATTGATCTTTAAGCACCAAATCCACCTTGACTTAACCGAGTAGACACTTGATGAAATTGATTTAAATCAGTTCATCCTCATCCTCTAAGGACAAAGGAAATTCCTGTGACTGAGCTAAAAGATCAACTCTGCTCTCAACTTCAAAAGAGCACAGTTCACGACAAAATTCAAGATTCCAAGTGATCTCATTACCCTCCCTTTTGTAACAATCCTTGAGCAGTGCTCTTTTGTTCCTTGAAAACCTAAAAATCCTTGGGTATATATCCTTTAAAGGTTGCTCCCCTAACCATAGATCTGACCAGAAATCCGTTCTATCACCTTTCCCCGCTAGGAATCTAATTTTTCCACTATACATGCTCACCATCACTCCCCGACCTTGACTTAATTTCCACTAGGCTTTAACTATCGCTGAACCGCTTACCTCCACCTTATCTCCTAAACTCCATGCAACGATTGCCAAACCATACCTAGCTTTCAGAACTCTATCCCACAAGGACTCCTCCTCTCTCCTAAATTGCCAACCCACTTGCACAACAAAGCTTGATTTCTCAACTGGAGAGGAACAATTCCCAAACTTCCTTTAGAATTGGGTTTTATAACCTCCTACCGTGCCACTAGATGAACCTTCATTTTCTCATCTTTATCACCACATAATTTTTTTTTTTGACCAATTGATCATTGACCAAAGAGCGATAAGAAGTAAATAGGGATATTCAATAAGACATACTTGATAAGAGTAACTCTCCGTCCCAATGATAGAATCCCTCCTACAGGCAACCCTAGATAAATAAATGGAATTTTCCCAGTGCCACACCTTATTTCATCTACAAACTCCTTGAGGATATTCCCCTACCATCTCTATTCCAATTTTAGTGCTCTTTCCAAGATTGATTTTGAGACCTGAAACCAACTCAAAACATCTAAGAATCGCCTTGTAACCCAAGACTTCCTTTCTATCAAGCTCACAAAAGAACAAGGTATCATCGGCGAACAGTAAATGAGTAATAGTTGGCCCATTCATCGATGTATGAAAGCCTCTTAACAATTCCCAAGACCCTAGCTTGTTCCACCAACTTATTTAAACGTTCTCCCACGAGGGTGAAGATAAATCAATTTGAAGTGATGGAAGTTTTAAAAAGTAAATCATGATTTGATTTGATCCAATCAGGGTGATTTTCAACAGGTCATGTATTCAAATGTAGGCATTTCAAACATACACACATTGGTTAGCCACACCCATAGATATTCACGCACCAGGTGCATGTCTTAATTGGAGTCGTCAATTTAAAATTTGTAATGCCTTGTACTTTTTATGCAATGGAAACCCCATTCAGCTCCAATGACTGAGTGTTCTAGATCATGTGATCCTGCAAAACTAGGAAAATAAGTGCCTCTAAGATTGGTTTCCTCATACGGCATGTATACAAGTAAATGAAACCATAACAAAGCGCACACTCTTCACTAGACCCAGTTCTGTCCCACCATAGTGTAGGCTGGAATGGGAAGGTCACATGTAAATATGTAATCACAGTTAGCCTAAAAGCATTGCTGTCAAATTTATTGGCACAAAAAATTTGATAGCATGAAATTTGGATTATTAAAACAATTGGCTCAATGGGAAGAAGCTTGGATGCTTGCCGATGCATGACGGATTTATTAGTGGGTTTGCGTTCACCTGAAAAGAGCCGATGACAAGAAAACATGCAGTTGGCAATAACTACAACATTTCCCTTTGTCATATTATAATTCCTTAAGACCTTTAAAAATCTAGATTGCATGGGAGGCAGCTCAAAATTGTACCTGCAAACTCCACCATTTAAAATGTCACACATAGACCAAAAATTAAGATGATCACTGCTTGCTTTGAATCTAACATCCTTGTCAGATCGTGCCCAATAGTATATAACATCTCCTTTATTTTCCGCCTGTATAGTGTGTTCCAGTGCTTGTTCAGCTTCAGTGGACAAAGAAACCTTCACAGGATGGAGAACCAACCACTTGTCAAGACAACCATTCCCAAAAACAAACCCTAAAATTTCACAGAAATTTCATTCTAATTGTAAAGGGAAGATGTACTAAGGCAGACAGGAAACATCAACATGTAAAAATACTTCAAAAAACCATGGGTAGTAAAATAGAACTCATCAAGCCAACCTATAAATCAAATAGACTTATCAAGGACTCATTCATACAATGATGAGACAAGGGATAAGTAACATACAATCACCCACACACATCATCATCAACACCACCACCTTTGTCCACTAAGTAGAAGTCAAATTTTGGATGTCACAAGATCTTTTCCACTGGGCCAACTTGCCTTCCATACCCACAACAGTCTACCCAGTTTTTGATAGGCACAATAATGTAATACCAACATGTGGCAAAGTTACTATATATCTGATATTGCACGAAGAATATACAGATTTTTTTAAGAAAAAAGACATGTTCCAACATAATTCAAGGATGGATGTCATGCAAAAATGGTGTATTTTGACACGTGGCTGTGGGTTTACAATAGGTTGATCCATTTTTTTCAAATATTCAATATAAAAATAATTCAACAAGTGCTACCATTACCACACACATTAAGTGCCTACATCCCAAAGAAAATGCAAAATACCAGTAACTTAAGTAAAACATTTTTTACAACGTTAGAGAAGATTTTTTTTAACATAAATAAATACTAATAATATGACAAAACAACAGGAATTAAATAAACAAGGAATGTAAGGAATACAGGAATTACAGCACTTGCACAAGATCAAATGGTGCCAAAGAAAATCTTTCCATTCACAATACATAGAAGGTTGGCTTGGTGGTCAAGAACCCATCTGAGATGCAGAAGGTCTTGGATTCAAGTCACTTTCAACACAAAACGGTCACTCCTCATAGTGTTATCCGGTGTGTGTGGATAGGGAGGTTTGCACATGCCCCAAGGATTAGTCAGGTGCTCTAAGAGGCCTGAATACCTTGGTCTTCAAAAAAAAAAAAAAAAATCCCTTGAGAGAGTAGATTTTACTGAGCAGAACTTATGTTCATTATTTATGGATTCCAAACCGAAGTTATGTCCCTATTGCAATTGTGCAGAAACTACCATTACATGTTTTGGTGAACATGAGAGGAAATATCACAAATAATAGCTCAATTACTTCAAATAAGATATGAGGAAACACCACCACCTAGCTGACAGTGATGCAATTAAAAGCTTACAACAAGAAGACAGTGTTGATTTAAGCCCAAATGGAACCATGAAAACATCCTTCTAGTTACTGGATAGTAGCAAGAACCCAAGAAAAAGAAAATGGCTAATGGGGGCATGTGTTGGACAAATAACCATTTGTATATAGGTTAAAATAGCAATATTACCTACCCAGCTTGTGTGGGACAAATAACCACCACCTTGCATATGAACTAAAATAGCGATATTGGACAAATAAACCAACCGTGTAGACAATCAATCTTAACCATTTCTCAAAAGCTTAACCCAACCTA
Organism: Chimonanthus salicifolius; assembly: GCA_013350335.1. Classification (NCBI taxonomy): domain Eukaryota; kingdom Viridiplantae; phylum Streptophyta; class Magnoliopsida; order Laurales; family Calycanthaceae; genus Chimonanthus; species Chimonanthus salicifolius. The sequence continues at coordinate 27,816,401 of CM023541.1, read as the reverse complement.
ACCCGTACCGAACTTGACCCGAAAAACTTGAGACTAAATAAGCCCGCATTTGAATTTTGAGTTTGAAATTGAGCTTGGGCCTACAAAAAAAAAACTCAGTCCGAGCACTATTTTAACAATTTGAGTCAACTAAGGCCCAGGTCTAGGCCCATAAATTACAAATCTAACTTAGGCTTGAGTTGGCCTAAAACCATACCCAACCCTCCTTAGTTGTTGATGCAGGCACATCAACAAAAGATGGATCCATATGTTGCAGTGTAAAATTTGAATTTTATGAAGAAAAAAAATCATAGATAAAAGAGAGACCATTTGGGAAGATTTCAGACCAAAGATTAGTGAAATAAGTGTCCTATGGGCTAGGTAAATGGGCCAGGCTTTATTTTTCATATCTGGGCTTGCAATAGTTCATTTATGTAAGCCTATAATCCAACAAAGTAGCCAGAGTACGAGATTAGTTCACCAACTATCTTCTCTCTCTTATCTTGTGTAGCATGCACTAGGATAGACATCCACATAGGCGCCTACTAGATTTTCTTTTCTTGTTTTTCATATTTATCTTGAATAACAATGTATAATTTTCTCATTGGAGGAGTGATGTGATATGTACATGTGTCAATATAGGATTGGTGGAAAGATTTGAAGTATCAAACCTTGCCGGATTCGCAAAAAAATTAGATTCAATGGAAATCTTATTAAATGACATTTCCAACGAACTCAAATTTGTATAATTCTGACATACGTACATAAAGTTATGACTGATTTTCTATTAGGTGTCCTCAAGTGTGACGGGAAACATGTAAAGTTCAACTTTGCTAATTTTGTATCCCCTTACACTATAAATAAAGGCCATGGGCAACCATATGAGAAATACTCCGAAGCATGTGCAAGCATCCCTACCCACACACACCGGATAACTCTACGGGAGTGGCCCTTTGAGGCTCTGTTAGGTAATTTGATTCTGGGTTTTCTCTAAATTCTACCTTAGAGGCCCTTAGAACTAGTAAGCCTTAGATGACAAAACCCTTTTGTTTGGATTTCCTCAAAGCTTTTTAAATTCCTTAGAGCCAAACTTAAGTTTCCCTCAGCTAGTTTTCACAAAGTTCAGCCTAAAACCTTTTACTGGAAGACTATAAGTTTGTTTCTTACCAATTCGAACCTTAGCCTTCATCACTTGCAGCCCTAGATCTAACTTATACATGATCTAAATTAGGGTTACAACTCGGGTGGGTTGGGCCAAGTTTTGGCCAACTTGATCCCAAGCCTAAATAGTAATTAAACAGCCAGAGTCTAGAACTAGACCAAACTTGACCCAATTTATTCAAACCAAAGCCTAGACCAATTTATATTTGTAACCTGAAATGCATATGCAAGTTTAGTTAGGCTCAGTTTTATTGGGCCCGAAATGGATTTGTTAGTGTTATTTTATAATAAAATAAATTATATATTACAATTTTTTTATTTGTATACAATATTAATTAAAACAATTAGGGTTTTATAAAATTTTGCTCAATTTTGGGCTTTTGAGCCAAACTTGAGCTTTTTTGCACTCGCCCAACCTAAGTTGGACTCAACTTGAAATCGATTTTTTTTCATGTGCAGGTTAGGCCCAGCCCAAGTAGCAACCCTAACTTAAACAATTTGTAAACAAGTTAACTTGACTAAGCTTAGAAGAGTTGACCTAATCTTTGGTCCATCTGTTAAATGGTTGATCCAACCTACGTTGCATCCAACCCAAACTATTTATTAAATGGGTTGGCAAATTCAAAATGGCCTATTTATTAAATGAGTCGACCCAACCTGAATAATCCTAAATGTGTCAAGCCAACCCATAGCTAAGATTACTCATTTATTAAATGAGTTAACCTAACCCAAGTACCTGATGAATCTTAAATAGGTTGACCTATTTGGCCCATTTATTGAACGATAGGCTCAACGCAATACCTACCAAACTTGACCCACTTATTTAATAAGTTAAATTGAACTAAGTTGACCCATTGATCAAACAATTTTTCCTTATGTAGGTCAAACATATAAAAAATTTAGATTAGAAGGTAAAGTCCTATCAAGTCATTTTCCCCAAAATAGGAATCCATTTTCTTATTGAAATTCATTTTCCTAGGAAACCGACAAGCATGTCCATAGGGTCATCCAAGTGGAGTTCCATGTGCTCATAGGTGTTTGCATCATTATTGTTACTAAGTGGAGTCTTTACTTTTGCAGGCAGTTAAAGGTTATGAATAAAGGGGCTGTCAAATGGTTCTTTTGTGGGTGGCTTCCTATTGTGATCCTCCATGGCAGCATGCTCATTGGGTTAATGAAATTTAGGAACTATATATAACCTATCCAAGTCTCTTTTGTTATGTATCACAAGATGCAGAGATGCACCTAATTCAATAGTAAATGAAGCCATTTCTAGATCATTTGTATTGTTCTTTTTCATCTCTTTCTTTTGAGACGGATCTATATTTTGTAAAATTACCATTATAAGTTTGTCATGTTTCTGAAATGGTACCAGTTGTAATGTTGTTTATCTTCATTTCATATTTCATCTTAATAACCCACTTCATTTTATCTCTGAAGAAAATAAACCCATAATCTCAGTTATTGAAAAAATTATACGAACATTTACCGCATCATTAGATACAAATAAGGATAATTAACCAAAAAGGGAATCTGATTTGGATATAGCCAGCTTGATGTGTGTAAGGCGGACTGTGTGCAGGCAAGAAAATGGAGTTGTGGTGTGATATATGTTGATTAAAGAGGCAATTTTATAGGAATTGAAAGGTTATAGGTAGAAGGTATTAGGAGACGCTGAAGACCTTTAGATACTACAACTGAAGTAATGAGAAAAGACATGTTGGATCTGGAGTTAAAAAAATATAATTTTAGATAGGGCATGGTGGAAATATAAAACTCAAGAAGTTGACCTAAATAGTGTAGAATAAGAGAATAAAGAAAAGAGATTAGTGAAGAAATTCTCTGATACTGTGTCTTTTACACTGAATGGATACATGTCTATATAAAAGAATGAGAGCTAATCTAAGGATCTATATTAGGAAACAAATAACCCAATGGTTATATACAATCAATTACACCACTAATGGGATTTTGGTCAACACTGCTCCGATGTGGGTCCCACAACCCTATGTGTTCTAACATTGGTCCCACAACACTCCCCCTCAAGCTGGTTCGAAGATGTCAAGTACACCCAGCTTGCTAACAACCGAATCAAGTAGAGTTCAGGGAACGGGCCTAGTGAAAATGTCTGCCAGTTGATCCTTGGACTTCAGATGAAGAGTAAAAATTCGACCTTCTGAAATCTGCAGACGAATAAAGTGGCAATCTACTTCAATGTGCTTAGTCCGCTCATGAAATACTGGATTGGAGACAATGTTGATGGCCGCCTGATTGTCAAAGAACATGACGAGTGGATCGGCAAGAGCAAATCCAATTCAGTAAGAAATTGTCGAAACCACAACAATTCAAAAACAATATTAGCCATGGTACAATATTCGGCCTCAGCACTGGAACAAGCAACAACGGATTGCTTCGTGCTTCGCCAAGCAACTAAATGGGAACCCAAGAAAACACGATAACCAGTAGTAGAGTGGCGATAATCCGGAGAGCCGGTCCAATCAACATCAGAGTAACCGCGAATCGGAGAAGTAGGCTGGTATGCATAAAACAAGCCAACAACATAAGATAAGTGTCCTGTGGTTCATGCATGAAGTGGTTGACAAAACCAACAACATAAGATAAGTCCGGTCTCGTGATGGTGAGATAAATTATTTTGCCGACAAGTTTCTGATAGAACCTTGGTGTGTGAAGAAGAATCCATCAAAGGCAGATAACTTGGTATTCACATCCAATGGAGTATTCGCAGATTTGTAGCCAGAATAGCCAGCTTCCTGGATAGATCTAAGGCATACTTTCGCTAAGAAAGATAGAGGCCACGAGAGTACCGAGCAACTTCAATGCCAAGAAAGTACCTGAGGGGCCCCAAGTCCTTAATATCAAAAATCCGTTGAAGCTATTCTTTGAAGGAAGGAATGGCTTCACCATTGTTACCGGTGAGTACAATATCATCAAGATAGACCACCAAAATCATCACATCGGAGTGGAGACGGTAGACGAATACTGAGTGATCTAACTAACAACGGGTAAAACCATAAGGTAGCAAGGCACTGTTAAACTTCTCAAACCAGGCATGAGGAGACTGTTTAAGAGCATAGAGAGCCTTCTTGAGTCTGCAGACAGAGTGAGGCTCCCCCTGCTTGACAAACCCCAGAGGAGGAAGCATATTAACTTATTCCTGAAGATCACCATAAGAAAAACATTCTTCACATCTAACTGGTGCAGGGGGCAGGTATAAGTGGTTGCAAGGGAAAGCAAAATGCGCACAAAGCTAATCTTGGCAACAGGTGAAAAAGTGTCCTGGTAGCCAACTCCATAACTCTGAGTGAAGCCTTTGGCTACTAGTAGTGCCTTATAGCGTGTAATAGATCCATCTGGATTATGCTTCCAAGACAAAGACCCATTTGCACTAGAGTTTTGCCTGGAGGTAGAGAAATCATCTCCCATGTGCTGTTCTTCTCAAGGCAGCTAACTCTTCATCCATGGCTGCTTTCCAGGAGAGATTTTTCAAGGCCGTGTCTATCCTCTTGGATATCTTAATGTTGTCCAATGTTGTGAGAAAACTATGATAAGAGGGTGAAACAACATGATATGAGACAAAACGATTAGTGGGAAGGCTAGTACAAGAACACTTACCTTTGCGAAGTGCAATAAGAAGATCAAACGGGTAAGAAACCGATGGATCTAAATCATTGGCAGATGGATGGGTGGAGTCAACTACAGATGGCAGTCGAGACTGTCGGCGTTGGTACACCAGAAGAGATTTAGGAAGACTTGGGGAAGGAAGATTTGTAGGGACAAGAGGACGAACAGGAGAAGGAGAAGAGGTAGAGGAAGCTTAAAAATAGGAGTCCCGCTCAAAAAATGTGACATCCATGGATATGTATGTTTTCCCATTGATAGGATCGAGGCACTTATAGTCTTTGTGAAAAGGTGTGTAACCTAGAAAAACAAAGTGCACAGCCCCCGGTGAGAAAGTTTATGGACAGAGAAGTTGTGAACAAAACAAACACACCCAAAGGCATGTAAGAGAATTTGAGGAATGGGTTTATGTAAGGAAAGATGATTTATGGGGGACTGATTTTGTAAAATCGAGAAGACACTCTGTTGATGAAATAACAAACAGTTAATACTGCTTCTGGCCAATAGGACAATGGGACATGCATGACACAAAGAAGAGATCTGGCCACCTCAAGAAAGTGTCTTTCGTTCAACTACACCATTCTGTTGAGGTGTAGAAGGTCAATAGAACTGAGAATTGATGCCATGGTTTTGCAAAAAAAGAAGAAAAGAGTGTGACAAATATTCCCCCTGTTATCACTTCGTAAAACTTGAATTTTACACAAATTGATTGTGAACCCACTGGTAAATAGTTTGGAAGTGATAAAAAACCTCAGATTTTTTTTTCATCAAATATGTCCAAATCATGAGAGAGTAATCATCAATAAAGGTGACAAAATAATGAAAGCCAGTGCGAAAAACAATTGGAGACTGCCAAACATCAAAATGAATGACTGAAAATAAAGTAGATGAACTTTTATTGCTAGATGGGAGAAAATGACTTCTAACATAATTGCCATATTGGAAATGTTCACATTCAAAATGAGTAAAAGATAAACTAGGAACAAGCTGTTTGAGAATAGAATTGGCAGGTTGTCCTAGACGACAATGATTTAGCCGCACATCTGAAGACGAAGAGGTCGAACAGGCTTCGGAGCTGCCATGACAAGAGTCAAGAAGATAGAGACCACCTGCTTTACGTCCACCACCCAACACCTGTTTCGTGGTCAGATCTTGGAAAACAAAGTGAGGGAAAAAATGGGAATGAGCAATTCAAATGTTTAGTCAAGGCACTAACAGATAACAAATTGAGGGATAGATTTGGAACATGCAAAACAGAGGGAAGGTCCAAATGAGGAGAAATTGGAACCGTCCATTTCCCAACAATATCAGTGTACGAGCCATTGGCTAATTTGACTTTACCACAAGAAATAGGAGAAACGGAAGAGAAGATGGTGGACATACTAGCCATATGATCAATAGCACCAGAATCGACAATCCAAGAATAATGAGAGGCATGATGGGTAGATGATTTAGTACCTGAAGTAGAAAAGATAGCATTGGAAACCTCAGAGGATTGAAGGCGCTCCAGTCGTTGCAGTATTAAGTTAAGGTCATGTCAAGTCACAAGGGCCATTATCACAAGCCACATTAAAGAAAAGAGGAGCAGTAGGGGCAGCAGAGAGATTGGCTTGCTTAGGTCGCCCATGTAGCTTGTAGCATGAGCAAATGGTATGGTTATTCATCTTGCAATAGGTGCAAAACTGAGTCCCCTTCTTCCGTAGGCCTTTTGTGTCTTTTCGAGGATCAAAAGAAGGATCCTTGCCATGGAAGCTGAAGGCCCATGAGTCGAAGAAGGAGCAGGAAGAATGCATGGTGACCGGGGCAGAGCGTTCAGTCGGCATAGGAGTCATAACAAGATGACACCGATCATCACGAAGTAAGGCAGAGTAGACCTCATCTAGAGAAGGGAGAGGTCATTGCCCAAGAATTTGGGCCATTGTAGGCTCAAACTCAGAGTTAAGGCTAGCTAAGAATAAGAGTAAGAATAAGAGAATAAAGAAAAGATCTTAGAGAAAAAATTCTCTAAATATTGTATTGATTTTGTGTCCTTTACACTGAATGGATACATGTATATATAAAGAATGAGAGCTGATCTAGGGATCTATATTAGGAAACAAATAACCCAATGGTCATCTACAATCAATTACACCACTAATGGGATTTTGGTCAACACTGCTCTGATGTGGGTCCCGGTCATCTACAATCAATTACACCACTAATGGGATTTTGGTCAACACTGCTCTGATGTGGGTCCCACAACCCTTGTGTGTTCTAACATGGGTCCCACAACAAATAGTGTTTGGAAAAATTACTTTGATGATGATGAACTGAAAATGAAATATAAACAAAGAAGAATAAAATTAAAAGAATTGAACATGCAAGGCCTCATAACAAAGAAGCAAGTGTAATAAAGAGCCACCCAAGCTACCACCATAAGAATATTTGGTTACCATGTAAGTCTCAAGTAACAACAGATTAATGAAAAAATATGTTTAGCTGAATATGATGCGCACCTTTCTTCCAGTAGCATGCCATGACTGAAATCCAATCCAAGGTATCTTGTGAATGTCATCCACATGATTAGCAATTGAAAACATGCCTCCAATTTCACAAAGGTGATCCCTATAGTAAGTGTTGTTCAGGAGAGGAAGTCGACCAACTGCATCTACATCATCTGATGTCTGCCTTCGTGCACTTGTAGACTAAGTAGAGAAGTATTGAATAATTAGCCAAAGTATAAATATGCGCAATGATATGTTTCACTGGAAAGTCTTGGACAACTAAAATAAATTTTACTTGCAACATTACTATAAGGGGAGTAAATGTGTTCAAAAGTGAGAATAAATTAAAGATTGAAACACATGTCATAATGGCATTGGTATCAGAATAATGATATATTGTGTTAACTTCCAATTGCAAATGTTCTCAACGATGGATTAAGAAAGTAACATATATTAGATGCATATATCCTCAGGTAGGTATGATAGAGTGATTTGAGCAGTAGTCAAGGGCTTAGTCTTTACCTTGAACAGGTAGTTTTGTAATTGTACTCATAATAAAGGTTGGTAAACTAGTTGGGCAACTATAACACAACTACCTCAATTCTTTGCTCGTATATTCTAATCTTTCCCTTTCTTCTTTCAACAATAGTTATTTCCATCAAGTCTGAACATTACATATAGGTATTAAAGCGGACTTTTTTTTATGAAAGGTAAAAGAGAATACAAGCATTAAAAAAAGCCAAAAAAAGAAAGGGCAGAAAGAGCCCAATACACAATAAGACTTCTTACAAAAGGCACCACCCCCCAAACATTACAAAACTTTATTTACAATTTTCATTGACAAAGTCAACCCCCAACGCGCCATTTCATCTACAACTAAGTTAGTTGAACGAGATATCCAAGATACCTTAAAAGTCAAAAGAAGCAATAGAATGTCGAATCCTCTCAATTTTATCTAAATAAATCCAAGGACAGAGAGAACCCAACACTCAACCAACTACAACCTTCGAATTTCCTTCGATAATACTCCCTTCAACCCCTAATTCTTCCAACTCCGATCCCTCTCCATAAAGCAAACAACTCCACCTCAACCACTGATCCATTAGGAAGAGGACCAGCAAAAGAGATCAAAGTAGTTCCAATATCATTACGAATGACACCCCCATATCCTGCCATACTGATGTCATACATACAACTACCATCAAAATGAACTTTTGAGGAGGCCAAGATCAGGAGGGGACCAAGAAACATGAGTCCTGGAGTCCACATGAGGTGTAACTAAGTCCACTGAAGCCCAATCCCTGCATATATCCGAGATATTTATTCCCTAGACCTTTTCTGACTCCATCAACCACAAAGCAACCTGAACCTTAATAACATCCATAAGGTACCATACAAAAGACTCCTTTCCTTAAAAATCCTCTTATTCCTCTCCAACCAGATAGACCATCCTATGCTTAAAACAGTTGCATTCCGAAGGGTTCTTCGGAAAGAACTTCCCACCACAAGCACCTCTTCATTGAACAAACTTTGTTGTCATGATTCATCACAAGATAGGCACTTGATTAGTTCAAAGATATAATCCAAATTTCCAAGACCACTCCTGCCCTCAATTACAAATTTCAACAGAAATACTGAAGTTTGGACATGGGCCATAATATAAATTTTAAAAATATCAGTAATTTTTTGGAAAAACCATATTGACCAATATTTGTAATACTTCAGCCAAAGTTTCGATCATATTTCGAAAATCTCAAAAAATTCAGTGATTTTGCGCAATTACAAATTTTGTCCGAGATAGCCAATATTCTCTCCTCCTCCTCCCCGCACCAAACACAGAAGGGACTAAAAAATTGATTTCAACCAATTTGATGTACGACACGAACAAAGAAGATCCATCGCACAAGGATCCACTAATATTTTTATTTTATTTATTTTTAGTAGATTTTATTTTGTTAATTTTGTTTTTGGTGTCCTAGATTAATTAGGAACGCAGTTGCTATTTTTGTTGGAGTCTTAGTTTAGTAAGAAAGCCAAGTCGGTGGCTTTCCTAGTTGAGTCTTTTCTATTTTAGAGTTATTTGTTTTCTTATAAATATCGATGCTTGTAAGAGAGGAAATACACACGATGGATTAATAAAAATTATCTTAAGGCATAGCCTTTTCCTATCTTCTTTCTTTTTCTCCTATTTCTGCCAAGTTACATACCATTCTTCTTCCTCCTGCTTAGTTGCAGGCTGCTCCCTCATCAATTGGTTCAGAGCCGAGTTTCTCTGTATCCCTATTATACAGAGACATTCCTATTCGAAGACAAACCCCTGCATTATCAAGAACAATCGTGGTTTCCCCTCCCATCTTTTGCCCCTCCCTTTCTCACCAAAAAAAAAAAACAGATATACCAAACTCTTCAAGCTAGCCTTGCTTCCGCCTCTGTTTTCAATCTGCAGATTCGTCTCTCCACAATACAATCTCTTTCGCCTCTTACTGCTGATCTCGTTTGAAGCCAGGTATTACATATCAGTCCTTCCCTTCATCTCTTCTACCCTTCTTCCTCTTTTTCCATCATTTGCGAATCCCAAACTTCTTTACCTCTTTTCGCTTTTTCCTCTGCATCTATTTCCATTCCTTCAACACGGAGCCTTACCCCACTCCATACAGTGTTTCCGCTGCCCCCTGCTCTACATACCTCTCCCCTGCGAAACACCCTTTCCTTTCTCGCTGTTTTCCACCGAAATCGCCACTCCCCTGTCCGCTCTTCTTCTATTCCACATTCTCCCAATCGCATACCGTTCCTAAGTAACCCTAAATCCTCGCATCACACATGCCATACCCATCCTTTAAGTTCCACACGTGTTCAACAACTCATTCCCCTTCCCACGTGCAAGCATCCTACTCCATTCAGTCCAACCCCTTTCATGACCCCTTTATCCATTCGAGTGTGCTCATTTCACCCTTTCAATCCATTACACTCCCCTGTCCGCTCTTCTTCTATTCCACATTCTCCCAATCGCATACCGTTCCTAAGTAACCCTAAATCCTCGCATCACACATGCCATACCCATCCTTTAAGTTCCACACGTGTTCAACAACTCATTCCCCTTCCCACGTGCAAGCATCCTACTCCATTCAGTCCAACCCCTTTCATGACCCCTTTATCCATTCGAGTGTGCTCATTTCACCCTTTCAATCCATTACCACTTTGCCTAACTTAAATCCATGTCCTAGTCGTGGGTCCCGCCTCACCCATCCATTAAACCATTTACCCAGTCCTCCTCATACTACCCATCTAATCCCATAACATACCCATCTAACCAATATCATGAGCCCTATAATTAGCACTTCATATCTTCCTATTCCCATTCACCTAAGTCACCAACTTCTTTCCAACCACCGACAGGCTCCAACCTTCGTCTCTTCGACTCTATGACACCTCGATCTGATCGCCCGCATCACGCAGACTTGATCGCATCCAACAACAATGGTGATCAATTTATCAGCCAAACTGTGTTTAACGAATTTAAATTTGAAATTCTCTCTGAATTGGTATCTGAATTTCAAGAATTTAGAGAAATATTGCTCAGCAGAAAATATGGAGGGCCGACGAAGGTGAACAAAAACTCGAAATGCGTGCGAGCTTCCTCAAGATGCGCACCGACTCCTCTAGAGTCACCATCGGAATTCGTGCCTGCCCCGGAGTCAAACTCAGCATTCCTGTATGCTTCTCCAGAAGTCATGACCCCACAGACATTACCTGTGTTGGAGACAAAGCCAGCTGTGTTGCTGGCGCCACTGTTGATGCAACCGACACGTATTGTCCCTCCACCACCATCACCACTACCACCAACACCAACACCTTCACCACCTCCCCCACCACCACCGCAAATTATCCAACCATCTCCATTACCCAAACCTGGTCCCGTTACGGATACCGAGAATTCCTCTATCGTTATTCGGGCAACACAATCAATTGCGTATATGTGGGTTTCTAGATAATTGGAAATTTCCCAAATAAATCCAAGCCATTAATCCATGCACTTAGATGAATTTTCAAGAAAAAAAATCTTAGATGTTCTAAACTTGACTGTTAACAAAAAATATTTCAGGCATGTGCATGCATAAAAGCATACCAACGTGTGGCAACAGTGCCACCATCAATTAGAGCATGTTCCACCTAGAAATCCTGGACATGATCTTTCACTATTATATGTTAATTTACTGAAATTTCCCAAGATGCTTCTACTTTGTGCTTTCATGATCCTCTGCATCCTTTTGATGGCTATCACATTTGCATGCTCTATACAAGCTAGTTGACATCACTGCTGGTTTTCAAGTACTCATCTCTCTCACAAATAAATAAATAAAATTGAGAGCATAGCCAAGAATGATTCAGGTCTTTTCAAGCCCTTCAGAGGTTGTTTGAAAATTTCCAACCTAACTGGAAAATAGGATTCAACCCCACCATTTTTAAACCATTTTATGTTATAGAAGCCCCAAATATGGTGAAAGACAAAGTGATAGAAAAAGAGAGGAAAGGGGCTTGCACTACTTAATGAGAAACAAAAACTAGGCAACAGATCAAAGAGCGAGGTGAGAATTGGATAGCTGAATGGCAGATGGATAAGAATGCAGATCTGTGCAGGTTCAACATAGTAGAGTGTGAAGCAGAAGGCTGGGTAAACTAGCTCCATGATTCGACCAAGAACTAGAGCCAACTCCCAAGATGACAAGGCTGGATGTTCTCACAGAATTGGGTGTGGACAGGTTCAAGATTAAATAAAAAAGTCCACATGGAAGAAGTAGAAGGGGGAAAAAAAAAGTTAAAAGAAAAATAAATCCATATAAGATCCTTCGGTAAATCTTTTGTACCAAGTTTTCAGTTGCGATGTACTCTATCTCCTTTCTTGATTAATATATTTGTTTCTTTGTTACCATTTCAAAAACAATAATTATAAAATAGAGCAATGGCAACCATTTAACATTAATGGCAGAAAGATAAATCAACAACAAAATGTTAAATAATTAAATCTTCAAGAAGTTTAGGAAACTCACCAGACTTAATCCACGGTACAGAGCACCATGGTGTAAGAAAGGCCATGCACCATCTCCACTATAAATCTCATAAATACATATTGGTTGGCCTGTTCTTTCAAGCTCACCTTCATCTCTTTCATTCACTTCAAAATTTAGCTTTTCAGCTTTCCGAGCATTACGGTATATCTCTTCCCATGATGCTGAAGTTTTCTCTGTTCTTTCTTCAAGCTATAGATCATGTCATCATGTCCCATGTTAAGCCTGTCAAAATAGTGATTCCAAAAAAGTGACAAATATCAACAGAATACCATACCTCCTGCATTTCGCGACTCTCAAATTCTTCAGAGATCTGGATTTCCCTTGCATCATCCCAATCTATCTGAATGGGGCCATCATGCGTCATAACCTCAGTTTCATTCTCTAGGGTATCCATCTTATAATTATTGCCAGCTAATTCTTCCTCTAAGGTATCAATGACACTAAATTTTGTCTTTGCGCTGCCAGTTTTTTCAATTTCTCTGTCTTTGCTTTCCTTACCAAATAAATTCCACTCCCATCTATACTGTTCCTGTGGAGAAGTAGAACCTGGAAGCATTGTATCTGATGGGAACTGAAGTATATTTTCCAATAATTTTGCAAAGCCAATTATGCAATCTGATGCCATTAAGTTTCTAGCTAGTAACTTCCCAGAGGAAGCAACAGCTTGAGAGAACTTTGACAGCTTCATGTTTGGGATAAAAATCGAGAAAGCTCTAGCCAAAGAATCAGGACTGCGTGCTTGGTAAATTAAACCATGGACTCCATCAACAACCTGAATTAGCACACGTCTTTGTTCATAATAAAAATAACAATAATCAAATAGAATAAGCCTAGAATAGCATTCAACTATAGACATGGGAAATTCCAAACTTACATATTTCTTTATAATAGTCAAGTCAGGAGCGATAATAGGGATTTGAAAGGACATGGCTCGAATAAGCAAAGGAGGGAAACCTTGTTCTTGTTGGAAGGACCCATAAAGTACAATGTCTGCCATCAGCAATATGCTGTTCACGTCACTGTCAATACCATAGTGCTTTATAGAACCATCAGGAAATCCCATACGTGAAGCAATTTCCTGAACCGAAGAATGTAAGAAATTAGCTGCTTAAAGCTAAGAATACCACTAACTTGTAAAAATTAAGGTGGCACAACTCACAAGTGCAACGAAAACAACTTAAACATAGAAGTAATTTATTTTAGGGTCATGAAAAGCTACAAGAAAATGGGAATGGAGATCGTATTACTAAGTAACCAATGGGCAGCAAAACGAAAGGAGGAAGACGGTGTGTATTTACTGTTTAACAATTACGTACATTATTGTGTTGAAAAAAGTAGACTTCATTATCCAAGTCTTGCAACTAACAGGTGTCAAAAGCATCAGGTGATAAAACCCACCAGAATATGTATTCTGGAATCAACCCCAAGGGGGTTGGTCTAGTGGTTGAGACACAAGACTTCAGGACTGAGGTCTTGGGTTCAATCTCTAGTAACTCCAATGAATGGACACTCCCTATAGACTTATCCAGTGTGTGCGGATTGGGAGGTTTTCACACACCCTAAGGGACTAGTCGGGTACGACGCTTGAACACCTCCGGACCTAAAAAAAAAATGTATTCTGGAATCTAATTCCAATATAGCCAAAGCATGTAGCAAACCAAGATGATAAATGAAGCACATTACTGCAATGCCACAAATATTATTATCAGGATAACAATATCGGGATATTTCCAAAATTTAAGGTTTTTATTCAGACATTACTCAGAAAGTGCAGCTGAAAATAAAAATTTGTTTCTTAAAATATAAAATAGAATATAAAAAATAACTATATAAATTTGCAGTAGAAAATTCCAAAAATAAGACTATTAATATGACGACACTACTTCATTTATAGAGGGGGAGGGATGATCTAAAGAGAGAGAGGGAAAGGAGAAAAGGGAAAAAGAGAAATGATATTATTGTGATAAAACAGATTCACTGATTTTTTTTAAATTATTACACTATTAAATTGAGAAATTTGTTTGGTGATGATATCAAACCTTGCAAAATGAATAAATATCATTGATATTTGTGATAATCAAGTTTACAAAATGCAAACTTAAATACGATAAAGACATATATGTAACTAAATATCCATGACTTGTAAATCATTTCTTGTTCTGTGGACTGAATTTTCAAGCAAAATTATTCAGAAATTAAGAACACAAAAAAGTAAAAGCATAGAAATCGCTAATTGCACGCAAGCACGCACATGCACACAGAATATCGGTCAAGGGAAACCTAAGGAATAGAGGCCTATTACCTGAGGGAGCCTCAGAGTTGTGCGCTCTATGTGGTGGGGAGGAGGAAACAGTGGACCACTTGATATGCAGTTGCCCATTTTCTACAGTGGTTTGGCAATTATTCTTCAATCTGATGGAGTGACCATGGGTTCTAAATAACACGTTGGGGAAAATCATTACAGAATGGGCAGGGGGCTTTTGTAGGTAGGAGGAGGGTCGTTTAGAGATTGAACCATGTGACAATCATCTAGGCAATTTGGAAAGAGAGGAATAACAGAATCTTTGATGGGAAGACGAAATTAGCACAAGAGGTTTTTGAAAAGGCTAAATGGAACCTTGTTTGTTGGCTAGCTCTATGTAAGGAATTCATAGGCTATGCCCTAACAATTTTTACTGGTCATGGGAAGGGTGTATGACAGAGGGCAAAAATGTGAGGAAAACTCACACAGAATGGATGAAGCCTGAAGAAGGCTTTTACAAATTTAATATCGATGGAGAAGCTAGAGGAAAACCTGGGCCGACAGGGATAGGAGGGGCCATCCATGATGACAGGGGTAGCATGCTCTTGATTTTCTCAGAATCAGTAGGGGTAATGGAGTCGAATGAAGTGGAACTTAGGGAAATTAGGTGAGCGATCCATCTTTGGGTTAGTATTGGGAATGACAACCTCATTATCGAAGGTGATTTCATTAATGCAATCGCTTGGGATTAGTGGTAGGAAGAATCCTCCCTGAAAGTTGACCAACACTGTTAGGAACATAAGAAGATTGAGTACCAAGCACGGAGATAACCCTATTTCTTTAAGTTTTTTTGGGAGTTGGTCAAGGCAGATATTCTTGCTTTTGAGTTGGAGTTCTATGAGAGGTATTATATCTAAAGATTTGGGGGCCGACTTTATCACATTGATTTCAAAAAAGCCTAGAACTTCTGCGTTGAATGATTTTCGACCCATCTCCTTGCTTGGTAGTCCTTATAAGATCCTAACTAAAGTCTTGGCTAATCAGCTGAAGGTTGTTCTCCCTCATCTCATTTCCCCTTCTCAGAGTGCCTTCTTAGAAGGTCGGCAAATTGTTGATTCGGTGGTAGTTGCTCATGAGTGTTTGGACTCTAAATTTGTCTTAGGGGAAGCAAGCGTGGTATGTTAATTGGACTTTCAAAAAGTTAATGATAATGCTAGTTGGTCCTTTCTTGATTATGTGCCTGTAAAGAATGGGCTTTGGTGATTACTAGCGGATTTGAATGCGCCCATGCTTACCGTCGGCTCATTTGTCAATGCTGGTAAATGGAATTCCTAAGGGGTTTTTCAGGATGGAGAATCGTTATCACCTTATCTGTATGTGATTGTTGCCGAGGCTTTACATCTTATGTTTCAGTCTGTCTGTTCTCAGGGGTTGATTCCTGGGTTCAGTATTGCGCATTCTGATATTGAGATTTCTCATTTGCAATATGTTGATGATACTGTTCTTTTCCTTAAGGCAGATGATGAGGTAGTCAAGACGACCCGCGTTGTATTGTTCTGGTTTCAAATTTGTTCTGGGTTGAAACTAAACTTTGATGACAGTGAGTTGTTGGGAGTGAATGTTGATCATAGTCAATGTCTTCATTTGGCATCTATTTTGGGTTGAAAGGTGGGTTTCTTTTCCTTCCTTGTATGTTGGGGTTCCTCACTGTAAGGGCAAACCGAGGGAGGCGTGCTAGGATAAGGTGATTGAAAAAATGGAGAGGAGATTATTCACTTAGAAAGGTAGATTCTTGTCTATTGGTGGCCGTATTATTTTGATAAAGTCGGTCTTAGTCTCTCGATTTATCTTCTTAGGTGTTTTTAAATGTCCGGCGAAGGTGGTAGAGAAGCTAGACAAGATCTAGAGACAATTCTTGTGGAATGATGATAGAGAAAGGCGCAAATTTCACTTGGTCAGGTGATCTCAGGTATGTAGATCTAAGAAGAAAGGAGGTTTGGGTCTTCAGTTTCGTAAGGTTAATGTTGCTCTGTTGGGGAAGTGGTTATGGCGTTTGGGGGATTCTTCGGACGGTTTATGGAAGGACATTCTTCGCAGGAAGCACAGATTGGTGGGAAGTGGTTGGCGGATTGTTAATGCTTATAGGAGGGACTCTAGTTTCTAGAAGGGTGTGTTCAATTGCATCTGCTTTTGAGCGCCGCATTAGGTATCAAGCTTATACAGGTGAGGACATTTTATTTTGGTTGGATAAATGGGAGGGTGAAGTTCCTCTAGCTAATGTATTCCCGGCTCTTTATTCTTTTGCGGCTAACAAACAAGCTACGGTTAAGGATTGTTTTGATATCATTCAGAATAAGATTGTTTGGGTCCCGCAGTTTCGAAGAGAGTTGGAGGATTGGATAGTGGATGGTTGGATATCACTCGTGACATTATTGGGGAGTGTTTTTGTGTTGGGGCAGGGAAATGATCGGAGGATTTGAGAGTTAGATCCGTTTAATATTTTTTCGGATGAACTCGTTTTGTAATCATTTGTTGATGGTTGGAGAAGCTCCTGTTGTTCATCCTAAGATTTGAGAGGGAGTCCCTCCTTATAAGGTGAAGGTTTTTTGTTGGCTTGCATGGGTTACAAAAAATCTTGACTATGGCTAATTTGCGTTTGAGAAAGATGCTTATTGTTAACGCTTGCCCTTTATGCTTATGTGTGGAGGAGACGGTGAATCATTTACTTCTACATTGTAGTTTCTCTTCTCGTATTTGGGAGCATTTCTTCCAGCTTTTGGATATTGCCTATTGTCTTCCTAAAGCTTGGTGTGAGCTATTCAATGAAGATGTTGTGTTTTTTTATACTTCTTTTCATCGGCAGTTGTGGAAAGCGACGTCTTTGTGTATAATTTGGTCCATTTGATTAGAAAGAAATTAGAGGATTTTTCATGGGAAGGTTTGCTCCTTTGCTGACATTCTAGATAAAATTAAGCTTCGGGTTGCTTGGTGGGTGATTGGTTTGATGAAGTTCCGCCACTTTTCAGTTTCAGAGATGTGTAGGGATTGAGCTTCGGTGGATGCTCCTAGTGGCTATTTGGATTCTAGACCATCGGCTCCTTGGTCTCCTCCCCCTACAGGGTTGCTCAAACTCAATTTTGACGGAAGTTGTATGAGGGAAGTTGGCCTTACAAGTTATGGAGGATTTATTTGTAATGATTTAGGGAATACCTTGATTTCTTTTGCTGGTCCTCTTCATAATGGGTCGGTTCTTGATGTGAAGTTGTTCACACTGTGGAGAGGTATTTTGGAGTTGGAAGAGCTTGGGGTCCATGGGAGTTCAGTGGAAGGTGATTCATAGGTAGTGGTGGGCTGGGTGTTGGGTTCTCTCTGCGCTTGGCCATATCTAGATAAAATCAAGAGGATTCGTCATGCTATTGCTTCCTTTGATTTTAAGATTTCTTAGGTGCCGCAATCAGCTAACTCAGTTGCTGATTCTTTGTCTAGACAGGGGTTGTCTTTAGATGTGGAAATTGTTAACAGATTGATGTAATTTTGGTGGTTTTTCTGTTGGAGGATCTTCCTCTTTGGTGCCCTCCCTCTTTGTATCCTTTTGTGATTAATGAAGTTACCTTTAAAAAAAAAACATAAGAAGATTGAGTAGTAATGGGACCATCCGCTTCGTGCATGTCTCACAATCAGTGAATACCGTTACTGATTTCCTATCCAAGGTGGAAGTACAAATATTTCATCCGGCAATGGACGTATTCACCACCCTTCAATTCTCACAGGGAGAAGGGGCTTACAGATCTGCTCATATGGAGTACTCCTCTTCGATCTGTGTGTCTCTTGGGTTGTATGGGTAGAGAGATTATTCTTGTCATGTATATAGTGTGTATCTTTTATTTCTTCCAGCACTATTTTTGTATTCACCCTTTTGAGGGGCATGTATAAGTCTCGTACACACTTCCCCTCGTACTATTGTATTTCCCCATTTAATTAATGATATATTTTTGTCTATGCTTCAAAAAAAAATCCTTACAAAACATCAAAGACAAATAACACAAGAACCATTAGGCACCCTAACATTTGGCTCCACAATTTACAGTCAAGCAGATGCATCCTTTCCAAATTACAACTGTGAAAACAAAATTGGGCAGAACTAGCGCAATAATTATACTTTTTCGAGTGCCCCATCAAAGAAATGGGAAAGCAGTGCCTTGGGCACTATTTTTTGGCATTCTAATATGGGACAATTGCAAACTGTACCCATTCCCCAGATGCATGTGATACCTATGTATGTAAGTAGAACATCAATTCATATATCCATACCTGCAAAGCATTATGATAGCCATCTGTAGAATTTCCACATAGGAAAACCAATTTAAATGAATCCCCCAGGTTGTCTCTTGTAAATTTCATAAGCAGTGGTCTTAAGGCATGCATTGCCACTGCAAAATCCCATGGCACCTCATTGTAGAATAAAGAGCTTCCAACAACAAGAATGATCAGATCATCTTGATTGAATCCATTTTGTTTCCGCATCTGAGATTTAGAATGGGAATCCAGGTAGCTTTCTGCAGACCACACATCCACTGGGGATCCAGAAATGACAAAGAAATTTCCAGTATCGAGTGAACTGTACAACATCTGACAGAGGGATGGTAAATTATCAATAAGTATTCATGGGATGGAAAATATGAAACAATAATTTCTTGTAGTTAAAACATAATCTAAGGAGGAGAATCTACAGGAAGAGAGTAATCTGGAAACACCACAACATCGGCCCTACTAAAAGCACTTCTCCATTTCATGATAAGATTTTCCCATCCCATCTCAGCATACACAGGCAGGCGCTTTCCAAGAGTATCTTCTTGAATAATCCATATCATCGGAATAGAACAAAAAGGCTCCTTCATAAGGCTGCATGCCATATAAAAATCATTTAAATTCTAAAAACAATATAATATAAAAAGATAAGAATGTAATATAGCGTCCTATACTAGACGTGTTAAAATAGCAGAATAGATTAATAAGGGATAACATTTAGCTGCAAATTGCATCATGTTCTCTTTTGTTTCATACAAACAAAAGAAAAAAAAAATTAGGGTAGGGAGATTGGGCATCACTAAAGGGCTCCAGATATCGTCCAGTGGTCTTGTGGTATCACAGCTACAGTTTGTTGACATGCTTCTATTTGTGAGGCAGTCAAGGGAGGAGATCCTAGGGATAATTGTAGCGCCCCTCCCTCTCCCCCGGATTATTAGAGTGTTTATTCATTAATAAATAAAGACGGGAAGAGAGGGGAGAGCGCCACGACACAAGTCAAGTCCAAATCCGAAGATTCGACCCTCGATTGGCCCAACTAGTGCATGCACATGGACAGAGTCCATGTATACTTGGCAACACACTAACCTACAATTCTGCAGAATTATGTACATACATTTGATATAATAAAATGCAACCATCTTTAATCCAAAACAAAGCATAATTATCCCATAAAATTATTTCTCAAATAAAAGGTTTAATACATCCTCTCAAAATTCTCAATCACTTGACTCCTACATAATTGCTTAGTTCTCTAATAATATTAAAATGCAAGACTCTGAGCAATCCTTCATCTTGCTTCCATCCTCATCTACGCCTGGCTATTGCTTGGTCCAGCCTCGTCACCTTTCTCCATTCCTGTATTAGTTTCTAAAAGAAGAGAGCATTGTGGGCTTAGTCAACGCCCAGTAGGAATTCCCATCGAAGTGGGTACCAACATGTGATATATATATAAAATCGGAGAAAAACATGTATAAGTTCTTCATATCATATAATTCAATTGAAAATCATCCCCATCCCATATTCAATCAGTTCATATCTAATAGTCATAAAGCATTCAAAACAAATTCATAATCATGTCATAAATCAAATCATAATCATAATACTTTCAATAACTCATCAAAACAATATGATGCAAATGCCATGGTAATATGAATTGATGCAAACCCTTCTCATACCATGCATTTCTCCCTATCTTACTCTCATCAAACAGTTATAAACATTGACCATTATGTCTGTAGCTTTCCTGGGGCACCAGGTGGGAGCTTACTACCCAATACTAGCATTTAACCGGAATTACCGGGGGAGTGCTACACACCCATACTCCTCCGCAGGTTTCGGGACTTCTTCTGACCCTAGAGCTTTCTGCCCAATTAATATGCCATATTTTGTAACACATGGATGCGGCCATACATAATAGTTATTTAATTTCAAATAATTCAGGTTACAGTTTATCGTCTCTCAATCTTTGACTCATCTATTCTCATCTCACATAAGATGCATGCTTTTCGTGTCTATGCATCGATAAATTACACAATCATGCATTGAAATCTATTAATAATTCAAACATACATAATTAATCACTTGATACTTCAAGAAAGTAGGAAAACCTACTTGATCAATAAGATTCTGTGAAGGAGTGAACTGCGTGGTACGTACAACTCAGTAAATCACCCTCCGATCCTCTGGTTATGTCCATGAATCAAAATAAACCGTATGATCTATTCGTGTTCTTGTTTTCCAAATCCATAATACTTAATCTCTTTTGTCTTCCAATTAGTGGTGTCTCTTTAATCCTACGTTCATGTCCAATCCAATACTATGGTCTCGGAACTTCATTCATTACTTCCTCGGAACTTCTGAAGCCTGTTCCGAAGCTTCGGAACATCAAGGTCTCCTTCGGATCATTCCGAAGTATACTGGTTCACTGGTCTGCTCAGAACTTGCCTTCGATACTTCCGAATCAAGTTCTGAGGATTCAGAACTTCAGGTCCTCTCTCGATACTTCCGAGACTTACTAATTTTATTCATACAATATTATGCTCAAAACTTGCCTTCGGTACTTCCGAATCAAGTTCTGACGGTTCAGAACGTCACGTCTCCTCTCGGTATTTCCAAGAGACTTACTGGTTTCGGTTATGAAATATAGTGCTCGGAACTTGGCCTTAGTACTTCCGAGCCAGGTTCCGATGTCACGGTCCGACCCAACGGACACGTGAGAAACAATAATATATATATATATATATATATATATATATATATATATATTTTTGAAGCATACACAACTCATAGTCCAAACACGTAATATCTACATATGTTGCGAGATTCTTACGGATCTCAGGACTTATTAGACCCTTGATTTGATCGAACTGAATTATCAGCTGCCTACGTACTCCAATGGATATCAGAGCTTGCGTAATTCTCAATTCATTTATTTCATGGCACTAATCCCGTGCTATTCTTGATGTCACATCAAGACATTCTAATTACCCAATCGTGGGCCTCATCAGTAGAATAAGTCTCATCTATCACAGGGTCTAGCCAATCACGGGTCTATACCAACCATGGGAATACCGTCAACCATGGGGTCAATGTCACATATGGGATAAACCTCAACTATGAGACCTATACCCGAACATAAGTACATCCTTCCTCAGGGACAATATTCTAAGTATGAGTCCAATCCTCTATGAAATCAATACCCTCCATGGGAATATCCATCCACGATATACAATACTCATCCATGGTCACAAAGCCCTCCATGGGAATAACCATCCATGGGAAATAATATCTATCCATAGAACCGTCGCGTCCACCATGAGACCTATACGTCTACCATGGGACCACTATATCTATCATGGGGTTAACATGCCCATCATATAATCAATATCTAGGCATGAATCCAATCTGTCTACCATGGGAACAACATCCATGGGACATCATTCATCCCTGGTAACTCTCCATCAGTGTGTATCATTTATCCATGGGTAATAACCATCCATGAATATAATCACTCCATGGGTATAATCCATCCATGGGCATAATTCATACATTCGTAGAACCAATATGTCTATCATAGGACCAACAAACCTACCATAAGACCAATACGTCTACTATGGGACCAACATGTCCACCATAATACCAATACGTCTACCACGGGACTAACATGTCCACCATAATGCGAATACGTCTACTACGGGACTAACATGTCTAATATAAGACCAATACGTCTACTATGGGACCAACATTTCCACCATAGTATCAATAAGTCTACCATGGGACCAACATGTCTAATATAAGACCAATACGTCTACTATGGGACCAACATTTCCACCATAATACCAATAAGTCCACCATGGTACCAACATGTCTAACATAAGACCAATACGTCTACCATGGGACCAACAGGTCCACCCTAAGACCAACATCCGAGCACCACCATGGGAACTATCATCCATGGGTATACACATCCATCCCAGGTAACACTCTATATGTGAGTATAATTTATTCATGGGTATAAATCATCCATGAATGTAATCCCTCCATGGGAATAACTAATCCAGGGGCACATCATCTACCATGAGATCTTTTATCCGTAGGAACAACAATCGAATGAATCACTACGTGGCTGTGGCAACAATATCAAATCATCATATCATATCATAAATATACCACGACTCCTAGCAAGACTTAGGGCCCATGACTTACTAAGCAGGAGACCCATGACTGTCGTGATCAAGTCTACCTCGCCCTCCATCCCTTCACCTCATGGGTGATTCAGTCAAGCTCTAAGGCGGTCGGACCGCATCTAACGAAGCTAGCATCACCCCCATAGGGTAAAATAGTATCTAGCTCTACGCATCAACGCACATCAAGTGTGCTAAATAACCGTAAGAGACAACCCTACGGGACCAAGGCTCCGTAGCTGACCCCACCATCCCGAATCTCTCTGGAACGGTCAGTCAACCATCATAATCACGTGAGGGACGTACTCATACCACGTCTCAATATCAAGTGACCAAGTCACATATACATCTCAATGCCACAGTCTCCGTATGTTCATATCGAGGCTACCGCGTTCTCACGGCTACTCTAGGCCTTACTCTTGGAATCTATATACTTATCTCATCCTTTAAACTAATACAAAGGTGAGACACAATGATCTATTGATCGAACAGTTTTCTTTTCAACGGACTGAGACATAACGTTATCAATATCACGTGAGGGACATAC
This sequence comes from Chimonanthus salicifolius, assembly GCA_013350335.1. NCBI lineage: Eukaryota > Viridiplantae > Streptophyta > Magnoliopsida > Laurales > Calycanthaceae > Chimonanthus > Chimonanthus salicifolius. The sequence continues at coordinate 27,792,789 of CM023541.1, read as the reverse complement.
CCATATCACGTCTCAATCATCAATATCACGTGAGGGACGCACCCATACCACGCCTCAATATAGTCAATATCACGTTAAGGACGCACCCATACCAAGTCTCAATCATCAATATCACAGTGAGGGACACACCCATACCACGTGTCAATATAATCATCACGTGAGGGACGGTACCCATACCACGTCTCAATATAATCAAGTGACCTAGTCACATACATCTCAGTGCCAAAGTCTCCATGTGTCCATCTTAAGAATTTTCAGAGTTTTCTAGCCACTTTAGGCTTTACTCGAGTAACAAACATATATGACTCATCACATCGGGACTTCTGAAGCATCATAACCTCTTCAAGCCGCCTTCGAGGGATCCAACATCTAGCTTTAGGGTCTATATTAGGGAAGGTACCACCAATCCCTTTCTACCCTTCACATTTGCTCAACATCTTAGATCCTCCTTAGTATAAATGGATGACACAATGCGTCTTTTGATCGAGCTGAGGCACAATGCTATCAGTTGCCTACGTACCACATAGTGGATCAGATCAACTTTAGTCCATCATTTTCACATTTTGGTAGACATTGGAGTGGTCATACTTTCACTTTGGGGAGATCAAACAAGGCTTTCTTAGCAGGCTTTCTTAGCATTTACATTACATTCCATGCATTCTCAATCATGCTAGCCAATCCCCATTGTAGCACAAGTTAACCCCTGTTCTAAGATACTTGACATTAACTCACCCATATCACTTAGTCTAACCCTTTACCAAATTCCTCTTCAAATCATGGAAATTCGTTCTACACATGGTTAGGTCGGTCCACCACAACCATTATCAACATAAGTACTCACTAGTGATGTACACATCATCACATAATCCAAGCATGGCATTAAAACACATTCATCATGCTTATTATATGAGTTACTCATCTAAGAATTCCAATCACAATCATGAGAATTCATTTACATACATTACTCATAACCATACACAAGTATGGGAAGTTATCAAGACCCTATATTACACATCTTGGGCTCTCTTGATTTATCATACATTCTATCATACTTTAACACATCACAAATCTATGAATTTTCAATTATAGTAAGCATCTAATCATAGGGAACTTGGAAAACTCATACATATGTATCTGATACAATATATTCACATCAATCACACATACGCATAAAGAGGCCAAACCATAACCTTACCCAACTATTTATTGGAATGTGCACAAGGCAACATTCACTCAAACATATTATCACACCCCTTGTGAGCATGGAATTTTACAAATATTTTCAATGCTCTAAGTGTATGGCATTCTCCAATTTTACCCAATGTTATCAAACTCGAATCATATCGAAATTGATCTAGGGGTGTGAATCGTAAATCGAAAATCGTAAAATCGTATGATTCATGTATTATCTTATTCCCATAACCATTTTGTCAACCTGGGCCATTACATTCGAGACTTCGGAACTACAAACATTCCCTTGGTACTTTCGAGGCTTTATAGGTTTCAATTCTGTATTACAATGCTCAGAACTTGGCCTCGGTACTTCCGAGCCATGTTCCGAGACTTCGGTTTCTCATATGGACTTAACCAAATTCTTCTCATTGTTCTTTCTCTGACTTTACAATCTCCTCGGAACTTGGCCTCGAAATGGTTGAGCCAAGTTCCGAGACAGTATTCCTTCCGAGGGTTCTCGGAACATCATTGTTCCCTCGGATTGTTCCAAGCCTTCGGAACTTGTCTCGGATGTTCCGAGACAGGTTCCGAAGCCTGTCTTCTTCAAACAGTCACTCGGCAGAATCTGCAGAGTGCGAACCGAATTCCCTGAACTCGAGAATCACAGTAGGGTGGATTATTCGTCCCGTTCTTTAAATCTAACACTTTAGATTTATTCCCTATGTTATTACTCAAGTCCTTAGGGATTAGAATTCATAAATTAACATATATTTTCACGGATTTAAACCCGTTGGGGAAAATACCCGACAATTCCTGAATCTTCCCTATTCTTATTCCTTCAATCCGAATTCGTCTAGGGTTGATTCTAAATCACCCTAAACTTTAATTTAACTCTAATTATTACATTTAAAAGTCAAACCAACCTTAAACGAAGCTTTCTGTAATCCTTTCCTCTTTCCTTCTTCTCCTTGCATTCCTCGCTTGAGAGCAACAATAGGGAAGATGAAACTGTGTAGGTGGTATTCTCAGTGGAAGGTATGGAAGATTGGAGTTTGCTGTGTGAAAAAAAGAGAGCAAGAGGGTGTCCTGTGCTTATGATGTGGGCAGGAGGAACTGCCGTGCGCATGTGTAGGGGAGTGGGTGAGAGTCGTGCATGAGTGAAAGTGGAACAGAAGAGTGTCGTGCCCATGAGATAATGGGATGTGGAACTGTCGTGCGTGGGATATGAAACCCCATCTGCTGTGCAGACTCAGTCAAACTAAGTGGTGGCTTCTTTCCCATTCCCTTTTTGCCCTTACGTCATTAAGCCTCGGTACTTTCGAGGCTTTATAGGTTTCAATTCTATATTACAATGCTCAGAACTTGGCCTCGGTACTTCCGAGCCATGTTCCGAGACTTCGGTTTCTCATATGGACTTAACCAAATTCTTCTCATTGTTCTTTCTCTGACTTTACAATCTCCTCGGAACTTGGCTGCCAAGTTCCGAGACAGTATTCCTTCCGAGGGTTCTCGGAACATCATTGTTCCCTCGGATTGTTCCAAGCCTTCGGAACTTGTCTCGGATGTTCCGAGACAGGTTCCGAAGCCTGTCTTCTTCAAACAGTCACTCTGCAGAATCTGCAGAGTGCGAACTGAATTCCCTGAACTCGAGAATCAAAGTAGGGTGGGTTATTCGTCCCGTTCTTTAAATCTAACACTTTAGATTTATTCCCTATGTGATTACTCAAGTCCTTAGGGATTAGAATTCATAAATTAACATATATTTTCACGGATTTAAACCCGTTGGGGAAAATATCCGACAATTCCTGAATCTTCCCTATTCTTATTCCTTCAATCCGAATTCGTCTAGGGTTGATTCTAAATCACCCTAAACTTTAATTTAACTCTAATTATTACATTTAAAAGTCAAACCAACCTTAAACGAAGCTTTCTGTAATCCTTTCCTCTTTCCTTCTTCTCCTTTCATTCCTCGCTTGAGAGCAACAATAGGGAAGATGAAACTGTGTAGGTGGTATTCTCAGTGGAAGGTATGGAAGATTGGAGTTTGCTGTGTGAAAAAAAGAGAGCAAGAGGGTGTCCTGTGCTTATGATGTGGGCAGGAGGAACTGCCGTGCGCATGTGTAGGGGAGTGGGTGAGAGTCGTGCATGAGTGAAAGTGGAACAGAAGAGTGTCATGCGCATGAGATAATGGGATGTGGAACTGTCGTGCGTGGGATATGAAACCCCATCTGCCGTGCAGACTCAGTCAAACTGAGTGGTGGCTTCTTTCCCATTCCCTTTTTGCCCTTACGTCATTAAGGTGTGACATTTGTATCCTCTTCCATGTGGCATGATACGTCATCGCCCATGTGGCGTGACGCCTCGTCACCAAATCATTTCAAATTAATTACATAAATTAATTCCTCTTAATTTCTCAATTAAATACACCACCTTTCTTTTAATTAATTGATTAAATCATATTAATCTCAATTAATTATTATTAATCTAATATTTATCAATTCTAAAAATTCGGGGTGTCACAATAAGGCAGTATAAAGGTGCTTTGAATTAGTTTTAAAGTTGAGGATTAATCTGGGGAGGAGGATAAGGTCAAGCTCCAGGCAGAGGAGTTCCCAGGAAGCTTCCATTTTCTTATTCGGGTATTCCTGTTGGAGCTAAAACTAAGTCTAAGGTTATCTGGAACACAGTGATCAAAAAGGTTGAAGAAAGATTGGCTTCCTGGAGAAGGAACTATCTTTCATTGGGAGGGAGGTCAACCTCTGATTATAGTGGTTTCGTCAAATATGCAAACCTACTCTATGTCTCTCTCTCTATGAGATGCTGAAGGGGAGGCAAGGAAGATGGAAAAGCTTCAAAGGAATGTCTTATGGGAGGGTAAGGGAGAGAAGAGAAAGGTTCATTTGGTGAAGTGTGGTGAAACCTAGGAAGGGAGGCTGGGGCATTGTGCACTTAGATGACAAGAATCAGGCACGCTTGTGTAAATGGCCTTGGAGGTTCTTTAGGGAGGAAAATGCTTTGTAGAGAAGGGTGTTAGCTGCCAAGTATGGTGTAGAAGGTGTGGGACTGTGGGTGATTAGCAATTAATAATAAAGCATGGAAGGAGAGTTATACAATGGTGAAGGCTTTTTGTAAAGTGCAACGAGGTGAGGGAAAAATTGAGGTGGTATATAAGGATGGTCTTAGGTTCTTGGTGGACAAGGGTAATAGGGTTTTGTTTGGAAGGATAAACGGTTGGCTGAAAGAACCCTAAAGGTTGTGTTCCCAATACTATTTAGGGTTGCGGGGGAACAAGAATGCTTTGGTGTGCAATTATTATGTTGTGCCAAGCAGGGTGATTATTTGGTCTGTCAATTTTAGGAGGAGCTTAAGGGAATTTGAGAGCAAGGAATATGACTAATCTCTTAGTCCTTCAGGGAGATCATTGTATTTCTGAGGAGAAGGCGAAAGGATTTGGTCTGGTGATTCGTTAGGGGAGTTTTCAAATAAAGCAGGGCCTCTTAGGTTAGCAGGGGAGGGTTATCCTACATGTGACATTGTCTATCAGCTACAGCAATCGCTACAGTAATTTGAGACTTGCCATAGTAGGCACTACAGGTCTGCTATCATAACTTTGAGCCAGTTATAGTGTTGCTATAGTCTGCTACAGTAATTAAGACATGGGCTCACCTTGGAGGCTTGGATCATCATCTTGCACCAGCATATATTTCCTTAATCCTTATTTTATGCTCCATTGAATGGTAATTTTTCCTTGGATTTTTAATGCCTCTAAGTCACTTTTTTCCTTGTTTCTTTTGCATCTATGCAGTAAACTTGTTGCTGCTCTTTATTAATCTTGGCTGTTCTCTCTCTCATGGCAAGCTACTATGGAAGAGAAGAGGACTTGGGAGATGACCACTCTACCAACTGGAAATACTCCTATAGGCTACAAATGGGTCTACACTGTAAAGTACAATCCTGATGGTAATGTTGTTTGCTATAAAGCTACGTTTGTTGCAAAAGGCTTCAGTCACTCAAACCTAAGATGTGGACTATCAAAAGACTTCCGCCCCTTATTTCTGCCAACCTTCATTAATCTTTACATCAACCAGCATCAAAAATGCATTTCTTATGGAAATCTTCATGAGGAGGTATATATGCTTCCGCCTCTTAGTTTCAAGCAACAAGGTAAGTAACACAGAGTTGTCATCTTAGCAAAGCTCTTTATGGACAAAAGAAATTTCCTCGAGCAAGGTTTGATAAGTTCAATAGTGTTCTTCTCAATTAGGGCTTCCTACATTCTAATGCTAATCATTCTATATTCATCAAGCAAAAGGATGGTGGCACTAGTTGTGTGCGTTGATGACATTGTCTTTATTGTTAATGATCCCACCATCATTTTTTATCTGAAAAAACATCTCCAAAAACACTTTAAAATCAAGGACCTTGTCCATCTCAAGTATTTCCTTGGGATTGAAGCTATTTGTTCCAAGGAAGGAATTGATTTTTCACAGAGATTCACTTTGGATTTACTGCATAAGATTGGCAAACTTGGATGTAAATCAATCATCACTCCCCTGGAATTAAATAAAAATAGTGTATTATGTTTATTTATTTATTTGAAATGGTAAACTTCATTAAGGGCATAAAAAGTGCATTGAAGAAGGAAAGTACAATAGAACAGAGGAGGCAACTTCACTCCCACAAAAAACCAAACTGGAAAAGGCCCAAACTCCTCATTACCCCACAATGAAAATAAAACCCCTCTGAAACTAAAACAATTAGGAGATTACATTAAACCAATACACCCCTTCCATGCTCTGGAAATTCTAGAAGGTAGATGCCCACACAATGCATTTGGCCTTAAATCTACAACTGATCTCAAAAGAGTTTTCCTCTTTGTTTCCAAACACTTGATTATTGCACCATAGGCTCCATACTATGGCAAAGAGGACCAACTACCACATCAACGAAAATCTCGAGGAACCTTCGGAAACATCTGATCATAGGAAAGATGAGTGATCGAAGCAAGTATTAACCACTAAATGTCAAATAGACTCAAAAGTGGAGTTCGAAATAGATGATGAGAAGGGACAATGGATGAGGAGGTGGTCCACATCTTCAAGAACATGAAGACAAAAGAGGCAAGCACTAACCAAGACTATTCCTCTCTTGCGAATGGGACATGGCTTGAAGGGATCAAAGTTCATTGTCAAACTAAGCCTTATCCACAAGGACCCAGTGTGTTTGATTGCATAAATGCCACCTCTTGGGTTTGGCCCAGGTTTTGGAACTCATCACCATGGGCTTCTAGGACAATTGGATTTGAATGGGCATGAAACAAACAATTCAAGAGAATGAAGGGACTAATTTCCTTGAAGCAACTTCAAACTACAAAGGGAGGTTCAGATCAAGGGAGAGAAGGTCTCAACCCAAATGATGCAATGGGTCAAAAAAGGCATGGGGAGCAATGACAAAACTTTTGCACTTTCAGTAATTCTGTGGCAGGTGATAGAAAAGCCACATGTGGAGTATCTAACTAGAATGGATCTCATGCTTATACCTAGCATTTTGAGTGCAACTCATGAGCAACTGTTGCTTGCATCAAATCAATTGATTCTCCAACTTTAAGCAATTATATGTATATACAGTCATCCCCTTATTTTTGGCTAGAAATGGTGAAGTGTTGCTTGCATAACACCCCCTTATTTTGGGTAGAAATAGTGGACTGCTGCTTGCATCAAGCCAACTTTTTTATTCACCAACTTTAAGTAATTCTATGTATATGCAGTCATGTGTGCCTGCACAGACCATTCAGGGGAATGAAGTGAAAGGGATATTGTTTCTTTGTAGAAATAGCTGTGTGATTTCCAAAGCTCTAAGAATAGACACCCATACCTTGAAATTGAGCTTTCAACTTCGATGGAGCATAAAACAATACCTTCAAACCTGTAAAAAATGAAGACGATGTACACAATAAATAATAGATCACCTGCATAAAACAGAAGCACAATACAGGAGAATTAAATGGATATATATAAGTGATCTAAAAAAGGTCTCGTGAACCAAATCTCACTGTGTTTTTTTTGAAATGCTTCATATATTAATAGATAAAGGCACCAGAGGTGCTAATACAAAGAGTACACAAAAAAAAAAAAAGCCGGATAATACGGCGAAGAGCTACCAAAACAGCAGTAAGGCTACGAGTGACACAGCCAGATGAGGCGATGAAGCATGAACAAGACAGTGCCTAAACCGGAACAGCAGAGAACAACATTATCTAGGATAAGAAATCAATTAATCACCACGAGATCGTCTAGAACCATCAGGTCCCCTCCTTTTGCAGCTGGAGTAATTTATAGAGGAACTCAAACGAGTTAATTCTCTGGCAGTTCTGTCTTTTCTTCCGGACTTCACAGGAGTGTATTCGAAATCTCTTACAGCAGCTAGGTAAGAGAGGAGGTGGCTATCCTGGCCATTGGAGATCAAACCAAGCTTCCTTCCAATCTCAAGCATTCGTTGATCAATCCACTCTACAGGTTGGGAATTAACCAACTGGGCCGTTGATTCAGGCAAGGGAGTATCAGTAGGTACCTGCACATAATCAGAAGCAGAGCCTCCATCGATGGGGTAAAAGGCCAGAGTTCTGGACAGGCCCGAAGCAATGTCCGTCGACGATGGAGGCAAGGGGTGTTTGGACAATCTATCTGACTTGGCGAAAGGCTGAGAGGGAATCAACTCAGGATGAGAAGATGCAACGGCATCAAGCCCAAGAGGGAGACTGCCACTCAGTACAGAGACACTACTAGGCTCAGATAGCAGGTCCAGAGGAAAGAGGATGGCAGGATAGGATGATATTTGCAAAGAGGAAGGGATTTTAAGAGGAGACAGGAGATTCCGGGAAGTCTTTGGAGGGCTAAAGATAATTATAGGAGGAGGAGAGAGGTTTGGGATAGGGGGAATCTGGGATAGATGCGAAGGCTCAACAGGGTTGGCATCATGAAGACGAGGTTCACATCCCACAGGAACAACAGGGCCTGAGATTGGAAATGCCGAGAAAAGGTCGGGCTCTGAACAGCTGGAAAATAAATGCTGAATTTTAGTGCGGCAACCATTTAAAAGAGTGGAGAGGTATCTCATTTGCAGGCAAACTCATCCTTGGGCTTCTACAAAGACAAACATAGGCTGACAGATTGAAAAATACCATCCCAAAGTAAACAGAACTGTGCACTCTACAACAGCCAGTCAATCTGAGTTCAGACAGCCGATTTGTAGTGATCAACCATTCATTTGTAATGTTGAGACTGAATATTACATTTTTACCCCTGATATTTAGGTTAGTTAGCCTTGATTTTGTGTATATAAGATGCATTTAATGGTTTATTTTAGTTTCGTAGGAAAACTCAGGGAAAAATAGGAAATCTTCGTAAAACAGTGGATAATTGCCGGAAGAGAGCTTAAAATGAAACAATTAAAATTTTATAATTAAATCATGCCACTTCTAGGATTTAAATGTATATTGGATAATTTGGATCCATTTATGAGAGTCTGGATTAATTCAATATTTAGATTTTTAAGTGATTTGATTAATTATTTAATTTTAAAGCAAGTCTGCAATCAAAGAGGCCAAGAGTTGAAAATCAAGATCCATGGGCTATAGATCCACTGCAATTGGGCCAAGCTTCGCTCCAAATGCCAAACACTGGGCCAGGCCAAGCACTTCATGCACATTTCTCAATGTGGGCCAGGCCAAAGTGAATTCAAACCCAGCAAGCCAAAGTCCAAGCTCCAGCCCAAATCCATTTTAAGTCCAAACCCAAAAAACCCATGTCCATAACCCAATCTAATTACCCATGGCCGAATTTCACTGTCCAAAACCCTAATCCAATGTCCACATACCCTAGCCTCTCTCATATTAGCCATCCATTTCATCATGCATTAATATTCATCATCCATCAATCTTAACCATTCATTTCATGCATATAGTCTATTCCGTCCATTTGCATTCATCAATGTAGGTAAACCCTAGAGACCCCCATCTAATCTTAACCACTCAATTTTCAATCACCCATCCACACCATCCATTAACCAAATCATGCAATCCAAACCATTCATTTCATTCATCTCATTTATCTCATTCATAAAACATAGGAAAACCCTAGATCCACCTACTTAATCCAATCTGTTCATGCATCATGATTAGATCTAGGTCATTCAATTCATCCATCATATAGATTAACCCTAGGATTGTAATCATCCATGCACCATCTATCCATCCATCCATTTAGATCACCAATCATAGCCATTAGATCTAGGCCAATCAATCATAGCCATCCATTCATAAACCCTAAAATCATGTGCAACCCTAGCAATTCCTATATTTTCTCTCCTTTCTTGCATCCCACTCCACTCCATACGAAAATCACAAGTCTAGGATCCCTCCATGCGCATGACAATTCCTAGGTTTTCTCTCCAAGCTTGCCACATCATCTAGATCATGTCTTGCCATTCAAGCCATTCTAAAATAGCCATACACGATTCTCCATCTAATTCCACCTCCATAGGATTTTTAGAAACTAAAACTTCTCCATGCATTAGGTCATAAATCCATCTAGATCCATCCATCCTTATCTCCACACGATTTTTGCATAGCTTATCTCCACCTCATGCGAATTTTATCTCCATGTCATCCATGCAATCTCATCCATCCATGCATTATAGATTTAATCCTAGCCATTCATATATCATACATTAACCCTAGAATCCCATGCTAAAATCGGTCATAACCCTAAATTACATATCCAAAATTCGGCCACCACCCAATTTTCTCTCCAAATTCCTATATCCTCTCCACCATAACTTGGAAGCCGAGCCACCACTTAACCCTATGTAGGAGCCCTAGTTTCTTAGTTTCAATCCAAGCCACCCAATTTAAGTTAGATCCAATCCCAACCTTTCATCCATTCGACCATGGTGAAAATCAAATTAGACTTGGAGTTCAAGATGACCTAAGATTGGAAAACACACCCTGAATAACAAGAGACACTGTGCTTCATGCGAATTTCACAAGTGAGCTATCATTGTAGATTCGATTTTTAGTTGTCTTCTTAATTGTTTTTCCAATTCTTGTATTTAATTCCTCCATTAAATAAATAAGAGACGTCAATTTTAGATTCTTGAAAAGTCCGATTATTCAATATATTTTTGAATTCTATGCGTTGAATTTCATATCTAAATTTCTTATTTATTTATTTATTTTGAAAACTTTAAATTATGCATTTTTATTTTATGTCATTTATTTTCATTGTCAATTTATTTTCAACGTCTATTTTATTTTGTGTTGCTTGTATGTTGTATTTTAATACTTATTTTAAATTCTTTAATTCTTATGTCATGTATTTTAATTATCTTGTATTCAAACCACCACTCTAACATATGTGTTAACTAGATTGAGAATTAAATTAATTGGACTTTAATTTTGTCATCTTAATGTTGTGTGAGATTATCCATAAATTATATCTTAATCATGTTTAATCAATGTTCTAACTTTTGGTTTTGAATTTTAAATGAGGGATTGTTAACTGAGAAGTAAATTTATAAAATTAGGATTAATTTCTATGATTGGATTTATTTTTAATCTCAATGTTTCTAAGAAACATATTAACTCAAGCACTAGATTCCAAACGTATATATTTTGATTTACTTATGCATATATTTTGTTTGTTCTCTGTGGAATCGACCTCGCACTCATAACAATGTACTATAAATGGTTCGTGAGCTTGCAAGATTATAAATTTAAAACTCTGCACAATTTTCACATCAACAAGTAACTTAACTGTGATCTAGACTGTTCATATAGTGAACCATGTTGCAGCTAAAATACTAGATTTGAATACACGTCAAGCGGCATCACAAGAAAATAGACTCGATGTATGATCTTAATCATTGCAAATTTTGATGTATGAATTCCCCCGCTTCCTATGATCTTAACATGTGTACTCCAAATTGCAGCTTCCAAGCTATCTAGAAAATTAGATCATAGGAGTGACATGCAACAATTGATCAAAATCAAGAATGGACCACAACAACCAATTGTCAGATGATCTCTCATGTGAGGCCATTAACATGGATGGATTGTTGGAACAAGGGTTTAGATGGTGAACATTACATGTACAGGGAATGTTTTAACTGGTTACCCTTCTCTCATTGTTAGGTTCAACTATCTATGCTGGTGAAAGTGGAGCCCACTAGATGGATGATCCACATCTGGGTAGTTTAGGTCATGGGACCCTTCAAAGGAAGTTGTTCATACATAGAATATTGGCAATCGAGAGGGTTACATGTAAGACAACCAAAGGAGAAAGGGAAATGGCATCATGTGAGGTCGAAGTGTCAGCTCATGAGATGGGATTTACCTACCCACAACAAAAAGCCTCACTTTTTGGTACTATGCTAGGCCACAGACCACGACAGTCACATTTTCCGAAGGTCAAAAGGTCACTCACATTTCTTCTTTTTTTTTTAAGGACATTTCTTTTTCAAACCATACTTTACCGTTGTTGGCTATTATCCAACAGCCTCAAACAATGCATGTAGGTAAATTTTGTTGCACGATAGCCAGAATGGATCACTATGTACAGATCCCCATGGTGCCTTACTAGTGGTACCCCAATGTGGGGCCCACATGGCCCCATATGAATGAGCAGGTTGGACAAGTCTTCATTTGAATAGGGTGCTATCAAAAATCACTTTGATCAAATAAATAAAGCCATGCTTTTTAAGGTCTCAAAGATTCAATTTTATCCAACAATGCAAACTTCATAGGGTTAGATCAATAGTCCATCTAAATTGGAATGGGATCAAATTGGGAAAGAATCCAATTCATAGGATAGTAATCCATAAGTTGAAATATAGAAAATGGATCAAACCTACATCGACCAATCAATATGGTCAGCAATGTCAAGGCCAATAATAGATACTTGATAGCCAATGAGATTCCATAATGAATGCGCTTCACCATCCTCCACTGCATAGATCTATTCAAAAAATAAATAATAGGTAAGTTAGCACTTCTAGTTTTTTTTTTTTTCTTTCTTTCTTTTGGGAAAAATGCTAAGAAGAATTTCATTGAATGAAACATAACAATACAAAGACTGTCCATGATGAGCAAAAAGAAACCAAAATGGCAAAACATAAAAAGTATAATACCACACGGCCAGAAAAAATACAATCAGAAAAAGAAAAGCTAAAAACAAATTAGATCCAGAGGTGCCTTGCTTCACCAAGAAGTAACCACTACATTAGCCAATCTACGAACATGCCCCGAAAAAATGCAAAACATTGCACAATTGTCTGATCTCATTAAATAGTAGATATGTTAGCACTTCCAATTATCATAAAACATGCATGGACATTCTTAAATCAAACAAGGCAAGCGAATTGAATATGGAAGTTATGAAATTGATGTAGTCTAAGGCTCTTCCAAGACAATTCTAACATCTAGGGTTTCCACCAAAAACCCTAAAACAAGTAAACTAAATTAGCCATAATTATGGAAAAAAAAAAAAATCACAACAGTATGAAAGAAATCCTACCTTAGAATAGATCTCATATAGAATGGGAAATGTAGATCAAAAAGCTATCAAGCTACCAATAAAACTCACATACCAAAAAACCTCTCTTGCCATGAGGTCTTCATTGATTTCCATATTATTCCATTAAAAAAGAAGCCCTAATCATAATTTGAGTCATTAAATATCATTACAAGATATTATCCTAATCATTTAAATCAACCTCAACACATATTAAAAATGCCCAAAATACCCTTTGCTTGTCACCATAGAATACCATATTAGAAAATGGGCCATAAACCAATTGGTGGACTGTTTTCTTGTCTCCACAAAGTGATTGGATCTTTTCAATGACTCTTCCATCACTATTTTCCAAAGGCCTATTTCAAACCATTGGCCGTTACCAGACACTTTTTTGAGGAATCATGGGGCCCTTCTCCTTTTTGTTTTGAGCTAATGTGTCAAGGAGAAAGTTTTCAAGGATTTGGTTGCAAAATGGTGGTAAGTGGTGGACCTTCCGCTATATGGTGGCAAATTTACTTGATCCAACGGCCAAGAGAGACCATCCTTTTCACGCATTGACAATTTTTTTTGTGTCGACAGTGGTTAGACCTTTTCCCAGAATCGCACATTTCAATTTTCCCTCAGCCCGTCTTCAACCATTGGCCCTTGGTTTTAGATTCTTTTGAGGAGTCTTGGGGGGCCGCGCCGTTCAGATTTGAACTGTGTTGAGTAAAAGAGAAAGGTTTCAGGAACCTCATTGTAGATTGGTGGGTGGAAGACATTATTTCTGATAAAAAAATGTTTCATTCTTCACCTCAAATTGAAGAGTAGGCCAAGTTGAAAAATTGGTGTGTTTCTAACTTCGAGTCTTTATCTGAATCCATATCTGTCATCTTTAGCGGTATTAATCAGATTGACTTGAGTGAGCAAGTTGGTTCCATTTCTGAGGATGAAGCCTCTCTCCTGCTTGATCTCCAGGAACAATGTCAGACCAAGAGCACTCAGGAAGAAATTAAATGAAGGCAAAGATCTAGAGGTAAGTGGATTAATGAAGGAGATAAAAACACTAGATTTTTCAATGCTATGGGTCTGCTCACAAAAGAGTAAACAATATCAGATCCCTGACATTTTGTAATCTAACAGTGACTTCTAAAGAGGACATCATCTCTGCTGTTCTCAATCACTTCAAGGAGTTATATTCAACCAACCCTTTTGACGGATTGTCGATATCGGGCCTCCCCTTTAGATCTATTTCTGATGCAAACGCTTTTTTTTCCATTGAGCGGCCATTTTCTGAGGATGAGATCAGGAATGTTGTGTGGGACCTTAGTGAGGACCGTGCTCTTGGGCCGGATGGATTTCCCATTTCCTTCTTCAACTTGTTTTGGAACATAGTCAAGCTTGATCTCATTGTTTTCATTGAGGAATTCCACCAAAGAGCTTTTATTCCTAAGGAGATGGGTGTTACTTTCCTTGTATTGGTGCTTAAGAAGGACGATGCTTCCTCCCTACCTGATTTTAGGCCCATCAGTCTTCTAGGTAGGCCTTATAAGATTCTTGCCACGGTTTTAGCAAACAAACTCAAAACTTTTCTTCCAAAGCTTCTCTCTCTATCCCAATATGCTGCGGTTGAGGGGAGACAAATTATGGATGCAGTGACATCAACACACGAGTGTATTGACTACGACGGAAAGGTATTATCTGCAAGTTGTATTTAGAGAAAGCCTATGATATGGCAGATTGCATTTCCTTCATTTTGTACTTTCCAGCATGGGTTTCAGTCGGAAATGGTGTCTTTTGACATTTGAATGAATATCTTCAGCTCATTTCTGTGATCTCCTCAAATGGATCATCTAAAGGTGTTTTTCAAGAGCTCCAAGGGAATACGTCAAGGAGACCCTCTCTCTCTTGCACTTTTCATCATGGTCGTGGAGTCTATAAGTCTTCTTTTGTCTAATGTTGCAGACTTCAACCTTATTCATGGGTTCAAAATTGGTGACTCTTCTTTGGAAATCCATCATTTACAATGTGGACGACACTATCATTTTCTGTGAGGCTAATGAGGAGCCTGTAAGGAATCTTCAGTCCTTACTCAGGTGGTTTGAGTTATCTTCTTACCTCTGGATTAATTACCTCAAAAGTGAAGTCTTCAGCATTAATTTGGACAACATTGAGCTTATTTCTTTTTCAGAGGTGTTGGGTTGTGTATCTTCTGCTCTTCCATCTACTTATCTAGGGTTGCCTCTTTGCATTGGATCTCCTGGTTACTCTTAGTGGGAACCCATCATCCATAAGTTTAGCAAGTGCATGGCCTCGTGGAGATGAAAGTACTTGCCATTCGGTGGAAGGATCACTCTTCTCAAGTCAACTCTCACTGCCCTGCATGCCTACTTCCTCTCAGCTTTTCGTCACCCCAACAGCCATTCAGTCAATGGAAAGATTATGAGGAACTTCCTTTGGAGTGACCATGTGGGAATGAGGAAATATCATCTTGTCAGTTGGGCTCAAGTTTGCCTTCCCACAGTTGTTGGGGGTCTGGGAGTGTGTCCAATTAAGGTCATTAATACTGCTTTTCTAACTAAGTGGATCTGGAGGTTATGTTCTGATGGTGACTCCCCTTGGAAGGCTATCCTTACCTGTAACTACAAATTGAGGAATTTCGGCTGAGATATTAATTCTGCCCCACGTAGAGCTTCCGGCATATGGCGAGCGACTACAGCTTATGTTGACAAATTCAAAGAAGGTACCAGGTTTAATGCTGGGAGAGGTGACAGAATTAATTTTTGGACTGAGTCTTGGTGTGATAGCTCTACTTTGGCTTCTCAATTTACTTCTCTCTACCGCCTCTCTCTTAAGCCTCTTGGGACCATATCAGATTTCTACACCATTTTTAGTGAGCAAGTCGTGTGAGACATTCCTCTTCGCCGCAACCTGTCTAACACAGAAGCAGATGCCTTCTCGTATCTCCTCCACTCTATTTCTTCCTTTAGGATTCTTACCTCTGTAGATGACAGCCTTGTTTGGTGTCCGGACACCACTTGATTGTTTTCAGTCAAGTCCTTCTACACTTGGAATTTTATGACCGATGAAACTGCTATTGTTAATCCCAAGATTTGGTCCTCCAAAGCTCCTCCGAGGGCAATTAGTTTCTTTTGGACTGCCAGTTTGGGGGAAATCTTCACTCAAGACTATATGCAAAAAAAATGAAGAACATTGGTTAGTGCTTGCCCTTTTTGTCTTCAAGCTTCTGAAGAGTCGAATCATCTACTCATTCATTGTCCCATATCTTTTAAAGTTTGGAACTTGTTGTTAGACCAGTTTGGTATGGCTTGCGTTATGCCATCATCAATTGTTGAGTTGTCTCGCTTGGAACATTGTTTCTGTCTCGCCTAAGTGCTCTTCCCTATGGCAGTTATCTTTATTTGCCACTGTTTGGAGCCTTTGGTGGGAATGTAATAATAGGTTGTTCAAAGGTACTACTGAGTCCAGTGCGGTGGTTGGAAGACGTGCTCTCACCAAGTGTGGATCGTGGGTTACTTCTTTACAAGAATTCAGGAACATATCTATGTCAGACATTTTCGTGCCTAGAAAGGGGAGTTACCTTCTTTTGTTGCTTTTATCTGCTTTCTCTTCATGTATTTGCACCTCTGATGCCTCTTTATCTATTAATATATGAACCATTTCACAAAAAAAAAAGAGTTCAACCCCCAAGGTTGTAAAGGTTTCATCCCTGCTCAGAAGTTAAAATTTTTGAAGGGTAAACTTGAGGACCAGAAGCACTCCAATTTCAACTCCCTCCCAAAATCTTTAACTCTTCTAAATTGAATAACCCAAGTTGAATTGAGTGAGAAACCTAGTTTTTTTGGACAGAAGAAGACAACAATCTCGGACAAGATCTCTAGGATCAGTATAGAGCCAAGTGTATCCAAGTAGTCCATTGGAGGGAAAGATCAAGGGACAGTGTATCCAGAAAGGCTTTTCTCTGTTGAAAAAAATTAAAAGAGTTGTGTGGGACCTTAGCAAAGATAGATCTCCAGGATCTGATGGTTTCCCCGTAGCTTTTTTTAGGATTTTCGCCTTTGTGGAAGAAGTCTATCATCACGGCAAGTTCTCCACGGAATAAGGAGCTACTTTTATCATCCTTGTACCCAAAAAAGACAATACAACTAACTCTCTTCAAAGACTTCCAGCCAATCAGTTTATTGGGTAGTTCCAACAAAATTCTGTCCAAAGTCCTTGCCAACAGATTGAGAGTTTTCCTTCGATCCATCATTTCTCCTTTCCAAACAACAAGAGTTGAGGGAAGACAGATTATGAATGTTGTTATTACGGCCCATGAATGCATTGATTCCCAACACAAATCTAGACGAAAAGGCATTATCTAAAATGTTAGATTTAAAAAAGGCCAATGATAAGGTCAACTAGGATTTTCTTCATTTCATGTTGACCAGCATGAAAATTTGGAGTAAGTGGTGTGCGTGGATGTCAGCGAGCTCTCAAATCATCTGCAGTTTCTTCATTGATCATTCACCTCTGGAGTTCCATCACTTGCAATTTGATACCATTATCTTTTGTGAAGCTTCGAATAAAGTGGTTCAGAACCTTCTATCCATCCTTTGATGGCTTAAGGTTTCTTTGTCTCTTCAAATCAACTGCAAGAAAATTGAAGTTTGTGGTATCAATTTAGCTTAGGAGGAGCTCTGCCAATTTTCTGACTTGTTTGGTTATGTCCTAGTTTCTTTCCCCTCCACCAACCTCGCCCTCTCCCTTTGCATTGATGCCCCACCCCCACCCCCATTGCTCCTTTTGGGAACCAGTCATTGACAAGTTCAGCAAGCAACTTACCACTTGGTAGTGAAAGTATTTATCTTTTGGTGGTTGTATCACCCTTCTCAAATCAATTTTGTCGGCCATTCCAATTTACTTCTTGTCAACTTTCAAATGCTCCAAGAAGGTGATTGATTCTTTGGAAAGAATTGTGTTGGATTTCCTTTGCGTGACTCTACAAAAAAGAAGAAAGATCATCTAGTTGGCAACAAGTCTATCTCCCTGTGGAAACGGGAGACCTTGGAGTGTAGCCCATTTTGGATGTCAATGATGTTTTCTTTCCAAATCGTTGTGGCGCCTACACTTGGAAGGAGAAGCACCTTGGAAATCTTTATTTTTTGCAAAGTATAACATTGGCAACCATGTCTGGGAAATCAATCCACTTCCATGCAGATGTTCAAGTATGTGGAAAGCCATCAGTGCTTGTGTGGATAAGTTAAGCAAGGCATCCACTATCATGTTGGTCAAGGGAATAAGGTTCGCTTTTGGAGAGACTTGTGGTGTGGTGAGAACCCCTGACTTCTTTCATTCTTTGTTTCAATCAACGACTTCAGTTGATGCCTTTGTAGTAGATCAAGGTGTTTGGAACATTTAGCTTCAGAGAGATCTCTCCAATCAGGAAACCGAAGATTTTGCTTCCCTTCTCTTGTTCCTCAGCTCTACGTGGCTTTTCCGATTTGATGTAGAAGATAGGATTCCGTGGACAAACTCTTCATGAACCTTTTCTATAAGTCATTCTTCGTATGAAGTAACCATTGTGCCTATATCCCTATGGTTAATCCGACTATTTGGTCTTCTAATGCGATCCTACACCATCCTCCACCCCCTCCCCCCAGCCTCTCGTGCCATCAATTTCTTCTGGATTGCAGATCTAGGGAAGATTCCCACCAAAGATAATATGCTCAAAAGGAATAGAATTATAGTAAATGCTTGCCCTTTTTGCCTTCGTGCCTCTAAGGACATTGACCACTTTCTTCTCCACTACCCTTTCTCTACCTCCATTTGGAACTCCCATCTATCTTTCAAGGTTTAGTGGACCATGCACGTCTCCATTGGCTAACTTTCTTACGCTTGGTCTTTCTTTGGAGGATCTTTGAGATTTTCTATCCTATGGTGCCTTGCTCTCTTTGCAACGATTTGGATTTAATGGTGGGAATCAACCAACATATATTTCAGGAGAAAAGAATCCTTTGGTCATCAACATTGGAGTCAAAGCAAAGTGTGCCACTTGGGCCTCAACCATTATCAAGTTCAAGAACTTCTCAATCTCCACCTTCTAGATCCTAAAAGGAATGTATTGAATTGTTGTAATGTAGCTCAATGGCTTCTCTGATTTTCCCTTGTTCATGTAATCCCTCCGAGGCATGCTCTTTTTGTTTCTTTGCAGCCCTCTTTCCATTGTATTTTTTGGTGCATCATGTGCCTATTAATGAAGTACCATTTTAAAAAAACAAAAATCAATTGGTGTCAAAATTGCATAAACTTTTGACTTGTTAAAAAGGTAATTGACAATCCTATCCAGTGGATCCAATAACTATCATTAGAACATCATTTTAGACACAAAATATAGTCCTTATTTAAAAACAAGAAAATGAGTATAAATCTTATTGATTCAGAAGCGAAACGAATTTTCTCGCCTCCTGCAGTTGCTTTCCTTTCTTCATATCCGATCTCAGGACAACGACTCATTGGAATGGTCGCCTGACCCCTCTAGCTCCTTCACATTGAAGTCTTTCTATGTTTGGAACAACTAGCCCGTAGTTAGCCTAGCAATCTGGATGTCCAAAGCTCCTCCTTGAGCAATTTGTTTCTTCTGGACAGCATGCATCGGGAGAATCCTCACTGAGGATAACCTCCGAAAGAGGGGTAGGGCCTCGCTTAGCGGTTGTCCCTTTTGTTTTAATGCCTTGGAAGATGTGAATCATCTACTTCTCCACCATAATTTCTCTTCATTAGTTTGGAGTTTGATTCTTCGTCAGTTTGGCATCTGGTCCATCCCAGCTTCCATTGTACTTCTATACCTTTCTGAGACAAGTAAATACAATACAACTTTCCCCAAAAATTACATTTCTCTCTTTTCTCAATCTTTTATTTCATTTCATATCATTCCAAAATATTTCATTTCAACAATATTAGCAATTACCATAATTTGAAATTTGTGTATATTGTAACCAATATTTGATTGAATTTATGTTGTACTTTGTGTGTCAAGCTATTGTATTCTTTATACATTTAGTATAAATCAAACCTCCACTTGATAGAGAACATATGAGTGAGATTTTCCTCATTTCACTTGTTTAATTTTCCCATATATTGAATGGGTGATGGAGTTCCATTGCCTTTCGAATTCAATGTGGTTATCGGGGATGATTTCAAGAAAGCTTTTTCTAAAAGACAGTTGGTGTATTTAGTGGGAAGGGCCTCGAGCACTTAAGAAAAGTTGGAGCTCTCTAAAACTGTTGAGCAGTTTGCAATGGACAAGCTCTCTAAAACTGTTGAGCAGTTTGCAATGGACAAGCTCTCTAAAACAGTTGAGCAGTTTGAAATGGACAAGATGAAATGCACAAAACTTAATGCATGTCATAAAACAAGAGTGGCATCATCATGTGATTTGAAATGTGAACAAATAAGCAATGCATGCATACATAAGCAACATTCACAATAACAAATATGCATGTGCATGCAGAAATAACACATTATGGAGTTGAGAAATGCCTATTTAAGGGGAAAAATGCTTTGTAAAGATCAGTGATGCTACAAATCAAGACCAAATATTGAATCCCATTCAGATACAGAAACTTACAGTAAGAATGTATCCAAGACCCTTTAGATTTTTTGCCACTGTTAACAGCTTCAAAGTTGTTGGATCATTCTTCAAACTTCCTATGACCTACGGTTCATAAGAAATAAAATAAAGACATTGCCAGAAATGAATTTAAAGTCACCATGCTAAAAGAACGCAATTTTTTTTTTTTGCAATGATGATGAGGGCTTTTGCTTGACATGGTTTTGCATCATAAAAGCTATAAACCCTAGATCTTTAGTAACTCATTTGAAAGACTAAACACTCTAACATTTTAGTTGTGCAATACATTGAATGGAAATAACAGAAGTTTAACAACTGCATCAAACATCATTTTATATTCATTAGTTCATATGCTGATCTTGCTGATCTCATATGAAGAGCCTGACGGCAAACTATCCATTCGTATACTTTTATTCATTCCTCAGGAAAGGTGGAGAATTAACCGATTTCCTATATACAAATGTCAATACGTCATAATAAGTTTGCAAAAGGACAACAACATTAGCATAGATAAATGGCTTCAAGGTTGGCACTGAACAGCACAGATATACCACCTTTTTTGAAACAGTCACAGAAATACCACCTACAAGTTGCCAGTGGTAGTGAGGTAAAATGGGGATGACAAAGGATGAGCACGGGATGTAAATATGGTCCCTACAGAAATGTACTTGCCGAGTTCTCAATGTAAGGGATCTCAACGGATCATTTTTAAGAAGAAAACAAAATCAACCTAACTTGCTATTCTGATCTTGGAAAAAGGCTTGAACACAACTTCCATTTAATGCAATTCCTGCCATTCATAATTTTCAGCTCTTTTATATGAAAATTTACTATGGAGCAATGTCCAATGCTTACCAGTAACTACACAATACACCAACCAGAAATGAGAATACTTCTAGAAATGAAAAGAAAACATATAATTATGTATATACATCCCGACTCCTTTTATCACATTTCACGATGAAATTAAACAAGAGAAGAGATAAGAAGTTCGAATAAAAAGGCAAAAAACTCACAAATGCCAATCTAGGGGGACGAACAGCAAACTGGCGGGGAGCACGAAGTGAATCAAGACTGCCCTGCATTACGAATTTCCGTCCTGCTCCAAGTGGCAGGAATCGCAGCGCTGACCCAAGCACAACCCCACCCTTTCCCAAACCCCACCCTCTCTCACCCCCGGATCTGAATACAGAAGTCATCGAGCTCTGTAGAGACATAGCTGCTGTGATGAAGACAACAAAAGAGACCACGACAGCAATATAAAAAATAGTTGATCTCTTCATCGTAATCCCTTTCCTTACACCACCCCCACGGAAGAGACGAGATCGGGACCGCGATTGGCGATCAGATCGGCGGTCCCGATCTTCTGCACCATCATTTATGTCAATGGTGTGAGGTCTTGGGCTTTCCATGTGGGAGGTTCGCTTGAAGGGTAATCGGTTGGTGCCACGCACGAAGACATCTTCTCCAGATAATGAGATCTCGGCCGTTGAATTCTTCCCCATCTGGTTTTCTTCACTTTTCAGGAATTTCCTTTTCTCGAAAATCTTGATTCCGTGGAATTAGGGTTTGTGGGTTTTAAAGAAGGGAGGGGCGCACCTTAGAGACGAGCGCGACATGGAAAAAGCGCAGAGGTGCACGTGAAGAGAGAAGAAGGAAAAAAAAGGAGATGGAGACGTAGAGAGGGGAGAGTTCGCATGGAATGTAAAGTGCCAACGATTTTTAAGAAACATCTTAAATGAGATCACTTCGCGCGAAACATCACAGCGAAAGGGACATATCATTTTTGTCCATAGAGATCGCTTTGAATGAGACCTCTACTTCAAATTTCTTTTGTAGATCCCATGCGACGGCTCCTCTTATTCCCACTCAAAACTAAAAAAATGCTAAAATAACTAAAGCTATTTAACTAACATTACTGTCAACTTTATTTTTTTAAGTTATAAAAGTTTAATAGGGATAACTAGTAACATAATCCGTGTTTAATGCACACGCATGCATATTGCATAAGACGTCTTTCAGGGTCATGAAAATTCAAAATACCAAATAATTAAAACAAAAATATATTTTCAAATTTGATTAATGATGGCACAATTCTTTTTAAAAACTAAACATGAATAGAGTTATTAACTTGAATTTTTGTAAAATATTACAATATCTTATTATATTATTTATTTCACATCACCAACAAATAAGTTATGAATTTTTATAAAGAGATGTATTGCTATTTTTAATTCATTTATTAGGATTTAAAAAAATTATGTCGAAAATATTTGTTTTTCGTCTAACTCTTCAAAGTTAAGTTGGAATGCAAGAGCAAGAACTTTATTTTAAATTATAATTATGGAAAGGAATTCATAGGAAATTTTATAATACTTTTATAAGATATATTATTAGTTTTTATTTGAAAGATATTATTTATTAATTATATTTTATAAAAAATTTAATTTTATATTATATAGATTCACTAAAAATCATTGATTTTCATAAAATTGATTTAAGTTTTAACTTTTCCACTAATTACCAAACAAGATAAGGGTAACTCATACTTAAAGGTAACCTCTGCAAGATTTACCTCTCATCCAAACGCCTCTTTAGGTACAAAGAACATCAAATAAAGTGATTATGGGTGCATGAAAAAATCATTTCTTAAATATATAACCTACCAAAAATTACCTTCATATTGAATCAATAAAACCTCATTTTTTTTAAGTTCTCTGAAATTTGATCAGTTTTAGTGATTTTTATTATTTAAACATTACTCTAAAACAAATAAGGCACTTCTAAAAAAAAGAGAAGAATAGCATCAAAAGAAAAAAGAAAAAGGAAACACCCATACAACAAAAGAAAGAAGTGCAAAATAGAAAAAGGCAAAAAGAATACTTTGAAAATTAAAAGTGCTGACAGAAAAGAGATATCTTAATTACATTATGAAGAGGGTGTTTCATGTAGAGAATATAGGAAGAAATGTAATACCCTAATCCGAATTAGGCTAAATGAATATGATAAATCATATTTTAACCCGTTAATCATAAAGATTACGATTAGGGTTTTACGAAAAGCCCAGTTTCGGCTCAATCAGAGCCTGAAAGTTCAATGATCCAACTCATCTAGTTGGAAGGGCAAAATGATAATTTACCATTTGTTAATGTCATTTTTCTATTTATCTAATTATTTGATTATTGTTGAGTAATATTGATTTCCTTAATTAAGGATTGTAAATTCTAAAATTTATAAATATATTATTATATTATTTTCAGAAAATGTTATTAAAAACTACCTGAAAAGATTTCGAAAGTGAAAAAATAATTATTCTTAAACAATTTTAAAAAAGAGAAAATTTTAAGAAAAATATGTGATTTAGACTTTATTATAACTCATTGTTTTATGTTTTCAAATTTTGAAAATAAAAGTTTTAAACCCTTTTAATAGATAAAAGTTGAATTAAGTAAATAGTGACAAAATGTGAATTTTGTTTAAATCTATAGATTTTGATAAAATTTAAATCTCCAAAAATTTATGATGAGTAGAGTTTATTAAACCCAACGTTCTTGTTAAGTTGGATTAAATTAATTAAGTTAAATAAACCATATAATTAGTTAAAAATTAAAATAAGATGAAAATGGACTAAATTGCAAAAACTATAGAAGGGCTTATTTGCAAAATTTTGCAAATGATTATACCCTTACGTGGCTGGAAGCTGTTGCTTCATTACCGTCGACTCATGCAAGCTAAGGACGTAGCTTGCAGATGAGGTGTCCATCCCTTAGCCATGTTGGAGGATCTACTACCCTACCTAGCCATGGTTATAAATCTACTAATCTCCTACCTGGATTCACCCATAGTTAGAAAAACCAACCTTCCCCTCTGTTCAAATTTTTTTATCGTAGCTTGAAGTGGAAAATTTTTCAAGTTACTGAATTTCTATCCAAGTGTAAAAGAGAAGGTAACATTTGTGTTCGTTTTCAAATTTTAGTCAATTTAGGATCAAATAGAAGTGAATTTGGTTAAGTTTTGAGTGTCAAAAATGAATTTGAAGTTTAGAGGAAAACTTGAATTTTCAAGTGTTTCACTATTTTCCCTCTTAAAATCTAATGTTTTTGATATGTTTAAAAGGTCCAATTTTATCTTAAAGTAAAGAGGATTCATTGAGGGGTCCATCTGACCTGTTTAGTGTGAAAAACGAACCTAGAAAATCCACTGTTTCTAGATTCGTATTTCATACAGTTGTTTCCTGTCACTGCTCTAGCTGGTGACAGAAGAAGAAGACGACTCTTGGAAGTTTCGAGAGTTAGGCTTCGGAAGTTCCGAAGGTAACATTTCAGAAGTTCCGAACTTCGGTTCAGGATTCCGAAGTGACCAGAGGCGAAATATTCTTTCTGCCTCTGCTGTTCAGACCGAGATGTTCCGAAACTGTTCGAAAGTTCCGAGATTACCTCGGCAGGTTCCGATATAAATAGACCCACTGATTTTCTATTTTCTGTTCGGAAGCACTCTCAGACGTTCCGAGACCTGAGCCTCAGAAGTTTCGAAGAACAGAACCAAGTTCCGAAGGTTCTGTAAGCCCAGATTTAGGCAGTGGCTCGGAAAGGTCCTGAAGCCACAGTATCCTAGTTCCAAGTCATGTTCCGAGGAACATAGTTTTGATTTTTGAAACTTAGTCTAAATTAAGATTTCATGATTTAAATCTTAGATTTTAATGTGATGTTTATACCTATTTAATAATTAAAAGTGATATACTAACCTCTTTTCTTTGGTATTATTATATAAACATATATTATGTATTCACTTCCAGGCCGATACTCTCTATCTGTGGCTGACTCAGTCCCAAAAGCTATCAATAGTTGAGCGATCAACTTCGCCACTCGGTAGAAAAGAAGGTTCGGGCACTGAGTGACCTCTAGGCCTAACTCACTATATGAGTAGTGGCCTGAGCATCTTATATATCTAGGCCTAACTCAATACGTCTACATGGTCATTTCCAGAAGACAATATGAGAAGTGGCCTGAGCACCCTATTATATATTACTGATTATTGTAACTTAAAATGGTTAGTAACCAAATAGAAGACTCAGATCCATCTCCTAGAGTTTTTCCGGAAAAATAGGATAGAAAGATTTGAAATACTATGAGTATCTATTGTATTGTATCTATGTATATTGAATAATTATTGATTGTATATCTGTTTGTATTTTTGGCAGATACTTCGATACCCCACATATTCGGTGAGGAGATTTAAAATTGCAGTAGGAGTAAATCAAGTTAAGAGGATCTAGTGCAATGAGTGGTTTCAAGGCTCAGACTTAATGAACACACTCATATGCCTAGATATGATGCACTATTGTGAAAAGTACTTATTGATACTAACCACATTTATCGTATATTGTGATTATAATGATGAAATGCTTATGAGCTATGATGATATTGACACTGCTTCTACGTACCCTTAACTACTGGTCTATTATAGGCCCAGGTGTGTCAATTACCGGCCCAAGTGTGTAGGTTAGCGTCTACTGGGCCATGTGTGTCAGTTGCTGACCTAGGTGTGTTAGTACCGGCCCAGATGTGTCGGAAATGTACTTGCAAGATTTGTATTTTGACCTTGTCGGGACTTAATACTTATATTCAGTGTAGTGTCTAGGTGTTACGGTGGATGTCAGCAGTTATGGAATTATGTTGAGACTTTGGCAGGATAAACCTTTTATGGTGTTATATTGATTCTTTGGCTAACCTGATATTCATTACACTACATTGTATGTTCTTTCACTGGGCTGGTTAGCTCACACAAAGCACATTTTAGGAGATATACCCGAGGAGGAGGAACCTTCATATCAAGTTTAGGATGGATAAGCTGTTGCGGTTTCTTGTGATTCCCACGGACGGGAATTTTCTTTCTTGTTTGATTTTTGGTTCCTTTGAACCATGTTTTGTAAAATACCTCATGTAGTACTTATTGTGTTAACACTTGTATGAACCACTATGTGACCATAGTTACTCTGATGAAATTAATAGATATTTTATTTATGGAAATATTTGTTTGTATGATATGTGCCTGTACTGGGTAGATTTATGGTTCATGTTTGAGTCCACATGTAAAAAGCATGTGTCACATTTATTTCTGGGCCTAACTTTTGATTTAGCCAAGTTAGAAGTTATTGAGGTTTTTTTTAAAAAAAAAAAAATTAGTAGCGTTCCGGGCCCACTTCCGGGTTAGAGGCGTTACATGAAAAGTGATGTCTTTGACTCAATGTTTTCAAGAAAGTGGCATCCATTCATGAGATCTTTATTTTCTTTGACATGTACCATTTTTTTTAATACATATGTCAGATATTTGATTTTTAAACATAAACTCCCCTCACATATACTTTAGAGAGAAAATATAACCAAATCTTTGAACGAAAGTATTTCTAAGAGATATATCTGATGAGATTTAGAGTCAAAGGGCATTTTTCGCTAGTGGTTGCTAAACTTGTGTATGTTTGGAAAAATAGGGCTATGTTAATATTTGGCTAACACACACTACAGTCCTGAGTATAAGTTTTGTAAAATAAATTTGGAGTTGTATGATATCTTAATTTTTTTTTTATATGTTTTTGCTTAAATTTTATGTTTGTGGGTATCATCATTGTAAGTCCTTAAAAGACTATAACTCGTCCAGTAGTGGTAAGCTAGGGGTGTAAAGACTTATTGCATATGATAAATGTAAAAAATGCCAGTGAAAGTGGTGTGGATTAGGATTTTCTTTTTAGTTTTTATTTTGATCAGTATAGGCAAAAATCTAAGTTTGAGGGTATTTGAGAAACAAGAGAAAATAACTATTTTACCCTTGATATTTGGATTATTTAGCCCTTGTTTTTCTGTATATTAGATATGTTTATTGGTATTTTTGAGTTTTGTAGATAAATTTGGAAAATACAAGATATGAGAAGACCAATGGAAGAAAAAACAGTTTTCGGGCAGAAAAAGTTATTTTTGAAAAGTTCGAATTTTTAGTAATTGTTTTACCACATTTTAGGTCATTATTGTAAATTGAATTTTCCAAATCCACTTATGAGACTTTGGAATATTTAATACTGCTTAGAATTGAATGTCAAGTGGTAAAATAATTTATTAAAAATCCCATATGCTTGAGTAAGACCGATAAAGTCCGTGGAGCAATTGAAGCCATCAAAGGCCCACTAAGCATTTGAAGATGTGAAGATTGAGTCTTGAGAATTTCAAAGTAATCAGTTACTCACGATGGATTAAAGAGAAAGAGGTCCATCGGCCAAGTCCAAATCCAAATGGCCCAAGGTCCATTGGCTGATTAAGGTGCAAGGCCCGTGAAAATTCATGAATGAAGAAAGAGAGGCCAAGGCCCAAGCTTCAGGCCCATGCGCTCAAAACCCTAGCCTCCATACCATTGGGCTCTAAAGTGTTTTTTGGAAAAGCAAAAGCCTAGCCTCCATTGCCTTTCCTCAAATCTCACCCCTCTCTTGGCCCTCAATTCTTCACAAAAATCCTATAAATAGAGGCCTCTCCTACATATTGAAATTCGAACTTGGCTTGGAGAATAAAAGGCTTAGCGTGGAAGTGAGGAATAGAAAAGGAAAAAAGAGAAGAAAAGGTAAGGGAAATTCGAGTTTCACAAAGGGTTTCTAGGTTTGATTTCTTCAAATTTTCCATATCTTTTTCTTGTAATTTCTTCAATTCAATTCCGTGTTTTATGAATAAAATAAATGTGTGATGAAATATTAAGTTTATGGTTTTCCAATTATTCAATGTATGTGTAATGATTATTTGATTTTGTTTTATGCTTTAATCAAGTCTATGTTTGGATTTAATTTTAAATGTTTCGATTTGAATGTGATGAAAATTTAGATTGAATGGACTTCTTTCTGTTTTTCTAATGCTCTAATTTTAAGAGTACGATGAAATATTTTAAATCAGGGGAGAAGTATAAATTTTGTTCTTTCTAAGGTTCAATTTGCAATGTTTATTTTAATGAAGTTCGTGGATTTGATTTTTAGAATAATCATGAATGACAAATATGAATGCATGTTAAATAATTTACGTGAGCTCTATATTATAGGCCTTTGGTTTGTTTATAAAATATGGAAAGCAATGCCGCCTTGATTTTCTAAACCAATTCTACTGTAAGTGTCTAAATATTTTGATTTAATTATTCATTCTTTATTTTTATTTTGCTTATAAATCCAATTCAAGAAGGAACTAGGTTGGGGTTGAAAATAATTATTCTAATTAAATCTAGGTTAAATCTTGGTTATTTTTATTTCTAAATTAATTCCACCATTGTTGGTTTTAAATGATTTATTTCCATAGTTTACCATCAGATTATGGTTTGTAATATTTTTTAAGTAATTCCCTCGGGTTCAATCTCGCACTCATTCGCTACATTATTCAATGGTTCGTGCATTTGCGAGTATAAATGTACGATTACAACAAGTTTTTGGCGCCGTTGCCAGGGAATTAAAAAAATATTGCAAATATTAGCTAGGAGTATCTTTGGAACTTTTTTTATTAAAACATTGTACATTCATTGCTAATTAATTTTTATAAAAAAAAAAATCACAACTTCATATTTTAATCCAATGAGATTCAAAACATAAAAAAAAAATCTTTGTGAGCAGAGATTCAAAACATAAAAAAAAAAAAATCTTTGTGAGCAATCGGATGCCTATCAATTGACTGATTGGCCTAAACTTTTGATTTTTGATTTTCTTGGAATTTTATTTGAAATTTGAGATTTTCTGGCGGCGATTAATTTTGAAGCACTAACATGACTTTGATCTAACATAGAATTCTTAATTAGGGTTTTTCATTTTTGATTCCTCCACTAGTTATAAATTTTAGGAAACTTGCATTTAGTTTAGGTTTCATGCATTTTTTATGTGATTTACAATTTTCACCAAGGTTTGTGTGTTCTATTTTACAATGATTATTTTAAAATTGCACATTCCAAGAATTCTGAAAATACTCACTACAGGCCAAGGTAAGTCCTAATCACCTTCTTTAAATTTTAATTTTCTCTCGCACTCATATAAAATTGTTTAGGGTGTTTTACATTTATATCTGCATTTAAAAAAAAACATTATATATTTAATTTGTTCATGCATTTAGGTTGCTAGTCCATGCATTTAGAGAAATTTGTTTGATTATTGCTCTCATATTTGCTTGAATCTTGCATTAGTAATTTACGCATGCATTCACAATAGGTAGAAAATAAAGATTAGTAAAAGTGGTTCATGCATTAACCGAATAAAATCAATCTAGAACTATTAGTTAGAGTTAGGGTTTTTCATGCTCAATAGGACCATCTTTAATTCGGTTTATTTTTAGTTCACTGGTGAAAAGTTTTGCTTCAAGAACAGTGTCTAAGGGTAGCTCTGTCATAACGACGTACATGTCTAAGGATAATTGGGATGAAGATGCCGTTGTGTTGCCCCCACTTACCTGGGAACTTACTTGGCTGTGCTTGTGGTTTAACTCTCATCTGAGACTGAAAATTTTCTAGAAAGAAGATTAGGAGCAGTCTAGAGTTTAGGTTCCATGTGTTAGACCAAAATTCAAATTTCACTGTGAATTTCAAATTTTAGTCTAGGTTTAGGGCATATTTAATGTGAGTGTGTGTGATCGTGCTTGTGTATGAAGAATTGCTCTCGTGATTCCACCAATCGTTTGGTTCGAGTTACATTACTTATCGTTCCACTGATCGTTGCGTCCGGGCCCTAGTCAGGCCCAGTCATAGTCTTAGATACTCCACCCCCATCACTTAGAATGGCTGAAGAACAAGAGAACGAAAAAACCCTTCGCTAATATTTTGCGCCTATTACAGCCAACACTCCGTCTTGTATAGTCCTCCCATAGACTACCGCAACCTAGTGGGAACTGAAACCGTCTACTTTGAATCTCCTTCCTATGTTCTATGGGTTTTAACAGGAGGACCCCTATCTACACATCAAGGAATTCCTGGATATCTGTGCCATGTTTAAGGTCAATAATTTTTCTGAATTAGTCTGTTAGACTTCGCATGTTTCTGTTCTCTCTTAAGGAGAAAACAAAAACATAACTGAACTCTCTCCTTGCAAATTCCATCAATGGCTGGATTCAATTCAACAAATTTCTGTCCAAATTCTTTCCCACTCCTAAAACTAATGCTTTTGTTGATGTGCAAATTTTACATTTATAAATCTCACACACGAACTATTTATAGTATAGCGTTACGAGTGTGAGATCAATCCCATAGAGAACAAGCAAAATATGCAAAAGAAAATCAAAATATATGAGTTTGGAATCTAGTGCTTGAATTGTTATGGTTTTTTAAAAACAGAGCTTTAAAATAAATCAAATCATAAAAATCAATCCTATTTTCATAAATTTAACTCTAAGTTAATAAACCTATATTTTAAGATTCAGATTCAAATGTTTAAAAATTAATTAAATCCGATTAAGTTAATGGATTAAAGTAGAATTTATGGATAATCTCACACCTAAGTTCAAGAAAACAAAATTAAAGTTTAGTTAAATTAAATCTCAAACAAGCCAACACATATTGAAGGAGTGGAATGAATACAAAAAATAAAATACAAGACTATTAAAATACATGACAAATAAATTAAAGAATTTAAAAGAATTCAAACCACTTAAAATACAACAGACAAACAAAAGATCTAACATAACTAAAGACAGGAAATAAATTTGCAAATAAAATAAATGACAGAATATAAAAATGCATAATTTAAAAGGTATTTATGGAATTATTCTATCATCGCTCAAAATAAGTAAATGAATAAGAAAGCTAGATCTGAAATTGTAACACCTCGGATTTTCAAGTTATAAATATTTACGGAAATTACCCATTTAAATTATGAATATTAGTTATGGATCTTAAATTGGGCAAAGAATTGGGTCATTGGCCTAATTAAGACCCAACGGTTTTGGTAAATGCTTTCAAATAAATTAGATGGGGTTGACATGGAAAGATTTTAGGAGTTGGAAGATTGTATGCGCATGAAGAGGATTGGAGATAGATTGTTATGGTTACATGAAGAGATATGAAATCTATGAGATATGCGCATGGGACTTTCTAATCTAAAGAAGAAAGGATGCATGGCCGAATATGGATTTGGATATCCAAGTAAATGTGCATAAGATCATTTTATAAATGGTCTTTCCTTGGTTAAGAGTGGAATTAAAGGAATTGCTAAGATAGAGGATCAACACCTTCTAAGTATGAACCAATGGGAGATTAATTAAGGGAATGGCTAAATTTGGAAAGTGCCTAAATATGAAAATATAGATGCTAAATTTGGAAAGTGTCTAAATATGGAAACATTGAAGCTAAATTTGGAAAGTGTCTAAATATGGAAACATTGAAGCTAAATTTGGAAAGTGTCTAAATAAGGAGAATGGTTAGTAAGTTAGTAAGCTTCTAAGTTGAGAAGTTGGAAATTAAAATGGGAAGTGCAATTAAGGAAGGTTTTAATAAAATGGAAGCGGCATCTGTAACGCCCCGCCCTTTCCGAGATTTAGAGTCTATTTTTTTTTTTTTTAAATAATAATATAATAACACCGGAAGAGGGTGGACGACGTCACGACGGAGCTAAGTCCAGACTACCCAAGTCCGACCCTTAACTGGCCACCCATGTGTGCATGGACTAAACCATGAATAACAATCCACACATAGAACTAATCAAGTCATGCAGAATAAAATTAGACCAATTGCGGAATTAAACTGAATAAATAGCAAGTACAAGTCTCCCATTAAAACTGCTTAAACCAAGCATCCAATATCATACCATAAACAAACCATAGCAAAGTTACTAGTTATTACATGTCCATAAAATGTAATTCAAATGACAGTAAAATATAAATCCATTCCAACACTCAAGCGCTTAAGCTTGGCTCCCCTCTTGGTCCCCGACCTTCTCTTTCCCTTTCCCTTTTCCTGCATTATCCTCTAAGGATAGAAATAGGGTGTTAGATCAACGCGCCCAATAGGTTTTCCGATCAGAGCTACCACATGGTTAGTATATACAACATGCATCTATATAGTATATGATCATCCAAAAACATCTGAAATCAATGCTATGTATGTAAGTGCAAATGTAATGAGTCCCACCCGTCACACATATACACAACCATCACTTGACGAGACTCTCCTCGTCAAGGTAAACCACAGTACTCTTTCATTTCTTCTTGATGATATTCCTCCTGGCAGGACCCTCATCGCCTAAGGAGGCCGATGTGACTCTCATCATCATGATATTCCTCCTGGCGGGACCCTCATTGCCTAAGGAGGCCGATGTGACTCATAATCATGAAATTCCTCCTGGTGGGACCCTCATCGCCTAAGGAGGCCGATGTGACTCTCATAATCATGAAATTCCTCCTAGCGGGACCCTCATCGCCTAAGGAGGCCGATGTGACTCTCATAATCATGAAATTCCCCCTAGCGGGACCCTCATCGCCTAAGGAGGCCCCACAGTTGCATAACGTGTATACCGACGGAGTGTGGGCTCCGATTTCCATAATCATCATCCCATGTCCATGCATGAGATGCCTATGAATATATGCAACATGTAAATAAATCTCATCATTCAAATCCAATATGATAAATAATAGTATAACAATGTCTCATAAAAACCATCATAAAACCAAGTATAAATGTGGTTACAAGTGGGTAGGAAACCTACTGAAACTTCGCTTAAGTGTCTGTTCCTTTTAAGCTTTACCCGATCACGACTCGCACGGCGTTCAAATTCTGTTACCTTATTTCATGTCAATAAGTCAATACAATATACCATCTGATTTCTAATTAAGTCCAAAACCCCATAAACCATCTTGTGTGGTTCGGCCATACCCATGGCTGAACCTCACCCACTTTGGGATTTAATCTTCCTTTTTCATTTGATAACTACTTAAACACTTCACCTTTCAAAACATGTCTTGGTAGGGTCCGGCCATACAACATGGCCGAACCTTATCACTTGGTTTTGGACCCTTCTTTTCAAGTCGTTTGATCAATCCCTTCATATTTATCATTTGACTTGTATTTACGGTTTTACCATTGGCCTAACCGATGCTTAATTTTGCTTCATAGTCAAAGCCCATATGACCAAACCACCTTAGTGGGGTTCGGCCATACAACTTAACTGAACCTCACCAATCCAATTTGGGTGTTTTAATCTTTCATAATTAAGACTAGTTACCAATTTATCCATGTGATTAACTAGTCCTTAATTTTCCATCATTTTCTTAGTTCCACAAATGCTTAAGTCCATCAAAGTCAATTCATGGGGTTTGTCCATATGGTTCTTCATTTCCATTTATTTTCATATGTTTAGACTTTTCAAAATATTACAAAACCAACAATAATTTCTATTCATATACTTGAATCCAAATACCCATTCAATTGTCCATGGGGTTCGGCCATACACATGGCCGAACCCAATGGTTCCCTTGGTTCAATGATTCCATCATATGTACATAACTTAGGCTCTACTCTTTAACCATGATAACTACATGGTTCAGCCATCCAATGGCCAACCCAAAACAATAACTATATCTCCATTTAAATCACATAAAAGCCCCATAATATTGTATGGTTTTTATCTCTCAAAAACCATGACAAATTACCATATAATTATCATATCATTTCATGGGGTTCGGCCATCCAAAGTGGCCGAACCCAATGGTCCATTTTTATCATTTTAAACCACATTCTTCTATGGTTTAAACCTTTGACAAATTCGGCCATAACATGGCCAAATTTTGGCATTCAAATCCATGACTTAAAACCCTTTATAATATTGGAAAAACCCTCCATAGTTATTTACCTTTTTTTATACAATTTGATTTAGCATGATCACCTTCTTTGATGGGGTTCGGCCATACCCTTGGCCGAACCTCATCCACCATTTTTTATCTTTGAAGGTTCTTACCCTTATAGTTTAGGGTTTGGCCAGACAAAGACCAAACCATAATCCTTGATCATAGTAATTAACAAAATCTTAATGAAGTACTTACCAATGCACACTCTTCTAATTTTCCTTGGCTCCTTGTTGCTTCCTTCCTTCTTGTTCTCCTTTTGATCCTTGGCTGATTGTATGCTTGAATAATGGTGAAAACACCAAAGTATAATTCGGCCAAGAGGGTATGTTCTTGAGAGAGAGAGAGAGATGAATTCTAAGATTCTTTGTGATGGAATTCAGCCAAAATGAATGGTGTATTCCTTTTGTTAAAGAGCCCCATATCCTCTCATTAACCCTCATCAATCTTTGATCAAACCAAGGAGACACTTGCTGCCAACCAAGGCATCCCTTGGCACTCCCAACGTTGGAGCCTTGGGTTTCCATATGAGATGGAAACCCTCCAAATTCCCATGAGATTTTTATCTCATTTCATTGGTTTTCATGCATCCAAACTTAATTCCAACCCACCAACGTGTGGGACTTATTTTGGGTTGTTTGAGATCAAGACAACTCTTCTCCTCCCCTTTGACTCACTTGAACTCAAGACCCCTTTGATTTCCAATTTAGCTCACCCAACTCATTAGCTCAACTCACCACATTAAATGCCATTCATTTAATTCACTTGAGTCAACTCAACAATTTAATTCAAATCCAACTCACTTCAGCCCAACTCAACCTAATTTAACTCATATTTGAGCTCACTTGAGGGTCCACACGGTCAACCATGGTCAACATGGTCAACTTGACCCATTGGGTCCCCATTTAGCGCATGGATCCAATTTGACGCCATGACCCATTTATGGGTGGTTTACCCATTTAAATGTGATTTTCATATTTGCATCAAGCCTACCCATTTATGCTCTATTTAATTTCAAATCAATTCAGCTTAACCATAATAAAATTGAGCTTACCCAATGGTCAAATAAGTCCACCATGACCCATTGGGCCCTTTGACCCAATTAACCATTTTGACCCAATTTGATGTACATTACCCATTTACTTAAATTTGATCCTTATAATATGTTCATAGGGTCTTAATGTGAACAATGGGCCCCACCATTTTCTCATTTACAATCACATATAATAAATTTACCAATCCAGTGGCATTTTCGTAAATATGTATATCATTGAGAAATTTGGGGGGTTACAGCATCAAGGGCGCATGATACTATCTAAGTATAGATTGGAATTTTATAAAACAAGGGGTAATGCACACGGCATTCATGAGTCAATAAGAGAAGGGAGCAAGGGTGCATAGCACATTCTAAATAGGGATTAAGGAAAAAGAAAGAAAATAAGAAAGGGAGAAAAATAAGGAACGTTTGACATATGTTTAGTATTTTGGTTATAAATTTCCACTCCAATGTCCGATTGCTTTGATTCTTTTGCGTTGGAAAGAAGACTTCAAGGGCTATAACTTTGTGGTTTACCACTTTTCCTGATTTGGAAGTTAACAAGGTCAAAACTGAGCTACAATATGGTATATGTGTAAAAAACGGGGAACACAAGGGCTCACGGCATTACTATATTTATTTTTAGCATTGGCTGATTGGGAGGTTACTAGATTAAGCAAGGGTGGTCAGCAATTGCTAATCTAAGCAAGGGAGGTCGGCATTGCCATTTAAGGCAAGGGAGGGGCGCATGGTACCTTCCCCATTTGGATTAATTGGAGCTTATATAAGGAGATAACCCCTTAGGCCGATTTCTCTCTCTCTCTCTCACAAGTTCTTATTCTCGACTACATCAAAGAGAAGGAAAAACAGCCAACAAGAGGGGAAGATCTAAGAGGAAAAAGGCTAAGGAAAGGAGAAGGATTAGAAGAACAAGATCCACCGACGGAAAACCGAAGGAGTCGTGGAACCGGTAAGTGATTAATTTGTTTTAATGAAATAAGGAACCATAGGGTTCGGCCAAGGTGTATGGCCGAACCCCATGGAAGAAGATTGAGGGATGAATATGATGATTTTAATGGAAAGAATGGACCATGTGGTTCGGCCATGATGTATGGTCGAACCCCATGGAAAAACATGGTTTAATTATGGAATTTTAATGATGAAAATCGTTTACTGATTATGCATGTTTTAAAAGGGATTTAAAATGGTTTAAGAAGAGGTTGATAAACCATAGGTTCAGCCATGGTGAAGGGCTGAACCCCATGAAAGATTGTTGGTTATTTTATGGAAGAAAATTGGGAAGGATCATGGTTATTGTATGGTTTTAATGGAAGGTTGTTGATTATATGTTTATGGTTGGAAACCATGGAACGACTTTGGTGAATCTATTATGGAGTTAAGAATGATGAAAACCATAGGGTTCGGCCATGGTGTATGGCCGAACCCCATGGAGTTGTTTTGCTAATTTTAATGTATGATAATTATTTTTGGAAAGTGGAGTTTAAATTTAGAAACCTTCTAAGTATGGAAGGATTAATAATTATCTTGGAAACCTTCTAAGTTTGGAAGGAGGAGTTTAAATTAGTGAGTATCTAATTTTGGAAGGTGGAGATTATTTATGCAAACCTTTCCAATTATGGAAGGAATTGCTAAAATTAGAAAGCATTTCAATTAAGGAAAGATGCATGCTAATCTTGGAAACTATTTATTTATGGAAGGATGCATACTTGTTTTGGAAAATAATTGTTTATGGAAAGAACTTGGAATTATGGATCTAAGAATAGGAAATGATAAATTTAGAAAGTTTCCATTCTAGGGACTTTCTAAATATGGACCTTCTAATTATGGACTTGTTAAGTTTGGAACTAAGCCTAAGTTGTTGGAGGCAATGACAAGGTTGTAAATACTTGCTAAAATGGGTTATATTAGCCATGAGATAGTTTGTGGATCAAACATGAACTTAGGCAAATTTTAATGATTGAAAGGATTGGATTATGGAATGATACCCGTGGATGGCATTTTGGCAATTAAGTGAAAATAAGGGACCATGGGTTTGGCCATGGTGTGTGGCCAAATCCCATGGGGATTATTTTGATGAACCTAGGGTTACGTATGTTGGATTAAAATGAAAAGAATATTAATTAAGGTTAGACCAATGACATTTTGGTAATTAATGGAATAAATGAACAAAAAGGGTGAGGTTCGGCCATGGTGTATGGCCGAACCCCACAAGTTGGTGTTTATGGACTTAAACAATATTTTAATCAAGTGGGACTTGGTTTTGATTGGTTATTGTATTATAAGGTAATGGGACCTCATAGGGTGTTTACGATCGTGAGCGGTTACCGGATGAAAGACGCAAGGATACGTAGCGGTATTTGGTAGGATTCCACCTCATTGAAACCATGGGCTTATGTACAATTGTTTATCTTATTTTGATGAATTTATGTTGCAAAGTATATGTTTCAAATTGTGACTTTAAATGCTATGTTTATATGATAAAATAACATGTGCGGTATATGTTTTAAACTGTGATTTTTAGATGCTATGATATGTGTTTTCTGCATAGCATGTTGGCATTTGCATCTCATGCATGGCATGGGAGGGAAGACAGGTACCCGGAGCCTATACTCCGTCGGAATATCCGTAAGGCAACTGTGGGGCCTCCCTTGGTGATGAGAGTCCCACCAGGAGGATTACTTTGATGAGGAAAATTCCATTAAGAGCATACTGTGCAACCGGAGCCCACACTCCATCAGAATGTTCGTGATGCAACTGTGGGGCCTCCTTTGGTGATGAGAGTCCCACCAGGAGGAATACCTTGATGATGAGAGTTCCATCAAGAGTATACCATATGTTCTGCGACCTTGGTGATGAGAGTCCCACCAGGAAGATACATTGATGAAGAGAGTTCCATCATGAGTATACCATGTGTTTTGCGATGGGAGGGACTCATTGCATATGATAGCATGGCATGGCATTGAATCGCATGATTATGATCTTTATTATCATACAAGGTTTTTGGTTTCATCGGTATGATTGGATCTCAATTATCATACACTGTTTTGGATACAATGTTTTGAAAGTATGAAATGATTTATTATAACTGGTTTTGTTATATATATTATATCTGGATTTTTGGTACTAACCCATGTGTTAGCCCTAACTGGAATACCTACTGGGCGCGTTGTTCTAACGCCCTACTTCTACCCTGTAGTGGATGATGCAGGAATTGATGAAAATAGGGAACGCAAGGAAGGCCAGGCATAGGAGCTTGGATGATTTATTGAATATGTTTTGAATAAAGATACTCATGGACTTGTATTTAGAGTATCTAGTTTTCGGAACGTAATAACTTAGATATTTTGCTATGGTTGGATGTTATTTGGATAGTGATGATTTGATTTAATGACTAAGTACTTTGCTATCAGATGGTTGGGATATGAGTTTTATCATGATTCAGCAACGATGATTTATTCCGCATGTGTATCGTATTGCTATGTGTGAACCGTTTTCATGGACTGAGTCCATGCACACGTAGGGTTGGCCAGTTAAGGGTCGGACTTTGAAAGTTCAGACTTAACGAGCGTCGTGACGTCTCGCGCTCTATCACTCTACTCTGTTATAAAAAAAAAAAATAGATTCTGATTTATGGGAAGAAGCGAGTGAAAAAGGGCGGGGCTTTATAGAAATTCAACGCAAGAATTCGAAAATCAATTTACACCATTTAATTTAAAACTCATAATCTTTTAATTAAACTTCAGTTCCCTAAATCCTTTAATTAAACAAAGAATATAAATTTAAAACCAAAAGGGAGCATAAAAAGAAATCTAAATAATCGAACTTTACAGGATTCTAAAAGAACATTTTTATTTATTTCAAATAAAAATTAAATACAAGATATGGAAAAACAATTAAAAGACAACTAAAAATCAAAATTACAGTAATTGCTCACTTGTAAAATTCGCATGAAGCACTGTGTCTTTTGTTTTTCAAGGTGTGTTCTTCAATCTTAGGTCCTCTTGAGCTCCAGGTCTAATTCGATTTTCACAATGGTGAAAGGATTTATTTATAAGCTCAAGAGATGGATGAAGGGTGGAGATTAAATCTAGCTTTAAGTTAATGGATAAAAGGATGAGATTAAATCTAATGGAATATGGGTGGTTGGGATTAAAAGATTGAAAACCCAGGGCTTCTCTATGGTGTACACGAATTTGGATTACTTGGGAATCAAGTTGGCTTGGGCTTAAAGCAAGGAAGGAGAGATAATAGGGATTGGATTTGGTTATGTGATTTTCGAAAATAGCTATGTGGTTTAGGGTTTATGATATGAATGGATGAGATGATATGTTATGATAAATGGGTGGATGAGATGAAATGAATGACATGGAGAGTTGTCGTAGTGAAATTCGAATGGAGTGGAGAGGATCAAGAGAAAATCATGTGTGATATGTGGAAGATAGGATAGGTGACATGGATATGAGGTGGAGTGGATTGGAGAGAAAGTATAGGGATTTTCATAGGTGTGTATGCGCATGGAGTGTTTCTAGAACATGTGACAATCGTGTGATACAATGGGATAGGCGCATGGAATCCTAAAATCTAAGGTTTCATGTTAAACCTAGGGTTTTATGCATGAAATGGATGGTTGTGATGAAATCTCCAAAGATCTAATGGTTTAACTAATGAATGTATGATCTAAATGGGTGGACAATGAGATGACGCATGGATGATTAGTGGATTGGATATCCTAAATCTAATATGATGCATGTACAGATTGGATTGAATTGGAGGCTTTAGAGATTACCTAAATGAGATGAATGGACTAGATAAATGCATGAAATGAATGGTGGAGATTGATGCATGATTAAATAAATGATGGATATTAATGCATGATGAAATGGATGGCTAATATGAATTCTAAATGAGATAGGCTAGGGTATGTGGACTTAGGGAATTCGGACATGGGTATTGGATTATTGGGTTATGTGGATTCGAATATGAACCTGGAGCATTGGATCTTGGATTGGGCTTGGACTTCTTGGACTGGAGTATGTGGACTTGGGCTTCTTGAACTTGGATTCACACTGGCCTGGCCCACATTGGAGAATGCACATGGAGTGCTTAGCCTGGCCCAATGTTCTAACATTTGGAGCAAAGCTTGGCCCATTTGCAGTTGATCTCTGGCCCATGGATCTTGATTTCAAATTCTTGGCCTCTTTAATTGCAAACTTTCTTTCTTAGAATTAAATAATTAATCAACCACTTAAAAATCTAAAATATTGAATTAATCCATACTCTCATACTTGGATCTAGATTAATCAATTTACATTAATAACCTAAAAGTGGTATGAATTAATTATAAAATTCCAAATCTTACATTTGAAGCTCTCTTTCGATAATTATCCACTGATTTATGACTTTTTTCTGTATTTTTCTGAATTTACCTACAAAACTAAAATAAACCATTAAATGCATCTTATATACACAAAGCCAATGCTAACTGACCTAAATATCAGGAGTAGAAATGAAATATTTCAAGTCTCAACAACTTTCAAGAACAGAATTACAAATTTTACTCAAAGAGGGAGTGAACCATTCTGGGAGTCTTGGGAAAGATTTAAAGATCTCTTGGTCAAATGTCCCCACCATGCTTTCGAAAAATGGCGACTCGTACAATTTTTCTACAACGGTTTGACTATGTCAGACCAACACATGGTCGAGTCGATGAAAAGTGGGGCATTCTTGAGCTTAAATGAAATTGATGGATGAGATTTCATTTAGTGATTGGCAGAGAATTTTCAGCAATGGGATTTCTCCAAAAGAGAGAGTTCAATACAAGCATCCAATAAGGGAAGCTTGTATGAAGTCAACAGTGATCTTGATGTTAAGGTCGCAATTGCCAATTTGAAAAAGAAAGTGGAGGCCTTAGCAAAGACTCAGTCGATGAATTTGTCGATGGGTGTACAATTAAAAGTTTGCACAATGTGTTCTAACCTGGGACACACTGCTCAAAATTGTCCTTTCCTAGGAATAATGCAAGAGTGCTCAACTGAATAGGCAAATGCACTCAACAATTTTGGAAGGCAGCATGGAACCCCATTCTTTGAAACTTACAACCCTAATTGGTGAAATCATTCGAACTTTTAGTGGAGGCAGAACCAACCGCCAGTAAATCAGGGTACCTCTCAATTTCAGGCACCCAATCAGCCATCCAGCCACCCCAGAGCCAACCATTCCATCCACTCTAGCAGCATCAAACCTTTCAGCCTTGTCCATCCCAACAACGTAAATCCTCTCTCGAGAAAACACTGCAGTAGTTTAAGCAGTCCACCTAGCAAGCCTTGCTGCGAAATTCTTAGGCTATGTACAAGCTTGAAACGTAGCTTGGACAATTAGCCACAGCTATAGTCGATAAGGAGAAAGGCAAGTTCTCTAGTCAGCTTATCCCAAATTCTAAGGGCCACTATGAGATTTTGTCGTCTAATCCAGAAGATGCAAACTCCATTACTACCTTGAGATATGGGAGACAGGTAAACAACAGGGTTGAATCGCCTAGACAACAAGAAGACCAGACAACTGGTCGACCAAAGCATCAAGAGGACCCACCTAGTCCATCTTTTGCCCAAAATGAGCCAAAAACATCTGCTAGGAATAAATTTATACCTAAGGCTCCGTACCCTCAGAGATTAACCACTACCAAGTAAGGGGTACCTTATGATGATATAATTGAGGTGTTCAAACACGTAAGCATAAACATTCCTCTTTTAGAAGCTATAAATTAGGTACCGTCATATGCCAAATTTCTAACAAACCTCTGTACGGTGAAGCGAGGAACTAATGTTCCCAAAAAGACATTCCTAGTAAAAAATGCAAGTGCACTCCCTCAACTACAGTTCCTAATAAAACAAAAGGACCTTGGGTTCCCAACCATCGCATTCACTATTGGGCCTTATTAGATCTGGGAGCCAGTGTCAGTCTACTTCCATACTCCGTTTATGAGAAGTTAGGGTTGGGAGAGTTGAAACCCACTCCTATCACACTTTAGTTAGCTGATCACTTTGTAAAAATTCCAAGGGTTGTGATAGAGGACGTTTTGATAAAAGTCGATAAGTTCTACTTTCAATTCGATTTTGTGGTGCTGGACACATAGCACGTTCATAATGAGACTGGGCACATTCCGGTTATTCTTGGATGACCATTCTTGGCCATTGCAAATGCTATTATCAATTGCCAAAAAAGTATGCTTAGGTTGTCATTCGGAGATCTGACGACATAACTTAATGTGTTTGGCATGCGCCGACAACCTCCATGCACAAAGTACCTGTGCAAGGCTAATATGATCTAGAGTTCTGTTGAGGAGTCCTTCCTTCACCTTGAAAGTTCCCTGGTACTAGAACAATACGATTAACCCTAAAGGGAAGGGGGGGTGAATAGGTCAATCCCATTTTTAATGGTGTTTACAATTTTCTTGATTATTTTGAATGCAGCGGAATATTTAATCAAGAAATTTGTTAAGTGGTTCGGTTAGCCAACCTACATTCACTGTTAGGACTCCCTTAACCTTGAACTATCCCCAAAATCCACTAAGTGGGGACTTATACCCTCACAAATTTATTGTAGGAATTCCACCTCACTCAATCTGTCACGCCCCGACCCGACCAGTGGGCCCGGAACGCGACTGATTTTTTTTTTTTTTTTGAAAGGAAAGTAAACTAATCCACAAGCACTCTTACTGGGCCGGATCAACAGTTAGGCCCAGCGGTTGCGCATCAGCCCGCTAAGAGGACTCAAACATGTACCATAAGCATGCCCCATAGACATAGCAAAACAACACAATAACATCCATTAATAATAAGATCAAACAATTATTAACATTGATAAATCAATCCATAACATCGTCTCCAATGGCAACATAGCCGATTACAATAGTCAAATGCAAATTAAGTACCACATCCGGTACTTAATACAAAAATAACGGTTCCGAGAACCAACAGAAAGAGATCAGGGCATTCCGCTCCGGGGGAATCCCAAACACTGCCTTGGCTCAAACGCCCTAAGTTTGAAAGAGAGGGTCCTCCTCCTCGGGTTCATCGCCTGAAAGGTGAGTGGTGTGAGCTAACAAGCC
Organism: Chimonanthus salicifolius; assembly: GCA_013350335.1. Lineage (NCBI taxonomy): Eukaryota > Viridiplantae > Streptophyta > Magnoliopsida > Laurales > Calycanthaceae > Chimonanthus > Chimonanthus salicifolius. The sequence continues at coordinate 27,749,441 of CM023541.1, read as the reverse complement.
CAGTGAAGGATAATTAACAGTGCACATTAAGCAAATAGTAAAACAGGTTAACAACGGTTAATATCACATGCTTGATAACAGTAAGCATAAACTCAAATAAGATAATAACATCATCAACTATCAATCACTGCCTTTATCCACCGTAACGCCTGCCGACTACACTGAGACCAGTATTAAGTCCCGACACGGTCAAAATACATCCTTGCAAGTACATCTCCGGCTCTTAAACGTAACCGGTACTGACACCCTCAAGTCAGCAACTGACGACAGCATGGTCCGCCCATGGTCCAGTAGACATAAACCATCTCTCATATGGCCGATATTGGTTCAATAGCCCAGGTACGTGGAAGCAGTCTTACATACACATACGGTCAACACCGTAATATCAAATCATCACAGCACTCTTACCATAGTGCATCATGTATAGGCACATGAGTGGGTTCATCAAAACCGAAACCACTCATTGCTCAATATAACACTTGTTTACAAAATCTGCAGAGTTAAGTTCCCTCACCGTGATTGTGTGGTTTCGCGGTCTCTGTCAAACAACATACAAGTGCTCAATCAATTTACATAACAAATACGTACATATACGTAGAATTTGGAAATCATATATTTTCCTACAAAATATCCGGGTTTAATGGAATGAGTCTCCTATTTGGTTTCTATCCTTTTTAAATCATCCACAAGATAATAATATAATAAACATAAGGGGCTCAGTCCAAACTCATATTGTCTTCTGGGCATTGACCAGATTGACTTATTGAGTAAGGTCTAGATCCTCGGGTCACTTCTCGGTTGTCTTCTGGATAGGACCAGAGCTGACATTTTGAGTAGGCCTCGAGGTCACTCAGTGCCCGACTATAGTGTCGTCCTGAAAGTGAATCACTCAGTTCCCGACTAATGTCGGACTGAAAGCGTATACAATAGTATTTACACTATAAATAATAAGAGAAGAAGGGGTTAGTACAATTTTAATTAACAGGGAGGTATAAATCGTAACAAATAGTTAAACATATCAAACAAATAATAATCAAGATTAAAACAGTAATCAAACAATATTTTATTATTTTTCAAAACAGTGTTCCTCGGAACATCACTTCGGAACTTGGGTCAGTGGCTTCGGATCATCCGAACCACCTAAAACTGAGTCACTGGCCTCGGATCTTGAGGCCTGACTTCGGATCATCCGAAGACTGGGTCTCGGACCGTCCGAAGTCCATCCGAAACAGAAAAAACAGAAACAGAGGTCTCGGTGGGTCTGAAATTCTCGGAACGTCCGAAGATTGGGTTCGGACCTTCCGAAGGTGTTCGGACCTTCCGAGATGGCTCGGTCCTTCCGAAAAGGGTCTGGCTCACCTCGGGCGGACTGGGCTTCGGATTGAAGCTCGGAACGTCCGAGGGTCACTGCTCGGACCGTCCGAAGGTTCGGACCGTCCGAAGATCAGCTCTCGGACCTTCCGAGAGTCGTCTTCTCCAACTGTCTGCAACAGCAGACAGTCACGGCGGAAATACACTGAAATGCGATTCCAGAAAGGGAGGGCTTCCTGGATTCGTTTTTCACATCCGTCTGGTCTGATGGACTCCTCTGGGAGTTCTCTTTCCATAGGGAGAGGTTTGGAGCTCAAAAGCTCAAAGGGTCAACTGATTGTAACAGTGAAAAGCTCACGGGTACTTGAAACCCATGGTTTTCCTTAAAATTTAAAACTGGTTTTTCTCAGTGAAAACAAGGTCAAAATCTGATTTTCTTGATTCTAAATTGGTTAGAATTCAGAGAGGAATGCAATGGATACCTTGGTTTTGGTTCCTGGTTTGAAATTCGGATCTTTGGAAAATCTCCCACTAAGCTCACTGTTACTGAAAAACAGAAGCACAGCAGGTTTCTCGGTTTCTCGGTTAAGTCTCGAATTAAAATACAGAGAACAGAGAGGGAGAAGAGATAATGCAAAGGTTTTGCTGGGAGTTTGGAATGATCGAAAGAGGCTCAATTTATAGGCTCGCTGTTGAGGAGAGATGCCGGAATTCGGCTGCTACCGACGATGGGACGAGACGGAAAAACCATCATGAAGGAGTGGCCGGTAAATCCGCTGTGCATGCAGCGATGGGACTCGACGCCGGGAATCCATGATGACCGGAATTCAGGCCGAACGGCAGAGCACGCCTGCATGGCGTTGACAGGAAAATCCTGCGGTTTGCAGATCAGCCCTCAGGCAAAATCAATTTTGCAGAAAGGTCCTATTTTTTTATAAAAACTGATTTTTAAACTATAAGTAATAAATTTAAAACTCCAAAATCAGATCCAACCTTACAGATGGGTTGGGTTTTTAAAACTTAGGTCACCATAGAAATTTCAGTTTTTATCTCTTAATAAAATCCTTTGATTTAAACAAAAATCACATTTTACCCATAATTACTTAATTAAACAAATGTAAAAATAACAAATTTGTAAATCTTATTTTGAGATGAAATGAAATATCTAGATCAATCTTAAAATGGTCTAACACCCAATACCATTTTCAAAATTTATCTCTTTCCCGAAAATATTTAAAATAATTAAAACTCTCTTTCGGGGTTCCGACGGTCGATAAATAATTATTATTTTCTGAAACTAAATCATTTTGAAATAATAAATGCAAATCATTCCATAAGGAGAGTATTATCAATCAAAAATAATCACCAATTCACACAATTTAGAGAAATAATCACAACAGGTGGTAAATTACCAAAATACCCCTCCAGCTGGTCGGGCTGGATCTCTGAGCTCACGAGCTCGGATTGGGCCAAACTTGGGCTTTCCTCGAAGCCCTGATCGAAAACCTCAAGATCAACCGGTTAAACACGGAAATTAAGCTAAAACACTCCTAATCCGGGGCAGGGTATTACATCCTACCCTCCTAAAAGAAAATTTCGTCCCGAAATTTAGAACAAACCCTACCTTCTTGGCCTGTGAACAAGCCAGGGTACAGCTTCTGCATCGTCGATTCAGGTTCCCACGTCTCATGTTGCACGTCGCGATGTTGCCACAGCACTCGCACTAGGGTTATAGACTTCCTCCTGAGCTCTTGAGTCCGACGTTCTAGAATCTCGACTGGTGCTTCTTCAAAAGTTAAGTCCTCTGATACCTCAATATCTTCAAAACTGATCACATGTGACGGGTCAGGCTCATACTTTCTTAACATAGACACGTGGAACGTACTATGTACTTTCTCCAAAGCCTGAGGAAGATCCAACTGATAGGCCACTTCACCTATCCTCTTCAAGATCTCAAAGGGTCCAACATATCGAGGTGATAGTTTTCCCTTACGCCCGAACCGCTGTACTCCATGACGTGGTGCCACACGTAAGAAAACTCGGTCGCCAACTGCAAACTCCAAAGGTCGTCGCCTTTTGTCAGCATAACTCTTTTGTCTGCTCTGGGCTGTCTTGAGACGCTGTCTGATTACTTCAACTTGCTCTGACGTCTCACGCACTAGATCAGGTCCTAGTAGCGCTTTGTCTCCTACCTCTGTCCAACAAAGAGGTGACCTGCACGGTCTGCCGTACAGAGCCTCGTAGGGTGCCATCTGCACACTGGAGTGATAACTGTTGTTGTAGACGAACTCGATCAAAGGCAAGTGATCTTCCCAACTTCCCCGCATATCCATCACACAAGCCCTTAGCATATCCTCTAGGGTTTGAATGGTTCTCTCTGACTGACCATCCGTCTGAGGGTGAAAAGCAGTGCTAAAGCATAGCTTAGTCCCCAACTCCTCTTGCAATCCTTGCCAAAACCTTGACACGAACCTCGGGTCTCTATCAGATACAATGGATACAGGCACTCCATGCAATCTGACTATCTCCTTCAAATACAATCTACTTAGAGTAGCCAAGGAATCCGTCTTCTTGATCGGTAGAAAGTGAGCTGACTTCGTCAATCGATCGACTATTACCCAAATAGCGTCGTTCTTTTTAGGAGACTTAGGAAAACCAGTTACAAAATCCATCGTGATATGCTCCCACTTCCATTCAGCCACTTCCAAAGGTTGCATCTTTCCACCGGGTCGTTGATGTTCCGCCTTCACTTGTTGACAAGTTAGGCACTTGGACACAAAATCTGCTACCTCGCGCTTCATACCTTTCCACCAGAAAAGTCGCCGCAAGTCACGATACATCTTTGTACCACCGGGATGCACTGCAAAGCGAGATCGATGAAAGTGATCAAGCACTTTCCTCCTGCACTCGTCCGATTTTGGCACGAACAGTCTATCTTTGAAAGTAAGACTTCCGTCTGCTTTGATCTTCCAATCCTCTAAAGTTGCTCCTCCTGAAAGCTGAGTTGCCAACTCCTTTGCTTCTGGGTCGCTTTGTTGTCCTTCCAACACCAATCTAACTACCTCGGGTTGCAGAACCAAACTATGGATTCTTGCTGACCCGCTTCCTTCGATCAGCTCCAGATCGTACTCGGACAGAACTTCGAGCATCTTCCATTGCAAGGATGCCATCCTCGCCACGTCGTTATGAGACTTCCTGCTCAAGGCATCGGCCACCACATTGGCTTTCCCCGGGTGATAGGAGAGACTGAAGTCATAATCTCCCAAGTACTCCATCCACCTACGCTGCCTCATATTCAAGTCTTTCTGAGTGAAGATATACTTGAGACTATGGTGATCAGAAAACACATTGAACTTCTCACCATATAAGTAATGTCTCTATAATTTCAACGAGAACACAACAGCTGCCAACTCCAAATCATGAGTCGGGTAGTTCTGCTCGTGTCCCTTCAATTGCCTGGAACCATAAGCTACTACCTTCCCCTCTTGCATCAGCACACAACCCAAACCAAACTTGGACGCGTCGCAATAAACATCGTAACCTCGTCCTTGCTCGGGTATCACTAACACTGGAGACGTCGTCAACTTCTCCTTCAGCTCCTGAAATGCTTTCTCACAAGCTTCGCTCCACTCGAACTTGACGTTCTTCCTCGTCAGCCGAGTCATCGGTACCGCGATCTGAGAGAAGTGCGGGATAAACTTTCGGTAATATCCTGCTAATCCCAGAAAGCTCCGGATCTCGAACACGCTCTTGGGACTCTCCCAAGTCTTCACGGTCTCTACCTTTGCTGGATCTACCGAGATTCCTCCTGGAGACACTACATGTCCCAGAAATTGCACTTGAGTCAACCAAAACTCACACTTGCTCAGTGTAGCAAACAGCTGATGCTCCCGAAGAGTCTGAAGAACAATCCGCAGGTGACGCTCATGCTCCTCTTCTGATGACGAATAGATCAAGATATCGTCGATGAAGACTATCACGAACTCTCGCAGATACGGTCGAAACACCCGATTCATCAAGTCCATGAACATGGCTGGTGCGTTCGTCAAACCGAAAGGCATCACAACAAACTCGTACAAGCCGTACTGCGTCCGAAAAGCAGTCTTTGGAATGTCCTCCTCTCGAATCCGCAACTGATGGTAACCCGATCTCAAATCGATCTTCGAAAAACACTTCGATCCCCTCAAAAGATCAAAGAGGTCATCTATTCTAGGCAACGGATACTTATTCTTAATAGTTACCTGGTTAAGCCGCCGGTAATCTATACACATCCTCATCGATCCATCCTTCTTTTTCACAAAGAGAGCAGGTGCGCCCCACGGCGAGTTGCTCTGACGGATAAAACCAAGACTAAGAAGCTCTTCTACCTGCGTAGCTAGCTCTCTCTGCTCTGCCGGCGCCATCCGATAAGGTGCCATGGAAATTGGAGATGTTCCTGGCTGTAGGTCTATAACAAACTCTATCTCTCGGCGTGGAGGTAGCCCAGCCAACTGGTCAGGAAAAACATCCATAAACTCACACACCACCCGAGGAGCAACAGACCCTACACCACCTACATCTTCCCAACCCATGCTTGCCACCACACTACCGGGATACGCCCTAAGGCCAGAGAAAGTGACTCTCATCCTTTCATAGGGTACCAACCTCTCAACAAACCTCTCACCGGTTGAGGAGACCCCATGAATCCTCTTCTGAGGGCAGTCTATCAAGACTCCAAAAACAGACATCCAATCCACACCAAGGATGATGTCAAAGTCCGTCATTTCCAGAACTAGAAAATCATAAGACAACTCCACTCCGCTAATCTTCAAAATGCAAGATCTACACTCTTGGTTTGCCAAAGCCTTCTTACCCAAAGGTGAAACTACCATTAGCGGGTTAATTACTTCTACAGGTTTCAAACCCAATCTAACACAACAAGTTCTAGAGATAAAGGAATGCGAAGCACCGGTATCAAACAACACTCGAGCCAAAAGACTGAAAAGATGAAGGGTACCTTCCATTACTGCGTTCTCCATTGGTTCCTCCTTCTGAGTCCCTAAAGAGTAGACTCTCCCTTGAGGACGCCCTCGTCCTCTCCCCTGATCGCTCCGAGGTGGTCCGTTCCTCGGTGTCGCTGATCCTCTGGAAGCCTGCTGAGAACCTCTGCCGACAGATGGCTGCGCCACGGAGTAGGAAACTCCTGCGCCTTGTGAAGGTGCCGCTTTACCAGAAAAAGGACAATCCTTGAACAGGTGCCCGGTTTGCTTGCAGTGAAAACAAGCTCTCTCTCCCTTGGATTGACAGAATCTAGAAGTATGCCCTGGCTGATTGCAGGTGTAGCATACAATTGGCCGAGAGTCGGACCGACTGGACTGGCCCACACTAGGTTGGCTCTTCCTGAAGAAAGGCCTCTTCTGCTGATTGAACCTTGCCTTCTTGTTAGAAGAAGGTTTCTGAGAGCTGTCAGTGCTCCGGTTGATAGAGTCCACCGCTTCTACCTTCGAAGCGCGCTCGATGATCTCCTCCAGAGTGTTGAACACTAGGCCGGCCACTTGCCGCTGCAGGAAGGGTCTGAGTCCGTTCTCGAAATGTTGGATCTTCTCCTCCTCATTGGCTGCAATCCACGGCACAAACTGCATCAGGTCGATGTAGCGCATGGCATACTGTGCCACTGTATCTGAACCCTGCTGAATGTTGAGGAACTCTCTCTTCCTTGCTTCCTTCACCGTCTTTGGAAAGTAACGGGCCAGAAAGGCTGCAGAAAACTCCTCCCAAGTCATTGGCTCGTGATTACGAACCAAGCTCTTCGCCTCCCACCACTCGTAGGCGTTCCCTTCGAGCTGATAAGTTGCCAAGGTCACACGTAAATCATCGGCGATTGCTAGGGTATTGAGGATTCGGCTAATCTGGGTTAGCCAGTTCCTCGCAGCGCTGGGGTCTTCTGTTCCCGAGAAGCTAGTCGGGTTCAGACGTTTGAACTCTTTCAGAGCCGAGGTGGCTCTCTCCTCTGGCGTTTGGACTGGCGGACGTCGCATATTTTCAGCTATCTGCTGAAATGCTTCAACCGCCGCTCGTATCGCCTCATTGGGTAGGTCACGGGGTGGAAGACCAGTCCTCCTCCCACGAAAGTTGGCTCGGTTTGCGTTGGGTCCTGACATCTGTTATTTACACTTGTAAATATCATTAACCAAATTTTAAAATTTTTGTCAAAGTAGAAGACACAAGTTGTAACAATTTCAATTAGAATTCATTCAACAATTTCAATACAAGTACAAAGGTTAGTAGGGTGTAAAAACCCTTCAAAATAACCAAACTTAACCCTTATAAGACAAAACTCCCTGATGCCCCCTAACAATGATTGATCTAATTCCCTGAAAAAGATCCTTCTTCACCACCAAAATAATAAAAGTTGTCTGGGCAGGCCTCAGATTTGTGCCCGTACACCCCACAAGTTAAACAGGGTATGATCCCCGGTCCTCCTACATAAGGACAATTGGTTCTGGCATTTCCATGTCCGCGGAGTCCGCAAACAGGGCAAATGACACTGGGTGGATAGGGGCAATAGATGAAATTGTGCCCTGCCTGATTGCAGAGCTCACACATCTCATCTTGATATTCGTCCAATGGCGGAGTGGCCGGAACATACTCTGGTGAACCGTTCTCCCCCACCGACTCCTCAGGAATTGGGACATCTCCCTCTTCCTCCTCAGGTTCAGCACCCACGTGGTATTCGGGGGATGCCACTACTACCTCCTCCCTAGGTGCAACCTCATCGAAATTTGGCGCACCGGAGTCATCTCCAGAATCTATGACGATAGGGTCGCTAGGTGTCCCCTGGAAGCACTCGGTATTATTGCTTGACATATCTGTATCACCAAATAAGGAAATGTCAATACAATAGCAATACTAGGGCAAAAACAAGTCTAACTAGGTAGTAACCCATCACAGTCCTAGAGTTGAGCCTACGCTCTGATACCAAGCTGTCACGCCCCGACCCGACCAGTGGGCCCGGAACGCGACTGATTTTTTTTTTTTTTTTTGAAAGGAAAGTAAACTAATCCACAAGCACTCTTACTGGGCCGGATCAACAGTTAGGCCCAGCGGTTGCGCATCAGCCCGCTAAGAGGACTCAAACATGTACCATAAGCATGCCCCATAGACATAGCAAAACAACACAATAACATCCATTAATAATAAGATCAAACAATTATTAACATTGATAAATCAATCCATAACATCGTCTCCAATGGCAACATAGCCGATTACAATAGTCAAATGCAAATTAAGTACCACATCCGGTACTTAATACAAAAATAACGGTTCCGAGAACCAACAGAAAGAGATCAGGGCATTCCGCTCCGGGGGAATCCCAAACACTGCCTTGGCTCAAACGCCCTAAGTTTGAAAGAGAGGGTCCTCCTCCTCGGGTTCATCGCCTGAAAGGTGAGTGGTGTGAGCTAACAAGCCCAGTGAAGGATAATTAACAGTGCACATTAAGCAAATAGTAAAACAGGTTAACAACGGTTAATATCACATGCTTGATAACAGTAAGCATAAACTCAAATAAGATAATAACATCATCAACTATCAATCACTGCCTTTATCCACCGTAACGCCTGCCGACTACACTGAGACCAGTATTAAGTCCCGACACGGTCAAAATACATCCTTGCAAGTACATCTCCGGCTCTTAAACGTAACCGGTACTGACACCCTCAAGTCAGCAACTGACGACAGCATGGTCCGCCCATGGTCCAGTAGACATAAACCATCTCTCATATGGCCGATATTGGTTCAATAGCCCAGGTACGTGGAAGCAGTCTTACATACACATACGGTCAACACCGTAATATCAAATCATCACAGCACTCTTACCATAGTGCATCATGTATAGGCACATGAGTGGGTTCATCAAAACCGAAACCACTCATTGCTCAATATAACACTTGTTTACAAAATCTGCAGAGTTAAGTTCCCTCACCGTGATTGTGTGGTTTCGCGGTCTCTGTCAAACAACATACAAGTGCTCAATCAATTTACATAACAAATACGTACATATACGTAGAATTTGGAAATCATATATTTTCCTACAAAATATCCGGGTTTAATGGAATGAGTCTCCTATTTGGTTTCTATCCTTTTTAAATCATCCACAAGATAATAATATAATAAACATAAGGGGCTCAGTCCAAACTCATATTGTCTTCTGGGCATTGACCAGATTGACTTATTGAGTAAGGTCTAGATCCTCGGGTCACTTCTCGGTTGTCTTCTGGATAGGACCAGAGCTGACATTTTGAGTAGGCCTCGAGGTCACTCAGTGCCCGACTATAGTGTCGTCCTGAAAGTGAATCACTCAGTTCCCGACTAATGTCGGACTGAAAGCGTATACAATAGTATTTACACTATAAATAATAAGAGAAGAAGGGGTTAGTACAATTTTAATTAACAGGGAGGTATAAATCGTAACAAATAGTTAAACATATCAAACAAATAATAATCAAGATTAAAACAGTAATCAAACAATATTTTATTATTTTTCAAAACAGTGTTCCTCGGAACATCACTTCGGAACTTGGGTCAGTGGCTTCGGATCATCCGAACCACCTAAAACTGAGTCACTGGCCTCGGATCTTGAGGCCTGACTTCGGATCATCCGAAGACTGGGTCTCGGACCGTCCGAAGTCCATCCGAAACAGAAAAAACAGAAACAGAGGTCTCGGTGGGTCTGAAATTCTCGGAACGTCCGAAGATTGGGTTCGGACCTTCCGAAGGTGTTCGGACCTTCCGAGATGGCTCGGTCCTTCCGAAAAGGGTCTGGCTCACCTCGGGCGGACTGGGCTTCGGATTGAAGCTCGGAACGTCCGAGGGTCACTGCTCGGACCGTCCGAAGGTTCGGACCGTCCGAAGATCAGCTCTCGGACCTTCCGAGAGTCGTCTTCTCCAACTGTCTGCAACAGCAGACAGTCACGGCGGAAATACACTGAAATGCGATTCCAGAAAGGGAGGGCTTCCTGGATTCGTTTTTCACATCCGTCTGGTCTGATGGACTCCTCTGGGAGTTCTCTTTCCATAGGGAGAGGTTTGGAGCTCAAAAGCTCAAAGGGTCAACTGATTGTAACAGTGAAAAGCTCACGGGTACTTGAAACCCATGGTTTTCCTTAAAATTTAAAACTGGTTTTTCTCAGTGAAAACAAGGTCAAAATCTGATTTTCTTGATTCTAAATTGGTTAGAATTCAGAGAGGAATGCAATGGATACCTTGGTTTTGGTTCCTGGTTTGAAATTCGGATCTTTGGAAAATCTCCCACTAAGCTCACTGTTACTGAAAAACAGAAGCACAGCAGGTTTCTCGGTTTCTCGGTTAAGTCTCGAATTAAAATACAGAGAACAGAGAGGGAGAAGAGATAATGCAAAGGTTTTGCTGGGAGTTTGGAATGATCGAAAGAGGCTCAATTTATAGGCTCGCTGTTGAGGAGAGATGCCGGAATTCGGCTGCTACCGACGATGGGACGAGACGGAAAAACCATCATGAAGGAGTGGCCGGTAAATCCGCTGTGCATGCAGCGATGGGACTCGACGCCGGGAATCCATGATGACCGGAATTCAGGCCGAACGGCAGAGCACGCCTGCATGGCGTTGACAGGAAAATCCTGCGGTTTGCAGATCAGCCCTCAGGCAAAATCAATTTTGCAGAAAGGTCCTATTTTTTTATAAAAACTGATTTTTAAACTATAAGTAATAAATTTAAAACTCCAAAATCAGATCCAACCTTACAGATGGGTTGGGTTTTTAAAACTTAGGTCACCATAGAAATTTCAGTTTTTATCTCTTAATAAAATCCTTTGATTTAAACAAAAATCACATTTTACCCATAATTACTTAATTAAACAAATGTAAAAATAACAAATTTGTAAATCTTATTTTGAGATGAAATGAAATATCTAGATCAATCTTAAAATGGTCTAACACCCAATACCATTTTCAAAATTTATCTCTTTCCCGAAAATATTTAAAATAATTAAAACTCTCTTTCGGGGTTCCGACGGTCGATAAATAATTATTATTTTCTGAAACTAAATCATTTTGAAATAATAAATGCAAATCATTCCATAAGGAGAGTATTATCAATCAAAAATAATCACCAATTCACACAATTTAGAGAAATAATCACAACAGGTGGTAAATTACCAAAATACCCCTCCAGCTGGTCGGGCTGGATCTCTGAGCTCACGAGCTCGGATTGGGCCAAACTTGGGCTTTCCTCGAAGCCCTGATCGAAAACCTCAAGATCAACCGGTTAAACACGGAAATTAAGCTAAAACACTCCTAATCCGGGGCAGGGTATTACATCCTACCCTCCTAAAAGAAAATTTCGTCCCGAAATTTAGAACAAACCCTACCTTCTTGGCCTGTGAACAAGCCAGGGTACAGCTTCTGCATCGTCGATTCAGGTTCCCACGTCTCATGTTGCACGTCGCGATGTTGCCACAGCACTCGCACTAGGGTTATAGACTTCCTCCTGAGCTCTTGAGTCCGACGTTCTAGAATCTCGACTGGTGCTTCTTCAAAAGTTAAGTCCTCTGATACCTCAATATCTTCAAAACTGATCACATGTGACGGGTCAGGCTCATACTTTCTTAACATAGACACGTGGAACGTACTATGTACTTTCTCCAAAGCCTGAGGAAGATCCAACTGATAGGCCACTTCACCTATCCTCTTCAAGATCTCAAAGGGTCCAACATATCGAGGTGATAGTTTTCCCTTACGCCCGAACCGCTGTACTCCATGACGTGGTGCCACACGTAAGAAAACTCGGTCGCCAACTGCAAACTCCAAAGGTCGTCGCCTTTTGTCAGCATAACTCTTTTGTCTGCTCTGGGCTGTCTTGAGACGCTGTCTGATTACTTCAACTTGCTCTGACGTCTCACGCACTAGATCAGGTCCTAGTAGCGCTTTGTCTCCTACCTCTGTCCAACAAAGAGGTGACCTGCACGGTCTGCCGTACAGAGCCTCGTAGGGTGCCATCTGCACACTGGAGTGATAACTGTTGTTGTAGACGAACTCGATCAAAGGCAAGTGATCTTCCCAACTTCCCCGCATATCCATCACACAAGCCCTTAGCATATCCTCTAGGGTTTGAATGGTTCTCTCTGACTGACCATCCGTCTGAGGGTGAAAAGCAGTGCTAAAGCATAGCTTAGTCCCCAACTCCTCTTGCAATCCTTGCCAAAACCTTGACACGAACCTCGGGTCTCTATCAGATACAATGGATACAGGCACTCCATGCAATCTGACTATCTCCTTCAAATACAATCTACTTAGAGTAGCCAAGGAATCCGTCTTCTTGATCGGTAGAAAGTGAGCTGACTTCGTCAATCGATCGACTATTACCCAAATAGCGTCGTTCTTTTTAGGAGACTTAGGAAAACCAGTTACAAAATCCATCGTGATATGCTCCCACTTCCATTCAGCCACTTCCAAAGGTTGCATCTTTCCACCGGGTCGTTGATGTTCCGCCTTCACTTGTTGACAAGTTAGGCACTTGGACACAAAATCTGCTACCTCGCGCTTCATACCTTTCCACCAGAAAAGTCGCCGCAAGTCACGATACATCTTTGTACCACCGGGATGCACTGCAAAGCGAGATCGATGAAAGTGATCAAGCACTTTCCTCCTGCACTCGTCCGATTTTGGCACGAACAGTCTATCTTTGAAAGTAAGACTTCCGTCTGCTTTGATCTTCCAATCCTCTAAAGTTGCTCCTCCTGAAAGCTGAGTTGCCAACTCCTTTGCTTCTGGGTCGCTTTGTTGTCCTTCCAACACCAATCTAACTACCTCGGGTTGCAGAACCAAACTATGGATTCTTGCTGACCCGCTTCCTTCGATCAGCTCCAGATCGTACTCGGACAGAACTTCGAGCATCTTCCATTGCAAGGATGCCATCCTCGCCACGTCGTTATGAGACTTCCTGCTCAAGGCATCGGCCACCACATTGGCTTTCCCCGGGTGATAGGAGAGACTGAAGTCATAATCTCCCAAGTACTCCATCCACCTACGCTGCCTCATATTCAAGTCTTTCTGAGTGAAGATATACTTGAGACTATGGTGATCAGAAAACACATTGAACTTCTCACCATATAAGTAATGTCTCCATAATTTCAACGAGAACACAACAGCTGCCAACTCCAAATCATGAGTCGGGTAGTTCTGCTCGTGTCCCTTCAATTGCCTGGAACCATAAGCTACTACCTTCCCCTCTTGCATCAGCACACAACCCAAACCAAACTTGGACGCGTCGCAATAAACATCGTAACCTCGTCCTTGCTCGGGTATCACTAACACTGGAGACGTCGTCAACTTCTCCTTCAGCTCCTGAAATGCTTTCTCACAAGCTTCGCTCCACTCGAACTTGACGTTCTTCCTCGTCAGCCGAGTCATCGGTACCGCGATCTGAGAGAAGTGCGGGATAAACTTTCGGTAATATCCTGCTAATCCCAGAAAGCTCCGGATCTCGAACACGCTCTTGGGACTCTCCCAAGTCTTCACGGTCTCTACCTTTGCTGGATCTACCGAGATTCCTCCTGGAGACACTACATGTCCCAGAAATTGCACTTGAGTCAACCAAAACTCACACTTGCTCAGTGTAGCAAACAGCTGATGCTCCCGAAGAGTCTGAAGAACAATCCGCAGGTGACGCTCATGCTCCTCTTCTGATGACGAATAGATCAAGATATCGTCGATGAAGACTATCACGAACTCTCGCAGATACGGTCGAAACACCCGATTCATCAAGTCCATGAACATGGCTGGTGCGTTCGTCAAACCGAAAGGCATCACAACAAACTCGTACAAGCCGTACTGCGTCCGAAAAGCAGTCTTTGGAATGTCCTCCTCTCGAATCCGCAACTGATGGTAACCCGATCTCAAATCGATCTTCGAAAAACACTTCGATCCCCTCAAAAGATCAAAGAGGTCATCTATTCTAGGCAACGGATACTTATTCTTAATAGTTACCTGGTTAAGCCGCCGGTAATCTATACACATCCTCATCGATCCATCCTTCTTTTTCACAAAGAGAGCAGGTGCGCCCCACGGCGAGTTGCTCTGACGGATAAAACCAAGACTAAGAAGCTCTTCTACCTGCGTAGCTAGCTCTCTCTGCTCTGCCGGCGCCATCCGATAAGGTGCCATGGAAATTGGAGATGTTCCTGGCTGTAGGTCTATAACAAACTCTATCTCTCGGCGTGGAGGTAGCCCAGCCAACTGGTCAGGAAAAACATCCATAAACTCACACACCACCCGAGGAGCAACAGACCCTACACCACCTACATCTTCCCAACCCATGCTTGCCACCACACTACCGGGATACGCCCTAAGGCCAGAGAAAGTGACTCTCATCCTTTCATAGGGTACCAACCTCTCAACAAACCTCTCACCGGTTGAGGAGACCCCATGAATCCTCTTCTGAGGGCAGTCTATCAAGACTCCAAAAACAGACATCCAATCCACACCAAGGATGATGTCAAAGTCCGTCATTTCCAGAACTAGAAAATCATAAGACAACTCCACTCCGCTAATCTTCAAAATGCAAGATCTACACTCTTGGTTTGCCAAAGCCTTCTTACCCAAAGGTGAAACTACCATTAGCGGGTTAATTACTTCTACAGGTTTCAAACCCAATCTAACACAACAAGTTCTAGAGATAAAGGAATGCGAAGCACCGGTATCAAACAACACTCGAGCCAAAAGACTGAAAAGATGAAGGGTACCTTCCATTACTGCGTTCTCCATTGGTTCCTCCTTCTGAGTCCCTAAAGAGTAGACTCTCCCTTGAGGACGCCCTCGTCCTCTCCCCTGATCGCTCCGAGGTGGTCCGTTCCTCGGTGTCGCTGATCCTCTGGAAGCCTGCTGAGAACCTCTGCCGACAGATGGCTGCGCCACGGAGTAGGAAACTCCTGCGCCTTGTGAAGGTGCCGCTTTACCAGAAAAAGGACAATCCTTGAACAGGTGCCCGGTTTGCTTGCAGTGAAAACAAGCTCTCTCTCCCTTGGATTGACAGAATCTAGAAGTATGCCCTGGCTGATTGCAGGTGTAGCATACAATTGGCCGAGAGTCGGACCGACTGGACTGGCCCACACTAGGTTGGCTCTTCCTGAAGAAAGGCCTCTTCTGCTGATTGAACCTTGCCTTCTTGTTAGAAGAAGGTTTCTGAGAGCTGTCAGTGCTCCGGTTGATAGAGTCCACCGCTTCTACCTTCGAAGCGCGCTCGATGATCTCCTCCAGAGTGTTGAACACTAGGCCGGCCACTTGCCGCTGCAGGAAGGGTCTGAGTCCGTTCTCGAAATGTTGGATCTTCTCCTCCTCATTGGCTGCAATCCACGGCACAAACTGCATCAGGTCGATGTAGCGCATGGCATACTGTGCCACTGTATCTGAACCCTGCTGAATGTTGAGGAACTCTCTCTTCCTTGCTTCCTTCACCGTCTTTAGAGAAATAATCACAACAGGTGGTAAATTACCAAAATACCCCTCCAGCTGGTCGGGCTGGATCTCTGAGCTCACGAGCTCGGATTGGGCCAAACTTGGGCTTTCCTCGAAGCCCTGATCGAAAACCTCAAGATCAACCGGTTAAACACGGAAATTAAGCTAAAACACTCCTAATCCGGGGCAGGGTATTACACAATCAGCTGAAAATTTCACCCACCACTATTGAATATGAATTCCACCTATCCATTTGACTGGGAATTCCACCCACCACTCTACTGGAGACTCTGCTCCAGAGTTTTTTAATAGTGGTTCTGGAGTACCTCTCCTTAATCCACTTTCAAAAACAAAGGTTTTAAAGAAATTAAAACCAAGAAGTACTTGTCTTTGAACCACTTTCTCTTGATATGTACTTCTTCTAGATCTCACCAATGTGTGCCGACGCTCCTCCTTATAGCCGCCGTTGAGCAATCACAATCCAGGGTGTCAAGGAAATTAGTTCTACCAAAGGTTTCATAGTTTATGGTTCTCTCCTTCTCACTTTCTAACTCAATCCTTAGATTGATTGCTTATGAGTTTTCTTCTTTCCTCTCTCTCTCACAACTTAATCCATCTGATTGGTTGTATTTGTTTCCCCTAATGTTACCGTTACAAACTCGACCATTTGCGTTAATTACACTCTCAACGGTAATATTCTTTTTCGGTCGACATGTTGTTGTCGCTGATGGGTCCACACTTATGGTACTGTGGGGTAGGTCCATATGAGAGGCTCGCTCTGGTGCAAAACATGCTTGACAGTAGCTTCATCTCTTAGAAACCTGTTACCCAGAACGACCTGTCACCCTTTACCGAGCGGTCGATCCTAGTACACTCTATCGGTCTTTAATTGTCGATATGTTTGTTTCTTAGAGAGTCCACAAGAGTTCAAGGATTCTAGAACTGAAGATCTTGATCGAGAAGTGGTTGACCACGAGGGGTCGTTTCAGCCTTTCACCGAGGGGTCGATGCATACGAGACTTTCGATCAGAGACATACCCAGAATGATAGTTCAACGTTCCAGAACCTATGTCAATCTGGCTGACCAGTGCTTAACCATAATGGGTCGATCTTGTCTCTACTGACGGGTCGGTGAGAACAACTGGTCAAGTCGACAGTGAAACCAAATACATATTTCCAAGTTGGGTTCCAATTCACTGTCAACCTTCCTCACTAGGCTTCATATGATTCAACAATTTGTTTTTCTAACCTAGGGTGTATGCATTGACTACCGTAAGCTGAATACTGCCACTCAAAATGACCATTTTCCCCTCACCTTCATCAATTAGATGTTTGCACGTTTAGTTTGTCACGTATTTTATTTTTTTCTATTGTGTTTTAAATTTATACTAGGTCATGTATTTTATTTTTTTTTTGTTGTGTTTTAAATTTATACTCGTAAGCACACGAATCATTTATAATATAACTTAGGAGTGCAAGGTCAAACACATCGGAACGCAGGAATATATATCCATGAAAAACACACCACTTAATTATATATTTTAGGAAATCTAGAAAATCATGGAAACACATCTTAAACATGGAATTAATTATCTAATATACGAAATTTAATTTTAATTTAGAAACTTTCTAAATAATAGAAAACATAATCTAAAAATAGAAACAACATCTAACTATAAAAACTAACCATTGAAGAGATCTAATTTTCATGGAAAACACAAAATAACACAAAATTTATCTAACTTTAATTAAGACGATGGAATTAAAATAAAAATTCTAAATAATCTCTATTTAATTTAGAACATAGAATTAAGATGCAATAAATTAATTTACAAACCTAGTTCCCAATTTTTAAGAATTTTGAATTTATAAACAAAAATAAAATTAAAAACACTTAAAATTACCTCTGTACATATTTATAGTAGAACTGGCTCAAAGAATCAAGGAGGCATTATTTTCCATATTTTGAAAATAAAATAAAGGCCTAGACTACAAAGCTCACGTAAATTACCAATCATGCATTCAAATATTTCATCCATAATTATTCTAGAAATAAGATCCATGAACTTCATTAATTCAAGAATTGCCAATTAAATCTTATACTAAACAAAATTTAAACTTTTTCTTTTGACTTAAGTATTTCAGCGCACTCTTAAAAAGAATGATATCAATAAGAGCCTTAGATCGAAGAAGAAAATCTATTTAATCTAAATATTTCAGTGCATTTAATTTGGAAACTTTAAATTAAATCCACACATAATCTTATTAACAGAATAAAAATAAAATCAATTTTCATCACACAATAATTGAATAATTGGAAAACCATATACTAATATTTCAGCACACCTTTAATTTATTAATAAAACATGAAATTGAAATTACAATTCAATGGAATTTTTGGAATAAAAAGAACACAAGAAATACAATGGAAAATTAAAACTACCAACCTCAAGAACCCAATGTGAAAAATCAAAATTGCCAAAGTCTTTTCTTCTTTTCAATCTATCTCCAAAACACAACCCTTGAATTTTCTTCAGACAAGTTCGAATTTCTCTTGTAAAGGGCTGCTCAATTTTTAGATGTTGGGAGAGAGAGTGAAGGACCAAGATCAATTTTTACATATAAGGAAGGGACAAGTGTGTGGCGCGGATGGGCTTGTGTATTAATGGAAAAGAGGTGGAATTTTGAAGGGCTAGGATCAAATAATCTAATTGAGGAAGGGCCATGTGTGTGGTGGAGATGACTTTGTCTTAAAGAGGTAAGAAACCAAAGAGGAAATGGCAAAGAAGTAGGTGGCGTCGGTACATGGGTGAACCAATGCATGGCGGACCATTCTTAGGGCCTATGGAGGGTCGACCAATTCACAACAGCAACACCCCTCTTGATTTCTGCTATTCTCGATCCTAACAGGATTTTCCTTCTTTTCCCTTTTTTTTTTTCTTCTCTTTCATCACCTAATGCAATGCCCTTCATCACAATCTTCTCCTCTAACCATTGTTCATGCCTACAGTTCAGATCTTGCAACTGTAATTGCTGCAACGTTTTTACACCACCTTTACTTCTTCATATTTTGCTGGTTATTCTTCTTTCCATTCAACCTATATCAGTATCGCTGGACATCATGCTTCCTCAACCAGATACTCACCTCAATGTTACCAAGATGAAGAATGGCAACAACCACCCTGAAATTTTTCTCTTGGTCATGCTCCATTCTTCCTTCATCGTTCTCTGTTCACTTTTGGTTTGCTTGTAGCTACAGCACTACTTCTACTTAGAACCCCTCTACCGATTGGCTGGATACGAATGGAGTTTCCATCCGCTGCAAGGTGATTTGCTGCTTTACTTCATTCTCAGGTGGTACTGACTTATGCTGTTTCTTGCTTAGGTTTAGACAAGAGATGAGAGTGGGTTTCCATGAAGTAATGGGCCTTGGCCAATACGTGAATGGGCTTTGTGTGACGAGTTGGACTTTGACATTAGCCCGCTCATGTGGACTTGGCTGACGTGGCCCATTCTCTCTTCTCATGTGTGCATTATTTCATATTCTTTATTTCTTGGACCTTTACTTGGCTTTCGGCGGGCTTAAGTCTTCATGGAATTTTTAAGAAATTATTTCACCACTGAATAATGACTTCTAGACTGTATTGAAATATTCCACTCTCATAAATGGATATGGAAAATTCAATTCACAATAAAACCCTAAAATGTGGAAAAAGTAATCATTAAAAATCTAGACTTTCCAAAAATAGATTTCTGCCAAAAATTTGCACTTTCTTCCAAAGATCTTCACATATCCTGTATTTTCCAGAAAAACTTGCGGAATTCTCAAATTCCAATAAATAATATTAAAAATACACAAACAAGGGCTAACTAGTCCAAATGTAAGGGTAAAATAGTCATTTTCCTATGCTCATCATTTTCTCGATGGCTATTTTGCTATAATCAAATCTGTGTTGCTCCTGAGGATCAGAAGAAGACCACCTTCACCTTTCCATTCGGTACATTTTTCTATCGCTGTATGCTGTTGGGGCTGCACAATGCACCCGCCTACTTTCTAGCCATGCATAATCAGCATCTCCGATATAGTCGAACGCTTCTTAGAAGTCTTCATAGGATGAATTCTCTATTTTTGGGTTCACCTTTGACCAATTCCTGCACCATCTGACCCTCGTGTTAGTCAGGCTGCAAAGAAAATGACCCGGTACTAAATTGGGAGAAATGTTACTTCATGGTGAAACAGGGAATAATTCTCTAAGGACCCAGAATTTCGACTCACTAACTTAGTAAAATTATCCCTGAGTAACTCGGAGTAAAATATGGAATTTAATGGATGAAATAAGGAAAAACAGAATTTTCCCAGGTCGACCCGTCGAGGATGTCAATGTGTTGACGGACCACCCTAGACATGTCTAGGGAATCGACAGTGTCGACCAAAGAACAGTAAAAAAACTACAGTCATTCACAAGGCCATTTGTACTCGACGTGTCAGTACATCGATGAGTCGACAGACTCATAACTCGACATGTCTATAGGTCAATCGACATATCAAGCGAGTCCAACGCCTTAAGTTAGATTCGCCCACCTACCACCCTCCATGTATCACCTGATGCAATAAATGGATGAGGCAACTTTACACCTACCACCCATTCATATTCAAAGTGTCGGTGTCACCGATGGGCGATGAACTCATAACTTGACATGGTCGACAGTATCGACGTGTCGAGCGCGTCCAACATCTTAAGGCAAACACTTCCACTTACCACCTATAAATACGCCATTTTCATCCGAAATTAGGGCAACCGAGAGAAGGAGAGGAAATAAAGAAAGAAAAGAGAGGAAGGAAAGAAAGAGAAAAGAGGAAATAAAGGAAGAAAAATAGAGGAAAAAAAGAGAGGAAGTAAAGAAGTAAGAAGATAGAAAATGATTTCTCCCTTCTCACTCACTCTCATATCTTCCATTTCCATAGGCATTACTTTCTCCCCTCTTCATCATCTTCATCCACCTCAAGGAAAATGAGAAAACCCAAAGAAAAAGATAGCTCAAAACGAAGGAGAGAAAGAAAAGAACCCGAATCAGAACCCATTAACCTCTCACTGACGAGACCCCTAGATCTATAGAGGTATGTTGTATTTATGTTGATTTAGAGATGTATAGATACACATTTGGAGAAGAAAATCAAAGGATAGAGAACATGCACTTGGGAGTTGATGGTTTTCGGAATTCCGAGGTCGACACATCAGGGACTACCAACGTGTCGACGATTGATACACAGTGGACCAAGGAATCCAATGTTCTGGAATCTTAATAATCTGACCATACTCGACATGTTGAAGAGCACCCCGATAGACATATCGAGTGCATCGATGTGTCGATGCATGAACCACTATGTATCGACACTCCCAAGTGTGTCGATATGAGATGGTAAGAAAAATACAGAGTTATCAGACCGAAACCAGGTCAACATGTCTGTGGTACCGACATGTCGACTTTTAACACTTTTGATATGTCGACCATGTAGACATCATCGACCTAAGACCAACGGATGAAAGTATAGATAAAACCCAAGCCGACATGTCGACTGTATCGACGTATCGAATGAACCTGGTCGATACATCGTCGGGGAAGATGGTATCGACCTGAGAACAGATAGAGAATACAGACTTGTGTAGACAGAACCCAGGTCGACCCATTGAGGTCATTGATGTGTCGAGTATGCCCATGTCGACCCATCGAGGTAGCCAACGTGTCGAAAATGTCCAGGGCGACATGTCGACATGATCGACCCATCGACCTGAACCATGGGCATTTTAAAAAGGGTAATACAATTGACTTCAATCACCTATGAAGAGTTATGTAGTCCCTAAGCTATACCAAATGACATTTAAGCCTTAATCAAGGTCTTTAGTAATTGAATTATTGGAAATTACAAGTTAATGACATGAATGTGATGATTTGAAACATGTGTACGAATGAAGGAACCAAGGCTATCCCGATATCGTCTGAGCAACTTCGTGAGTCAATCCTTTTAGCTGATCACCTTCGATTAGGTTGGTTTTCCTATATTGTTGAAGCACTGTAGTTGTGAATTAAATAAGTTGATTATTAATATGACTTGATTTCTTATAAGAATCATGAGATTTCAATTATGAAAATGATGTTAGTATTATGTGAGTTTTGAGGCATTTTGGGTATATAATATCTTGTCTATATTTTGAAAAGATTTGAGATTTATGAACTATATGAGATGATTGAAAATGTAAAATGCGCAGACTTTGGCATTCATTTGCATTCATGTACCTCATGCACATGGCATGGGATGGGATTGGTATTTGGCGAACCAAGTGTCTGAATGGTTCAGACCAATGTTATCAGAACCGGACCGTCTAACGAACCGTCTTCGAGGCAATTTGGGTTCAATCGGGTTCAGCCGCAGGTCAAAGCCGGTCAAGTAGTAATATAATATAAATATTACATATAACATTAAGTAAGACATCTTTTTACAATAACATTAATATAAATATTAAAATAATATTCAAACTCTGAGTAATATACCAAAATGGTGAAAGATATGGGATATAAATAGTAATAAACATTATATTTCAAATATACACATTTTTTACTATTAATTTTTTATCTTTTGAAGGGGAAATTTAAAAAAATAAATAAAAAAAATTCAAAATTTTTGAGCCGCGGTTTGCGGCTCACGGTTTCTAGGTCAAAACGGTGGAAAACTGTGGTTCTGATCGGTTTTATGTGGTTTTGACCTAGAAACGGTTTTTGGCCATGACCGAACCTGCAGTCACCGTGGTTCCGGTAGAACCGGCAGTTCGACTGCGGTTCGGTCCGGACAGACATTAGTGTCGCAGTAAGTGATGTGATAATGGTATTTGATAAACCTAGTATCTGAATTGTCCGGACATACATGGGTATCAAAGTTATTGGTACGGTGATAGTACTTGACAAACCAAGTGTTTGAATAGTCCGAATAGGCAGTTGGTGTCGTAGTATTTGTTTGATGAACCAAAGTGCTGAATTGTCCGGACAGACTTTAATGTTATGACCAAGAGTCAGAATCATTCGGAAGACTTTGGTAGTGTGAATAGTAATGATATGGAGGGAGCACTCCACCAGTGATTCCAGTTAAATTGTTGGTTGTGTATTATGGGGCATGGCACCCATGGCATATTGCATCATGATAAACATTGACATGAATTGAATATGAGGCTTTCTAATATGAAGATTATTTGAGAAAGCATGAGATTTTCTAGAATAAAATCCTTTGAAAAAGATACAAAGCATGATTTCGAATATGATATTTCTCTCATGAAAAGAAGTATGGTTTGAATATGAAATTCGATATTTTGATATAAATGAGATTTGAGAAACATATTATGTTGATAATATGTAACGTTTTTAATCATGAGAATATATGTATATATATTATTTTGATATGACACACTTTAGTGCACTTATCTTGATTGAAATTTCTACTGGGCGCATTGACTAAGCCCATACTTTCCCCCCTTTAGATACATACGTAGATCCAAAGAATGCAAACGAGATCGGACCAAGCGATGGCCGAATATGAACGTGATGGATGCAAGAAAGGAGCTTGGATAACCTAGCTCATTTTGATGTTTCGAAACTTGAGAACAATGTAGTTGTAAGAATATTCAGTCTTGCTAAATGTAATATTATACTTGACTCT
This sequence comes from Chimonanthus salicifolius, assembly GCA_013350335.1. Lineage (NCBI taxonomy): Eukaryota > Viridiplantae > Streptophyta > Magnoliopsida > Laurales > Calycanthaceae > Chimonanthus > Chimonanthus salicifolius. Next base: position 27,725,954 of record CM023541.1, on the reverse strand, counting down.
TAGTACTTTCAGTTTGTATTTGACTTAGATTGATGTTGGGGAATTTCGTTACTTTTGCTTTGAGAAGTGGTTTTCTAGTCACGCAATGTTAAATGTTTAAATATTCCGTAGGTTGTACTAGCACGTGCAAAAGGTCATCGAGGGCTTGTACCACGCATGTGCTAGGTGGGTTAGTCGAGGGTCGGGTCTTCAGATTCGGACTCGGCCGCATCGTGGCTCTCCATCCTTTTCCTTTTAATTTCTTTTACAAAAAAAATTTACTCTGACTTTAGCCTTTGAAAAGGGCGGAGCGTCACAAGTTCTAGGGCATATTATATTGGAAAAGGGAATCGAAAGTGGACAAAACTAAAGTCGACCTAACCTCTAATCTTCCAAGACCTCAAACTGTTAAAGAGATCAGGTCCTTCCTAGTTCACGCAGAGTTTTACAAGAGGTTCAGCAAAGGATTCAGTGATATAACTCGACCTCTCTATAGACTTTTGACCAAGGACGCCGTCTTCAATTTCGATAACAAGTGTGTCACTAGCCTTTTGAGAAATTGAAAACTGCTCTGACCTCTGCTTCGATTATACAGCCACCTAATTGGTCTGTACCATTCGAAATCATGTGTGATGCCTCGGACTACACAGTAGGAGTAGTTCTAGACCAAAGGGTTGATAAGTTACCTTACGTTATCTACTATGTCAGCAAAACTTTGAATGACGCTCAACTCCACTATTCCATCTCGAAAAAAGAGCTGTTAGCAGTCGTATTTGTACTAGACAAATTTTGATCCTACCTAGTGTGTTCGAAGGTCATTGTCTGTTCTGATCACGCTGCATTAAAGTATCTTATCTTTAAGAAAAATACCTAAGTCCCTCCCGATCAGATGGATCCTGTTGCTACAAGAGTTTGATATCGAAATTCGGAATAAGAAAGGTTCCGAGAATGTGGTAGTAGACCATTTGTCTAGACTGATAACGGAGTTCACTGATGACACCTCTCCTATCACTGAGTCCTTCCCTGATGAGAAACTAATGTCAGTATCCCAAGTACCATGGTTTGCAAACATTGTCAACTATTTTGTCATTGGTCAAATGCCTCCGCATTGGACTAAACAGGACATGTCTAAATTTCTAGCACATGTCAAAATCTTTATCTGGGATGACCCTTACCTGTTTAAACATTGCGTGGACCAAGTCATTCGTCATTGTATCCCAGAAGATGAGCAACAAAGTGACTTAAGCTTCCCATGATCAGGACTGTGGAGGGCATTTCAGCACGAGAAAGACCACTGCTAAAATCCTATAGTGGGAATTTTATTGGCCCTCCATGTTCCGATATACCTGATGTGCAATGCAAATTTTAAAATTTATTAGTCATAAGCGTACGAACCATTTATAATATAGCAGTGTGAGTGCGAGGTCGAACCCAATGGAATTACTGAAAATATACCTTTAAAATATTTACAATTAGTTATTAATTAATTAATGTAAAATCTAACTTTGAAACTTATGTTGGTGGATCTAATTAGAAATCATGGAAATAGTTTAGATCAGTCATAGACTTTTAACAAAATTTAATTTATTTAATCTCAATCCTAGTTCAACATTCAGATTTGGAGTTGGAAAGAATAAATAATAAAATAATCAAAGAATAAAAGAATTTACACATGTTACAATGGAATTGGTTCTAAAATGTCAAAAAGGCATTATTTTCCAAGAATCAACAATAAAGTCTAAGCCTAGAATCCAGAGCTCGCGTAAATCAAATAACATTGTATTCCAATTGGAAATACTCAAAAAGTCAGACCTTAGTTTATGCAGGTGTTCAATTCCGGTTCTAAATTTTCATTGCCTCCTTGAAATCAAGAGCGTTAGAAATTGAAATAGAAGCCTTACTTAGATCTAATTTTCGTTGCATCTAACTCTATAGCACACAATAAAATTAGAACATGATATTTAATTTAAAAATAAATCAAATAGCTAAACAATCATAATACAAATATTATTCAATTGGAAAACCTGATACTGAATATTTCACTACACTTATAAATTATTATTAAACATGAAAATCTAATTACAATGCTTGGATTTGAACAAAAGAAATACAGTAAAATAAATAATTTGGAAATTAAAGTTCAAACCAGGGTACATGATTTTTCCAAAGTCTTCTTGTCTTTCTTTCTTTCTCCTCCTTTGGATCATGCCAGTACTTGAGTCTTAGAGTCGAATTCGAATTTTAGTGTAGCCTATGAGGACCCTGGAATTTTAAATCCTCTGATTGTGTAATTTATTTATCATAGAAATGAAATATATGATTTTGGTCCAAATTAATGTTAATGTTTATTTAAAAGAAATAAAGGGAAACTAAGGTTTCCTCGGACGATACATCGACTTGGTCGATGTGATATCAAAACTCAACGTTATTAGATGATGCATCGACTGGATCGATGTGTCGGGAAGAACTAAGATCTAAACTGAGGTATAAGTTGTCCAAAAGTTACATTGACGTGGTCTATGTATCGGTGGAAAAGATCATCAAATGGGTCGACACATCGACAAAGTAGATGTGTCAAGTAGACGGGACGTCTTCACCAAACGCTCTGTCTACGACCACCCAAACGCTTCATTCTTCTATGCATGGGTGTTCACAATGTCTTTTACGTTTTCCAAGCACTCAATTAAGGGTTTAAGGTCAAAAGAGAAGATAAAAGAAGAGAAAACGAAGAGAAGGAGAAGAAAAGAAAGAGGAGGAAAGGAGAGAAAAACAGAGAGAAGAAAAGAAAGAAGAACAGAGTGCCTGAGTACCGCCCTTGCTCATCCGAGTGAACCCTCTCACTCACATTCGAACCTTCAATTCTACCGGGAAACCTTTTCACCTCCTCACAGACTTTTTTTGTTCCGGGAAAGGAAGGAGATACCAAGCACGCGGAAGGAGAAATCAAGCAAGCAAGGAGGGTGGAGAAGCAAGGAGAAAAGTAAGATCAGGTTTCACTCATTTTGGGTACACCTACAAATCGCTTGAGGTAGGTGAATTTATGGTTCCTTTCAATGAAACAATAATATTAGGGTGTTTAGAAAATATGTGTGCATCGGTTTGGAAAGAAAGGACCCAAGAATAATAAACACCGGGGTAAAATAAAGCCATGGAATATGGATCCATGATTTCTAGCTCGATCCAGTCGGCATATTGACTTCATTGATGTGTCGTCTGGGGCAAGAATTCGGCACACATTAAACGATAGGGATGAAACAGAAACCTAGGACGACACTATAACGCCCCGCCCTTTTTCACTCGCTTTCCTTTCCAAAAATCAGAGTCTATTTTTTTTTTTTTAATATATAACATAGAGTGATAGAGAGTGGGACGTCACGATGCGAGCTAAGTCCGAACTTCTAAAGTTCGACCCTTAACTGGCCAACCCAATGTATGCATGGACTAAGTCCATGAAAACGGTTCACACATAACAATATAAACATGCGAAATAAAAAACCATAACATGCGGAATAATAATAGAACCTAAGTTCTATTCCATTTCAGATAGCAAAGTACGTCAAGTCTTTATCCATAATTAATTATCCAATAAACATCCAACCAACTAAATTATTACATGTCCGAAAACTAAGTTACTTAAATACATGTCCATAAGTAACTTTATTAAAATAAAAACTATAATCATCCAAGCTCCTATGCCTGGCCCTGTTTTGCGTTCAGCGTTCTCCTTGTATCCTGTATCATCCAATAGGGTAGAAGTAGGGCGTTAGAATAATACGCCCAATAGGTATTCCAGTTAGGGCTAACACATGGTTAGTACAAAACATATATAATAATAATATAGTCCAAAAACCAAATAAAAACAATGCCATGACATCTGTAGTATGCAATGAGTCCCACCCTTCATAAACACATATATCCTCTTGATGGAATTCTCATCATCAAGATACCCCCACATAGGTCTTTCAGACGCCCCGACAGAATGTGGCCCCTCCGGTTTCTTCTTGATGGGATTCTCACCATCAAGGTATCCCACATAGGTTTTTCAGGACGCCTTGACGGAGTGTGGCCCCTCCGGTTCCTTCTTGATGGAAACTTCACATCAAGGTATCCCACATAGATTTTTCAGACACCCCGACGGAGTGTGGCCCCTCCGGTTACATATCCTTCACCCCATACCATGCATGAGATGCTAATGAAACACATGCTATTTTATATTGTAAACATAGCATTAAAATCACATTTTGAAACATATCCAACACATGCTATTTTATCATATAAACATAGCATTTAAAATCACATTTTGAAACATATCCAACACATGCTATTTTATCATATAAACATAGCATTTAAAATCACATTTTGAAACATATCCAACACATGCTATTTTATCATATAAACATAGCATTAAAATCACATTTTAAAACCTATCCTTTGCAATATAAATTCATCAAAGTAAGATAAAAACATTGTACATAAACCCATAGTTTCAAACAGGTGGAATCCTACCAAAGACCACTACGTGTCCTTGCGCTTTTGTCCGGTAACCGCTCACGATCGTACACACCTTGCGAATTCCCGTTACCTTATAACATAACAATCAATTAAAACCAAGTCCCACTTGATTTACAATAATGTCCAAGTCCATAAACCAAACTTGTGGGGTTCGGCCATACACCATGGCCGAACCTCACCCCTTTTGTTTTAGTTTCTTTATTTGGTTTATTAATCAATAACCCCTGAGTTAAACATTTAATCACTTCCCTTTTATTTAATACAACATACATAAACCATAAGCCCATCAAAACAATCCCCATGGGGTTCGGCCATACACCATGGCCGAACCCATGGTCTTCCATTTTTTACCATATTTACATTTATGCCATTCATACCACTTTTATTCATTAATCTAATGATAAACCAATTAATCATCTAAGATACATCAAACCTTAAGTTCAGCAAACATTCCCCATGGGGTTCGACCATACACCATGGCCGAACCCATGGTCCATTGATTTCATTTAATTACCATTTTGCCATTATACATATCCATAGCCATTTACCTTGCTTATGTTCCAAAATAATCCATACATAGTTCTTTAATCCAAACACATAATCCAACACATAGTTCATGGGGTTCGGCCATACACCATGGCCGAATCCATGGTCCCTTATTTCCATTTAAATTACAATATTGCCATTCATGGCTAACCTTCCATTGTAGCATGTATTTACAACTTTGCCATTACCTTAGTTTTATGTTTCTCCATTATTAAGTCCATACATGATCCATAAAATTGATTCATGGGGTTCGACCAAACACCATGGCCGAACCCTATGATGTCTAACTTTCCAAATATAGCAATTGCCATCCTTGAATCCTTAAATCAAGGTTCCTTCAAAAAACAATCCAAGATTCCATAATTAGAAAGTTTCTAATTTAATCACCATCCTTAGATCCTTTCTAAATTAATATCCAACTCCATGGGGTTCGGCCATATACCATGGCCTAACCCTATGGTTCATAATCCTCTCTTTCTAAAAATTATTCATCCAATAAAAATTCCTTAATAAATTAAATCCATAAAAGACCTCATGGGGTTCGGTCATACACCATGGCCGAACCGATGATCTTTCAATTTGGCATGTATTTACAATTTTGCCATCATCTCCAAGATCTCCATTTAATCAATCACCAAAATAAGTCCATGTATATTTTTCCATGTTCTAAGTACATGAACATAATTCCTATAAATATTTATGGGGTTCGGCCATACTCCATGGCCGAACCCACGGTCTAGGATCTTCACCAAAAATCATTCATTAAAACCTTTCTAAAATTAAAACCATAACTCTATGATTTTGATCCTCCAAACTTCCATTAAAATTACCAAAGTCCTTCCATGGGGTTCGGCCCTTCATCATGGCCGAACCCTATGGTTCATCAACTTGTTCTTAAACCATTTAAACCCTTTTAAAACATACACTAATTATTCCATGGTTTTCATCATTAAAAATCTATAACCTAACCCATGTCTTTCCATGGGGTTCGACATGGTGGTCCATTATTTCCATTAAATTAAATACTATGATCATCCAATTTCCTTCCATGGGGTTCGGCCATGGTGGTTCCTTATTTCAAACAAATTTATCAAAATACTTACCAGTTCCGCGACTCCTCCGGTTTTCCTTCGGTTGTTCTTCCAATCTGTTCCTTCCTTGGCCTTCTCTCCTCCTAGATCTTTCACCCTTGCTGGCTGCCTTCTCCTTCTCTTTGTGTATTGCCTGAGAATGAGAATTGGGAGAGAGAGAGAGAATTTGGCTCTGAGTGGTATTGCTGTGTGCCCCTCCCCTCTTTCTTTAATAAAACCTCCCTTGGTCCTATTTTTAGAAGGTGCCATGCGCCCCTCTTGTTGCCTCTTTTATAAACTTCCACTTGATACAATAACAATTGCCGTGTACTATACTTAGGAGTTGCCGTGCACCCCTCTTGTAATTAGCAACTTCCCTAGTATCACTCCTAACAAGGAAAGGACCCCTTTTAAATGATCTTATGCGCATCACATGGATATTCATATCTCTTCATGTGACCAAGCCATCTATATTTATCTCTAGACATCTTATTATTTAGCAATCCCTTATTTAAGATATTCTAGCACATGCACATATCCTAGATATGCAATGTCACACACGGCCAATAAACAATCTATCTCATTCCTAAAATCTTTCCATGATCCCTTTATGCGCATAATCATGGATTTACATACCCCATATTCGGCTAAGACATAATGCATTGCTAATTTATTTAAGCCCCATTTAATTTTAAATTGAAACCATTTCCACAACCGTTGGGTCTTAATTGGGCAATGACCCAACATTTTACCCAAATAAGATCCACATCTAATAATTCACAAATTAAAGAGGCAATTTTCATATATTTAAATAACTTGAAAATCCGGGGTGTTACAGACACATCGATGAAGTCGATATATCGGCCTGGGTATGAAAATAATGATAAAGGACCCATGACCGATGAATTAATCTTCAGACTCAACCCAGTTGACATATCAACCCTATCAATATGTCGTCTGGAACAAGGTCCAGTAAAGAGAAATTTAGGTGTATCGAACCAGACCCAGGACAACACATCACTTGTGTTGATGTATCGGTCTGGGTATGAATGAAATGAAATTAGTACCAGTATGATTTATAGACTAGATCGAATATGTCGACCTGGAAATGAAATAATTGGTTTAAGTGTACTGAAATAATATATCAACAAAGACTGGTTCACGGACGATACATCGACAGAATCAATGTATTAGCTTATGAACAAAGATTGAATAATACGTTCAAATAACACAAAAACCTAGAGGACACATGTATCGATTTGATCGATACGTATAGTTTGAGAACAGTGGACGATGCATCGACTATGTCGATATATCGAATATATACATTTGTGTATATATCGACTGGAACGATACGTACTATCAGGGAACAGAGAATAAACGTGAGTATGAATGGATCCCTAACCAATGTATCGACCGAAGCCAACATTTTAGCCTGTAAACGTAGAATGAATGTTAATATTAAGAGACCAAGACTCAGAGGACATGTCGACGAAGTCGACACCACGGATATATGCATCTGCATATGTATCGAATAGGTCGATACATATGAAAACAAAAAAACAACACAAATATCAAACTTTGAAGAACATGTTGATCCAATGAAACCGTAGATGTATCGACTGGGTCGATACGTGTAACCTGAGAATAATTTGAAAATATGAACTGAAAACAGACTGAACAAATAGAGTCCAGTCGACATATCGAAATGATCGATGTGTCGACTGTGTCTAGAGGCGATATATCGACAGTACTGATATGTCGGCCTGAAACAGAGACAATTTTACAAGGTTAATGGATTTGTTATTTAAAATGGAATCTTTTAGAATTGAAAAATCATAAAGTGAACCTTTAGGTCTCGATTAGATCTACACAGGTTAGACAAAGGATTTTATGGGATAGTGACATATAAACTGTAATTTGAAACATGTACATGGTCAAAAGGAGTCAAAGGAGATTTCGACGCTTGTTCGAGCAAACGTGTGAATCGTATTTGGTTGATCACTGTTGATCAGGTAGGAGTTCCTACTTTATTGAAGCACAATGATGTGAATGGTTTTGGTAAATATTGATTTATGTGACTTGATTTTATTATAAATTTATTATGTTATGTAGAAATAATGTTTGATGAAAGAAATTATTTGATGCATGATTCTGGCATCATAATTGCACACATTACCTCATGCATGGTTGCATGGAAGGGTTGATCTTAGCGAGCCAAGAAGAACTGTCCAGACTTGCTTGGACTCGTATACAATAAGTTCAAATGTTAGACTTTGGCCCCGTCCCTTGGTATGAATTAGTACGGCTTAATTGGGTGAAAAAACTCCTAGGTAGGTCCCAAAACCCTGCGCAGGGGGAGGCGACTACACTCCACCGATAGTCTCGGTTAACAACACCCTGGTGGTTGCCGCCTCAAATGTTGTGGATATAAGTGGCCAATATTGAGAATCATTATTTGAAGTGATTTATTATGATCTGATTGCATTGAGATGGGTGGGCATATCATTGATACATGGCACCCATAGCATATCATTTTATGATTTCTGATTTATAAGACTTTGGTACATCTTCTATATTGAATTGGAGAAACATGTATTAACCATATTTTGAGATTTTCCTCATTGTTCTCCTTAGTATATGATATTATGAGGTTTCACATTTTGTGCATTTTATGATCGGAACTTCCTACTGGGCAGGTTGCCTAAGCCTATACATTTTTTCCTAGATGTTAAAATAGATCAGGGTAAATGATGATGAAGTTGGACCTAGTGGAAATCATGTTTGACGAAGAGATGGATCTGGGGATACTTAGAGAATACCATAGTTCTTATTTTGATAGAACTATGTAATTTCATAGGATCCAATGATGTAATAATTTAGATAACTCCTATTTTTGGATATTGTTTGATGTTTGATTTATATGGTTAAGTTATTTCCACATTTGCTATTGAAATGCTTGGTATTATAATTCCACAAAAAAAATATTTCTGCACATGTTATTTCACGAGTGTTATGCTGACACACTCATAAATGTTTAGTGGGTTGACCCACACGTGTTCTAGAATTGGGCCAGTTGAGGGTTGGGTCTTCGGACTTGAACTCGGCTCGCGTCGTGACGTATCCGTTCTTTTTTCATATAAAAAAAAATTACTTTGATTTAATTAATGGAAAAAGGGCGGGTCGTTACTTAGCCTCAGTGTTCTATTTATAGGCCTCAGGTGGGAATGAATGGTTGGGATTTAATCTATGTTTAGTTATGAGTGAAGGTCTAGGATTAAATGATCTTGAATAGAGATGGCTAGGATTTAAAATGAAAAGGGGGCTAGGGTTACAAGGTGGTGCAATAATGGAATTTCGAATGGATGGGGATTGGATTGAGTTGGTTGAATCTTGCATGTGTGGTTTAGGGTTTTATGCAATGAATGAATGAATGGATGAGATGCAAAGTTAATATAAATGAATAGATGGATGAATGGAGTGTGAGGTGGAAGGTAAAATTCGAATGAAGTGGATGGGGATTTGGGAAAATCGTGTGTGAGGTGTGTGGATAGGTGATGATGTATACTAGATCTAGGGTTGCTTGGAGTGCAAGTTGGATTAGATATAGGGTTTTATGGAGGCTTGGTCGAATATAGTGGATTAGGGTAATGTGTGGTAAAGTTCAAAAAATTGGTTGGATGGATTGATGGATAGATAGTGTAAATGATAAGATCTTATGTGGAAGGTTAAGATTAAAAGATTGACATAGATGATAGTGTGGATGAATGGCCTAGATCTAATATGAATGTGTATGGAGTGAATTTTGAATGGAGGCTCAAGGGTTTACCTTTATTTTATGCATGGAATGAGTGGTTAGTATTAAAGATGACTAAATGAATGGTGTGGATGCATGGAGATGGGGCGTGTGGAGGTTTATGGTGAAATTTGAATATGGATATTGGATCTTAGGGTTTGAACAGTTGGGCTACCACTTGGAGTTTGGACAGTTGGACTTGAACTTCTTGGCCTGTTGGACTTTGGATTTCACATTGGCTTGGCCCACATATGAAATGCACATGGATCACTGAGCCTGGCCCAATGTATGGCTTGGAACTCAGTGTGGTGGGCTTGGCTTCTGACTCATGGACTTCTGGCCCATAGACTTCAAATTTTAGACTTTTGATCTTCATTGGCCTCATGATTTGCAACTTCTCTCTCCAGAATTAAAAAATTAATCAACCACTTAAATCTAAGAATATTAAAATAATCCAGACTCTCATAATTAGATCCAGATTTATTCAATTTACAATTTAAATTCCTATGAGTGGCTTAAATCAATTATTAAAAATTACGGGTCTTCCAATTTAGCATAGATTTCTACATGTTTCCCATGTTTCCGACTGATTTCTTGCAGTTTCTATTTTTATCTGCAAAACTAACAAACCATATTAAATGTACCTAATATATACAAAATTGAAGGCTAACTGGTCCAATAATTAGGGGCAAAATAGTCATTTTTCATGTCTCAACAATGCCCATACCTTCTGTGTCTCTTGTGATAGATGTCAAAGATTGGGAAGTACCTTCCGCCGAAATGTGATGCCTCTAAACCCCATCCTAACCATTGAGCTTTTTGAAGTTTGGGGCATTGATTACATGGGACCCTTCCCTAACTCTTTTGGCAATCTATTATTCTCGTAGGGGTCGACTATGTATCAAAGTGGGTAGAAGTGGTAGCATGCAAAACCAATAAGAACAAAGTTGTCATCCATTTTTTAAAGGAGAAAATTTCTCAAGATTTGGAATGCCACGCGCTATCATTAGTGATGGAGGCAAAAATTTTTGTATTCGTCCATTCCAAAAATTGTTGAAACTTTATGGCATTACACAAACATATTCTAGAGAAGATAGTCAATCCCTGCCGGAAAGACTACTCTTCTAGACTCACTGATGTACTATGGGCATATCAGACTGATTTTAAAATGCCCATGGGAATGTCACCCTGTCGTCTGGTTTATGGGAAAGCTTGTCATCTTCCAGATAGCTAGAGAACAAAGCACATTTGGCTATCAAGCATCTTAACTTTGCTCGACTCCGTTGGTCAGCAAATGAAGCTCCAACTTCTGAGCTGAAGGAATTAAGAAATGACGCATATGATACTGCCAAGAAGTACAAGGACCGGATGAAAGTGTTTCACGACAAACACTTTCTAAGAAAATCGTTTATCGTTGGCCAGAAGGTCTTGTTTTGCAATTCTCGACTGCATCTCTTTCCGGGGAAGTTTAGATCTAAGTGGACGGGTCCGTATATTGTTCATGCAATTTTTCCACATGGAGTAGTTCAGATTAGGCATCCGAAGAATGGTCATGTTTGGAAAGTAAATGGTCAATGGTTAAAACCATTCTTAGATTTCAGGAGGTTGGAGTCAGAAAATGAGATCCTATTAGATGATCCAGTCAAGTATGACTGATTTGGGCGATCTGTCCACCAATACCCACCCATCATTCTGTGTCTATGTTTGTGTTTCCACCAGAATGTCTACCTAGGTTTTCACTTCTGTTGAGTTAGTCTCGGCTAGGATTTCTAATTTTAGTTGCGTCAGTGTCTATCGAGTCTATTTTTTGTAGGTGCTGCAAGTGGAATTCTCTTAGGTACATCTGAACCCTAATTAATTATTGCTCTTAATTTTTTTTTTAATTTGCAACTGATCATTGTAGATTAGAGAACATTGAGGACATTGTTCAATTTAGGTTTGGGGGTATTGAGGGATTACACTTGTGTTGTTTTTGAGTCCAATTAAATGTTTTTTAAAAAGATTGAAATTAAATAAAAATATGATTTTCATCATTAATATGTAAATAAAAATTTTATGTCGTGTTTTCCCGAAGAAATTTTATGAAATTTATGCTCGGAAATGCTTTTACACAACCATGTTAATGTTGGCCTCAACATGAAAAAAAATCATGAGTAAAGTGACTATTAGAGGAATACCAATGGAGCCTTATACCCAGTGAGCTTTTGAGTAATTCCATTTTTTTAGGGTTATAAGTAAACTCTTATTTTTTTTCGGTAGGAGCATTATTTTCGTTGTCTGATCTCAATATCCTTTCTTTTGGTGATATTACTGAGAACGATATCAAAATTGGGTTAGTATACTTGAAATTTTTCTAAATTTATTTGAAAGAAGAAAATCACCTTATGAAGCATAGGAAATGATATAGGCCATTTTTGGATCGTTTGAGTTTTCAAGTCCACCTATTTTGATAGTTCCCCAGTTGAGCCATATATAGTCTATTTTCTTGACCAACCGTATTTACCACACCCAACTCCAATTATAGAAGTATGAGCCAAAATTGAAATATCCGTGATCTATTCTTGAGCTCAAAAAAGGTTAGAGATGAAAAATTGGGATGGTACTCTAAAAAGAATATGACACTTGAAAAAAAGAGGAGAAGAATAGCAACAGAAGAAAAAGAAAAAGGGAACATCCATACATCAACAGAAGGATGTGAAAAACAGAAAAAGGAAAAAAAGAATACTTTGAAAATTCGAAGTGCTAAAAGAAAAATAGAGGAAAAAAAATATATCTTGTTCACATTATGAAGGACTCTAACTTTTTCTGTTCAAAGTATTTATTTTAGAGTCTTTGTATCCTTCTGTGATATGACCTGGTCCTAAGCCATGCTTTGTCTTATCAGGAAGTCCTATTGATCCTAAGTCCAAATAGGGTGTTTCACTTGGAGAATAAAAGAGGAAAAGTGATGGTGTTTGACTCATCGTTCTCAGGAAAGTGGCATCCATTCATGAGATCGTTTTTCTCTTTGACATATGCCATTTTTTTTAATACATATGTGAGATATTTGATTTGTAAACATAAACTCCCCTCACATATACTTTTGAGAGAAAATATAACCAAATCTCTGAGTGAAAGTTGTAACACCCCGCCCTTTTCACTCTAAAATCAGAGTTTATTTTTTATTTTTTAAATAATAATAAAAAAGTGATCAGAGCGGAGTGTCACAACGCGAGCTAAGTTCGGACTTCCAAAGCCTGACCCTTAACTGGCCAAACCTATGTGTGCATGGACCAAGTCCATGAAAACCAAAGCACACATAGAACTAAGTAAAACTTGCAGAATAAATCAAATATACGGAACTAAACTATTTAGTTAGCAAAGTACAAGTCATGATTACTTTAAACTAAACATTCATTCAAACTTAAATCAAACCATAGCAGTATCTAGTTATTACATAGCCATGAAAAATTATCCAAATAACAATATATAAGATTCCATTCCAACATCCAAGCTCCTATGCTTGGCTTCCTTCGCGGTCCTCGACCTTTCCCTTTCCTTTTCCTGCGTCATCCACTAAGGATAGAAATAGGACGTTAGATCAATGTGCCCAGTAGGTCTTCCGATTAGGGTTACCACAAGGTTAGTATAAAAACATGCATATAACATAATAATACATGATCATCAAAATCTTACAAAACAATGCTATGTATGTATGCAAATGTAATGAGTCCCACCCATCACAAGTATACATAGCCATCACCAAGATACCCCACAGTGGTCTTTCGGACGCCCCGATGGAGTGTGGCCTCCGACTTCCTCTTGATGGGATTCTCATCATCAAGGTACCTCTTGATGGGATTCTCATCATCAAGGTATCCCACAGTGGTCTTTCGGACGCCCCGACGGAGTGTGGCCTCCGGTTTCCATAACCATCACCCCATGCCATGCATGAGATGTCAATGAGTACATGTTATATGTAATAGAATCTTCGCATTTCAAAACCTCTTTTAAATATAATACTTTAACACAAATAACTCATCTAAATCAACATAAAATAGCAGTATAATATGTGGTCACAAAGAGGTAGGAAACCTGCAGAAAAGTTACTTAAACCATCCGCTCTTCTTAACCGTCTCCTGTTCACGATTTGAGCACCATTCAAGTCCCGTTACCTTGTTTATATAATAGCAAGCCAATCACATATCCTTTTGCTTTCTAATTACATCTAAGTCCCAAAAATCACTTTGTGGGGTTCGGCCATACCCCATGGCCGAACCTCACCCACTTTGAACTTGATCTTTCTTTGTTTTGGATCCCTACCATCCAAATGACTCATATAAAAACCTCAATCCACCAAATATCACTTGGTGGGGTTCGGCCATACAACATGGCCGAACCTCACAATTTTGGTTTGAGTCCCCTTTTTAAGTCCTTTGATCAATTCATTCATATTTACAATAATGCCACTAGACTAAGCCTTGTTTAACATTTCTAACAATTAATATCCATAAACATCCATCTTAGTGGGGTTCGGCCATACCACATGGCCGAACCTTACCATCTTAATTTTTGTTCCTTTAATCCTTCATACATACATCTCCATTTTGATTTTTAACCACTTCAAAATAACTTAGTCCATCAAACACCCATTAGTGGGGTTCGGCCATACTACATGGCCGAACCTCACCCTATGAATTTTATCCCATTTTCCATCATCTATCATGGTTTAAACCTTTGATAAGTTCGGCCATACAATGGCCGGATCATGTTTCCTTAACCAATTATTTAACCAAAAGTTTATGGAGCACTTACTACTTCCGCGATTCCTCCAATTTGTTCTTCACCCCAGCTTGTTTCTTTCCTTCCTTAACTTCTCCTTCTTTTGTGGATCCTTTGGCCGATTGTGTTTGATCAATATAACTCCTCCACAAATGGTTCGGCCAAGAGGGTATAGGTTTGAGAGATAGAGGTAGATTTCAGCCTTGCATATAGTTTGAAATCAAACACTTTTCCTTTGGTCTTGATGAATGATCAGTTTTGTGTGAGGGATGGAGAGAGTAAGATGAGAAAACTGCAAGTATTTCTTTGTCTTTGAGAGGTAGGGATGGCCAAGGAAAGGAGAGGGAGAGAATGATGTAAAATTTCTAACCTTCCTTGGTTAATGAGAGTTACTCATAGGTGGTGTCCTTTGGTGACACCCCTTGGTAACCATCATGTCTTTTCATCTCCTCCTTTATGGTTTACTTGGGGGTTTCATCCTTGTGATGAAACACCCATGCCTCTTCACCTCTCATGTCCAATCCGCTGCAACCATTGGTTGTGTCCCATGAGACCGTCCATCTCCTTTTTAATGAATGAGGGTCGGCCAAAGGTGGTGTCCTTTGGTGACACCCCTTGGTAATCCTCATGTAACGCCACCACTCTTTATTGTTCCAAGTTGGGGGGTTTCATCTATGAGATGAAACTCCATGTCCAATGTGTGGAACACCTTGAGTTGGTCTTGGTGGAGTGCACCTTTCCAATTTTCCATTAACTCACCTCTTTTATCTTGACTCATTTAATCCAAATTATCCAATTAACTCAACTCACCTTTTTGACTCAACTCAATTAATTTACTTGAATCAACTTAATCAATTGATTCCATTTCCAGCTTAGTTTAGTCCCAAGCTAATTGAGTTTGGACTTACTTGGTGGTCAACCAAGTCAAACACAACCCATTGGGTCCAGATTGACCATTTTGACCCAATTAACAATCTTGACCCAATTGAACATATCTTATCCATTCATCCTACACTTAACACTCAATAATTCATAATCGTTGGGTCTTAATTGAGCCATTGCCCAACACCTTACCCATCTAAGTTTATATCCAACAATTCACTATTTAAATGGCAAAATTCATATAAATTGATATCTTGAAATTCCGAGGTGTTACAAAAGTCTTTTTGAGAGATATATCTGGTGAGATTTGGAGTCAACGTGCATTTTCCGCTGGTGGTTGCTACACTTGTGTGTGTTTGGAAAAAAAAGGGCTATGTTAATATTTGTCTAACACACACTACAGTCTGAGTATAAGTTTTATAAAATAAATTTGGAGTAGTATGATATCTTAATTTTTGTTTATAGGTTTCTGCTGAAATTTGATGTTTGTGGGTATCATCACTATAAGCCCTCACGAGACTATAACTCGTACACTAGTGGTGAGTTAGGAGTTTAAAGGCTTATTGCATATTATAAATGGAATCGAGAATGCCGGTGAAAGTGGTGTAGATTAAGATTTGATTTTTAGTTTTTATTTTGCTCGTATAGCAAAATATAAGTTTGGGAGTATTAGATGAACTCGAGAAAATGACTATTTTACGCTTGATATTTGGGTTAGTTATCCCTTGTTTTACTGTATATTAGATATGTTTAATGGTATTTTTGAGTTTTGTAGATAAATTTGGAAAATACAAGACATGAGAAGAACAATGGAAGAAAGTGCAGCTTTCGGGCAGAAAAAGCTATTTTTGGAAAGTTTGGATTTTTAGTAATTGTTTTACCACAATTTAGGTCGTTATTGTAAATTAAATTTTCCAAATCCACTTATGAGAGTTTGGAATATTTAATATGGTCTAGAATTGAATGTCAAGTGGTAAAATAATTTATTAAAAATCCCATATGCTTGACTAAGCCTTGTAAAGTCCATGGTGCAATTGAAGCCATCAAAGGCCCACTAAACATTTGAAGATGTGAAGATTGAGTCTTGAGAATTTCTAAGTAATTGGTTGCTCGTGATTGATTAAAGAGAAAGAGGTCCATCGGCCAAGTCCAAATGCAAATGGCCCAAGGTCCATTGGCCGATTCAGGTGCAAGGCCCATTTTAGCAAGTTGACATGTGAAAATTCATGAATGAAGAAAGAGAGGCCAAGGCCCAAGCTTTAGGGTCAAGCGCTCAAAACCCTAGCCTCCATACCATTGCACTCTAAATGCTTTTTGAAAAAGCAAAACTAAAGTGCTTTTTGAAAAAGCAAAACCCTAGTCTCCATTGCCTTTCCTCAAATCTCACACCTCAATTCCATAAAACCCTAATATATCTTGGCCCTCCATTCTTCACAAAAATCCGATAAATAGAGGCCTCTCTTACAAATTGAAATTCAAACTTGGTTTGGAGAAGAGAAAGCTTGGCGTGGAAGTGTGGAAAATAAGAAGAGAAAGGAGAAGAAAATGTTAGGGAAATTCGAGTTTCACAAAGGGTCTCTAGGTTTGATTTCTTCAAATTTTTCCATATCTTTTTATTGTAATTTCTTCAATTCAATTCCATGTTTTATGACAAAGGGGGAGATTGTTACTGCCCCAGCTTGCCGAGTCACATATTCGTAAATTCTGTGACTAAGGTGAAGGATTGCCTTGAAGAAAGAAGCTCAAGACTCAAGATCTCAAGCGTTGTTTGAAATGTGAAGACTCAATGGAGCAACAAAGAATGGCAATCATAGATGATAAGTGACCATGTATGACCTTAGGTGGAACCCATACCTTAGGTTGACCTTGCCTAGGCTTAGAGATCACATCGGGATAATTAATCAACCTTAACTTTTGTTTGACACTAAATCAGAACCGAACTTGGAAATATGAATTCACTGTCAGGACGACTCATCGTGTCGGCAATCATTCGCCAGTGACAGCAGACGATCAATCGTGGTTTAGCGACCGATTATCTGGAAAATCAAAGTTTCTGGTTGGATTGGAGTGTTAAACACAAGTGGTCTCAGGACGATACAATCGTGGCCACGATCGATCATTTGGTACCTTGATGATTCAATCGTGTAGGCGATCTATTGCTAAGATAGGACATTGGCTGACCTTAAACAAGGCCTAGAAATCTTGATCATATACGATCAATCGAGTATATGATCGATCGTGTGTACAGGGCTAGTACTCATCGGCATCACGATCAGTCGCTTTGAGCCTGGATAAGACTCAATACTGTAAATACAGGTTAGTCTTAGGATGATACATTCGCCAACCCACGATCGGTCGCCAGAAACACAGATGATCAATCGTGATGTTACTGGTTTTGTGTCGTTACTGTACATTAAATGTACAACGGTCGGGTTAGTGGAAACAATTCAAACATAGATGATCGATCTCCAAGATACAATCGATCGTGTGTTTTAGTGATTCAAAATTTTTTATGTTTGCCTATAAATTGATCATTGTTTGGACGTGAGTGAGGTCAAATTTATGACCATTGATTAAAGCTTTCAAGGGCCAAATACCACAATTAATCCTCACATTTCAAAGGCAAATCTTGTGGCTTATTCTCTCTTGGCAATTCACTTGAAAACCATTCAAGTATCTAATCAGTTTAGATTGAGAGAGAAGGATTAAACCCAATTCTAGGATATTGTGACCTCAATTTTCTAGAAGCCCTCCCAAGGATTGTGGTTGCTCTATACGGCGGATCGTCGGGATTGTACGAGCTCACATTGGGAGTGATTCAAGGAGCATGTCTACATTTGTAAGGTTATTTAAGGCAAGTGATTCTTTGTAAGATTTATACTTGAAAAATCATTATATCACTGTGAAATGGATTAAAGAGATTGTTTTTCTCTTGAACCACTATAAAAAATAATGGTATAGGAATTGGGTGAAAGTCCCAATCAATTGGATAAATAGAATTCCTATTCTATTGTGTAGATGTAATTCCAACGCTTAGTGAATTTGGAGATAACTCAAGGTTGGGTGAGTCTCTACAGTGGATGTATGTTGTTTAACCGAACCACTATACATCTTGTGCATTGGTGTTTACTTGTGTGATTGTTTATAATTTTGCACACTTTTGGAAATCACACACTTGATTAATTATTTTTAATTCCACACTATATTTCATATTAATCAAGGAAATTTGAAAAAGACCTCAAAATTTGTGATTACCATATTCACCCCCGTCTAGGGTTAATCTGTTTCTAGCACAAGGGAACTTTCAATTGGTATCAAAGTCCTATGCTCATTTTAAAGACTTAATCATCCGAGTGATCCAAGTGCTAGAACCATGTCTATGTGACAAAGCCATGCCATCTCTAAACCACCTTATTTCGAAGGGTCAAATTATGCTTCTTGAAAAGTAATGATGAAAAGTTCTTTTTTATCTCCATTGATGCATTCATATGGGATCCAGTGTGTACTGGTTGGTCACATCCCATGGTTGAGAAAATGGATATGACCACTAGTTCCAAGACTATTGAGCTAAAGACTTACTCATCATGGAGTACAATTGAAAAGGCCTCATGCACTGGTAATGGTAGAGCACTAAATGCTTTGAATTGTGCACTTTCACCTAATGAACACAAGAGAATCATGATGTGTGAAACCGCACATGAAGCATGGGAAATTCTACAAAGAACCCATGAAGGCACCTCCGTTGTGAAGAGGTCAAAGCTCCAAATGTTGGAAGCTCAATTTGATGCCTTGAAAATGAGAGAAAAAAAACCTTTATAGACTTCTACTCTAGAGTTAGTGATATTGTCAACTCTATGTGGGCACTCGGTGATAGAATTCCCATTGAAAAAGTGTGCATAAAGATTTTGAGAAATCTTGCCAAGAGGTTTGAATCCAAGAAGGTGGCAATTGGAGGAATACCGGAATGTGGCCCAAATGAAAGTTGATGATTTTGTTGCCTCTCTACAAACCTTTGAACTAAACCTTGGACCACCAAAGGAAAAACCCATTGCCTTGAAATCTTACATAAAGCTAATTCCAGTTAAAGAAAAAGAGCTGGAAGTGGAAGAAGATCCAAGTGGAGAAATAACCCTCTTAGCCAAAAAATATTTGAAAATTTCAAAAGACTTAATAAAATGAAGAAATTCAGAAAGGGAGAATCAAGTGAAAATTTCCCTAAAAGACGTGAACCTCAAAAAAAAAAAAAAAAGATAAGAAAGATAAGGAACAAGAATCTTTGTGGTGGGAGAGGACACTACTCAAATGTATGTCCCTTGGAAAAGCCTAAGAAGGTTATGAATTCCACTTATGAGGACACCTCGGAATCGGAAAGTGATTCGGAAGAGGAAACTCAACTGAACGATGAAACACACAAAGGTTTCATTACTTCCATTGTTGGTAATGATGAAGCACCCATAATTGAAATGACGAATATTGAAAGTGATGATGAGGATGATGATTTTCAAACATCTTTCAATGCCTTTTACCTTGAGAGTGAACGATTGGCTAAAAAACTTGGATAACGCTAAACTTGAAAATTCAAAATTATGTAGCCAATTAAAAGATGTAAAAGATGAAAACACTCTCCTCTCTTCTCAATTAAAAACCTCTAATGAAGAAATCATTAAGTCAAAAGATAATGAGTAGGCCCTTCAAGATAAAATGGAAATACATTTTAAAGATGTTGAAAACTTATGGAAAATTAAAGGTAATCTTGAAGTAGAAGTTAGAAAATTAACTCATGAACTAACGGAAGTTAAAAGATACAAAAAAAAGTTCCAAGACAAGTTTACCCAAGGAGAAGAAAGATTAAAGAATCTTCTAAATTTGGGTAAGAAATTTGGGGATAGGTTGGGTCTTCGTTCCTCCATGGAAACCAATGGACCTAAGAACCAAATGGCCTTTATTAAGGGTAATGTGCCAAAAACCCCCAAGGGGAATTGTTTCTGTTGTCATAAGGTTGGACATTACAAGTTAGAGTGTAACCTTAGAAAGATGCACCTTCAAGAGAAGACCCTTAACCACCCTCAAAATGTTAAGGTTAAAAGTCATTCGCCAGATCCAAATGTTAAGCCTAAAATGCATCCACCAAGGCCCAATGTTAGCGTGGCGCCACCATCTCCCACCTATATCAGAGTGATAATAAATGAATATTTATGTGGAGAGAGAGAGAGAGGGAGCGTTATAACGCGAGCTGAGTCCGAAAACTCGACCCTCGACTGGCACAACCTAGAATATGTGTGGATTTAAAGTCCATGATAACATTGGCACGTGCTAAAACAATACAACGAAAATTTAAACATTTGTATATATAATAAGAGATCATATCTCAAGCAAAATTAAGGATTCCCCAACATAAGTCAAATACAAAAAGTAATATCCAAAACTAGGAGTTACATCAAAATATTACATTGAGTTACGGGGTTGAAACTCCGGGTCATTATAATACTGCCACCTTTTTGAAAATTTCGTTCCAAAAATTAGACGAAGCTTGGGTCTAAAACAAAACTATTCAAACAACTCTTGATGGTATCGATTCTAATTCCCATGTAGGTTCTTCATTGCCATGTCGCTTCCAAATCACTTTGACAAATGGAATTGCCCTGTTTCTTAGCACTTTCTGTTCCAAATCTATAATCTTGGTGGGATTTATCATTCATGCAATTTTTAAATGTTTTAAATTTCCGTTGTTTATTCTAGCATGTGCAAATGTTATTGTGGATTTCAATCCACGTACGTTCTAGGTTGGGCTAGTCTAGGGTGAGATTTTCGGACTAGGACCCAGCTCGCGTCGTGACGCTCGCCTGACTCCGTGAAATCTTCATTTATACTACTTTGATTACCTATTGGGAGGGAGGGGCGTTACAGTTTGAAGACATTTACCCCCAAAGAAGGTGGACACAAGGACTCCTTGTTAAGACAACTTGATCAAGTCTTGAAGGAGTTAAGGCATCCAATGTTTGGACCCCCAAGGTATGCCCAAAGGAATGTGTATGAGAGACCTAAATCGACCATTTGTGTACTTAGGAGATAGACCACCATCTAATCATGTTTTGTTTTGGTCTAAAATTCACTTTCATATCTTCAATCAATACAAATTGAACTTTATTGGCAAGTGAGTTCAAATTGGCCAATTCCTATGACATGAAAGAGGAATTGGTAACTACAAGCTTAGACTATGCATTTTCTGGATATTGTACTAGTCTTTCTTGGAAAACCATACATTCCTTGGAAACTCAGATTTTCAAGTAGTTTCTTTCAGTTTTAATATGCTAAACATGTTGGTTGTTTACATGTTTGATTGATGTATGGTATGTTTAGTTATCTTAAATGGATTTGATCAATGTGTTATGCATGAATATGTGATTTTTTATTTGATCAACTGCAAGTGATGTTTATGGTATATGTGATGCTTATCATGCTGAATATGATTTGTGTATATCAGTATTGTGTTGAAAAACTATGAGGAGTTTTCAAAAAAAAAAAAATCAGAATTTTTGGTAAAATCTATTTCTGGTATGGCAACACATCACCAGCTTGCGATGCTTCAGCAGAGCAATCAATCATCAAGTGACGATGCATCGACCGTATATAGAAATGTACTTAGGAAGTAAAATCCTGTACTAGTCATGGTGATCAATCGCCAAGTAACTATTGATTAGTAGGACGACAGATCATCAGGACGACCTATCGTTCGTGTCGAATTGGGCATTTTAAGTTAAAACCCTTGCACGATTGGGAAACCCTTATTACCCTCCTCATTCGATCGTCTTCCCCAAAATCCTTCTCAGAACTGAAGAATGGTCGTGCCTTAGCCTTCAAATTCGATCGTACGGGCGATTACTTGTTGATTTCCTCTGGAGAAAAAACTTCTTTCTCCATCATTAATCTCATATCTCATGGATTTGTGGGATTATATCGTTCGGGTAAGGCTCAATCTATCCTCCATTTCGTTTTTACCTTAGAAGGGTGTGTGGAAATCAAAATAATATGGCTAGGACGAAAATGCATGAGAACTATGAAACCCTCGTCACTGAAGAAGACCAAGTAGCTTTCTCTCTGCCTCCCAAGATGCCCAAGAACCGAAAAGGGAAAAGGATTACAAGGTATATAAGGCCCTCTCTAATTACTCTTGACGAAACTCCCATCTCCCAAAGTCCTAAGACATCAAAGAAATCAGTTGGCCATTTGGGTACGACAGTTAGTCTTCTCGTCAAAATGTCCGCTCATAAATCATCAAGTTCTTGTACACTTAGAATCCCGAAACTTCCCACTACAAGGCCTGGAAGTGGAGGGATCATTAGGGAACCTACCTCTCCCATTCGTCCCCAAGAGGAGTCTAGTGAAGAAGAAGAGGAATAAAATGTAGGAGGAGATGAAAATGAGGGAGAAGATCAAGAAGAAGGTCAAAGTGAGGAAGAGGGAGGAAATCAAGGAGAATGAGGAAACAACGAAAAGGAAAATGACGATGAGGAGGAAGAAACGAAGATCAAGAGAAAGAAAATGATCAAGATGATCAAGTGGTTAGAGAAAAATATTAGGAAGTAGAGGTAGAAGAAGCTGGCATGATGTTCCTCTTCTCATGCCTCTCACACCATACCCATCTTTTGAAGAGCTCAACATAGAGAGGACAACAATCCCGAAATATTTGAAAAATTCGGAGTCCTTAAGCACATAAGGAAGGCAAGATGGATTAACCTTCTCAAGTGGGGCGGGAAAATTTACCCGCGAATGGCAAAGAGGATGTTTTGCTCAATCAAACCCCATAAAGAAAAGACAAACTGGTTTTGGCTTAATTCCGAAACTTTGAGCCTATAGAGGTTGGCCTCTCTTTGGTTGCTGAGTTGCTTGAGATCCTTATCTTCAAGAATGGCCACTTGCCCATTGTGCATGATAATTGTAACACCCCGCCCTTTCCGAGATTTCAGAGTCTAATTTTTTTTTAATAATTATATAACAACACCGGAAGAGAGCGGGCGGCGTCACTAGAGAGCTAAGTTCGGACTTCCCAAGTCCGACCCTTAACTGGCCACCCATGTGTGCATGGACTAGTCCATGATAGATAATACACACATGGAACTATTCAAAAACATGCGGAATAAAAATAACTAATTGCGGAACTAAACTGATGCGGAATATAATCAATTTTATGTTAACCATACATTCTCTGATAGTAAAGTACAAGTCAAGTTTACTTTAAACTAAACATTTCAAATCATGTCAAACCAATCATTATCATAACTGTAATCAAACCATAGCAAGGTTACTAACTATTACATATCCATAAAATGTAGTTCAAATGACAGTAAATATAGTTTCATTCCAACAATCAAGTGCTTAGGCTTGGCTCCTCTCCAAGTCCACGACCTTCTCTTTCCCTTTTCCTTTTCTTGCATTATCCTCTAAGGATAGAATTAGGGCGTTAGACCAACGCGCCCAGTAGGATTTCCGATTAAGGCTACCACATAGTTAGTATATAAAACATGCATATATCATAGTATATCTGGTCATTAAAAACAGATAAATCAATAGGATTGCCAATGAATAGATGCAACATGTAAATAAATCTCATCATTCAAAATATGATAAATAATAGTATAACAATGTCTCATAAAAACCATCCCGAAAACAAGTGTAAATGTGGTTACAAGTAGGTAGGAAACCTACTGAAGATTAGCTTCGGTGTTTGTTCTTTTTTTTTTAAACTTCTCCCGGTCACAACTCGCACGCCGTTCACGTTCCGTTACCTTGTGATGTAACAGCAAGTCAATCATACTATGATTTTAAATTTCCATTCACATCTTAAGACCCAAAAGCCATCTTGTGGGGTTCGGCCATACCCATGGCCGAACCTCATCAACTTAGGATTTAACCTCCCTTTTCATTTGATCTCTCTTTTATTTAATCCTTATTAAACATCATATACTAAAAAAATACCTTGGTAGGGTTCGGCCATACAACATGGTCGAACCATACCACTTTGGTTTGGGTCCATATATCCAATCCTATGATCATTTCATCTTTGATCATTTCATCCATAATTACCATAATGCCACTATACTAACCTTTGTTTAATTTTCTTAAAAACCAAGGTCCACATCCAAACCACCTTAGTGGGGTTCGGCCATACAACATGGCCGAACCTCACCCATCCAAATTAGGTCTTAACTCCATTTACATCACATATAATGGTCCATGGGGTTCTCTTATCTCCAACCATTCCATCTTTAATACATGGTTGATCAATTTATATTCATAACTAAGCATAGATGATTCTTAACACAAAATCATAATAAAAGACCTACATTCCAACATGATCTTAATCCAAATACCCCATGAGAACAGTCCATGGGGTTCGGCCATGTATGGTTCTCTTTGGGTCAATCCTTCCATCATTCATACACAACTTAGGTTCAATACTTTTGACCATACACCTATGGTTCAGCCAACCAATGGCCAACCCAAAACAGTAAACTTATATTCATTTAATTCCCATAAAAACACCATAATCTTGTATGGTTTTTATCTCTCAAAACCATCAAAATCACCATATAATAATCATATGATTTCATGGGGTTCGGCCATACTCATTGGCCGAACCCTATGGCCTATACTTCAAACCCTTTTTAACAACTACTTTGCCTCATCAAACATGTACCAACCTTCATAGTCTTACATGGTTTGTAGCCTTCAAAACCATCAACCTACCAAATAAATTTCATGGGGTCGGCCAACTAAAGTGGCCGAACCCTATGGTCCATGTTTTTCCATCTTTTACACCTCATCATACAATTTTAAACCATTGATTAATTCGGCCATACATGACCAAATCATTACCTCCAAATCCATGATTTATAATCCTTTATCTTGCATCTTAAACAAATACAATTCTCCATCATTTTTGCATGGCTTTTAGCCTCCAAAAACCATCAAAATACCCACACAAATTTCATAGGGTTTGGCCATCCAAAGTGGCCGAACCCAATGATATCTTTTTACCACTTTAAACAACCTTAAACCAAGGTTTAGGTCCTTGATGAATTCGACCATTCCATGGCCAATTCATGTTCCATTTATCCCATTTTATTAAACATAATTCAATGGGAATACTTGCCAATTTCCTTTGCCTTTTGCTCCTTGCCTTCTTCCCTCTTGTTTCCTTCCTTCTTCCTTAGCTTCTAGCCGAATTAGTGCTTGATCAATGATGAGAAACACCACTAGCTGGTTCGGCCAAGAGAATGAGTTTGGAGAGAGAGAGAGAGATAGATTTCTAAGGTTTCTTGAAGACAAAATTCTGCCAAATGGATGGTCTACCTCTTTTATGAATCAGCCACTAAATCCATTCATTTCCTTCATAACTTCTTGATCAAACCAATGGGATATTTGGTGCCAACCAAGGCATCCCTTGGCACCAACCAATTTAACTTTTCAGCTCCCCATGCAATCTTATCTCATTCCCATTCAATTCCATTCAACCATGTACATGGAAACTACCATTACAAGTCCCCAACGTGTGGGACTTGTTTTGGTTTGTTTGAGACCAAGGAACCTCCTCAAATTCCATTTGACTCAATGGAAATAGGACCTCTTTGATTTCCATTTTAAATCACCCCAACTCAATGGCTTAACTCACCACATTAATTGCCATTCATTTATTACACTTGAGTCAACCCAACCATTTAATTTAAATGCAACTCATTCCAATCCAACTCAACCTGATTTGACTCACAATTGAGCTCACTCAAGGGTCCACACCGTCAGCCATGGTCAACATGGTCAATCCGACCCATTGTGTCCCCCATTTAGCTTGTTGACCCGTTTTGACGCCATGACCCATTTATGGGTTGTTTTAGCCATTTGCATTTGGTTTTCACATGTGCATCAAGCCTACCCATTTATGCTCCACTTAACTTCCAATCAATTCAGCTTAACCCCATTAAATTTGGGCTCACCCAATGGTCTAATAAGTCCATTATGACCCATTGGGTCCCAATTGGATCCTTTGACCCAGTTAACCATATTGACCCAATTTGATGTTCATTACCCATTCATGATAAATTGGCCCTTATAATATGTTCATATGATCTTAATTTGAACAATGGGGCCCACCATTTCCTCATTTACAATCACATTTATTAAAGTCACCAATCCAGTGGCATTTTCGTAAATATTCATATTATTGAGAAATTGGGGTGTTACAATAATTTTGAAACAAGAGAGCAGGATAAAATGAATTATGTGAACACTTTCTGTGGCAAAGGGAAATGAGTTGAGTGGAGGAAGAAGATTTTTCTTATGAAAGTCGATATGCTTCTAGAGTTCAGGCTATTGCACCTATTTTTTTGCTTGAATGTCTACCCCCAACATGGGAATTGAGGAGACCTGAACCAGTTCATGTTGGTCCACATGCATGCAGTTGTAATCGGGAAGAAATTTTTCTTGCCTACCCTGATGTGCAAGACAATCATCAAGTATATCAATTCTTCCATGACGAGTCACCCTCCCTTCTGCTACCTCACGTATAGGATAGCCTTGCATTTTAGAGTTCAGTCCTCCAAGAGAGATGTGCCCAAGTGTGTCTGACCATTCAATGCCTCAACTGTTTGGAAGTCACTTGGTAAGTCTTTGTATGAACAAATTCTTATCACTGTACCCTCCAAGTCTGCGACTCAAGCCTCCTCCTCCACCTCAGTCCCTGCAATGTAAGAAGAAACGACAGATGAAGAAGATGAAGAACCAGAGTTCGACCCAACCAGTCGAAGGTTCTTTGAGGAACGTCTTCAAGATCATGAAGATCGGCAGATTGCAAGATACGCTGCCCCAGAAGACAAGTTGGAAAGCAAGTTTGAACCCTTGGCCAACACTGTGAAGGAGACCCTTCAGAGCTTTTTCTCCTCCATGCCCTGCAGAAAGAATAACACTACTCCTCGTCTCTTCTCCTCCCCTCCTGATGGCACCTCTTAGGATAGTTTTTCTTATGGTTTTTGAAAAACTATATATTTTGGGCATGTAATTATTAATCTTTTGTAAAAAACCTTGTTGCATGGAATGGTACTATTTTATCAATGCAATGGTTTGGTTTATATTTTGGATTTGATGCCTTGTCTTTTACCTCTCTCTCCATGTTTGGTTTATATTTTGGGTTTGATGCCTTGTCTTTTACCTCTCTCTCCATGTATGATGTATGCCATGATACATACTTTCTGTTTATGTTCATGTGTATTGGATGTTATTTTTCAATATGGATGCATGGATGTGTAATGGCATGTTATGGTTTGGCTATTGAAGTTTGGAGAAGCACAAAACATGTGCTTATTTAGCCTTTGTCAATTGTTGACAAAATGGGGGAGAACCTTGAGAAGCTATTTGTTTGTGGGGGAGAGAAAATTAGAGCTTGTATGCTTGATGTATAGGGGAGATGCTTGATGCTTATATGAAGCATTGGAGTTTGGAATTTCAAACTCAAGGAGTAAAATGGAGAAATTGCAAGCTTGGTATAGCTTGGAGTATGAGGGAGATCATTGAAGTATGGGGGAGTGTGAATAAATGTAAATGAATGTTAGGTCCATGGATACATGTATTATGTTTGGACTAACATCATTGATGATTTTCTAGTCTTTGGTAGCTTGGTTTTGTTTACATGTGTTTTTGAAAATAGAGCAAGCTAAGCAAGAATATGAAGAAAGACTAAGAGTCCTTGTGTCTTTTGAATGTAATTTGTAATTTGTGTATTATTTGATTCAAATGATGTATAAGGGGTTGGGTTGACCATTGAGTCTGTAATTTATATCTTCTAGGTTTTGTCACCGATTGACAAAGGGGGAGATTGTTAGTGCATCGGCTTGCCTAGTCACTTATTTGTCAATTCCGTGAATTAGGTGAAGCATTGCGTTGAAGAAAGAAGCTCAAGACTCAAGATCTTATGCATTGGTTGAAGTGTGAAGACTCAACGGATCAACAAGGTATGAGAATCACAGATGGTAAGTGACCATAGATGACCTTTGGTGGAACCTATACCTTAGGTTGACCTTGCTTAGGCTTAGAGATCACATCGGGATAATTAATCAAGCCGAACATGTGGTTGACACCAAATCAGAACCGAACTTGGAAATATGAATACACTGTTAGGAGGGTGTCGGAGATCATTCGCCAGTGACAGGAGACGACCAATCGTGGTTTAGCGACCGGTCGTCTAGAAAATCAAAGGTTCTTGTTGGACTGGAGTGTTGAACACAAGTGGTCTCAGGAC
Organism: Chimonanthus salicifolius; assembly: GCA_013350335.1. NCBI lineage: Eukaryota > Viridiplantae > Streptophyta > Magnoliopsida > Laurales > Calycanthaceae > Chimonanthus > Chimonanthus salicifolius. Next base: position 27,697,120 of record CM023541.1, on the reverse strand, counting down.
GATACAATCGTGGCCACGATCGATCGTCTGCTACCTTGACGATTCAATCGTGTAGGTGATCTATCACTGAGACAAGACATTGGCCGAACTTAAATTAGGCCTGGAAATCTTGATCACATACGATTAATCTGGTATACGATCTATCGTGTGTACATGGCTGGAATACATCGGCATCACGTTCAGTCGCCCTGGGTCTGGATAAGACATAACACTGTAAATACAGTTCAATCTATGGTCGATACATTCGTTAACCCACGATCGGTCGCAAAGAAACACGGATGATCAATCATGTGGCACAATCAATTGTGTGGGAGGTTACCATTTTTGTACCATTACTGTAAAATTAAATGCACAATGGTCGGGTTGGTGGAAATCAATTCAAACATGGACAATCAATCACAAGGACACGATCATTCATGTATTTTTGTTATTCAAATTTTTTTTATGTTTGCCTATGAATTGATCATTGTTTGGAGGTGAGTGAGGTCGAATTTATGAACATTGATTAAAGCTTTCAAAGGCCAACTACCAAAGTCAATCCTCACCTATCAAAGGAAAATCTTGTGGCTTATTCTCTCTTGGCAATTCACTTGCGAACCATTTAAGTATCCAATCGGTTTAGATTGAGATCAAGAGAGAAGGATTAAGCCCACTTCTAGGATAGAAATTGTGACCTCAATTTTCTAGAAGCCCTTCCAAGGATTGTGGTTGCTCTACACTGCAGATCATTGGGATTGTACGATCACTTTGGGATTGATTCAAGGAGCATATCTACATTTGTAAGGTTATTTAAGGCAAGTGCTTCTTAGTTAGATTTTTACTTGAAAAATCATTATATCATTGTGAAGTGGATTAAAGATATTGTTTTTCTCTTGAACCACTATAAAAAATAGTGGTATAGGAATTAGGTGAAAGTCCTAATCAATTGGATAGGTGAAAGTCCTATTTTATTGTGTTTGTGTAATTCCAATGCTTAATGAATTTAAAGATAACCCATGGCTGGGTGAGTCTCTATAGTGGATGTAGGTTGTTTAACCGAACCACTATACATCTTGTGCATTGGTGTTTACTTGTATGATTGTTTATAATCTTGCATACTTTGGAAATCACACACTTGATTAATTGTTTTTATTTTCGCACTATATTTCATATTAATCAAGGAAATTTGAAAAAGGCTTTAAAATTTGTGATTACCGTATTCACCCCCTCCAAGGTTATTCTGATTCTAGCACAAGGGAACTTTCAGTTTCGAATTGAATATGATGAAAATTTAGATTGAATAGACTTCTTTATTTTTTCTAAGGATCTTATTTGAAGAGTGCAATGAGATATTTTAGATCTGGAGGAGAAGTATAAATTTCGTTCTTTCTAAAGTTCAGTTTGCAATGTTTATTTTAATGAAGTTCATGGATTTGATTTTTAGAATAATCATGAATGACAGATATGAATGCATGTTAAATAATTTACGTGAGCTGCATATTTTAGGCCTTTGGTTTGTTTATAAAATATGGAAATCAATGCCGTCTTGATTTTCTAAACCAATTCCACTGTAAATGTGTAAATATTTTGATTTAATTATTCATTCTTTATTTTTATTTTGTTTATAAATCTGATTCAAAAGATGGAACTAGGTTGGGGTTGAAAATAATTATTCTAATTAAATCTACCATTGTTGGTTTTAAATGATTTATTTCTAAATTAATTCCACCATTGTTGGTTTTAAATGATTTATTTCCTTAGTTTACCATCAATTTATGGTTTGCAATATCTTTTTCGTAATTCCATCGGGTTCAATCTCGCACTCATTCACTATATTATTCAATGGTTCGTATGTTTGCAAGTATAAATGTGCGATTACAACATTTACTAACAATCATATTGCAATTGTAAGTTTTTAATAGCCCAAAGCATTGGCAACATGCACAATATAACATTTGAACAAACTTTGACCACCATTTCAAGGTTATTCGATAAAGTGTACGTGGTTTCTCTCTCTCATATGTTGTCATCCTCACGCTAATTTTCACGTGGATGAGTATATCCACCATCCATTTTAAAATAACAAATCCAACTATTGTTGAGAAACTATTAATAAGATTGGTGGATACACTCATCCTCATATTTATATATACTTGGGCTGTGTTTGGATTAGGGGTAAATTTGACCAAGGGTTTCCCGAGGTTACCTTGGGTATTATGAATACCCTTTACTAGAAAAGGGTTTTTAAAAGTGGGCGGGGATGGGTAAAATCTTGATTTTTTACTTGGCACGCCCTGACCCGATGTGGGCTCAGACTATTTTTTAAAATAATAAAACACACTTAACAAACTTCATGGGCCTCTAAAAGAGCTCATCTAAGTTCATAGAAAATATCACACATTCTAGTCTTATAGAGATTCAAACATGTACCATAAGTTTCTCCCCAAATCCACCTAAAGAAATGAGCCAAGTTTTCAAAACTGAATATTTTCTAACTGTCAAGGTCGAACCCCCCACCTAAACAAATGAGCCAAGTTTTCAAAACTGAATATTTTCTAACTGTCAAGGTCAAACCCCTCAACCATTCTCGATCCCCTCGACCTACAATTAGTTATGTATTTTTGTCACACTCCCAAGTCGAGCCCCTCTACAACCTTCGAGACCCTCTATGTACAAAGAACTGGTTTTGAGCTCCTCGACAAGGTTCGAGGCGTCTGCTTGAGACGGCCCATTCTGTGTTGCTTCCAGCATGAGGCCCTCGAAAATGACAGCAACTAAAATTCCAATTTCTTTAATTTTTGGTCCATTTTTCCCAAATTTTTACACACATATCACCACAAGGTATTACATTGACATACACATGTCAGAGTAGCAATCAGATACATAGTAGTTTTTATATACATAGGTTTCTCATGCCAGAATAGGCATGTTTATTACAAAATCGAGAAAAACATGTATATTTAACAAGTTTCTCATTCATGGGTAAACATGGTGGAATCCAGAGATTCCATCTCCTAAAGTAATGATGGAGGTTCCTCGGTCCATTTCTTGGGTATATATCCTGCATTATAAGGGATGTGAGCAAACGACCTAGTGAAGAGAATATATATATATATATATATATAATATATATATTAACTGAAACACAAATGCAGTTGTAGCATTCTCAAACACAAAGTATTTATCTAACCATGGTTTAGCTCTACCATGTGTTCATTACCTTCCTTCAAACACCGCCTGCCCTTCATGTTATTTCACATTGTGGTTGCCCACTAAGCCTCATTTCAAACCAAGGTTCCTACTAATCCTCGTCGAGGTTCCCCACTAAGCCTCAATTGCATTAGGTCTCGACACGAACAAAATGCAGCAACTTGCAAGTGCTTTACAACTCACCTAGTCAAATTCGACCCAGCAGTCAACCATGACTCGACGGTCATGTGTGTGAAGGTAGTTTACCAAATTCTATCATTCATTTCCAAACATTACTTCCCTTAACCCAGGGACAGTTTACCATCCAAGATTGTCCTTCCATCACTCCATGTGCCCTTTTTGAATTAGGTTTCACACTGGAGAATACTTACCATCATCTGGTTTTGCAATTTCAATCTCAAGACCTTGATTATTCACATTTCAATCCCTGCACAAGCACTCCATAACACAATATTACCATATATGTCAATTTTGAATTGACTACTAATGCCTCGCACCTTCGTCCGATTCATTAAACCTATTAACCTCTAGACCCTAAATAGGTCTCATACTACATTTATAGACTATTAGGCCCCAGCTCCCTAACACCTTTTAATGCTTACATTTTATCATTAGAACAAAATACATCCCTTACAAGTAAGCGATGTTAGGTCCCACATTTTGGTCACACTTAGTCATTTCCATCTTTATTTTGTCCATGGGTCCCATTTTCGTCTTAGAGTTAACAGTTTTCAACATAACTTTGAAATAGGATAAGAGTTGAGTCTCATCACTGTTGTCCAGCGAGTGTTCGCAATAAATCTGTAAAAATGGAAAAATGTGTAAATTTTTTTGTTTATAAAAATACAAGCGAGATAACCCCAAATGCTAGTGTTTATTTTCCACAGGAAAATGGGGTAATGGTTGTAGCGCCCTCCCCCCCCCCCCCCCCCCCCCAAGATCAGAGTGATTATTTAAGAATATTTGCATGGAAAGAGAGGAGAGAGTGCCACGACGTGAGTCAAGTTCGAGTACTAAGACCCGACCCTCGACTATCCCATCTAGTATGTGCACATGGATAGAGTCCATTTAAAACTTTTGCAACACACTTTGGTAACCTGTAAAATCACACATAACATTTGATATACTTAATTTATCATAATCATTCTCATTTCATAAATTCACAATTCCAAGCAAAGCAAAGTATTGGATTTCCCATCAAGTTAAAGTGTCAAATAACATAGGGTTCACAAGTCTAGTTTTCCAAGCATCTAGGAGTTTACAAATAAATATTACATCTTCCATGACTCCTCAAATTACATGTTTCTAATCAAAATACAAAACGTGCTAAGACATCTCCAAAGTATCCGTTAGCGTTCCAAATCAAGTCTGGGTGTTACTTGGCCCGGCTTCATCGACTTTCTCAATTCCTACATCAGATTCTAAAAAGAAAGAAAGATTTGTGGGCTTAATCACACGCCCAGTAGGAATTCTCATCGATGTGGGTACCAATGTGTGAAGTTAAAAATAATCATAAGATAACATAAATACGTGGTGCATTATAAAATCATATTTGCAAAACATACCCATCCCACATTTGAAATTCATATCATAATCAAAATAAGAAGTCATGCATCAATCTCAAAATTGTGAACATATCATATCATTAATACACTTCCCAACTGTCTTATTAATCAACATGAAGTGAAATGCCATGGGTACCATGGATTCTATGCAAACCCGTTCATGCCCCATGCATTGAAAGATCTATCTTTCTCATTCAATGGTTTCGTCATTGGTCACTTATGTCAGTAGCTTTTCGTGGCATCCGGCTGGGAGCTACTACCCAATACTTAGCATTTAACTGGAACTATCGGGGGAGTGCTACCACCCATTCTATCATACGCAGGTTTCGGGACTCATACCCAGGAGCTTTCAACCCATCTTACATGCCCTCCTTAACAATACATGGACGGGACCAAAATGTATACTTTTGCATATAATTCGTTCTCATAAATATTAAATGCTCATGAATTCCCTTCCCTCATGAATGCATGAATTATGTGTGAGAAATCCCTTAACAATAACAAATCCATTTACATTTCTAAACAAGATAACATATGTATTAAATTCCATGTCTAAACCAAATCATACAATATATTTCATAATATTGAAATCCAAAGAAGATACATATATTCACTATGGCACTTCAATGAATGTAGGAAAACCTATTTGATTACAATGGATCGGTGGTGGGGATTGATCTTTGAACTTCCTTGCACGATGTAGGGGTTACTCCAAGTTCTTTGTTCATTCCATGCATTCAAAATGTAAACTTCTAATCATAATCTTGGATCATTTCATTTATTTGGGTCTTAATTAAGGCATAGCAATTATTTAGCGAGGGTCATTAAGATCCAAGGGGACCCAAATACATAAATCGCTTTAATTAAGCTAAAATCTCCAAATTTAATAACTGTCCTGCAGTACATATCGATTCTAGTCGATATGTCCTGTGGGACAAATTCTGTACATATCGACTAAGGTCGATATGTACACTGGGGTCGATTCTCCTCCCTTTGTTTCTTCGTTTTCAACCCCAAGAATACACATCGACCACAATCGATGTATATCCCTGGGTTTAGCCTGAATATCCCAAGTGTTTCTCTCCTTGCCTTCATTTCTATTCCAGAGATACACATCGACCAACGTCGATGCATATCCTTGGTTACACATTGACACTGGTCGATGTATACACCTGGGTTTTCTGCAACTTCTTTTTTTCTCAAGTTGTATGCTCCATTTTCCACATTTCTACTTCTGATTTGTTACCTAAATCATATTCTAAGTGTCCTAAGCTAATTTCTTAGTTCCAAATCACAAGATCTACTACATACCTTGGCGGATTTTGGACATTTTGAGTGTGGAGGAGATCCCTTGAGCTCGAGTCTCGGGTTTCTTCCTCTTCTCCCTTGCTTTATTATTCTATTGATTCACGGACTTCTCTTTTTTCCTCTTTGTTTCCAGACATGAGATAAGGAGGAGAGACAGTGAAGGTGAGAAGGACGTGAGGGAGAGTGGTGGTTCGGGTCTTGAGATTGAAGAGGGGGGCAGAAATGCTCCTCTTCTCTTCTTCCATTCGTTTCTTCTTCTCCGTCAGTTCTCTCATTTTTCTCTCGTCTTTATTTTCTCTCTTGTCTTTCTTTTCTCTCCTCTCTACAGTTGGGTTGCCCTAGAGCTGAAGAGGGAAAACAATGGGTAGGTGGAGTTTGAGTGTAAGCTTCCCTCATGCATTTAATACATGAGGTGACAGGGACAGGATGGTGGTTGTGCGATTTGATTTAGCAAATCTGGGCACAAGCGACATCATTATACATATTCATTCTTAGATAATACGATACGTCTCATCTAAGAATGCAAGCTTCGGGTTGCTTTACTACTACTGGATACATCGAGTTTGGTCAATGTATCCCTCTGTGTGACTCTAAAATTCCCATTTTTCTTCTTCATTCTGTGTTCTGGAAATCCCAGGATACATCGACAGAACTCGACGTATCCTACTAGGAATTCGAACTTCGGGTTGTACAACACTATCAAACACTTGTGTTTTTAGTCAAGCTATATTGACTTTAGTCGATGCATACTAAGATGTTTGGACACCTAGAGTACACATCGCCTCCAAGCGATGTATCCAGTGGGACGGAATCTATACACATCGACACCTGGAATTTCTAAATTTTTCAAATATTTGTTTCCACTATATTTCCTATTTATTTTTATAATTCCCCTTTAATTTTCTACACCATGCAACTTCCATTCCTTCTCAAATGCCCCGGTCCAAATATGTACATCATTCTCCACATTTAAATGTGGTTACACCGCATTTCACATATCATTTACACTTCAAGTGGAATACTCTACATTTCAACGTATTCCAGGTTAACATAAATAATATATCATGCTACTCCATTTCAATCATTAAGAGATAATCACATTGTTGTATAAGACTAAAAATCCCGGGTGTTACAATGGTTGTAAGTCTACTAATGCTCTTTCTAGTCCAAATTAAATTATGTTTGAGGGTTTAGCCATCCAAAACACACACCAAAAAAAAAAAAAAATTCCTATGTGCCTAGTCTCGTATTTCTCCGAGCGTCATAGGGAGTATTGAGAGTTCAGCCTAGAAGTACAATATAGAAAAAATTGTAAAATTACTCAGTGCCTTGTCTCATAATTCTCCAAGCAAGAGCTACAGAGAGTATTGGGAGATAAGTCCAGAGGGTACAGTGCAGAAAAATAAACACACAATGTCAAAAGTATTCACATATTGAGTCAGATGGGGTTAGTATATTTCCCTTTTTATTTCAGAAAGAAGAAATTAATATTTTGACAAGAAATAGAGTAGATTTTAAGATTGTAACTCAAAAATAAGTAAAAATATTATTTTCCCCTCGCTTTCCAAAACTCCAATTTTATACCCCCTTTTCACCCCATTTCACTTATAATCTTATCTAAATCTTAAAAATAAGAGAAAAAGGAAAGTTGTTATACCTTTCGAGAGAGTTTCGACGAAGTTTTGACTTTCCCTTAGAAAATCCATGAAAATTGGAAGTTGTAGAAGTAGAAAACGAAAATGGAAGAAGAATAAATGAAGAAAAAGATTTGTAGAGGAATAGTGAGAGAAGAGGATAAAGAAGAGGAAGATGGATTTCTTCCTTTCCTCCTTTGTTTTTAAGAACAGTCCCGTAGGCCTGCAACAGCGTAAAAATTTCCCATGTTCCCTGCGACTACAAACGTATGCTGGTGAAATAAACTTTAATTTTTTTATTTAAAATTTATAATCCATATAGTTTTTAATAATAATCTAACTCTTTAGAAAATTGAATATCTTTGGAGCAATTCAATTCCCCAGATATGTCGGGTAAATTTGCTTCATGAAAAAGTTCTAAATCTCGAAGTTTTGAAATCAAAAGCCACTCAATCCAATCGAAAACGTGTGTTGAAGTGTTTATGCTAAACGACGATCCACATTCAACGGTGGAGATTGAGCGTCCCACACTTCATTTTAAACATCTAAAAAATATGGAATGGTCAGCTAAAACACCGATTGAATATAGAATATTTTATGTAAAGTTTTGACTTCCATAAATACTTTAAAATTATGGTTTTACAAATAGGGATCTTTTAAGGGTTAATTTAGTTATATTTCTAGAAATAAAAAAGACAAACTCAAGATCCGCTAAACTCAAAAGTTAAAGGTAATGAGTGTGTGTGAGTCTGAAGTTCAAATACTCCGAATGAGTGTCTTTTCAAACAAGATAATATTAGGATCTTTGTCATGCCATGACCCAAAATAGGCATGTGACGTGGAAAATATTTTCTTTTTCGAATATCACACGTGGGAAACACACATCTGCTCACAACTCAAACTCAAAATCCATAAATAATCTTCAATTACCATTAACATCTCAAGGGGAAATAAATTCTCTATCATAAAAGTTATCAATTTTCTAGAATTTATTACAACAAATCCTCAATGAATAAAATGGTAAAATCAACGTTACCAAATCAAATCAAATAAATGAAATAAACAACTCAATATATGGTCTGTCTAAAGCAGCATAATAACTAAGCTCTTCTTATGGGTCCCTTGGACCCATCCGGTGCAACATTACCTGAAATTGTAAGTACGTGAGTACAAACAATACTCAATGAGGAAATATGCATGCTACACACCCACGCACCCACATAATAGTAATGTATGAAATGGAATATAATCATGTTATGCAACACTGTCCTGCTATCAATTTCATCAATGTGGAGACACTGTCCACCTAAGGATACCAATCTCATCAACGTCAACACAATGTTCACCCAAGGCTACCAATCTCATCAACTTGACCACAATGTCCACCCAAGGAAACTTCTATGGAACGGGCTGTCAAACATCATGATCCCTCGAGGGACATAGGCCACGACTTACAAGTGGGAGATCTCCATACAACATAGATAATCTACCTCACCCGTGTCCTTTCACCACGCTAGTGCTTATGTCAGCTCTAAGGTGATCAATATACGACTTACCAAGTTAGTACCGTCCTAGTATGGCTCACAAGTATCTAACCATGCTCAATACTCTTACTACGTTAGTACCGCCCAAGTAGGGCTCACAAGTATCTAACCCTACGTAATACTGCACACCAAGTGTACGAAATAGTCGTGAGAATGACCTACAACGCAAAGCATGTGAGCGGCTATACTCCTCAATGACAACTACAACAGTCGTGAGAGCGACCTACAGCGCGAAGCATGATAGGAGCTATACTTCTCGACGACAACCCTATATGACCAAGTCCCATAGCCGACACCATCGTTCCACTAGGGTTCCTTAAATCTAAATCCTGTCACACTAACCTCCTCTAGGGAGTGCGGACTACCACTAGTGGGGCTCAAACAAGAATAAGACGCATCACCGAGTCCTATATACCCTTTGGGTCTAATCCCAACACTAGTGATTCTCAATCTCATCATGCCCATTAGCACAACATCTTATCCTCACCTCCTAGATAATCTCCTAGGCACACATCAGTGAGTAATGCTAAATGGATCATATTTACAATTATATAGGCAACATATATGTCATTATCACATAATGACCATAATTTCACAATGATACCATCATAGTATATTCCATTACATTTCATACATTCAACATAATTATCACATTGGGCTATTTTAAGGACATGGACTACACACTAACCTTGAGATACACACATCGAGTTTATTTACACATATTCTTAGTCCTTGCAATTTATTCAACCCGTTTCATTGTGGTTTAACATCCTAAGTCCAATCACTTCCATTTCACCACATAAACCCAATTAAATTCATCAATAAATCGTCTCTACCCTTCACAAGGGTCTCCAACAAATATCACAATTTCTATCATCATAACAGATAATAGGTATGCTATAAATCACATAATATGGAATTTATAACATCTCATGCATAGCATAGGGCACATATATCCTATTATCATGCATTAAACACATCAATAATACAGTACATTCCTTAAATCAATGTAATAGCATACAAACATTCATACAATATGTGTGTAGCAATCCTCACCTCGAAAGTTATGATGTTCTGGGTTGATCTTCGAGTCATACCTCGACAGGTGCGGGGTTCGAAGGCTCTAATCATGTCAAAAGAACATAATATACCATTATTAGTTCATAGATTAGGCCTCAGCATAGTTTAGAAGCAAAACTCCCATATTTAGACCCAAGATTTACCCCTAATCTAGCTTAATCCCTTAAATCTAAGGGAAATCTCCAAATCCCATTAATCATCTCCAAGATCAAGCATATACCATTTTTTCCCAATCTTACTTCCCTTCTTATGGTTCTAAGTCCAATTTCAATTCAAATATACACCCAATCAAAGTTTCACATCAAAATCTCCAATTACTTTCATGTATTCCTCTTCAAATAAGGCCTAAAAGTCATCACATACTCCATTCTCAACACATCCCATTAAGATTTCATCAAATAAGAAGAAAGGGAAAGAGAATGATCATAGATCTTACATTTGGAGAGAAGGAACCGTGCAATGGGGTGCTACAAACGTAGGAAATCTGAATCCAATGCTTTTGGTGGGTGAAAATTGGATGGGAAGTAGAGGAGGCAAGGGTTTGCTGCTAGAGAAAAAATGGATGCTGAATGGGGAAGAAAGGGATGAAAATAAAATAATTTTGTGCAAATACGCACTTAAATATGAAACTTAAGTTCCATCGTAAGTTCGACCGACACAGTATTCATTTTTTTTAGGGCCCGTCTATTACAATCATAAACAAGTAAAGTTTAGGTATTTACGATTTTGCCCTTCCAAATTGAATGAGTCGATCAATGAGATATCGAGCTTGAATCAGGCCAAACTTGGACGTTTTGGAAAGCTTACTCCGTAATCTTCATGATTAATGGATCACAATCACACTTAACGACACAATAATTACACAATTAAGCCCTAATTAGAGTCAGGATATTACACCATTACCAAACAAAAGTAATGGGGGGTTACCCTCCATAACACTCCCCCCCAACCCCATCCAAACACAACCCTAGTATCCCCTAGTGGTAAAAGCCATTTTGTAGTGCAATTAGGCCCCACTCACACTAAACCCCTCTCACACCCTACCCTACCCATGAATTGGATCCCTACCCAGTTTGAATCCATTCTGAATTGATCTCATCGTTGAATTGAAATTCGTTTAAAGTTGCCTCCATTTTGGAACTCTTAAAGATTATGAATTTTTAAATCCAAATGGATCTAATTTTTTTTATGAGAAACATCATCTGAAAATATCTTTCAAATGGACCCCATCCTACCCTTTGGCCCCTACTCATGTGGGCCCACAAGGCCACCTGGGTGTTGTCGCGCATACGTGACATCACTCAAGGTGATATCTATAATGTTCCCCACATACCAATTTGCATGAACTTTGATACAAAATTTGGATTATAGGGTCCATAGTAGATCGAATGGATACATTCCCCACCTCACACCCAATCAACCTCGTGAGTTTCACTTATACCCACTGTCACGCCCCAAACCCAGATGTGAGCCCGGAACGTGACTACATTTTTTTTTTCTAAATCTAATTCAAATCCATATATAAAAAATCCATGGGCTTCTAACAACTCACTCAAGTCCAAAGAAAGAAGTCCCACAAGCACATGTGGACTCAAGGTAAGATCCATGACCTCACGAATAGGGCTTAGACATCATGACCTTGATGGGGTATTTTCACCTATCAAACAAGTTAATTGGGTGATAAGTTTATCATGGTTGGATAGAGAATTGAAAGAGATTTTCAGAATGCCCAAGAACACCCAAAACTAAGGTCGGGAGTTCAAGTGATGGCTATTTTAGTGAAATATGTTTTTGCTTTGAATAGTATCCACAACCCATCGTCCACGACCCATCGTCGACTCGAAACTCTGCATCTTTTAGTTTGCTCTCAGGCAGATACTATCGTGTGTGACTGGTCTGTCGTCGATACCTTGGACGACCCATCGTCAATGACGATGCATCATCCTTGACAACAAGGCATATTTTGCACACTTTGATTTTTTCCCGATTTCGACACTCAAAATGCCGAATATACAACCTATGTAACACCCCAAATTTTCCTTAGATTATAAGTATATTGGATTGATTCATTTGGATTGCGATTTAATGGAATTTTGAAATTAAAAGTTGAAATGGGTCAATTGCCCAATTATGACCCAAATGGGTTAATTACCCAATTATGACCAAATGGTTCAATTACCCAATTATGACCAATGGGTCATGGGTGAGCTGAATTTTAAGTAATTGGGTAAGAAATTAAATTAGTTGAATTGGATAATTAATGCATTTAATGCATTAAATTAAAGTCCACCTCATCAAGTGAGGTGGCATTGCCAAGTGGCATACATATCATCACATGAGAGCCAACTAAGCATGAATGCCACATCATCAAGTGACATGGCCAAGTGGAACCCCAAGTGACATGTGTCATGGTCGACCTATGTCATGGGTTGACTTGGTCAACCACAAGTGAGTTCAACTCTTGAGTTGAGTTAAGGATTTATTTGCTTGAGTTAAGTTAAGGATTTATTTGCCTTGAGTTGAGTTAAAGGTTTATTTACTTGAGTTGAGTTGAGAATGTGAAGGGGTGAGATGGTTGGCTTGTCTAAGTACAATGTACTTAGACACTAAGGAAGCCAAAAGATTCATTGGGAAGCCAAAGGGTCTCTTTGGTTTAAGCCAAAGGTCTCCTTGGTTAAACCAAGAGTCTCATTGTTTAAGACAAAGCATAATGAGAGGAAAAGGAATGGTTTAGTCTTAAACATAAAAACACAAGCAAAAGGGGGCTGCTCACACCCTTGGCCGACCCCTCCATTGTGAGCAAAGATCTCCTCTCCTCTCCTCTCTCTCTCCCATCTATACCTCTATGCTTGAAGACTTTGAAGAGCAAAGAAAGAAGAAGAACGATTAAGAAAGAAAAGACAGATTTAAAAGAAAAGAAAGAGATTGAAGTAAAGTATGTTTAAGATTTAATAATGTGAGAATGACTCTAAGGAAACCATAGGTTTGGCCATGGTGTGGCCGAACCCATGGGTTCCATAATTGGTTGGGATGGATGGCCAATTTATTACAAGGCCATGGAGTTGGAAATCCATCCAAGGGATGGTTATGGAATTGAAACAAAAGAACCCATGCTATGATAATGATATGATTGAATAGAATCATATGGGGACTGATTTTTAAGGGTTCAAAATCACTAAATTTAGGACTGGTTGTTGACTGATCTTAAGATCAGTTACTGGCTGATTTTAGATCAGTTTTAGGACCAGTTGATGGCTATTTTTTGGGACTGATTTTCAGTTTTTAAATTGTTAAATTTGGGGACTATTTTGGGTAGTGAAAGCTGCTACAGATGGGACTGATTTTCAGTCTATAAATTGTTAAACTTGTGGACTGTTTTGGGTAGTGAAAGCTACTACAAATAGGTATGATTTTCAGTCTATAAATTATTAAACTTGTGGATTGTTTTGGCTAGTGAAAGCTGCCATAGATGGGACTGATTTTCAGTCTATAAATTGTTACACTTGTAGACTGTCTTGGCTAGTAAAAGCTGCCACAAATGGGACTGATTTTCAGTCTATAAATTGTTAAACTTGTGGGCTATTTTGGCTAGTAAAAGCTGCAATAGATGGGTCTGATTTTCAGTCTATAAACTGTTAAACTTGTGGACTGTTTTGGCTAGTAAAGGCTGCCACAGATGGGACTGATTTCCAGTCTATAAATTGTTGAACTTGTGGGCTGTTTTGGGGCTAGTAATGTAACGCCTGCCCCTTTTCACCGAAAAATCAGAGTCTATATATTTTTTTTTTTTTAAATTTAAAGAGTGACAAAGGGCGCAGACGTCACGGAGCGAGTTAAGTCCGAGCTTCTAAAGCCCCGCCCTTAATAGCCAACCCTACGTGTGCGTGGAACTAAGTCCACGGAGAACGGTTCACATGTAGCAGTAAGTTTGCAGAATATTAAATTAAGTGCGGAGATATAATTGAGACTATCCTACAAATTGTAGATAGCAGGGAAAACCATTCATTTAATTACAAAGTTACCTCAAAATCATAATGTCCACAATAAAATCCAAAACATAGCAAGTACTCTAAATTATTACATTCCGACGAGGTAAGCTATTCAAATTACATTTCCAAAATAAATTAAATAAATTAAATAGTCTGCCTTCCCAAACTCCTAAGCTTGGCCTCCGTCTCGTCCTTCGTGTCCGCCATCTCCTGCATCATCAGCTAGGGTAGAAGTAGGGCGTTAGACAACGCGCCCAGTAGGACTCCGAGTAGGGCTAACACATGGATTAGTGGTAACAAAACATATAGATAATATCATATCCAAAACCATGCAATTTGGTGCAATGTCATGCAATGGGTGTCCTATGTCATGAATCCCACCCATCATCCATACCATCATGCTGCCATATCCCCCTTGACGGAAAAACCTCATCAAGATATAAATAATCACAAATCATCCCCCTTGACGGTAAAACCTCATCAAGGTGTAAACAATCACAAATCATCCCCCTTGACGGCAAAGCCTCGTCAAGGTGTCCCCATGCTTGCTTCTTGGTTGCCCCGACGGAGCATGGACTCCGGTTATATCTCATAATATCCCTCTTGATGGATGAAACACATCAAGATATCCCCATGCTTGCTTCTCGGTCGCCCCGACGGAGCATGGACTCCGGTTATATCTCATAATATCCCTCTTGATGGATGAAACACATCAAGATATCCCCATGCTTGCTTCTCGGTCGCCCCGACAGAGCATGAACTCCGGTTTCATTTCATCCTTCCCATACCATATCCCTCCCATGCCATGCATGAGATGTAGATGCCATATGCCATGTAATATATATGATCATAGTCATAAAACCCATCTTAAAACCATTACATGATTACCAAAATAAATCAAAGGAAAGACCATCACATAATACTTAATCCATGACCAAAGTAAATCAAAGGAAAAACCATCACATAATACTTAATCCATGACCAAAATAAATCAAAGGAAAAACCATCACATAATACTTAATCCATGGCTTACAAAAAGGTAGGAATCCTACCAAATACCGACTAACGTCCTTTCTTTCGTTTCCAGTCCGATAGACCCGGTCGCCGATCGCGCACCGTTTGCGATGTCCAGTACCTTATTATACATTAATAATTAGTCCATGTTTTTAACCTTTTAAGTCCATTAATCACACCTTAGCGGGGTTCCGCCATATACCTTGGCCGAACCTCACTAACTAGGTTTTGTGGGTCCCATTTAATCTATTAAACCTTTTAATCCCATAAGTCTTAAAATCAGCCACCCTAGGCTTTATTAATCACATACTTAAGGTTACCATAATTGCACTTAAGTCCATGATCATTTCTCATGGAGTTCTTGAATTTGGCCATTATTTACAGTTTTGCCACTACCTCTTTTTCCATGGTTAATCATTCACTTAACCATGTACATCTTTATTCATAATTGATCCATACCCTCAAGTCCATTAGCGACCCATTTAATCATGTCATAATATCATTAAAACAACCCTTTTTCTTAACTTAATCTACATTAATTAACCACATACATAAACCCTTTCTTAGCCCATAAAAATGACTTATAATTGAATCATCATTCTTAGCCACATCTTGAGTCCATAATTGATCCATCAACCATATCACAAGACCACTTACCTCAACCATCTAATTAACCTAATTCCATTAATTCAAGCATATACATACACATTAATCTTAGACCAAAAAAATGATCTACAATTGGGTCATGGGTTCGGCCATACACCATGGCCGAACCCATGATGTCTCTTTCTCCATTTTTCTTGGGTCCATTTACATCATTTGACTCCATCACAAGTCCCTCCATTGAGAGAATCTAAACCATACATTTAATTCATCATTCCTTAATCATTATTTGATACATTTAGGGTCCATCAATCTTAGCCATAATTCCCATTTCTTTTCAACATTAGGTTCATCATTTGGAGTTCATCAACATTACCGATTACATTTAAAATCCATTGAAGTTGCCAACATTCCTTCATCCTTACTATGGTCTAAGTACTTCTAAATTCACCAATCATTCTCCATGGTTTTTATCATTGTTTCCACCCCTTTTAAAATTCACTAATACCCATTCATTTAAAACCTTTATAAATCATTAACCCCTTTTCATAGCCTCCATTCTCTAAATCCATTAAAATTCTCACACCATGAGAAGGTTCACATCATGCATTTCCTCATTTACAATCCCTTTAAAATTATTACATTCAATCATTAAAAACAAACTAAAATCATTAATCATCCCTTCATGATTCTAACCCTAAAAACTCCATTAAAAATCCTTAATTACCTACCATGGTTTTCTTCATTAAGTTCCCTTTAAAATATACAAACATTTGACCCTTTTTAAACCTCCAAATTATTAATGCATTATTCCATATCTTCCATCCTTCTAAACCCATTTAAAACCACCATTACATCACCATAGGATTTAAAAACATTCTATCCCTAAAATCTCCCCATGGTTTTATTTTTTAGAACATCATTTCCCACACTTAAAATCCATTTTAAACTATCACCATTCTCAACCATTTTTCCCTCCTTTTACACCCTTCAAATTTACAAACACATAACCCTAGGGTTCATAGGTTCACTCCCATCTATGCCTTTCAAGGCCATAAAACCATTTACATTTTTATGAATTTCTTCATTTAAAACCCTTTCAAAAATCACTACATTTGATCATAAAAACTCTAAAAATCATAATTATCTTTCCATGGCTTTCATTCTTTACAACCCTAATAAAATCACTTAAACACCCACCATGGTTTTGACCTTAAAAATCCCATTCCAATTTACTTAATTACTCACCATGATTCCTTCCAAAAATTCCATACATCCATTGCTTAAATAATTTAATTACATAATGTCCTTAATCCATTTATTTTTCTTAACCCTAATTTACCCATTAGGGTTTTGTCCATTTTTCATCCTTCCATAGGATGAATTTGAGATCCAAGGCCTATGATCATTTGGCCACCATCAAATCTAATAAGAATGGATCCCAAATCTTAAATCCTAAAAATTCAAATCTCTTGTTTAGGAATTACTTACAATCCGACGTCTCCTCCGGCTTTTCTTCCTCCTCTTGATTTCCTTAGCCTCCTTTCTCCTTCTTCTTGATCTTTGGTCGGCCAAGATGCTTGATCAATGGAAAAACATCAAGGCTTGGGTCGGCTAAGGTAGGGTTATGTTTGAGAGAGGGAGAGGAGGAGATGGTGAGAAAGAAGATCCCAAGCTTTGATCTTGGAGTGGTGGACCATGCTTGCACTTCTTTCTTCTCTTCTTCTCTTCTTCTCTTCTTAGTTCTCTTCCTCTCTCCCTTGGGTGTGTGAGGGACGGCTTTGAGAGTGCAAAAGAGGAAAAGAGTGAAATGAGAGTGAAAATGGAGAGAATGAGATGAAAACTCATCTTATCCTTTTGATTACTTAATTTACACACAACCATTAACTTTCCCACCAACCCATAAGATATTTTTCATGCTTTATGGTGGTGGTTGGGATAACCACCACCAAGCCAACGTTGGTGTTAAAGATAAAATGGCTTTTGGTCTTCCATCTTTGACCACCTTTTTTATTAGCTTAATTAATTAATTAAATTGGATCATTAGGTTAAGTTAATTAATTTCCACTTAACTTAATTCATTTGCTTAAATTCCCTTCATGCATACACCCATGGTTGACCAAGGTGGCCGGCCCCACCAATCCTTGGTCCACACGCCACCTCACTTGGTGAGGTGGAGGTGGGTCCCATTTGGCCATGTCACCTTGATCTAATTAAAATTAACTTAGGTGATTTTTCACATTAATTTATTCAATCCCTTCCAACTAATTGGATCTCCATTGGGCCCATGGCCCAATTACATTCTCTCCTATCCATTTACCTTAGAGCTTAAATCATTTTGACCCATTGGGTCCCGGATGTGCATTGGGCTCAATTTGACCATCCTTGGCCCAATTGACCATCATTGACCCTTTAAATGAATTTAAATTCAATCCATGGTCCATTGGGCCATACTTGGGCCTTTGTCCAATTTTTGATCCATTTACCATCTACTCTATCAAATTTCTCAATTTCCATCATTAAAATAAATAATATCCACATTTTTTATTGATTTAAAAATTCAGGCTATTACAAGTAAAGACCCACCATGGTGGTTCGACTATGATGTATAGGTCGAACCCTAGCCTTGGCTAGTGGATAGGTTATATTCATTAGGTTAAGTACTAAAGATGGAATCCATGTTTTAATGTGATTAAAGATGAATGATTTCTATGGATCACTTTGTTTAAAATAACAGAAGGATTAAAAAGAGGGTAAAAAACCAAAAGATAACGTTCAACCATGTTGTATGGCCGATCCCCATTGATGGTTTTCTATGGACATAAACACATTTAAGGGAAAGAAAGTGGAACATAGGCCATGTTATATGGCCGAACCACATTGAGGGATGTTTGTTGAACATGAATACACTTAAAAGGAAATGGGACAATAGGGTTAGGTCATATTGTATGGCCAAACCCCATTGAGGATCTTAAATGGGTTAAGGACAAGGAATGCATAAATGCGTTGGGAAACGAACATGGAACTTAGATGGAGATAGGGATGATGAAATTGAGATGGAAAATCAAACTAATATGTATGTTTGAACTTGATAAGGTAAAGAGGTTCGCAAAAGGATTGTGATTCGTCTCACGTGACAGTTGGCGTTACCCTTGTAAGATAGTATATCGTACATTGGTAGGATTCATACCTTATTGAGAACACAATGGAATATGATATGATACTGGTTTTTACTTCAAATATGATGATTAATTTGATTATACAAATGGTGTATGTTTATAAACTGATTTTCAAATGATGTGATATGTTTTAAATGAAATGGCATCCTTGCATACATTTCCTCATGCATGGCATGGGAGGGAACATAAATGACCAGCAAGCCAAGTTCTGAGCGGTCTGGACATGACTTGGGCTTGAGACTAGCTTGTATTAAAGCTATGTGAACTATTGAAATTTGGCCTTGTCCGGGATTGGTAGAAATAGGTACGGCATAATTTGGGCCAAAGAGCTCTTGGAAAGGTCCCGAAATCCTGCGCAGAGGGAGGAGTTCACATTCCATCGGTAATTACAATTAATTTGTGGATGGGTACACAGTAACCTAGTAGTGCCGCCACAAAACACTGCGGACGTAATTGGCCAAGTAAAACCTTATATAGAAATTTATCAAGGAAACCATTGATATTTATTTATGATGTGATTTGATATGGATATTGGGTGAGAGATCATTAAGCATTGACACCCATGACATGACACATAAGTAAGCATGATTATGATATGGACATCATGCATTGGTTTACCATTTATGAGGTATTTAGCAAGTATGATATATCTATCTTGATTTATAATATTCATGTGTACCATTACCCTACTTGGAATACTTACTGGGGTTGACTAATGCCCTACCTCTACTTTATAGATGATGGAACAGGAAATGCCAAGGAGAAAGATGTAAGACCGGAAGGGAGCAAAGTGTAGAAGCTTGGGAGACTGGAGTTTTTAATTACTAGTTTTGTTTTCAATAATGTATTTGGAGACTTGTATTTTGGATTGTAATAACCTAAACTATTTTGGGACACCTTAGACTTATTTGCTATGGTTTGATAATCTTACGTTTTATTTGAAGATATATGGTGATTGGCTTTCTTTGCCATTTGATGACATGAATATGAATAGTATCTTATTCATATAAATTATTCTGCAAGTACTTAGAAAAGCGTGTGAAATGTTTAAGTGGACTTAGTCCACGCACACGTAAGGGTGACCAGTTAAGGGTCGGGTTTTGAAACTCAGACTTGATTCGAGTCGTGACGACCCGCTCCCTCACTTATTTAAAAAAAATATATACTTGATTTTTAGCAAGTGAAAAAAGGACAGGCGTTACAACCTAACTCCCAAATTCTCATACCAACACATAGGTGTATAGACATTTATGACTTATACACAGGAGTTTTAAACTCATAATAGGTATGTAATTGCAAGATTTTGAAAATCTAATATCCGGAAATCACAAGATATAACATTTTACGAATTTCACAGGTTTTACATCCAAAATCACATACACATATCCAAATTCAAACACCATAGAATTAACAAATCATAATATGTACAAATGACTTATTCATAAGGTCTTTGAGCTACAAGTGACTCTAAAATCCAAGATACACATCAAACCAAAATAACTTAGAAATAGGCTCGGCATACAGACACCCCCAAAATCTGCCAGCAAACACCTGCATTTCGAATTCTTAGTGGAAATTACGTTGCTGCCCTTCCGCGTGGAATCGTACGATTGAACAGACAGTTCATTTTCACTTTGATCGATCGATCTTAGGAGTATACAATCGTGTGATTGATTCCAGGGATCGTGTGATTGATTTCAGAGATCAGTGCGATCGATTCCAAGAATTGTCCAAGCAAACCTCCAAATGGAGTGGAGAGGGATTTTCAAAATAGGTCATTTCTCGACCGATTTTTACAAACAAGGTATTAAAATTCATCTACTCTGAATTTTATGAACTCCGACACTAATTTTAAGTGAAAAGGGTATAGTTTTGGACTTAAAAAATCGTACTCAAAGAATTAAGGAAAAATGATCTTCCCTCTTAATTCTTTGGATATAATTTTTTAAGCCCAAAACTATACCATTTTCACTTAAAATTAATCCCAGAGTTCATAAAATTCAGAGTAGATAAATTTTGATACCTTGTTTGTAAAAATCAGTCGAGAAAAATTAATCCCAGAGTTCATAAAATTCAGAGTAGATAAATTTTGATACCTTGTTTGTAAAAATCGGTCGAGAAATGACTTCTTTTGAAAATCTCTCTCCACTCCATTTGGAGGTTCGATTGGACGATTCCTGGAATCGATTGCATGATCCCTGGAATCGATCGCACGATCCCTGGAATTAATCGCACGATTGTATATGCCTAAAATCAATCGATCGAAGCGAAAATGAACTGTCTGTTCAATCGCACGATTTCACGCGGAAGGGCAGAAATGTAATTTCCACTAAGAATTTGAATTGCGAATGTCTGCTGGCAGGAAATGGGGGTCTCTGTATGGGTAGCCTGGAAATAAAGATATTCTAAGTTCTAAATCCAATAGCTTCATAATCCAACTTCTAGACTACCATGGAGGGATCTTCAGCTCCCTCTTCCAGCCCATGTCCTGTATTGCAAGGGATGTGAGCTCTTAACCCAGTGAAAAGAGTTCAACAATACACAATATCATAAACATAAGATAATCACAATTTACAATGCATTTTAAACAACTATTGAACATGTGGCATTTGTTCTTTTCTACTAAAAAAAGTATCTTTTCATTCTTTGACACATTGGAATATCCCACTCAACCCCATGAGGCATCCCACTCAACCTCGACTGTACAGGTCCAGAGTATCCCCACTCAACCCTGTCGAGGTATCTCACTCAACCTCGACTGTACAGATCCAGGGTATCCCACTCAATCCTGTCGAGGTATCCCACTCAACCTTGAATACATTAGGTCCTCACACGGACAAAATGCAACATCTTGCAAGAGCTCGACCCATTTTACACATGTAATAGTGTACAGTTTAATACTTACACCAGTCATCGAATTTTCCATACACATGAAATAAATATAAATCTCCATATACCCTTTTCACGAGGGCTTTCCAATGGACTTTCACCTGGTTCGAATCCAGGTTTAACAACCCAGAATATTCACAATCATCACCTGCATAACCCTGTTAGCATAAGAATATCACATGCAGTATAATCATATGCATAATAATCACATGCATTTCCATGAACAATATATTCCATGTGCATGAATATTCATAACACAAACACATGCACAATCACATCCATGATTAATATATCAGTGGACATTCCATGAACTGTCCAAACAAACACACTTATCAACTTTTAGACATCTAATGGGCCCCATACTGCATTTTAGACCACTAGGCCTCGACTCCCCGACACCTTTACATGCTTCCATTCTGACAGTCAGAACTAATATCATCCCTCACAAGGAAGCAGTGTCAAGTCTCGTTCTCTGATTCCACTTGGTCTTTTCCATCCTTAAAATATCATAGGTCTGATTTTCAGTCTAAAAATCTAACAGGTTTACACTTTAACCATTATACATGTAAAGTTGCGTCTCCTCACCTTCTCCAGCTTGAATTTTCACCAAATTTGTAAAACATGGGAAATCCCATAAATGCTTATTTAAATCTAACACACTAAAAATATACTCAAATTAACTCAAAAGAACTCTTGTAAATATTTTTCATCTGAAAATCAGGGTAATATCTGTGAGTCTCCTATACTCTTGCTACTTCATTAATTCTGTCAGGAGTTAGCTGTCAGTCATCCAAAACACACAATAAAAGGAAAAATAAAATTACTCAGTGCCCAGTCTCGTATTTCTTCTTGGTCAGAGAAGAGTATTGAGACTTTGTCTAGAGTACTGAAAATAAATAAAGTACCTCAGTGCCCAACCACTTTTACCACCGAGCGACTTTAAGCATGATATTGATGGCTACCGAGCGACGTTTTCGCAGTGCTACTTGTGGAGAGTTTTGGCCCAGAGGATACAATGCAGTAAAGTAAACACACATTGCTTGAAAGTAAACACTCAAAAGTTAGCGAGGGTTAATCTTTTCTCCTATGTTAACTTAGAGATGAAAAATAAGGTTTTGACACAACCCAAAAATCATTTTTAAGAGGTCATTTTTCCTAAATTCTTAGGGTATGATTTTTTGAAGCTCAAAACTAACTCATTTTCACAAAAGATCAGTCCTGAAGTTTCTAAAATGCAAAATAGATAGATTTTGATACTTTATTTGTCAAAATAGATGGAGAAACGACTTCCCTTGAAAACCCACAAAAGTTCCAAAAACAGTTGCAGGAACCGTTGGAATGAAAGAAGGAAGAACGAGAAGGAAAAGGAAAGGAGGAAAATAAAAACAACGAATGGGAGAGAAGGGTTTTGCTTTTTTTTATCTTTCTCCACTCTTTTCTCCTTAAATAACCCACCAAAGTCGGCGGTTTTTCACCCACCTATCCTACGGCTACAGCCGTAGATGGGTAAATAATCACCTCTTTTTTATTTTTAGAAAAATCCAAAAATCCAATGTCTATCCATTTATAAATAAATTTCAAAACTATATAACCTCTATAGTTTAGAAAAAATAAATTAAGCCCTCTTAGTTTTCAAAATTAAAACACACCTATATATATATATATATATATATATATATATATATATATATATATATATATATATATATATATATATATATATATATATATTAAAACTCAAAGATTTAATTAAAATCACATAAATGCCAAATTTCAAAATTAAAATAATATTTTGTAAAAAAATCTACTTTTACAGTCAGTCAAATAATTTTGGCTGATTAAATCACTCTAAAAATTCAAAGGTGTTTTGACACTTCCAAATATTTAAAAGTTAAGTTTTTATAAAATAAGGACACCCTTGATAACTTAAAAATCACACTTCTAAAAATAAGACGGTAAAATTTTCCAAACTCAAAACTATAAACTGAATAATAGTATGCAATTTGACAGATCAAATATCATAGATTATTTTAAGGGTCTCGGCTAGAAAAAGTTTGGATAATTACAACTTTACCACCGTACTAAACGAGTTGGATCCACAAGCTTCCAAACTCGGATCGAATCAAACTTTGACTCTAAATAAAGCCCACCTATTAATCTCTCAGATTCACTAACCTACTAATCACACTTCATCATTACTAATTGCACAATTAGACACAAATTTGGATTGGGGTATTACAAACACTAATTTGACTTTTAAGTCAATGGATCTAACTCAATAAATTTTTATTGCTACATAAATATGAAATTTTGAAAACTTAAAAAAAACATAAATTTTTCTATTCAATCAAGATGGAATTTATAGGTCTTATACACAAACCTAAGGCTTTTAAACTCATCCATCCATTTGGATTCAAATAGGACTATCAGGTCATTTCCACCAAAGTTAGTACAAACTAGTTTGTGAAGGATCGCTCCTAAATACATAAACATATATACAATACATACATACATAGGTTGTACATATATATCAAAAGAGAGAGACAGATAAAAGACATTTGGTAGACCTTTTATATTGGAGCCACTAAGGACCAATCCAAACAATGTATCCCTTGGCAACCATCCAGTTTTTATGCATTATTGAATTTTCAAAGCAAAAGATTGCATTTATTTAAGACTTAAAAAGCCATTAAATTTTGAATTTCTATATTTTTTGTAATAATGATAGGATGGGATTAAATGTTGCACACTTCTAATTCATTTAATGGTTTTTCTATTCATTTACTCTAGTGATTAGTATGCATGTGAATAGATACCTAAAAAATCGAGAACATTATTTCATCGTGCTATCAGGCAAGTCGGCACAGTTGAGAACTTGAGATTTAGGGGTAGTAGCTCTTAATACATCCGTTCTCTAAGAGGTTGGAAGGTGATTATGGTGACTCAGTGCACTTCCCCTTAATGTGATACAATCCTTTGAGGACCTTGTCCAAAAATGCATTGAACAATATCGATACCACTTTGATCATCCTCTGCATCTTGTGAACCTCACTTTCATGGCTATGTAATCTAATGAGAGCATCTCAAAATTTATAAACTGTTGAAGAGCCACGATGGTCCATTCCAACCTAAATATTCATGGATAAAAAGTTACGGAAATTTGTTGGGGAGCAAAATGATAGTTCCATATCGATTGTGAGAGAAAAAACTAAGGACTTATATAGAACTAGGTCACTCCACCTATCAGGTTAGTCTTTTAGACTGGAAGCCCAGTCATAACAGTCTTATCAGATCCAGGTTCCCAAATCATAGCATGTGCACTCAGGAATTTCCTAGCCAAATAGGATGGTTAGTGACGTTCTATCCGTCGGAGAGCCTCGTTCGAGGGGCAGAATGTTAGGGGTGTGAACGAGAGTCCCACATCGATTGTAAATGAAAAAAATTAATGAATTATATAAGACTGGTTCACTTCACCTATTAGGTTAGTATTCTAGAATAATAAAATTGTGGTAAAAAATATTAGTGGACCACTAAAAGGGCATATTGCATTAATATTCAAGGGAAGAAGGCTAAGGTTTAAATATCGGCCGATACATATCGTATCGGCCGATATATATCGATTTTTTAAAACCTTGAAATATCGGCCGATACGATAAGTATCGGCCGTACAGTTGGAATATCGGCCGATATGGGCGATAAACGGTCCCCAATATCGGCCCTAATATCGGCCGATATTCGAAAATATCGGTACTTTAAAAAAAAAAAAAAATTTAAAACACCGATACGGTTTTTCGCGGTTTTTACACGGTTTTTCGCGGTTTTTCGTGGTTTTCCGCGGTTTCCCGCGGTTTTCTGCGGTTTACGGTTCTCAGGGGTATTCGCGGTTTTTCGCGGTTTTCGCGGTTTTTTGCGGTTTTCCGCGGTTTTCTGCGGTTCAGGGTTTACGGTTCTCAGGGTGTCCACGGTTTTTTGCGGTTTTTTGCGGTTTTTTCACGGTTCACCACTATTCATCACGGTTTTTTGCGATTTTTTTACGGTTCCGATATCGGAGGAGAGAGAAAATGTCGATATCGGTATGAGAGATAAAATTATCGGCCGATATATCGTCCGTATCGGATATCGGCCGATATATCGGCCGAGCCGATTTTTTGACCCCTGGAAGAAGGGAGAGCTTGTCCAATTTTAAAATCTGAACGGGTGTTCACCGGGGAAAGACTAGAACCACCTGCTATAATCCTAGTTCTGAAGACCCAACTGGGACCTCCTTGAGAAGGATTCTACCTGGGTACAATCTTATTCTCCATCTGGATGATTGGTCAGCAAAGGCAACAATCTTGGAATTGTTAAAAAAAAAATCACCAGCCCACCAACAACAGTTACCTGATGCCCCCGTAAATGAACAAGTATTGTTCGACTCAACTCCCTGGAGCCTGGTAGCAACAATTTTAGGATTTACTCACGAGGAAGCACCGATCATATCTTTCACCGAATTTTTTTCCTTAAAAGTTTACAGTCCTAGCGTTTATAGAATCTCTTCAACTTTTTCTCCACAATTTGGATGAAATGAATTTATATTTTGATATGGCCTCAAGATATCCCATTTCAGCTCATATTCTTATATCCTTAACTGGTCCAAGCAGATCTAACTCAATCCCATAAAGCTCTACGACCTCACTGAGCGATTCAATTATTACTACACGCATTCATCCAATAAAAGATAAACTTACGATGTTTATCACTCTTGGGGATAAAAATTTTGGTTGATATATATTGGATATACAATTATAGTAGTGGCAAATGTAGTTGATAATTTGAACGTATCTTATCGACCCATATTAGCCATTTTCAAAAAACTTATTTTTTTTAAAAAAAAGACAATTTCAATCATTATTTGGATTTAGGGCAAAAGGTATTTGTCAATTCCCAACTTTTTAAAGATAATTCTCAGATTGGAGTTTCTCATGGAAAAAAATTAATGAAATGATAAACAAATGCTTACGGAATTAAATGAAGAGCTCTTGATGTGAATAACATAATTTTTAAGGTGCTTGCAAGATTTTTCTAATATTTAATATTTTCATGAAATTTAAATTTTTTTAAGACAAAAAAAAGGTATTTGAATTATAACAAAAGATACATATCATAGTAGGATATTACAAATCATGAATTTCATATTAATTTTTTTAAATTTTTTAAAAATTTCAAGACCTTTTCAAATGTTAAAGGACGTATGCTATTTAGATCCAAATTTTGACTCTTAAAGTGATGCGGAGCACCACAGCCAGTTTCTTTATTTAGACATTAGTTTTATTTAACATTATTTTATTCCATTATTTAGATTAGGTAATTCTGGTATTATTTGAGGGTATTTTGTGTTTATTTGAGAGTATTTTGGGCATTTTAATGTAATACAGGGTATTTTAGTCTTTTTGTTTTCATGTAATGAGTATAAATACATGATGTAACCCTCGTTAAGGGATGGATCAATGAAAAAAAAAAATGAAATTTGCTTTAGAAACCTTGTTTCATGCGGATGATGCGTTGGTGAGAAATCAACGAACTTTGGAGAGAAGCTAAGAAGGCGAAAAGCCACGAAGGTGAGAAATCTCCAAAAACAAGAAGGTGAGAAGCCTTTCTTTATCTAGGTACTCTTCTCTATCTCTTCTATCTCTCTTATCCCTCTCTTTGTTTTCTTTTCTTTTCTTCCGAGAACAAGAAGCCCTTAAGCCATCTAATGTCCCAGAACCATCCCAGATATGTTCCAGATCCATCCTGACCTGTCCCAGATCTATTCCAGATCCGTCCCAGAGCCATCTGACCCATCCCAGATCATCAAAAACATGTCCCAGATCCATCCATTTCACTTCCTGCTACCACTATCATTTCTTAATTTGGTTTGGTAAATTTATATAATTATTTACATTAGGTTGTAAGGACTGGTGTGATTATTTGTCAAATTTATGTTATTCAATTGCTATTATTAATTGATTGATTAATTTCAGCACATTTTAGATTTCGAGTGTATTATTTTCATCTCTTTTAATTTTTTAATAACCATATTAGGCATTTAGGATTATCCTATCCCTTGTCCTACATCAAATTTGGTATCAAAGGCAAGATTAAGTTGTTTCCTTAAACATCTGTGGTCCTAGATTGCATTTATTTTGTGAAAAAAAAAAAAAATTTCTTTGTCATCATTACATCATTTCTTTCACTCATTGCATTTAGAGTTAAGTCACAACATATAGTTCGAGTCCATTCCTTACTTGTGAGCCAATAGGTTTTTTATTGTGTGTTCCTGTGTATGACCACTAAGAGTGGAGTTAGTTACCAAAGGGATTCTAAACCTCTTAGAGATTTGTTAAAAGAACAACCCTCAGCTTGGTTCATTCAGACCTTCACCCAGTTGACTGAAATCCATAGGGTTGCCACCCTTACAACCAGAGTTGAAGTCCTAGAGAGCAAGAAGTTTAAGCTCAACCCTGTACAACCCATGACCACCATGTCAAAGCCGGATGTAGTATAAAAAAGGGACAAACAAAGTGTTTACACAACAGCCCAATCTAAGTCTCTACACGTTATCACTGTGAAAGAATTCAAGAAAGAGACTAGCGATGCCTCAGTTGTATTTGCCCTCGTGTCTAGCAAGACCTCTCTTAAGGTTAGTACTGCGTTGCAAGTGGTAGTAAGCTCCAGTCATTCAAGAATTCAATGATGTTGTCTCATCTGATTTGTCAAATGAATTACCTCTCATGTGGGACACTGAACATGTCATTGATCTTGTCCCTGGGACGGCCTTAACAAATTTGCCTCCAACATTGAAAACCTCCGATAGGCCATCTGAGTCCGTACATTCATTTGCACCACAGAGTTATGATCCGCACGCTGAAATTAAAAGTCAAATTAATATAAACGATGAACAATATAAGTTTGTTGTATATATTCACTATAGGTCAAAGGAATTTGATGTGGATGATCATGTGGAGGACCTCAAACCATGTCTAGGTCCAACACCTTCACCTCTAAGCCCCATCCCGCATCAGCATGAACCTGACCCACATTTTGGCCTTCCTGATCCATTCCATGATTCATGGCCTGCACCTGTCCAACCCACTCAACCTGTACCTTCCTTATCTTCCTTGTCACCCAAGAGAGAGGAGATAAAATTTATCTTGATAGAGGAAGTTGTTTCCACAGCTGCAGGAGGACATTAGCTATATCCTATGACGTGGAAGTCCAGGCCCATGACAAATGTCACTTGGTTGGCTGAGTGTGAGCTACAACTTGCTCCAGATTTACTGGAGAGATTGAGGAGTCTTGTCTCATCGAATGCACATTTTACTCATATTTTGTTGTTGCCGCCATCCAGAGTTGATCATGGCATCAGTGTCAGATTCCCAGAATCCCATCGATGGTGGAGAAGAGGCAATCCAACATTCTTATTGTGGCTCGATGGTGATTTGCTTGGTTTACACCTGGAGGCCTCACGTGTGTGTGATTACACATTGAAGACCCACATTGGGAAGACGCGCACCGTGTAGATTTTGCTTTTTTATACCTCGAGTTCTTTCTCAGATGAGGAGATTAATTTATTTAGACATTACTTTTATTTAACATTATTATATTTTTTTTATTCCATTATTTAGATTGGCAATTCTGGTGTTATTTAAGGTATTTTGGGTATTTTATGTAATAGGGGTATTTTAGTCTTTTTCTGATGTAATGAGTACAAATACAATATATAACCCTCATAAAAGGATGGATTAATGAAGAAAAATGAAATTTTCTTTGCAAACCTTGTTCCATGTGCATGATGAGTTGGTGAGAAATCAACGAACTTTGGTGAGAAGCTAAAGAAGGCGAGAAGCCATTGAGATGAGAAATATCCAAGAAAAAGAAGGTGAGAAGCCTTCCTCTATGCAGTTACTCTTCTCTATCTCTTCTATCTCTCTTTTTGCTTTCTTTTCTTTTCTTCGGAGAACAAAAAGCCCCTAAGCCATCTGCTTGTCCTAGAACCATCCCGAATCTTTCTCAGAACCGTCCCAAAAACATCCCAGATCTATCACAAGTCTATCCTAGAACCATCACGGATCCGTCCTGACCCGTCCAAGATCTATTCAGATCAATCCCAGAACCGTCCTGACCTGTCGCAGATCATTCAAATCTCGTCATAGATCCGTCCATTTCACTTCCTGCTATCACTAACCTTACTTAATTTGGTTTGGTAAATTTATATAATTATTTACACTAGATTGCAAGGATGGTGTGATTATTTGTGTCAAATTTATGTTATTCAATTGCTATTATTATTGGCAGCACATGTAGACACCCGGAAATCCTGCCCCAATACACCCGATTTCAAAATTTTAGGTGAAAAGACCGTTTTGCCCTTTCACTTCCACTTCCGCCGAAACCACCGAAGGAAATGTTCCTTCGGACGGACGAAAGATCGACCGAATAAGGAAAAGAAGGCAGTGGGCCCCACCGTTGATCGAAACCCATGGTCTTCCTTAGCCGTAGATAGGTGGGCCAGGGGCGATCATAGTGGTGTCCATCCTAGGATCAGAAGTGTAGGATCCACTTGGATCTAACAAAAAAAATCCAAATCATGGGTTTTCGGACGCCCGAAACAACAGCCGAAGAAACTAGCCAGAGGAGGGTCCCACCATACTCCGATCAGAGATCTAATGGTACAGATGGATAGACCATAAAAGAACAAAATGGGTATGGTGGGACCCACGAGCAGAAACCTTCTCCATCACCTGATCCAAGGCCGAGAAGAATTTGGTGCCGCCATATCTTCTTCTCAACCTAAGATCAACTGATGGAGAAAGTTTCTGCCCGTGGGTCCCACCATACTCAATCCACCTAGGATCAACACCACCATGATCGCCCCTGACCCACCTATCTATGGTTAAGATGACCTAGGGTTTCGATCAACGGTGAGGCCCACGATTTTTTTCCCCTTCCCAGTCGATTCGGTGGTATCCTTCTAACGAATGGAAACCCTTCGGCTGATTTCGTGCAGTGCCACGGAAATGGAAGCGGAAGGGCAAAACGGTCATTTCACCCAAAATTTTGAAATAGAGTGTATTGAGACAGTATTTCCGGGTGTCTACATGTGCTGCCTTATTATTTGACTGATTAATGTCAGTCCATTTTAGATTTAGAGTGCATTATTTTCATCCATTTTAATGTTTTCATAACCACATTAGGCACTTAGAGTTACCCTATCCCTTACCCTGTATCATAAAGTCTAATACTCTATAAAAAAAAAAAAGGACAATTTTTTAACAAAAATCTGCTCACACCAATTTTTCTATTTTTTCTATCTTCTCTTAAAAAAAAAATAGAGAAATCCAGCAAAGTTCCAATTCTACTGGTTTATAGATTTTTATCTAGAATTGCTACTACAGAATTTCAAAACTTGAAATTTTCAATTTTACATTCTCATACCCTCACCAAACATATAATGGATATTACAGGAATACTAAAATTTTCAATTAGTACAATTTTTTTTTTGAATAATATGGTTAGTGATTTCATTCAAAGAAACGGCCATAGCCCAAAAAATGGAAAACAAGGGAGTGGGAGGGAAGATATATAAGCCCACTAGGGCTGCAACTCGGGTCGGGCAGGCCGGGTTTTAATAAACCCAACCCTAACCCAACTCACACTACATTGAACCCAACCCGACCCGACCCGAATCAAAAACCCGATTTAGTGAACCCGACCCGACCCGAGATTGTAATACCCTTAACCCAACCCGACCCGACCCCTTAACCGGACAAAACCCGACCCGAGTTGCAGCCCTAACGCCATGTGCAACGAGCAATGCTATCATGGTCACAACAATTTTTTTATTTATTTTTTATAGCAACCATTTCAGCAAATAATGAGAAGAAATGCTAGATTTTTCTTGTACATGGAAATAGAAAAAATAATAATAATAACAGTAAAAAGTAAAATTGAAAAAATTAAGACAAGTTACCATGGAAAATTTACATCATTGCCTAATAAACGAAGAAGGGAAAATGAGGTGGGCCTACCGTCGCTGCCGTCGCCGTCAGGGCTGCCGTACCAGGTGGCGGTGGCGGGAAACCAATGTGGGTTGGAGATTGGGTGAGATACGGAGGAAGAAGAGAAGAGGGAGAAGAGGGAGAAGAGAAAGAAGAGTAAGAGGAAGGGGCCGGAGCTGTGGTGGGCATACATTCTGCCGGTTCGTTGGGTGGGAGGCGCGCCACCCCCGCACTTGTAGATCTGCAACAAAAGAGCCGCTGCCGACACTAGTAGCCTCTCTCCTTCTCTCTCTACAGTGAAACTCTAGTGTAGGCCTGTGCTCTTTATTTTGTTGTAAGATTGGATATAGGGATGCTGCTAAGGGTATATATAAATAAACAAAAGTACAGAGAGAGAAGAGGGAAAACGAAAAGAGGGTGAGCCAGTGGCCCCCATTTCTTTATTTTGCTGTAAGATTGGATATAGGGATGTTGCTAAGGGTATATTTAAATAAACAAAAGTACAGAGAGAGAAGAGGGAAAACAAAAAAGAGGGTGAGCCAGTGGCCCCCATTTACACTTTCTATCTCGGGTCGGGTTTTCTCGGGTCGGGTATGATCGGGTTGGATTTTCTAGGATCGGGTCGGGTCGGGTTGAAATTTAAAAGCCTCAGCCCAACCCGACCCGAATTTCGGTCGGGTTTTTCTTTTCTCAACCCGACCCGACCCTATAATCCGACCATTGTAACCCGACCCGCATGATTTCTAGGGTCGGGTCATGCAGGTCGGGCCAAAACCCGACCCGAGTTGCAGCCCTAAAGCCCACAAACCGGGCCAAGAAAATAGGCCCAGAAAAAGTCTAGACAAACAGCCCTTCCCGGCCAAGTACAAAAGAGCAAAACAACAGAAAGCCCAAGATAATCAGGAAACCGCAAGATGCAGTTGCAGATAGGAAGAACCTGAAGACGAAGCAACAACGAAACGTCAGGAGCAGGAGAAATTCTTGAGGCGCCCATTACCCCACTGGAGGGAACCCGAACCAAGATGAGGATCTATAGCGTCACGAAGGAAGGCTGAGAGAGAGGAGTTTGCTTTAGCAATAGAGACATTAGATAAGCAGTGCAGGAGATGCTTAGTAGCAGATACATGGGTGTGGTGCTCCCAAGAGACAGTTTTTAGGCTGCACAATTCACTCAGCACAATATCGTCCTTCAATAGCGGAGGGTCCAATCCAAGGCCTTCAGATACAAGGAAGAGAAAGAGCTTTTGAAGGAACAGAAGCAACTGCAAGCCAGGGTCTTGGAGGTCTTCAGAAGGGGACATGTGACATAAGTTATCCTGCCAAAACAGCAAGCAAGGGTCCAATTGCTTCCCAAAAAGAGTCAACCAACATATTGCGAAAATAAGAAGGACAAGCACGACGGTCAGGTGGCTTCGGTGGAATAGGATGAAAGGGAGGGAGATCCAAGCAGCAGAGAATCTACTGCTGACATTCATAAGATCATTGTTCCTGAGAAGGAAAAACACCCTGTTCTTGATATCAGAGAGGATATCTAGCGCAATCAAAGTGGGGGGCTTTGCAGAATTACAAAAAATCCTTTGGTTTCTTTCATTCCAAGCATGCCAAATCAAAGCAGAGAGGGTGAGCCTAGCAGCGAGCGACTCAACAGGCCCAGACCTGGAATTGATGAGTTGTTTTATTTGATCCAAAGTGCCACTGTTGGCAGAAACAAAATAGAATTTCTTAAGATGATCTTCCAGAGTTGAACAACATAACTGCAATCATGGAGGTGATGGTCGGATTCAATAGCGTCAGAGCAAAGAGGACGCAAAGTGCTGCATGAAATGCCATATCTGAAGAGAAGATCCCTGGTCTTGAGACCTTTTTCTGAAGAAAAACCAACTCAAAACAGAGTGCCTGTTGACGTTGCCTCTGAACCAAATCAAATTTGCCCAATCAATATCAACCCAGTCAGTGAAAGAGGAGTGAATTGCAAAAGCCATAGTGAAGGTTCCAATATCATTTGCAATCCAAAGGATTTTGTCTTGAGTGTCAGTCAGCGGTAGCTTGATAGAGCTTATCAAATCCCTAATTGTGGTGGCTGGAAAGATCCAATTACCAATGCTAATGAAGTAGCTAACCTTCACCTTTGGCCCAAGCCCAAGGCAAAGATAGCATTGTTGCCAAACGGCTCTTTTAGAATAAAACCCAGGCCTATCTAAGGATCCAACCAAAACTGGGTATCATTGCCATTGCCAATACAATGAATAATGTGCTTCTTCGGTTTCTCTCTCATCTTGAGGATAGACCTCCAGCCCCAGGAACAATTTTTTGGAAAATTAGCCTCCCATATATTTTTCCTCCTCAAATATTTGGCATTTGCCTGAGAAGTCCACAGATTGGGTTTTCTAGTAACAATATTCCAGAGTTGCTTAATCAGACAGGCTTCATTAATGGAGAGAATAGAGCGGAGCCCAAGCCACCTTTAGATTTTGGAGATAGGAAGTTTGGCTAGGAAATTGTACGAAGATTCTTGTTATTCAAAGAGTTCCATAAGAAGTTGTTCATGAGCTTTTCAATCACTAAGATGCAAGCTTCAGGAAGAAGAAAAGCATCGGACCAATAAATGTGCATACAGTTAATAGTAGACTTGAGCAGCTCGAGTCTCCTCGCAAAAGATAGAGATTTGGCATTCCAGCGGCAGATTTTATTTCTCACCTTAGTAACTAAAGAAGCACAGTCAGCAATACGAAGTCTAGCAGAGAATAAAGGAAGGCCCAGGTACTTTAATGGGATTTTAGCCTCAGCAGTGCCAAGAACAGTCAAGATATCTTCTTTGTTAACAATAGAGACAGAGAATATAAGTTGACTCTTCCGAAGATTAATTGTGAGGCTAGAGAAGGAGCAAAATTTGTCTAGAAGCTTTTTGAGGACCAAGGCAGTGACAACATCAGCAGAACAAAAAACCAAAAGGTCATCGGCAAAGAGAAGAAGAGATATGGTGGTATCTTTGACAGCGAAGGGGCAAGAGACATCCCAGTTGACCACAACACGGTTAAGCGCAACAGACAAACTTTCCATAACAAGAGTGAAGAGAAGGGGGGAGATAGGGTCACCTTGCCTAAGGCCCCTGGAGCAGGTGAAGAAGCCCTTAGGGAGCCACTGATAAGAACAGAGAAGGCCGGATTTTCAACGAAACATTTTATGCAACTCAACCACTTGCTGTTGAAGTTCAAATCCTTTAGAATCCTATTCACACAATTCCAATGGACACTATCGAACGCTTTCCTGAGATCAATCTTCAAGCACATTTTGGGGACCCTTTGTTAGATGAATACCCCTCAAGAGATCATGACACGGTAGAATATTGGAAGAAATTTCTCTCCCCGGGATGAAAGCTAATTGGAGGAGGCTGACTAACTTGGGCAAATACGGCCTGAGACGCTTAACCAAAATTCTGGAGATCATCTTGTATATTTCGTTGGAGAGGGCAATAGGTTTGTAATCTTCCGGACAAACAACGGCACTGTTCTTAGGAATAGGGTAACAAAAGAAGCCTTGACTTGGTTGAGGAGCCTTGAGGAGTGGAAGAAATTCAAGATAGCAGTTGTAACATCTTCACCAATGATGTGCCAACGGTGTTTGAAGAAGACCCCATTAAAGCCGTCAGGTCCAGGAGCCTTGTGAGGATTGCAATTAAAGACCACATCTTCAATCTCAGATTTTGAAACAGGGGTAGTGATGTTGTTAGATTCTGACTCCATAAGCTTGGAATTGACACGGAACAGTTCATCATCAGAGTGAGAATCAGGAGGTTGGTAATCCACAAAGGCATTTTCAACTATGTCCATGTTCTCGCTGATGCTGCCATCACTGCAGATGGTATGCCTAAGCATGTTCCTATGTTGGCGCATTTTTATAGAGTTGTAGAAGAATGAGCTCCCCATCTCTCTCAGATTGATGCTCAACATTCTAGACCTTTGATGTAAGAGGCTTAGCTCAGTATCAAGATGTTGTTCTAAACTCATCCGTGCTTCTTGGATTGCATTGAAGTTGATCATGGAACTGTCAAGTTCATAGGAATTCTGGGTAGCTTCAAGATCTTTTCTAGCGTCAGCAATGAAAGAGCTGATCTTCAGTCTTCTTCTGTGCCAGGCCTTTTAAGGCTTTTTTTACTCTCTTCAATTTGGAGACCAGCTTGAACATAGGGGTACCATCAATAACAACATCCCAGCTAGAATTGACAATGTCAAGGAAATCATTTTCTTTGCACCAGCTGTTGATGAATCTAAAAGGCGATTTACTAGCAGGTCTATGGTTTTGAATTTGAAGCAGAATTCCCTTATGGTCAGATAGAGAAGGGCCAAAATAGTGAGAAAGAGATAGACCATGCATCTGAAGGAAGGATTGATTGATAAGCACCCGATCCAGCTTAGATTCGACTCTCCTGAAGCCATGCAAGGAGTTAGATCAAAAGAAAGAGGCACCCACAGTACGAAGATCCAAAAGGCTAGCATTGTCGATACATTCATTGAAATGGCTGACAGCATTCATATTAGGTGATGCGCCATCCTTTTTTTCCTTGGCCGACCTTATGCAGTTGAAATCTCCAATGAGAATACATGGTTCATCCAGAGGAGCACAAAAAGCCTGAATATCATTCCACAAAAGTTTACAAATTTGAGGGCAATTGGTGGCATACACAACAATCAAATACAGAGGAACTCGAGTGCAGGGGAGGTGGACTACACAAAAAACTGCTTGATCAGAGGCATTAATCACTAGCAGGTCAATATAATCCTTCCAGGTGATCCAAATTCTGGCAGAATTGCAGTGGGAGATGTTGCTATAATTCTTCCAATGGTTGGGAAAAACACTCAGAGCAGTTCATAGATATGGGTACATCTAACTCTACTCTCAAGAATGCAAAAAACATCAGAGTTGGTTGAAAAGAGCATATCCTTCACATCTTTTCTCATGTTGGGTCTGTTTAGACCCCACATGTTCCATGAGGAGATTATCATTGAAGGAGCTGTGTGCCTCCTGGCACAAGATTTTCATATGTCAAGCCCAGCTTCAGAGAACACGTTTTCATCTTGGAGTTGGCCTCGAAATGATAGTCCTCCAGTTCAGAAGTGGTTTCCAGATGTCTACCATTTTCAGTGCAAGTGATACCGTCTCCAATAGCATCATCTTCAACAAGGGAAGATAGAGCAGCAAATTTGTTCATGGAGATGGTAGGGGCATTGCCTTTGTTCTTCATAGATGAGGATGATTCACCAACCTTTAAAGGGCCCTTTCTTGTCCTCTTAACAACTAGTATTTCAGGAGCAGAAATCTCTTTCCCTTTGGCAGGAGAGGAAGGAATGGCATTTGCAATGCCCTGAACCTTACCCTTTTCAACCCAAACGCGCTTGATTTTTATGCCATTAGGACAATCAACCTGGGAGTGCAAGAAGGAATTGCAGGAGCTGCGGTTTTTGGTTTCCAATCATAATCAACCTTTTGGTTAATAGAGCCATAGGGTGTTTCAATCTTGATTGAATCAGGAAGGATATCCTTGGCAGTGATTTCGATACAAATGCGAGCTTGGGCCATGTTGGTTCCCTTGGCAGTAGAAAAATCCATGAATAAAGGATTTCCAACGGCACTGGCAAGCTTACTAAGAGTGTTTGTTGTCCTTGAGGCACCGTTGAGGTTGGGAAATTTGATCCATCGAATCCACTTGGTCTTTGCCTGAGTTCAGTGCTGAGATTCCAATGCTTAAGGAATAGAGGTCTGCTCTGGATGAAGTAGGGACCTCCTTCAAGGATCCTTTGGCACTCAGATTCATCAGAAAATTTGAAGAGGAAGAAACCATTAGACACAGAGAAAATTTTAAGTCCAGAAGGGGAGTTCCATTGCCTAAGCAGCCCATTTTTAACAGCCATGTACCAAGGTTTTTTCCCAAAGAAATAACCAACCAATGACGACTTACCTTGGTCATCTCCTTCACTGATTTCAGCTTCATTGAGAGCAACAGTAAAAGGCTTAGAGGAACCAGTGTCTTTTCGTTTGAGAGTCAAGGGGGTAACTTTCTGCTTTTTGAATAGAGAGGACCATTGTGCTTTTCTTGTAACCTCAACGTTCAGTGAAGCAGCATTGGTCTCTGTAGGGTTGGTAGCCGCCGCACCAGTCTGATGGGAAATGCTAGTAGAAGAGGGCCCAAAGAATGGGACTATGACAACTGTAGTAGTTTGCTTTAGCTGGATGGTAAGTAGCTTCTCAGGCTGACCAACGGCAAAGGATTGCTTTCAGGGAAGAGTCAGCAAAGGAACAACCTTTGCAGTGGTACTACCATGCTTTACACTTCCAGAAGGTGAAGTAGACATTTGACGATGTTGTGGCATTCCATCAGTGGCATGCTTCTGGCCCACTTTTTCATTGGTAGTACAGGACTCAGCCAAAAGGTTCAGTGGAGGTTGCGGGTGCAATTTGTCCCTGAGCATTGTGAATTACAGCAAGCTTTTGGGAGGGTAAATTTGAGCATTTGGAATTTACCGAATTGCCCCCATCATCTTCCTTTTCCTTAGCAGCGGCTTTGTTGGGACATCTAGAGATTGGTCCAGTTGGAGAAAGATATTTGAGTTGCTGTCGGGCCTCAAAGATCAATTGAGGGTTAGTGTCAATGGGAATCTCACAGCCATGTGAAGTGGTGATTGCAGCAGAGATGATGTAGAGCATTGGATTGATTTATTTATTTATTATTTATCTCTTGATGTATTTTTTATTTATTTTAGAGTATTTTGTCTTTTTTACACTT
Source organism: Chimonanthus salicifolius (assembly GCA_013350335.1). NCBI lineage: Eukaryota > Viridiplantae > Streptophyta > Magnoliopsida > Laurales > Calycanthaceae > Chimonanthus > Chimonanthus salicifolius. Next base: position 27,658,326 of record CM023541.1, on the reverse strand, counting down.
GTAGGTATTTTAGTCATTTTGTCATTAGGGGTATTTTGGTCATTTTCATGGTATGTTATTATAAATAAGATGTAGCCTCATTGAGGCAGAAGACAGTGATCGAATAAAATTTTTACCTTTGCTCCATGCGACAGTTGTGTTGGTGTAAATCCACGGAAGCTTGGTGAGAAACCAAGGGGAGAGAAGTCCACGGACGGTGAGAAGCCCTCCACCCAGGTATTTTCTATCCTTCTCTTCTTCTCTCTCTCTTCTCTCTGTTTTCTTCTTTCCTCCCAAACCCTAAGCATCTCCTATCAAACCCTAATCCCTTTCCCATCAGAAACCAGGCCTAAATCTAACCCTGAATCCCTCCACACCTTGTCATCACCCTTTAGATCCCATCCTTGTGCCTTTGTTTCCTTTCCAAAAGCCACCCCTAGCTGCCGTGAACCCTCTTTAACACCTCCCTTGCTTTCATTACCACTAGACTCCCTCCCTACCTTGTTGCCACCACCCCACCTGCCTCCCATCTTGCTGCCGCCCCTTCCTAGGCCCCAGATCTGCTGCCACAGGCCCCTTTGGATTCTCCTAGCCTTCGCCCACCTTTGTTACGCCCTCCCCTACTTCCACCACCTTAGTTAGGCCCTCCTAGGGCCATCGCCACCCCTTCAAATCTCCATACCCAGGTCACCCACAGGACCTTTCCGCCCTTGCCGTTAGCCAGTAGGGGCCTTCTAGACTGGTCGTTTGACCATACCGCATTTCCGTCGCAAGTCCTTGCATATCATCGTTATTTCCTTTACTTTATCTTCCCATATTTAAGACCTTAGACCTAATTTCCATCTCTTACCTACCACCACTTCTTTCATTTACCCCTTTTGACCGTGTCCATCAATCACCATTAATTCCCATCTTATTTCTTCTTAATTACCAAATCACCATTGACCAATTAATCCATTAAGCACATTATATTCTTAGTATTTGCATGATTATGAGTGGTAAATTTTATATTAATTAATTGCAAGTATTAATTAGAATTTAATTTCAGTCCATTTTAGATTTAGGGTGCCTTATCTTCATCCCTTTTTAATCTTTTCATAATCTCATTAGGCATTCAGGGTTACCCAATCCCTTGTCCTGCATCAAGAGATCATGGCGACCTTTTCTTCGTTAGAAGCAGAGTAAAACTCCTGTAAATCAAAAGCAAATTGATTCAGGTTACCACCCATGCTCTCACTTCCATAGAAGGCAATCAGTAATTGCTGTTATGTCGCATGTACAATGCTGCACGATCTTTTCCCATCTCCAAGAGCTCAGTTGGGACTTAATCGGGGATGCATTCATGTTTCTGCTTGCAAATATAACTTGCAATTAATTCCGTTTCTCTACATTGTCGGCGCATTTTTGAAACTTTCTCTTGAAAGTGCTTGTCCTCTCAATCTTGATCCCTTTATTGGCAGTGCGAACGAGACTTTCAGGTGCAGCTAGGGGGAGAGTAACCCCTTCCTTTGTGGCAGCAGCTAGTGCACTGATTTTGACTCCATCACCCCAGAACTCAGAACAGATGGTCTGCTCAAGGATTTCTGCCATATGTTTTAGATCCTTTGAAGGATCAGGAGGATCCTTGCGTGGCTTGGGAGGAGATTTTCGATTCTTTCCCATGATATCATCAGTGAAAAATGAAGAGGAGAAAGGAGAAAAAAGAAAGCAGAGAAGAAAAAAGAGAGCAGATGCCAGATAATACCAAGGATTTAGACACATACCACAAATTCAAAAATTCCAGCCAATAACGGGCCGAATTCCTTATTCTGATATATATTAGGCCACAAAAGTACATGACATATGGCCAGAATTCAGGATTCCAGCCAAAATTTTAATCCATGGCTAATTCTCATTGAGGTTAATCTTGCATCAAATAAAATGTGATTCATCATCATATCATTGTATCAGAAAGGTCATCCATCTATCTCGGGTGGGCTAGCATTCCGAAGAAATAATTGTCATTAATGGATGATCCAAAGGAGTTCTATACAAACATTTTCAAATTTGGAAAAGGAGTAAACTCAAAGGGGTTGGAGTGATGGCCAAAAATCCGTCACAAGACGCGGGAATCCTGAGTTTGATTTACAGTCCATCCCAAAGGGCCACTCTCCGTAGAGTTACCCGGTGTGTGGGGGTAGGGAGGCTTGCACTGTTGGGATTTCTCCTCAAATTAATCAAACACAATGGAAGCCAAAATCAAACTAATCAAACAATCAATCCACACAAACACAAGATTTAATGTGGTCGGGCCGAAGCCTACATCCATGGACAGCAATGGGTAAGTCCACTAAATCAAAGGTGATACAAATTCAAAGCGAGTCTCATATTTGTCCCTCTCTCTCCTGATTACATAACAAATCTTCTTTCCCTACAAACAAACCCACACAAGAGAGGCCATACGACCTGCCTCTCTTGCCACAAGTTCTCTCACCATTTTTCTCTCTTAAATAGAAAAAGAGCCAGCTATGGAAATAGAAGGAAAGGAGAAATAAGAAAGAAGAACAAAGATGGACTTTCTAACATGGAGTCCTAAATTAGAAAGTTCACTAATCCTAAACAAACTAGGTTTCTCAAATCGAGCCAACCCAAAATTCCCAACATGCACATGCCCTGAGGATTAGTTGGGTGCTCTAAGAAACCTGAACACTTGGTCATAAAAAAATTGGAAAAGGAATGGTAGACACCACCAATTTATCATGCTTAAGCCATGATATGAGACACATTCCTTAAGTGTATAAATCGGTAAAAGTATGAATGGATTTCTATATTCTTTCTAAAAATTAACAAAAGAAATCTTATGGCCTAAACCATTTTCCACCTCCCTCAGAGTCAAACATGGAAAACTAATTTAGATGGTGCTGAAAGTATGCAATGTTGGCCTCATGGTATCTTGATATCTCGGAGAAGCCGAGCTGCAATAGAGCCACACCTTCTAACTTCCCAATCACCAAATTTCCCTGTTTCCACCCTCACCTCATTGCCATCCACAACACCCTTGTTACTGGTATCTACACATTCCTCAACAGCACCACTATTATCATCCTCCTCATCGCTTCTGATATCACCACTGCCTGAAGTGCTAGAGTGCAAGATGTTTTCTGCATATCTTGGTTGAGTTTTTAATCCCATAATAAATAGCTGGATACTACCATGCTGGTACTTGCTGTCCATCTGTACAAAGATGATGAATGCAGTGAATTCCTTTTATTAACTGATGATACAAACATCAGACACAGGTGTTCATGACAAAGTACCTTTGTTTTTGGGACTGTTTTCACTTCAAAATTACTCTTCCACATGTCCATCATTTGTTCATGGACGTTTGTGGATCTGATTTCATAGCCCAACTGATAGAATTCCAGCAAGAAGTTAATATTGTGAACAGAGATTCCAGCAACAACAAGATGTAGTTTTTGAAGGGTTAGCAAGAACAGTTTACCAAGACTGTTGTTCTAGGACCAGGACAGCGCAAACAAGGTCTGCAAGAGTGGCTCCAGAAGATGCTCTGCATAAACCTTCAAAAACAAACAGCAATTCAATTTTTTTGACACAATTCAAATTCTGCATGAACTAAGGAATAGAATGTTATGTGATATATGATTTACATGAACCAGACTAAAAAAATGCCCACCAAATAAAAGCACGCATTTGACCATCAAACATGTCCTGACAGCAATAATGTACAGATGAACCACGGGATATGTGAGGCCTTACAATGGATGAAATATGATGGTTAACAAATTATGTACAATAAATATTTGTGATGTTGAGAATTGGTTTGCCTTTTGCTTTTTCATTTAGCAGACCTTTGCCATTTCACCTTTTTGTTCCTAATGAGTGAGAGGAAGGGGCATTGTTCCTCTTGTTTTTGCATCAACACCACCTTTTATGGAATGGAGGACACCAATGAGGAGAGGCGGGTCCCCATGTTTATCTAAACAAACTTGGTCAAATAAGTGGAATAAATTGGAATTACAAGAAACAGCCCAAGGTTGCAGAAGAAATGCAGATGCACTTACTGAAGCTATCAAGAAGTTCACTCATTGTCTCAACTTAACTACTCTTCTTGTACTCCAAAAAAAAAAAAATCCACAAAGCAATAAGTTTATTAGATTTTGTCATAAGAAATAAGGGCAAAGGTTAAAATACAGACATTCCACTCTTCAAGGACATGGAAGATATTGACTATGGAAGCACTCTTCTTGCCTGCCAGCACAGGGTTCCAAGCAAGTTGTTAGAGAGTTAGGATTTAAAAAGAAAAAAAATAAGGGGCACATGATGAATTGATTTTGAAACACATGGAAAAAGAGAAGATGGTAAACAGCAAGAGTGTGCCACATGAGATAATAGAAAAGGCACAGGTGTAATCTCTCTCTCTCAATAACAGATGATCTCATCCTTACCTAAACAAGGAATTAGAGACAACTCATCCTTACCCAAACAATGAATTAGAGAAAAAAGGGGGCTAACTCTCTCTCTCTTACCATTCACATCTTACCATCGCTTCTCTTATCCCTTATCACTATGCTGTTTTTAGTGTAAACCACCATCAAGGGTTGACTGCACCGCTGATGCCAGCAGTGGAATGATCAGAGCACAATGTATCAGCTAATGGCCCTTGATTTTAGAAAATTCTTGATATGTGAGCAGGTGATAGCACTTTAGTAGGCCTAAACTCATCAGTTAAAGTGCCTTTCATATAAGATTGAAGACCTCTGGAATGAAGGTGAGTAAAGATTCCCCTTTGAAACCTTATAGTAATAATTTTGGCTTTTGGTTGATTTTTTTAAGTATTCTAATCAATCCTCTGCAGTTTTCCGGGCTTTCGAGACTTCACGCATGTCTAAGATGTATGTGAGCCATAAAACAGCTTTGAGGTGGCTGGTTCTTCTTGGATGTGCAGCTGTCTAAGTTTGGCTTACTTTTCTATGAAGTGTCTTAGATTAGATTGTGTTTGGTTCAATTTGGCAGTCCTCTGATTGGCAGGGTTTATGATTGGTGCAGCATAGGTTGTTTTTGGGATGGATTGAGAATGTTTTTGATTTCCTTCCATTGTCATGGAAGAGGGACATTTCACCTATTTTTAGATGGATCAATTTTTAAAACCTGATAACACCTGATCAAAACAATATCAGTACAGGAGTGCCATCCTGAGGTCAATTACCGGATAGAAAAGATAGTCAGAAAAATAGAATGCCAAACATACACGTAAGGCTAACCCTACATGAGTGTAGGTTCACCAAAATCCAAAATGAAGCCTACAAAATTCTTTCAAAAAAAAAAAACCAACAAAATTATCTTAAAACCTAGAAACTAGCTGATCACCTTACATGACAACACTCACGAAATAAGACATCCAAAGAGTAGTATTTAAGGACTTGACTTCCCTTGTCATGTTCAAAAGTCTCATCTGCACTCCTCTCTCTGATGCTCAAGCACTAACATTTGCATAGTGACCTTTAATAATCAATCTGCACTCACCGTACTCTATAAAAATCTTTAAGGCTTGTGTAAATGCAAGATCTGCTCTCTCTCTCTCTCTCTCTCTCTCTCTCTCTCTCTCTCTCTCTCTCTCTCTATATATATATATATATATATATATATATATATATAGGGTTTCTCCTACACACCTTGGCTTACAACATTTTTCAATTTTTTTTAACATTTGTCAGTGTGGAGAGCTAATTGGATGGCTCATTTTGAAAGTCGATCAACAAAAGTACACAATCATCACCCTATATATAGATCAATTCTCCCCTAAAAGCAGTTCTCAGGAGACTTTCATGCAAACTTTGGAATATGGGGTCCATTCCCCCTTACCCACCCCACCTACTCTTAATGAATTGCAACCTACCCAATTTGATACCAATCTGACATCTAAAGCCTATTAATCCAACCTAATGAATTTCCAACATTAGATAAAATTGAAATTTTGAGGACATTAAAAAACATAGCTTCCTTTATCCAATCAAGATGAAATTCTATAGGCACTAGGCACCATATAGAAGACACGGCCTTTCAAACCCACCCATCCATGTGGGTCTAGGTGGGACCCATCAAGGGCATTTGCACCAAACCTAACTTGGTGCAAACACGTTTGTGGGGGATCGCTATATGTATATTCAGAAGAGACCTCTAGGAGACACCTCTATTAGAGACCTCTACGTAGGGCCCTCCAATGATGAATCCAAATCGTCCACACTCACCTACCCTCCATGAATTGGTATATATCCCAAACTGACACCTATCTGCCTTCCATACATTGTTCAATTTTCAAGGCAAAGAATTGTAGGTATCTAAGATAAACAATTTTCCTTACAGCCTTGAGGGGCCCACCTTGGCCCCAATCACACCCTTCCCTCTCCCACATCCACTTATCTCCAATGATTAGGATTTTTACCATGGTTGTTAAAATCTTACGATACACAATTCGTATCTTACGATTCATACGATATGATAAGAGGAACGATTCGTATCTATCAACAAATCTTACGATTCATATAATAATAGAATTATGGGGTTATTAGAAGTGTGAAAGCATGAAACATTTCGTTTTAATGGTTTTTAAGACTTGAGTTGATGAGCAGTTAAGACCTTTCAATTTTTTTGTGGTTTTTTAGTTCATTATTGACTTTTCACAGTATAGTTGGATTATATACTTATCTTATACTTTTGGGAGTTAGAGCATTGAAATTTGAGCTTCAATGAACTAATTATATAGAATTCACATAATATTGAAAGAAAGTTGGAGAATGCTCATATTGTTACATTTTAAATATATTTTACGTTATTTCATATATTAAATATTTTTTAGGGAAAACACTTATGAATCTTACGATTCTACGATTTACGATACACGATTTGCGATTCAAGATGTGTTAACGATCTACGATACAATTCGATTTTAACAACATTGATCCTTACTCAATTTGACCTCATTCTAAGTTAGATGGACTAGTGATCTAACCCCATGAAATTTACATTGTAGGATGAAACTAAACCTTCGGGGCTTTATAAAAACATGGCTTTACTTATTTGATGAAGGTGAATTTTGATAGGCACCCTATTCAAGCAATGATCTTTCCAACCAACCCATTCACATGGGCCCATGTGGAGCCCATATGTAGGGTACCACAATTAAGGCATTGGAGGGAATCTAAAGGTGGGGGTGGGGGAAGGAAGCGATCAAGATGAACACTGTGTTGGCTCTAACAAAGTACAAGAACAAAAAACACAAAGAAATAATTGATTTGAAGAGTTTAAATTACTAGAAAATCCACCACCCATGGCCAATCTACAAGCATGCACAAAGAAAACATCAAGATCCCTCCTTATATGCCTAATCTCTCCATAGTTAGGTAAAAGCTTCCATAGTGGCTTATTTTTTTCCTTTGTGTCACCTAATCGCATTAGTCGAATCCCCTTCAAGAATAAGCTTGATTTGAAAGTAATTACTGAAGATTTCCAATACCTCCTTGATTGCCAATAGCTTCACTTCATTAGAATCCTTCCTCCCAAAAGACCCCCTAAAACATGCAAGGACCTGACCATCTAAGATTCTAAGTTCTTAAGGAAACCACCAATCCCAATAGGCCCTAGTTTCCCCTAGTAGCCTCGTCAACATTGAACTACACTAAACCAAAATTAGATCTTTTCCATCTCTAAACTTCCTTTTTCCTCCTCCACTTTTCCAAGATAAACTGTTCAATCTCGTTCAATATTTGAAAGAAAGGTGAAAATAAACTTTGACTTACTTTAAATCCAACCTATAAAATCTCGCCTTAGTCATTTTGAAGGTTTCCTCAAATCAACCTCACCTTCAAAAAGCCTATTATTCTTCTCTTTCCACATAGACCAACAAACAAAAACAAGAACTACCAAAATGTCCTATTGTCCCCAAATGGACTCCTTCCCCAACTGATCATGTGGTCACCTTGTCACATAGAGAACATGAAATATCTGAATCCAAAGTATTGATTTACACCGAAGAAGGTTGCATCTCGTGAGAGCCATGACAAAGAAAGCAACCTAGTAGAAGGCCTCAATGCTAGTAGTAGTAAGGCCTTCCCAACTTGAGGCACACTAAAGAGAGGATGTGGAAGGAGAGAACAGGCTACCAACAGAGGATTTAAAATTTATGTCCATAGATGGGTCACCAGTCTCAAATCACTGGTCCTTTTCATCCTTAGCAAATGAAAACATAGTCAAGAATATAAAAAGAGACTAGATTTTCCCACCTCTACCTAGCCTTTTTCTCTCACTCCTTGAAACATGCTCTTCCCACCACGCCCCCCCCCCCCCCCTTCTCTCTTCTCTCTCTTTTTTGAGTGGTCTCCTCCATACAAGCACTCAATCCATTTTGAACTTGCAGAAAACAAGTCCATGAAACTTAAAAGATACGATTGAGAAAAGGATTACAACCCATGAAAGACAAGAAAAACAACAACATAGAATTAAAATCGAGCCAAGCCACAATAAAGCCTCAATACAAACACCATTAAAGGGAGAAGACCCTGCTTGGCTAACTCATCTGCCTTGGAGTTGGTAGAGATAGGGATATGGGAAATTCCACTGCTTTAAGATTTTAACAACCTTTCTAATTTCTTCATCTAGTAATTGCCACGAGCACAGACTACCTTTAGTCCATTAGGTGACATCGGAAAAGTCTCCTTCCTAAATATGCCCTTGAGATCAGCTAAATCATTCTTACTTTTGCCATCATAAAAACTTTGAGATCCTTATTGTAAATCGATATATTGCTACTTTCCATTTTAGTTTATATCCCATGTAAACTAGGCTTCAAAAGCTTCAAGGAAAGGACATTAAAAATGACATCTTATTTTCCTTAAAAGGGTTGACATGACAAAACCAACAACTTTTACAGGTTGCGACAATGAGCACTTAACAAGTATTCTACAACTCCTCTGTTTCTCTCTCTGGCAATACGTTTATATATATATATATATATATATACATATTCCCCTAAGGGACATCCCTCATGAGGGACAAAAAATTATTTTGCCCAAAGTTATGCCCAAATGGGGCCCACATGGCCCCCACTAACATCCTATACCCCCCTCACACCCGATCTTACCCCATGAATTGGAATCCCTACCCAATTTCAACTCATTCTAAATTGATCTCATTGTTGGATTGAAATCCATGCAATTCTATTATCGATTTTGGGACCTTTGAAAAGCATGGCTTTTGAAATCAAATGGATCTCATTTTTTATGAGTGGCATCATCTAGAAAATATCTTTCTAATGGACCCCACCCCACACATGTGGGCCCTACAAACTGTTGCAGGAAAAGGGATTAGGGTAACCCTAAATTCCTAATGTGATTCCCTAAGAATTAAGACGGATGAAAATAATGCACCCTAAATCTAAAATGGGCTGAAATTAAATCCCAATTAATATATGCAATTAATTAATATAAAATCTACCACAAATAACCATGCAAATATCCTCGGAATATGATGTAAACAAATAAGTGAAAGATTTAACAGAAAGGTGCCATAATTTTGAATGAAATATACATACATGGACTTGAATGAGATGACATATGGGCTTAATTACTAAGATAGGTAATGAATTACGGGAAATAAAGAAGGGGCGATGGGTGGAGACATTAAAAGGGGCTTACAGGCAACTGTTTTGGACCAAGGGAGAACTTGCGATGGCCTAAGGGACTTACAGGAAGGCTAAAATAAAGATAGATGGGGCCCAAGAGTATCACGGTAAGTATAAGGGACTAGCGACAGTAAGGGGAGAGGTTTAAGGTTTACAGCAGCAAAAAAAAGAAGGAAGGGATCACGGAAAGGGCTACAAGGTTCTCGTATGACTGCGGCAGCCCTGGGTGGGAGATTTAGGAGACGCGGCAGCAGTGGGAGGGTCTAGAGGAAGGGAAGACAACAAGGGGGAGGAGATTTGGAAGTGGCGATGGCTGTATGGAGGCTTAGAGGGGTTTGCGATGACTATAGGAAGGGCTACAGGGGTTGCGAAACAGATCTGGGTAAATCTGGCTGGTAGGAGGTGAAACAACAGCAAATCTGGGTTGGGGGGAGGAAGGCGATGGCTGTATGGATCATGAGAAGGCTCGGGAAGGAGTGGGGAAGGGGCTGCAGCAAGAAGCAAGGAAAATAAAGAGAAAAAGAAAAAGAAGAAGAAGACAGAAGAAAAGAGATAGGAAGAGAGGAAGAAGAAGAGAGAGAAGTAGAAGAAGAATACCTGAAGAAGATGTGGAAGGAGAAGGAGAAGATAGAGGAAGAATCATTTGTTAGCTTCACACCAAAGCCTCGAGGGGGGAATTCCACCATGAGCATAGGCTACGGCTCCAAGCGTTCCTTTTTTTTTTTCCCATTTCATTCCATCGTGTGCCTTAGGGTTAAGACCCCTTTTAAAACAAAAGGGTGAAGTTGGGCCTGGCTGCTAGGCCTGACTTTGCATCAATCCCCCCGTCTAAGAAAAACTCGACCTAGAGTTCTCAGATGAAAAGAAAGCATACGAAATCACATGTGTGCCTTCCCAGTGTGGGGTCCTCAAAGTGTAACTGCGCGCATGTGAGACAAATCGAACCGCACGTGTGCCTTCCCAGTGTAGGGTCTTAAAATGATATATGTGCACACATGAGGCCGTCAAACGTCATCTAGTTGGGCTGTCATCGAGCCACAATGAGAATGTTGGAGCGGCTCTCCTCCGCCATCGATGATATACTCTGAATCCAAAAGTGTCATCACGACCAACTCCCGATGGTGGCAATAGTTAGAAGATCTGGATCAGGTTATTGTAGCTCACACTCAAGCAACCACGTGACATTTATCATGCGCCTGGGCTTCCTCGTCACAAGATACTCCCTATAACCTCAGGAATGTGTGGAAACCTTGAGAAACTCGACCTCGAGTTCCAACGAACGAGAAGAAAGCAAACCAAATCTCATGTGCGCCTCCCCAGTGTGAGGTCTTCAATGTGTAGCTTGTGCACATGAGGTAAATCAACCCACATGCGCATCTTCCTCGAGTGGGGTCTTCAAATGATATATGCACGCGTGAGGCCTTCAGTCGACATCCAATTGAACTATCATCGAACCACCAAGAGACCACTAGATCAACTTTATCCCGTCGTCTATGATATATGTAGAAACCTGATCTATCGCCACTTGCATATCTCCCCGAGTGGAAAGAAGGCAAATCAGTTGAAGAGTAGAAACTCCGAAGTCACTCCGATAAGTCTGGATCAAGTCGATGTGACTCATCCTCTATCAATCATGTGGCGTTTGTCCTTTGTCGGTGCTTCCACTTGACCGAAACCTCTTGAAGATGTAAAAAACTCTTCCTCGTCGAGGATAGACTCTATCTTATCTCTCTCAAGTGACAAGGAATGTAAAGAAGGATAGGATCGGTGAAGGTTGTATAGGTGCCAGCCGGGTTTATGAAGTGGGCTCGGAAAGCCAATAGAAGGGTCAAGGTGATGATTTAGATTGAAGGGAGTTCTAGACTATGAGGGTGAGCTAGATGGTGGCACATGTAGAGGCTGAGGGGGGACTGTATTGGTGCAGTGGCATGGGTCATGGAGCGGGTCATGCTGTGGATCAGGCTGTGCGTTAGAAAGGCTAGTAGGAATAGGGTGAGGCTGTGGGTCAAGAAGGCCAATATGTGGAAAAGGGTCATGTTGATGTGGGATGGGGCTTGGAGGTGAAGGTGCTGGAATTGGAAAGGGTATGAGGTCCTCCACATGATCATCCACATCAAATCTCTTAGATTCACAATGAGAATCTGCAGCAAACTTATATTTTTCATCACATATATTAATGTGACTTTTAATCAGCGTGCGAATCATGAATGTACAGTGCAAATGCATGAATAGACTCAGTCAACTTGGGCGACACTTGCACAGGAGTAGGGTCTATGGATGGGGATGGGATGGAAACACACCTAACCAGGGCAAGAAAAGATTCTTTGTTCTCGTCATCATCACTGGGGTTTTCTTCAATTTCAACGATCTCCACATATTCAGTTTCCTGACTGAGTCTCACCCTTAGACTGTTCAATTTCAATGATCTCCACATATTCAGTTTCATGATCAATCTCAACCTTAGATTGCTCATCCAACAAGAGGGTTCGTTCCTCTTTCCTGACCCGAGTAGGGCGCTCATGAGGAAAATGCTCATAGCTTAGGCAGTGAAGGTGAAACGCTTGTTTCTCCATCTTGGTTTCGATGTTGACTAAGCTGGTATTAATGTCTTCTAGAATCTTGACAAGTTGTGTGACATCCATATTGGTTTGGTACTCTCAGCCACTATGTGTGGGCAAGCATAGACACACGAGCTACGATACCGCTAGACTCACGAATATGGGATAGACTAAATGCTATGCAATGATCTAAGTAGAAATGCAATGCAAATTCTTTTTATAAGGAAAATGCAACTTAAGACCCTGGGTGTTTAAGGAAACAACAACAAATTTGCTCTGATACCAATTTAATGCAGGAAAAGGGATTATGGTAACCCTAAATTCCTAATGTGGTTCCCTAGGAATTAAGAGGAATGAAAATAATGCACCCTAAATCTAAAATGTGCTGAAATTAAGTCTCAATTAATATATGCAATTAATTAATATAAAATCTACCACAAATAACCATGCAAATATCCTCGGAATATGATGTAACCAAATAAGTGAAAGATTTAACAGAAAGGTGCCATGATTTTGAATGAAATATACATACATGGACTAAAATGAGACGGCATATGGGCTTAGTTACTAAGATAGGTAATGAATTATGGGAAATAAAGAAGGGGCGATGGGTGGAGACAAAAAAAGGGGCTTACGACAACTGTTTTGGACCAAGAGAGAACTTGCGATGGCTTAAGGGACTTACAAGAAGGCTAAAATAAAGATAGATGGGGCCCAAGGGTATCACGGTAAGTATAAGGGACTAGCGACAGTAAGGGGAGATGTTTAAGGTGTTACGGTAGCAAAAAAAGGAAGGAAGGGATCGCAGAAAGGGCTACAAGGTTCTCATATGGCTGCGGCAGACCTGGGTGGGAGATTTAGGGGAGGCGGCAGCAGTGGGAGGGTCTAAAGGAAGGGCCGACAACAAGGAGGAGGAGATTTGGAAGTGGCAATGGCAGTATGGAGGCTTAGAGGGGTTTGGAGGTGAAACAGCAGCAAATCTGGGTTGGGGGGAGGAATGCGATGGCTGTATGGATCATGAGAAGGCTCAGGAAGGAGTGGGGAAGGGGCTGCAGCAACAAGGAAGGAAAAGAAAGAGAAGAAGAAGAAGAAGAAGAAGAAGAGAGAAGAAAAGAGATAGGAAGAGAGAAAGAAGAAGATAGAGAAGTAGAAGAAGAATACCTGAAGAAGATGTGGAAGGAGAAGGAGAAGATAGAGGAAGAATCGTTTGTTGGCTTCACACCAAAGCCTCGAGGGGAATCACACCATGCACATAGGCTACTGGCTCCAAGCTTTCCTTTCTTTTTTTTCCATTTCATTTCATCGTGTGTCCTTAGGGTTAAGACCCCTTTTAAAACAAAAGGGTGACGTTGGGCCTGGCTGCTGGGCCTTCGATGTTGGCCCTGACTCTACATCACAGACCCACCAGCACAATGTCGACGTCGTGTAGGTGAAAATGCCTATATATATACATGGGGCATTTCTACCCTACAAATGTATGAAAGAGGGCCTTATATGCGAAAACTCTTTTCATCTCCTCCACACGACTTAGCGCTTAAGGGCTTTTTTTATAATGTGAAAATAGCATTTGTGACCCTTTATCTCAACTTTGGTCCGAACTGGAGAAACTATGGATGATGATGAAGACCTTACCTACAAAGAAACTACCTTACACCAGAAAGGCTGCCATGAACACCATGCCATAATCCAAACTCAGATTTGTCCTCCATGTCATGTCTTTTCTCACAACACTGATTCGTTTCAAAAGGCGATCTTATTTTCTAGGGTTTCTCTTCAACATTTTTAAAGATTTTCCAATGTGTTTGCTTGTTTGGCCACACATAAATTGTTTTCTAGATTAGAATGACGCAAATTTTGATATCACCAATTAATGAAATGGACAATTATTGATCTTCTTGATTAGATATTGATTTTGAAATGTAAGAACAAATGGCGAAAAAAGATGCTTATGAAAGAAAATTAATGAGAAACCCTTTCATTAATCAATTGACCTAGCTACAACATGATCTCTATATATGCAATTACATGGGTTCTAGGCTTTGAGTAGCATTTTCTTCACTCATTTTTAGACCTTTGCTATTTGCAAGACAGCCCAATGCTCCTTCCCTTGACAACAAAACCAAAAATCAGGCCCTGTACAAAAGCAACCTTGATTCCATGCAATTCCTGATGATCAAAGGAATTTCGACCCACATTGCTTTGATTGGTGAGGATGTTGAAACAAAACCATTTCTTTAGATGCTGCAAAGGGCCCAATGCAGTCGTTGCTTATTATTTGCAACAAGCCTCTTCGACAAGCTACCACCGAAAGCAATGAAGATGATGACATACGTCGTGATTGTGTTAACATTTCCGAACAACAAAAGAGAAAGGAGATTTGAGTATGGATATCAAGAATAAAATGGCAGCAGATTTGAGAAGCAATGATTCCTTGGACAATGATTCAATGTGGGCAATGAGAATGGTTTTACAAGAGGATTTCTTCCACATCAGGTCAAAAAGGATACGAATGTAATTTTTTAAGGAATAATTTTCCACTGTGCAGAGCCAGCCATATTCAATTTCATTGGTTGGTAAGAATACCCTATACATATATCATGTTGCTTTACCTCACACGGAACAGCTCAATTGGTAGGCACTTTGGCTCAGGAACCAAAGTTCCCAAGTTCGAGTCTTATAGTCACCCGTTGTCTGTGGCTTACAAGAGGCTGCGTGCATCCAAAGTTTTACCCAACGCTCTCATACTCGAAGAGATGTAGGGATCTTGGGGTTCTCCGTCATAAAAAAAATCATGATACTTTGACAAACAAAACTAGTAGACTTCAAAGCTTCAAGGAACCAAATCCAAGATGAACTTTTCTTTTTCTTGAGATGGTGAGATGATGCAAGCTAACAACCTTTAAGGTTAGTTATTAGTTCAAAATAACAATTAGCACCTACCAAATATGCTACAAACTGTTATTAGTTCAAAACGACCTTTTTTTTTCCAACTATTATGGTCAAAAGATCAAAATTTATCTAGGGGAGATGTTTTTGTTTCGTGGGGTCCTCTAGGGAGGGGATACGGTTTGCATGTATTTGTACTCTTGTTGTCGTTTGTACTTGTTATTATTCCATTTATTAATGTTTCGAAAAAAGTCAATTTATTGACAGGTGAGGTACATACAGTCCCATTACAGGGAAAAAGGCAAGTGGCAAAAGAGCCCTATTAAATAGTAAGGCAAAAGCACATGTAAAAAGTATAAGGTACATAATATGTGCTTATTTCTTACATCAAGAAGCCTCCAAACAAAATATATACCACTCAAAATGGATACAAGGACACAGCCATGCCTCTTGGAAGTAGTTGCACAGTTTTCATCTTTCTCAAATATTGAAGCTCATGATAATCCATGAAAGCAAAAGACCATGCACATAACAAGCATTCATGGGTGCCCACTTCACTAGAATTAAAGATATGATGTTGCATTCAAATCCAAACATCATGTATAACCACATTCCAAAAGCTACAAGGTGTCTATTCATAGAAATATTTAACATATTTGTATTTTTCTACAAGTACTTATGGTATGAAGTCATGCTGCATCACTTTTTTCTTTCTTCATTTTGGGGATTTTTCCCCTCAGAATTGTGACTTGACTTGAACCCAAAACTTGTCACCACTCCATAACCTTCACTTGTTACCTTTTTAAAAAAAAATTCATAACCTTCTTACACTTTACATTACTTTTTTGAAAGATACACTTTACACTATTACCCCTGAACAAATTTAACAAGTCTCCAAACTTACAACATCAGTGCCAACAATGTAATCAAATGAAGGATTAACAGCTCTTATGTGCTCAAGATTTCCCCAGTCCAACTCTGCAACTTCGATGGAGCCAAATGATGCTAGAAAAGAAACAGAAGGAATGTAAGAGAGGTTTGTAAAAAACCACTGAATCCAACTTTTCAAGAGCAACAACAATATAAAACAACTTTTAACAAAGAACAATCTTCTTTAAAAACAAGAAATCAAACATTTGGGCCTATTTCTTGTAAAGAAAAAGATTGATCGACAAAGAAGGCCCAAATCCCGTTTTAGTGTTGCTTGACAAGAAAAAGAAGGCCCAGATGTTTGATTTCTTGTTTTTCAAAGGGCCTTCTTTTTTTGAAAAAAAAAAATCCCATTTTCAGAGGGACAGAACATGATGCTCAAAACCAAGAACATGGGTTGACATCCACATGCATGTCCTTCTCTAAGCAACCCTTTCAATCAATTAAACGAGAGAATATTAACTAAAATTGAAAATGACTTGGAACATTATAGTGAATAAAATTTATACTTAGGTGCGACTATAGAATAAATTGGAGGATCTAATTGCCGCTAATAGGATGGGCACAAGGTGGTATACATGTAGGCAAGCTAGATGAGTATCATATATAGAAGAGTAACATGTTTAGAAAGGCATTTCTAAAATTGAAATGTTATATGGAGCTGAATATGAAAAGACAGGTAGATAAAATCAATGTTGTCAAACTCGAATAATATCGTAAATTGGTCTAGGGGTGTGAATCATGAATTGTGAATCGGAAATCGTAGAATAGTAAGATTCATAATGTTTTTTTCTAAAATTATTATTTATACTATAATTACATATAAAATGACATAGAATAATAAGAAAAAAATAGATAGTATGTATTTTAGATAGATAATTTAGAAAATTTATTTGTTAATTGTAATTATAAAATTTAATTTTAATTGAATAGAAACAATTTAGTAAAACTATAGTAAATGTAAAACAAATTGTAAACTAATGTAATTAAACAAATGGTTTCTATTTTTTAAAACAATTTAGTAAAACTATAGTAAATTGTTCTACAATTTATAATGAAACAGTATACATATAGTAAAACTATTTTATATTGTAATCAATAAAATATATAGAATACGGTAAATTATAAAAAGATTGAAGTATTAATTTTTAAAAAAAAAATCTTACATGTCCTCGGGTGAGGACCTGCGAACTTAATTT
Organism: Chimonanthus salicifolius; assembly: GCA_013350335.1. Classification (NCBI taxonomy): domain Eukaryota; kingdom Viridiplantae; phylum Streptophyta; class Magnoliopsida; order Laurales; family Calycanthaceae; genus Chimonanthus; species Chimonanthus salicifolius. The sequence continues at coordinate 27,641,098 of CM023541.1, read as the reverse complement.
CATCATTTCATTCAAAACTATACCTTGCAAATCCAAATAATGAAAATGGAGTGGAAGTTCCCAGCCAAAACGTAAGAAAATATCTCACAAGTCCTCGCCCAAGGACCTGCAAACTTAATTTTATCATTTCATTTGAAACTATACGCATTTGCAAATCCAAATAACAAAAATGGGAGCAGCAGAAGTTTCCAGCGAAATCACAAGAAGAAGAAGAAGAAGAGCACGACGACGAAGAAGAGAAGAAGAAGAATAAGAAAATGTAGAAGGGAAGAAGAGGAAGGAGGAAGAAGGAAAAGAGAAGACGTTTTTTTCACAAAGTCCTTGTCGAAAGACTGAAAGAGGTAAGCTTTCCATATTCCCACACCTCAGACGATTCTGCGATTCGTGTGGTTGACTCACAAATCGGGCGTGTCAACGACACAAATCACACGATTTTCTTCTCCTTACGATTTCCTATGCGATATGAATCGTTGCCCCTCCCAATTCGATTCGAATACAATTTGAACCGTGAATCGTGCGATTTTAACAACACTGGATAAAATAATAGTGATGGAGATATATGTGGTGTAAAAAGAAAGAATCAGAAATGCACCAGAAAGCCTAAAAGTTGTAATAGAATATAACAAACTAGAAGCAACACCAAAGAGTTGAAGGATTACAAATAGAATATACTAGGGGAGGCTGTTAAAGATGTGGATTGAGGTCGACATGAAATAATGTGGGGGTGAAGGAGAGCGTGAATGTGGATAGGGTTGAGCAAGAATGTAGAACTTGAAAAACTAGGCTCCAAATAGATGGGACAAAGGCTTTGATTATGATATGATGAACATCCCTAAAGAAATTTAAACACAAACAAATGTCGGCCCAACTATGAATTGCTTCTAGTTGCAGTTTAGGCTTCATTCAAGGACCATTTCTTGTAACATAACAAAATGGAATCAAGGATCCAATATAGGCCCGTGATATGAATCATGTTTGAATACAATAAAAATGAATCATGGGCTAAAATAGGCTTGATGTGGGATCATGGACTTAATATGGGCACAACATAGATCTATGGCTCCAGTGTAAGGGCAATATAGATTTATGTGCCAAGATAGGTAGAACAAAATTGTAGGTCTAATACATAAGTCCATTATGACTTATGGCATGTTTGGGGTTTGAGTCCTATGGACATGAAACAAGAAGCCACACCATAGAACAAAATTCCATGTCCAATTGCGAGTGCCAACCCCAGTTAAATGGGATAAATGGCTATTATGATGATGATGACTCGTGGCCAACATGGTCCCAATATAGTTTTTGGGCTCAACATGAAGTTTTGGGCCAATATAGAACACACAAGTGTTTTTTGTTTTTAATTAGATTGTACGGATTTGAATTTAAGTAGTCAACATAGACTCGTAGACATGTTGGACAAAATAGGCCCAATATGGTTAGTAGGCAAAGGAGTTTGGCATAAATTATCAGGGCATATGTTTTGTGCCAACATAGTGCACCAAAAAGTACCTTAAAAACCATAAATATTACAAGCATGCAATAACACCAAAACATGTACAACTGCAAAAGCATGGGAAGATGCATATGCTTTAAATTCTATTTAAAAATAAGAATAACAACTAGAATGCATTTAGAACATGCAAAAATCTTGGAAACATAATTGACGTCAATGGAACAAAACTATACGATTTGATATCAAGTTATTAACAGAAGAAAAGAACCAATTAGCTACATAACATTAACAGAAGAAAAGAACCAATGGAACAAAACTATACGATTTGACACAGTTTATGCTGTGAACTAAAGCTAACCTGAATCAGGATTTGTCTGTGTGACGATTGAAGTATTACGCTCCACATTCCTCATAAGCAATGGCAATACCTCAACCTGATCAGTTGAAACCACATCACATCCTAGCAGTGCCATCCCTAAATAACATATAACATGAACATGTATTGAGACCAAGTTCTTGTAGAAACACATTATTTTTATTTCAAGTACAGCAAATATTAGACATGAAGGCAAGAACACTAGAAACTCACCAAATCCTGCCAGTCCACAACCAGACCCAAGTTCGATGACGCGTTTTCCTTTCAGTTTAGCAGGAGAAAATCTACCCTTTCTACAGTTTTTTTCCTGAATCAGTGTGGTGATTTCCTTAATAATTTCAATAAACAAGAAAAATTCAAAGCTCAAGCATGTACACAGGAGCTGTTTGGGAAAGGATTAATAGACAATGACAACTATACTAAAAGGCACTTATAATAGCTTACTATTAATGGCTAAACAACTCAAGAGAGGTGACATGCATGCATGCAAATGTTACCATCCAAATCAAGAAAGGTTTGACATAAATGAGAAACACCTAAAAAGTTGTTCTGATCAGGTGATAATGATTTGTTTTGTTTCAAAGAAGAGGATAATTAATATCATAGACTTACTGCAACGATAAGAAGATGTGAACAAGTCTATTTTATGAAGTGTCACAACGTTTTGCCCTGTGAAAGACTTAGTACAAGGATATATCTAAAGCATGTACATATTGATTATTAAGAAGAAATAAGCTTCAATAGGATCACAGTAGTTATGTACGCTTTAGTTTGCTGTCATAGAAAGAACATAGAAGTAGGTAGGTGTTGGCTAACAGGCCCAACATTCCTTTAGACTTAACACATTGTTGTAATTTCCCCTTTTACTATTAGGAAGTGGAGAGAACATGGGGTGAGGAACTTAGTAATGGAAGGGGATTATCCCAACACCATTGCACAGGCATCTGGAAGGAAAAAAAAATTCCTTGGACGTCATCAAAAAAAATTTCCTTGGAGGTAATATAGATTGCAGAAACATAACTTATTCGACCAGAGATACAAACATCTTCAAACATGTGAGGAACATTCTTGTTGATTTTTTTGCCAAAACTGGGATGAAATGTAATCTACTTTTTTTTTTCTCTTTATATAAAATGTGATTTCATCCTCAACATTTTTGAGAGCGAGAATTAGTATATACCTCTTATACTATGATTCTCTTTTGTGATAAATACTTCTTTGTTACTTCTTCAATCATCCCTTGACTATAGTCACCTTTATTAATGCTCACTTGGCACTCAAAATTGTAGAGAAAAACCACAAATGAGATTCATGAATTTCACCAAATTACCTTTTTTGAGAGAGAGCAAAAAGAATATATTAATAAAGAAAAATGAGAGTACAAGTGATGTGATAAGAAACTTAGACCCAAAGAAACACCAATAGTACAAAAATTTACAAAATAAATCCCTCGGGTTCCAGGAAGACTAAGCACAAGCCAAAACAAACAAAAAATCCCACCAATGGTTCCAAATTCCACTCCCTAAAATCAAAGGAGAAAGATGCCCACGTGCTTCTTATCCACCCTGCATTTTTTTTTTTTTTTTTGAAAGATAACTTCATTAATTCCGAAAAGAATTACATAAACGAAAAGGAAGGCCAAGAGAGGCCACCCAAAACAAAATTACAATAAATGAGAAACAACTTCAGAATCTAAAAATAACCCTTGACGAGCCAACTCATCGGTAGCCGAATTAGCTGAACGATGAAACTAAGCAATTTTGAAATCAAAACAGTCAATGATATACCGAATCCTTTCGACTTTATCCAAAAACCTCCACGGGCAAATAGAACCCAAAAGCCCAACTAACTATAACTTGAGAATCACCTTCAACCAAACACTCATGGACCCCTTTCTCCTCCACCTCTAAAAAACCACGCCATAAACCCACTAATTTTGCCTCAATAACTGACCCATGAGGAATGGGCCCTGCATATGAAAACACAAACCAAGAGTCGGTACGAATAATCCCTCCATAACCAGCCAGACCAAGATCATACATGCAACTACCATCAAAATTAAGTTTGAGAAGCCCACTAGAAGGAGGACTCCAACAAACTTGATGAGAAGTCCCCAAATTATAAATGTAGGAATCGACAGAAACCCAATCTCTGCATATACTTGAAATAGAAAAATCCTGAAGCTGAGTTAGCCCAACAACCACCAAGCTGCCCGAAACTTAATTAAATCCAAATAGCCGAGCAGACCTTACCATGAAACACCATATTGTTGCGAGTCAAGCCAATCTTCAACCATCCAATCCTCTAACTCCCGCCGAAACTGTGGACCCCAGACTACCTTATTATGAATAACCTCATAGCACTCATTAACCGAAGCAGCTCTATTTGAAGCAAGAGAGAACAACACCGGGAATGACTGGGCCAAAGGAGCATCGCCCAACCATTTGTCCGACCAGAAGAAATATCTTCACCTGTATAAACTCGATACCAGATGAAGCGATCAAAGGCCGAAGACACAGAGCAAACGCATTTCCAGAAACCAGAAACACCCCCTACTAATATTGGTGGCCCTCCAACCAGAATCAAGCCCATCTATATTCTCTTCAAATGAGAACCTTCCAAAGACCATCAGATGAATCGCCCAGACGCCAAAGTCATTTCTCTAACAAAGCTTTATTAAACTGACGAAGAGATCAAATCCCAAGACCTCCTTCTACCATAGGTTTGCAAACCTGAGACTGGTAAACCAAATGAAATTTTCACATTTCCCTATCATCATTTCCACAAGAACTGCCTCTGAATCTTTTCTAGCTTATCAACCACTAACATTAGGCATTTGAAGACACTCATACAATAGTCAAGGAGGCTAGATAAAACAGCCTTGATAAGAATGACCCTACCACCAATAGACAAGTATTTCCCTTTCCAAGCCCTAACCTCCTTTCCATCTTATTTATGAGCACATCCCAACAAACCTTACTAGGTTTTCCTTTGCAGAGAGGAACCCCCAGATACTTGGCCGGGAATGAAGCAACTTTACACCCCAAAACTGAAGCCAACTCCACACACTGCCTATGCTCACTATTCACACCCATAAGCTCACTCTTGTCAATATTGATCTTCAACCCCGGACAAATTTGAAACCACTAAAGGACCGCGTGGGCCATTTTTAGAACGTCCACATATGCTTTAAGGAAAAGAACAGTATCATCTACATATTATAAATGTGAAATCTCAATATCCATATTCGTGATGCGAAAACCCTAAATCCAGCCCTGGGAAAAGACCTTCTAAAACATAAGATGAAGAGCCTCCGTCACCATAACAAATAAATAAGGAGATGACGGATCGCCTTGCCGGACTCCTTTCTCCATTTATCTCAGAAGTTCCCCACACCGTCTGCTTACCTCCTAACAAGCACAAAATAAATCTCTAGACTCGAGCAATGCCCTAATCTCCCTAGCCACCAAAATCAATTTCTAAGGAGGACACTTACAGCCCCTAGCCCATTTAATCGCATTGCCAAATCCCCTTTTATCATTAACTTCCCCTGACCAAAACTCATCCACAAAGACAAGGCTCTCCTAATCCCTAAAAGCTCTACCTTGGTTGAGTCTCTCACTCCCACTAACTTTGAGAAAATTAGAGATGAGGCACTGTTTGAATTACGCAAGACCCCTCCTATCCTTGCTGGCCTTGGTTTCTCTTTTGTTGCCACTCATACAACCCTCCCACAACCTTAAAAGTCCATCACATTGCACCCCTTAAACTCCTTACTTGCCATTAGCCAAGCACACAATCTCCATTTAGCCGTTTAGAAGATTTTATTCTCCTCCGAAGTTTTGTTCTCGAAAATCCTTAAGTTCCTTTCCTTCTAGACGAACCACAAAATAACTACCGGAACATTATTCCAGGCTGCTTTCATTTTAGGCCCTGAGGTTCCAGTCTTCAAGATAATCCAACTCTCAATAATTCCAACACAAGAATTAGAAAGACCCACGAGACTCCCATCATATTGGCAAATATGGACCAAAGACATCTTATTCCCGAGCATCTCCCAAACAAATGGTCAAAATCCTACTCTTGATTGCTAAAAAGAGTACAAGATAGGTCATTACTAGTCCAAAATTCCTTTTCGATTTAATTCCGCTCTTGAAAGTACTCTTCTTTTTAGAGCAGACCACACAAGTTTGAACCTTGGGCGAGCCACTCCAAACCATGCTGATAGACCGGGACTAGACCCATTATAGGACCCATTTATCGCCAAATCAACCCCTACCCTAACTGAATAAAAGCCTAACGAATCACCAGTACAAATACCGTCATCATCCTCATCTCAAAATATTGGAAGATCCCCCAACAAAGCCCTCATCTCATCCAGACTTTCTTGTTCAAAAGCCATAAGATTTCTTCTAAAATCAACCTCCCACCTGGTGATTCCCTCTTCCACTATATAGTAGTCCTGAACCTTGGCCTGTCTATTGCTAGCAATCCTGTAACGTGTAGGGAAAACATCGGTCTCTCCCCTAACCAAAGGTCAGTCCAAAAAAAGGGTTCTATCCAGTGTTGTCAAAGTCTTACGATTCACGATATGAATTCTATGACTCATATCGTTTTAGGGGTAAGCCAATACGAATCGGATGGTAAATCAGTTTTGAGTTAAAATGTTTGATTTTAGGTTAAAATCGTAAAATGCATGATTCAAACCCAAAATCGCAAAGTTGCACGATTCAGCCAAATGGAGTGAAACTATGCATGCATGCATGTTTAGCACCCATTTTGCATGGCTTTTAAGAGAAAGGACACATGTACCCGGCTAATAGGAGGTTTAAACCTCCAATACCCCACCAAATCTCTCCTTTAAGCTATTTCTAGAAGAATGCAAAGGTAGCATTCCTTCTCCATGCAACCAACTTCTAAAAACTAGATCTTGGTGTCTTTTAGCAACTCTCAGCAACCCAAGGATTCGTCCCTGTGCCTACTTCTTCCAGGTACGTGTTTTTTTTTCCCCTTCCTCCGTTTTGTCTTCTCATTCCTCGTCTCTCTTTTTTCCTTTCTTCTTCGTTTCTTCCTCTTTCTCGCCTTCTTCTTCTCCATTTCTTCCTCCTCTTTTTCGCCTTCTCATTCGTTTCTGTTCCGCATGTTGTAGAATATGGTGTATTTTCACATTTTACACATGTGGTCGTATTTTACACGTGGACATTTAGATATCATTGATTGTGATTGATTGTTAATGATTGTAAATAATATTTCTTCCCTTTCTCCTTGTCTTGATTGACTCTATGTACTCTATATATACATGTATGTTCTTCTATTAGAAATACAAGAAATACAATACACAAGAGAATTATCTCTAAATCTTCATTCTTCCTTCATTGCTTTCTCTTATTTTCTCCTTGTTTTCATTCTAACACAGTATCAACCAAGTTTGATTTTTGAATTTTCTACCTTTTGTTGTCGCCTTTTTGGTAGTTCTACACTTATTGCGGCCTCTGGTGTGCCTCTTTACCCTACAATCATCTCCTTGACGGATTCACATTTTTCAGATTGCAGGAAGCCCAAAACAATAATTTTAGGAACAATTTTCTTGTTCACCTTCGATCCGTTTGGATACTGTTCGTCGACCTTCGAAACCACCACAAACCTAATCGTTTTTGGGTCCTCCTTCCATCCATCAGGTGGGTCCTAGAGTTTGAAGCCTTGCGTGACCCCTTATCTACATTCTCGTTTTGGCGTCAGGAACGCCCAGGAACAGCATTTTTTTGCCTTTGAGCTTCGAATTTGCTACAAGGAGCCTTCTTTTTAGTGGTAACAAATAGAATAAATTATTTTAAAAGAAATACTATACATGAATGGCATTGTTGGGTCTAAAAGGTATAGACCCACGGGATACCACAAAGAAAAGAAAGGTACATCATATCACAAAACACCTATGAATACATCAAAAGCACCTAATAAATACAACAAAAAGACTCCTGCCCACAGATCTGTCAAATGAGAAACACTCCAGTCATAGTAGAATCCATCCCATTTTTAATAAAAATAATCAGCCGCATTATTTGCCGATCTCCCGACTGCGACGAAAGAGATCTTTTTTCCTGAACAAAGTGCCCTAATTTCCTTCACTATTGTGATCAATTTCCAATGGGGCCTTTTGAGCCCAGACACCCATTTTATTGCGTTTGTTGAGTCCCCTTCCACAACCAAATTCCCCCTCCCTATGTGAGACCATATATGGACAAGGCTCTGCTAATGCTAATAAGTTCTGCCTCATTTAAATCCTTCTGACCTATTGATTCAGAGAAAACTATTGATGTTCTACCGTTACAGTCACGTAGCACTCCTCATATACCCGTGGGGCGCTCTAAGAGGCTTGAATCCTAGGTCTCCTTGGTCCCCTACCAAGACAGCCCTCCAAAGAGTTGAGGAAATCCATTAACTTGGTACCCTTAAACTCCTCCCCAACAGAGAGCCACGTGAACAACCTCCACTTGGCTTTTTGGATTAGATCATTTTCCTCCGACATCTTATGCTCGAAAATCCTGGCGCTTCTCTCTCCACAGTCCACAGATCGGGATTATCCTCGTAGATCACTGAGGGGCCACTACTCTACTAGTGCCAAAACCATAAGTGCATCACGTTCAGCCTCGCATTAATTGCCTTAAGATATTCTATTATCCAGAGGCTTAGGGGAAACAATCATACTCAACTCAGAGCAACTCTCTTCATAATATATATATCCAAATATGTTTGGGCACTAGGACCCACTAATCATTACATAGGGGAACAACCTCGGAGATTTTACCAACCTCTCCCGAGTCCTTCAAGTCCAAATCCTTAGCTCAGACTTCATGTAGTCATGAATCAAACCTGACTCACCTCTCTAGAATGTCCTCGGTCATCCATGACCGCCGCTAAACAAAACTTGTGGTCTACTGAAACCACTACTCATAGCCAACTACAGGTCATAATCTCTTGGTCTAGGCTGAAAGTTGCAGTCCAAGCAGTCATTGGCTGAAGTTCTGAACATTCATAACCGATGCCAAAAATACACATTCCCTCTAGTCTTCCTCCTACATGGAATCAGTGACGACCTCACATGTCTATCGGGTGGTTACCTGCTAGCATACCATTGCCCAGTCTATCTTACCCCCATCATAAGACTCTCAGCCTATTGGTCTCACTCTCATTTCTCAGGAAGACAGGGTCATCTGCACCTCATAGGGTGTTTTGCATATGGTTCCATACTCTCAATCATTACCTTGTGACTTTCCCAAGCCTAACCATCTCCATTACCTCTCAACTCGGGGTCCTCGTGAGTCTAACCCTCATGGATCCAGCTCAAACTATGATATTACTCTGGTCACCCCGTCTGAGATACAGTCTAAACAGTAGTCGCCTAAATCTAGTGGCAAGAAGAGGTCTCAACCACAACTCATAACCCTGCCCACCCTATTGCGACCCAAAACAAACTCTAAATGAAACAACTTCCACCTAGACGGTTAGCGGTCGACTCCACATGCATAGACCTAGGGGAAAACGAGCCTAAGCTCTGATACCAAGATGTCACGCCCTGACCCAAAACATAAGCACGTGACGCAGAATAATTTTACTTTTTTGAATATCACACGTGGGAAACACACATGTGCTCACAACTCAGACTCAAAATACATAAATAATCTTCAATTACCATCAACATCTCAAAGGGGATATAAATTCTATTATAAAAGCTATCAACTTTCTAGAATTTCAACAAACCCTCAATGAATAAAATGGTAAAAATCAACATCACCAATTCAAATCAAAGAAATGAAATAAACAACTCAATATGTGGTACGTCTAAAGTAGCATAATAACTAAACTCTTCCTCGGGGTCCCTCGGATCCATCCGGTGCAACATTACCTGAAATTGCAAGGACGTGAGTACAAACAATACTTAGTGGGGAAATATGCATGTTACACTCACGCACCCACATAATAATAATATATGAAATGGAATATAATCATGCTATGCAACACTGTCCTACCGTCAATCTCATAAATGTGAACACAATGACCACCCAAGGACACTTCTATGAAACGGGCTGTCAAAACACCATGATCCCTTGAGGGACATAGGCCACGACTTACAAGTGGGAAATCTCCATACAATATAGATAATCTACCTCACCCCACGTCCATTTACCACTCTGGTGATTAAGTCAATTCTAAGGTGATCAATATACGACTTACCAAGTTAGTACTGCCCTAGTAGGGCTCACAAGTACCTAACCCTGCGCAATACGTCTTGCTAAGTTAGTACCGCCCAAGTAGGGCTCACAAGTATCTAACCATGTGTAATACTACAAACCAAGTGTACAAAATAGTCGTGAGAGCGACCTAAAGCGCGAAGCATGTGAGGGGCTATACTCCTCAACAACCACCACAATAGCTGTGAAAGTGACCTACAACGCGAAGCATGATAGGAGCTATACTCCTCGATAGCAACCCTACAGGACCAAGTCCCATAGCCGACGCCACCGTTCCAATGGGGTTCCTTAAATCCAAATCATCATCCTGTCACACCAATCTCTTCTAGGGAGTGGAGACTACTACTAGTGTGGCCCAAACAAGAGAAAGGTGCATCCTCAAGTCCTATATACTCTTTGGGTCTCATCCCAACACTAGTAATTCTCAATATCATCATGCTCATTAACACAATATCACATACTCACATCCTAGATAACCTCCTAGGCACACATCAGGGAGTAATACCAAGGGGAAACATATTCATAATTTCATGGGCAATAAATATATCACATTATGACCACAATTTCACAATGATAGCAAGCATAATGCATTCCATTACGTTTCATACATTTAACATAATTGTCATATTGGGTTATTCTAGGGACATGGACTACACACCAACCCTGAGATACACGCATCAGGTTTATTTACACATATTATTAGTCCTTACAATTTATTCAACCCGTCCCATGGTGCTTTAACATCCCAAGTCCAATCACTTCCTTTTCACCACATAAACCCAATTAAATTCATCAATAAATCATCACAGCCCTTCACAAGGGTCTCCAACAAATATCACAATTTCTATCATCATAATAAGATAATAGGAATGCTACAAATCACATAATAGGGAAATTATAACATCTCATGCATAGTATAGGGCACATCCATCCTATTTATCATGCATTAAACATACCAATAACACCACATGTTCCCTAAATCAATGTAATAGCATACAAGCATACATACAATGTGTAGCAATCCTCACCTCGAAAGTTATGATTGTTCCAGGTTCATCTTTGGGTCTTACATCGACAGGTTCGGGGTTTGAAGGCTCTAATCATGCCAAAAGAGCATAATATACCATTATTAGTTCATGGATTAGGCCTAAGCACAGTTTAGAAGCAAAATCCCCAAATTTAGACCCAAGATTTACCCCTAATTTGGTTTAATCCCTTCAATCCAGCAAAATCCCCAATTAAAATCTATAATTCCTCAAATCAATCATATTTCAATTTTCCCAATTTCTTCTCTCCCTAAGGTTTCCAAAACCAACAAAGATCCACCTCATACACAGCCCAAACACCAAAATCTCCAATTTAGTTCCTTGGATCTCCCTCCAATCGAGGTCTATTGGCTATCCAAAGCCCTATTCTCACCAAATCCCATTAAATCCAAACAACAAAAGGAAAGGGAGTGAGAGAAAACCATAGTTTTACCTTTTGGAGAAGAAACCCGCTCAAACGACGCTTTAGGGGGTGCTTGATCCACGTATCACTGCAAGCATAGGGCGAAAATAGGTGGAGGAAGGGACGAGAAGACTAAGGTTGGCTGATAGGGAAGAGAGATAGGCAGCTGAGAGAGGAAGGGGATGAAAATAACCTAATTTCGTGCAAACACTGACCTTAAATATGGACTTTAAGTTCCGTCGTCGGTCCGACCGACAGTATTCACTTTTTTTTTAGGGTCAGGCCATTACAGAGACTTACCAGAACTGATTTGACATGGATTGACCTACCACCTTAAGACAGTCTGACGCATGAAAAAAGATAGGGTAACCCTAAATGTCTAATGTGGTTTCCTAAAAATGTCCAGCTTCACAATCATAATTCATCCTCAAACCCATGACCCTTGTTCCACTATTTCTACAACCAGGGCCCAAAATCTCTTGGATCTAGGATTCCCACCCATCGGCAAGCCCAGATAAGTGAAGGGTAGTCTTCCAATTCCACAACCTAGTCTTTTTTTTTTTTTTTTTTTTGAGCGGTAACAAGAAAAAAATATATTAATGATGAAAGAAATTACAAAGGACGCCAACCAAGGGTCTAAAAGACAAAAACCCCAAGATAGCCAAAAAGAAGAAAAGAAAATACAAAGAGTAGAGTACAGAAGTACAAGAAATGCCCTCCAACATAATCAAAAGCCCAAACTCCCCAAGAAGTCCCAAAGATAAAACACGCCCGTGGTGTTAATCCACCCCATTTTTGGCAAAAAAGTCAGCAATCCCATTAGCATATCTCCTGATTGCCTCGAAAGTGATCTCCCTGCCTGAGCATAAAGCTCTAATTTCTCTTACTATTGTGATCAATTTCCATGGAGGTCTTTTTAACCCTGTCGCCCACTTTATTGCATTTATGGAGTCCCCTTCAATGATCAATTTACCCATTCCTATTGAGGACCAAATGGTCAATGCTTTCCTAATACTAAGAAGTTCTGCCTCGTTAGAATCGCATTCTCCTGTGGATTCAAAAAAAACCACCGACGTTCTCGCCACCAATACCGGCCGGGCCAGGTTTTCCTCTGGCAGCCCCATCGACATTGAATTTAAAGGTACCTGCTTGAGGGGGTTGCCAAGGAGTTTTGATTATGTGCTTCTTTACCCCCTGCTGAGGCAGCCGTCCCAAGAAGAGACGAAGTCAACTGCTCTGAGCCGATTGAATTTTGCTCCCGACAGAAGCCATGTGCAAAGCCTCCATTTAGCCTTTTGAATAAGATCATTCTCCTCTGTCTCCTTCAGCTCGAATATCCTAGTGTTCCTTTCCTTCCACATCGTCCAAAGCACAACTGATGGAATAGTATTCCAAACCTCCTTTATCTTGGGATTAGAAGTGTTGAATGTTCCATAATCGGACAATTCCTATGCATAATCGATCCAACACCCATGATACCCCCATCATATCTATAAGGATTGCCCACAGTCTTCCTAGCCACATGGCAATTAGCAAACAAGTGATCTATATACTCCTCCATATGGCCACAAAATATGCAATGGACGGTTGTTATCGACCCCAAGTAACCCTCTTCTATTAAGTTCCACAACCTAGTTCTTCTGCTAGGCTTTTAAGAAAATGTTCCTCCACTTTGATCCTTATCAAGATACTCTTTCCTAAGTTAATCCTAAGCCCTTATACCAATTCGAAGCACCTTAAAACCACTTTTACCCTAAGACTTCATCCCTAGAAGCCTCACAGAAAAACAGAGTGTCATCTACAAATTGTAGATGGGACACAATCGGCCCACTCTCAGATAGTGGAAAGCCTCAAACTATACCTAGATCCCTAGCTTTCTCCACCAATTTATTCAAACCTTCTCCCACCAAAGTAAAGATGAAAGGGAAAATAGGGCCGCCCTGCCTAAGACCTCTATTGGCCACAATAAGATCAATTTGGGATCCCTTGCCTAACAATGAATAAGACGTATCTTCAACCCAAGCTTTCATCCATTGCTTCCATCAAGAACCAAAACCCATTTTATCAAAAACATAACAAAGTTTCAGTGCACATAATCATAAGCTTTCTCCATGTCGATTTTAAACAATAGCCGTGGTTTACTATACTTTTTCCTTATGTGGACCAGCTCATTTGCAATCAAGGCTCCATCAAGTATCTAGCTATCTTCTACAAACATCCCTTGAGATTCTCCAATAATCTCCTTGAGGACCTCTTTCAACCTTCCCACCAAGACCTTAGTCAATAGTTTATGAACACAACATATAACGGCCAGACCCATAAAAAGGGCTTGGGGCTCGGCCCAACAAGATATTATCCGCTTTGGGCCCACACGCGCACACACGTGCACACGCAAGAGCCCGCACTGTTTTTGGATAGGACCCGGCCCAAGTTTGGGTCCAAAACGCGTCTTGTTGGTTTGAGAGAGCAAGGCTACTTATAAACCCCCTCTCAACTCCTCAACTTCCGATGTGGGACTTTCCACAACTCTCACCCACTGCTGGACTGTCGGATCCAACCAGCCCACACTGTTGGTCCGACCGACAGGGCCCAGTTCCACTTGGAATAGCCCCTCTAGGGCCTGGCCTCTAGCTCATGGGTCAGGATATCACAATCTACCCCCTAAAGCCCAGAGCCGCCTTCGGCTTGACCCAACGAACCCATTGGAAGGCAGTAAGCCCACACAATCCGACTGTAGAACCCAGAGCTTTGATACCATTTGTAACAGGCCCAACCCATACAAAGGGCATAGGGCTCGGCCCAGCAAGATATTGTCCGCTTTGGGCCCACACAGGCACAAGCGCAAGCTCGCACGGTTTTTGGATCGACCCAGGCCCAAGTCTAGATCCAAGACGCGTCTTGCTGGTTTGAGGGAGCAAGACTACTTATAAAACCCCCCCTCACAAACTCCTCAACTTCCGATGTAGGACTTTCCACAACTCCCACCCACTGCTGTGCTGTCGGATCCGACCAGCCCACACTGCTGGTCCTACCGACAGGGCCCAGTTTCACTTGGATCAGCCCCTCTAGGCCTGGCCTCTGTCTCATGGGTCAGGATATCACACAACCTATTAGACTAATGATTTGAAGTGGGATAACTTCGATGACCCATCCCTTTTTGGAACAAAGGTTATGAAAGAATTTCTCAAACCCTCGTCGGTTATGCCCCTTCATGAAACTCTTTAAAGACCATTCAACAGTGAGTTAATTGCATTGATTCAACTGGTTCAATTTAGTTGAGGTTGGGTTACTTTCTATCAAAGGTTGCCAAGTGCACCCGTTTGGTTCTTTTTCCACGGTCTCAGTAGCCGAATCGTGTTAGAGCTTATTGGGGTCTAAGGTTGGGTGCCCCACCCCTCCTAGATTCACATCAAAACCTCTCAGACACCTCATACTTTTAGGCATGGCTGATAGGTGCCACTTAAACCAAACCAACAGTTTAAAAAGCAATGCGTTCAATCAGCCAACATGTTGCATGTAAGACCATGTGTTGTGACGGACATGCCATGGTAACAGTCAAACAACAGCAGTGCATTATCTCTTTACAATGTGTACCTCTTGTATATAGTTTTATTGCTTTTTATACCAAAGGAAACCCTTTTTACAATTCTTTCCTACTTCTATGATAGAACAAGTGTGCGTTATTCATGAGATCATTTTACGTCTAAGAAACATAGCAATGAACAAAAAAAAAAAAAATGAACATTACCAGGAATTTAACAAATACCATTGATGCGTCCCAAACAGTAGTACCTAGATGCTTTGAGTTTGGATCCTAAGACATGGTAAACATGACAACGCACGTTACACATTATCCATGGCTGTCGAGAAACAACCACTTTAAAAAGATGGACAAAAATTGTTATATTACAACATTCTAACACATCAATGCTGTAAACAGTTTTTAATGATCAATATTAGAACCTATTTCACAATTTAAAGCAATTTATTTATTATTCTATCGAAAATACAGAAATAACAAGTAAGATGGAGCTTTTGCCGATAAATACGTCTATTTTATTTAATATTTTATGACAAATGATCACCTGTGCACTAGGTCGCATGGTACTACCATTTGCACCTACAAGTAGAGCCCACCAAATGGGGTGATAATTGGCCTGTTGAAATGATCTTTCCTTCAATATGTAGTCCACAAAAAATCACCTTGATCAATTGATAAGTCTTTTTTAACAACAAAAAACCCCAAGACTCCCACCTCTCCCCGAGTACGAGGGAGTTGGGTAAAACTCCAGATGCACGCAGCCCCCCACAAGCTAAGACCAAAGTGTCCACCAGTTAAGTCACACATGGGGGGATCAAGTCATGTTTTTAAAGGCCATAAAGTTTATGGACTAAAAAATTATTTAAAATGGTGAAATTTTGAGAGCTTTAAAAATGTGGCTCGATCAATCCAATCAAGGTAATTGTTGGTGTCCATATATTGAAGAAAAGACCATTTCAACGGACATATCAGATTTTCATCCAATGGGCCCTACACCTAGGTGTACATGGTAATACCGTTCGACCCAATGTGCGGGTTAACATCTTATTTCTATATAATATCGTAAATAACAAAATATCTTTAAAAATAATCCTATTATGGTTATTATGTTTCAAAAAGCAAAAATATTTTAACCAATTATGGTATTATGGTTCAAACACTTCAGTTGTTATATAGATTACAAAATAGAGCCCCTATTGTTTTCTTTTCAAGACTCTTTTTTCCCCTAATTTTTTTTTCTAAAGATGGCCTACCAAAAAGGAGAATACAAGTTGAACCTGAGAAAATTGCAGCTGATGGCCAAGGACTTCAATCATAATTGCTGATGTGCTTGGAGAATTTAGCCTAGAAAGAAAGTACTCATTATTTTTTAATAAATCATATAATATCCACACAATCAGGAAGAAGATTCTATAAGGAAATTTAAAAAATACATAGCTCAGTACATGTAATATAGTACAAAGAAATCCAACATAATAAATATGTCGATATTTTATTTAATCACCACAAATAAAATTTAAACTAATGTCATGACATTTAATACAGATGGATGAGCAAGTGCCCCCAGGATTAAGGTATTCAGCTGGCTAGCAGGTATAAACAAGATCTTAGAAGCAGACGATGGTCTTTGGTAAATGCCAGCTGTCTGTGTTTTCAGGATGAAGAAAGTGTAGATCATTTATTCATACACTGTAGCTTTGCTTCCAAAATTTGGTCATTCTTGCTGCTGTTTAGGGTCTGTTAGTGTACTGCTGAAGGAGCACCCTAATTTAATCAATTCCTGGGTGGCTAATCACAGTAAGCATCACAAGCCTACTTTCTGGAGAGCTTCCTTATTTGCTATTCTTTGGGGTATCTGGAGAGAGAAACAATAGTCGTCAAAGGTAAACTGAGACCATCTTTGGAGGCTTCCCTTTTAATCAAACATAACGTGACGTTGGTTTCTGCCACCCTACAAGACAAGGAGATCTCAGCAGGGGCCATTGTCAGGCTATGGATTAAGGCCGGCCCTCGTGATACATCAGGTGTCAATTGTCAAGTGGCCTGGTTTCTTCCAGAAATAAGAAGGCAAATTAAAGCTTAATTTTGATGGCAGTGATATGTCAGACATTGAGAGATCACATTTTCTGGGTTTAATTGGTGATGTTCAAGCTGCTGAGACGCTGTCTAAGGCAGCGCCACTGACTCATGCTCTTGAAGCAGAGTTGCATGCCCTCTGATTTGGGCTAAAGGAGCTGAGAAGAATTGGGTCCCAGGGTGACATGGTAGAGGGTGATTCTGCATTAGCTATACAGTGGACTAAAGGAACCAGATGTCCTTGATGATATCTAGATAAAATTGAAGAGCTCAGACAGATTATCATATGGATGGAGTCAGTGGTTTCTCATGTCCCTAGATCTGCCAATGCTAAAGCAGACTCACCAGCCAAAGAAGGGGTGAATTTGACTTAAAAATGTGATTAAGGAATGAGTTTTTCCCTGGGGGTTAGGATGTTTCTTCCTCTGGGTAGTTCTAGTTTTCTAGGCTGTTTGGCCTTCTGTTTACCAAAAACAAAAATAAAAAAATAAGAAAATAAGAAAACAGAAGACTGATGCATAGTTTAGGATCAAGAAAGAGTTATTTAGCATGCCAATGCTCTAAGATGGGTACAGAACGGTTTTCTTCAGCACACAGTTGATCAAGAGTTTTTTTTTTTTAAACTTAACTAAATTGTATTAAAGAAATGTAAAAGGATATAATAAAAAAAAACCAACAAAAAGTACAAGAGACTACTAATTAAGGTACAAGTATGATAAGCACAAAATTACAAAAAAAAAAATCACCCACCCCCATTAGTTGCATGTCTAACATGCTTGAAACAACGCCCCAATCTCACTCAACATCTGACATCATTACAGACAACTTTCAGCTTCTTCCTTCCATTAGCCCGCCAGATAGATTAGTTTAATCTCCCTCAATAATCAGCCTACCCTCTCCATGTATCATCCAAAACTACTATGCCCTCTTGAATGCCTAATGAATCCTCAACACCCAATGGCTCGGAAAAGTATAATTTAATCTTTTCCCCCTCAACATGCAATACTCCCCCTACCAAGCTAGTCTGGTTCGGCCTCGCTGCCCCATCTACATTAAACCTATGGAAACTGATGCGGAGCATAATTTTATTTTTCCAGTTATTTCCTTATTTTGGTTTTGTTTTCTGTTTTTTTTTAATTTGAGGATACTATGGTCTTTTTTATTGTAATTAGGGTTTTCTCTTATTTGAGGGCACTTTGGACTTTTTTTTATTATAAACATTGTAAATACTCTTGTAAGCCCTCTCATTAGGGGAATTGATAATAGAATAAAATTTGCATTGCTCCATGCATTGGAACCTTGGTGAGAAATCAAGCTTTGGTAAGAAGCCAAGAAGGTGAGAAGCCTTCTCTATCTACAGGTACTTTTCTATCTTTTCCATCTCTCTCTTCTCTATCCTTTGCTTGTCTTCTTCTTCACCCAAACCCTAGCCACCATTATCCTTTCTTCTTGTTGCCACCCCCATACAAACCCTACACCCAAACCGTAGCTGCCACTATCCCTTCCACTTGTTTCCATTCCCATCCAAACCTTAAACCCTAACCCTAGCCGCCACCATCCTTCCCTCTTGTTACCGCCACATTTCAACCCTAACCCTAGCCTTCCTTCTTCCATATTGCAGCCGCCAATTCTAAACCATAAACCCTAACCCTTTTTCCCTCCCCTTTGCTGCCGCCACCCTCTCTTGCTCCCATATTGCTGCCGCCACCCTCTCTTGGCCCCATATTGCTGCCGCCACGGTCTCTAGCCCCCATATTGCTGCCACCACCCTACAATAATCCCATATTTTCTAAACCTAGCTGCTGCCCCACATTTCCTCCCATACTTTGATGCAAACAGCCAGATCTAGCCCTTCTTTGACGATAGGCTTTCACTGCCATGGGATCTGACAATCCTTTTGTTTTGAGAGGTCCCCACCATGAGTGGTAACTTGGCTTCGAAGCATTCTATACTTACTTACATAAGATTACAAGAACTTCTTGATTGTTTGTGATAAATTTATTATTGGATTTGCAAGTATTAATTGAACTTAATTTCAGCCATAGTAGATGAGTTCATATCAATTTATTTCACCAAAATTGCATTAGTTATTTAGAGTTACTTTTTTTGTCTTGTGTCAAATTTGGTATCAGAAGCCAGGATTAGGATTTTTCTTTAAACAACCACAGTCCTAGATTGCATTTTATAAAATAAAATAAAAATCCGATCATTGTCATCATTGCATATAGTCTAGGACACAACATCTAGCCAGAGTCTTTTCCTTATAATTGTGAGACTAGGAATTCTAGCGCGTGTTTCCATGCATGACAACTAGGAGTGGGGTTACCTATTAGAAAGGGTCAAAACAGTCTAGAGATATGTCAGGAGATCATCCCCCAGCTTGGGCTACTCAAATCCTTAACCAATTAGCCGAACTCCAGAGGACACAGGATACCTTAAGCACTGACTTGGCCGCCGTGAGAACTAGGGTTGAAGTCCTAGAAGCCCCTAAGAACGATGATGGTGAATCAACTGATGGAGGCCGTGGAGGCCGAGGAGTTGGTCGTGGTGGGTACCAGCCACATAGGATTCAGAAACTTACCAAAAATGACGAATGTGTCTTGAAGACCGTTCATGTTGAGGCCCCTAGCTTTGATGATCGCCTAGAGCCCAAAGTTTTCTTAGACTGGCTATCAGACATGGACCGCTACTTTGAGTGATATGATATACCGGAAGCTCGACATGTCCATTTCGTCAAAATGAATTGATGGGACAAGCCCAACTTTTCTGGACCACAGTGGAACAGAAAACTAGGAGGTTAGGAGATGATCCCCTAGATTTGATTTGGGAGGAGATGAAGGAATTGTTTAAGGAGAAATACTTTCCTCACAAGTTACAAAGGTTCATCGACAAGTGGAACTCCTTGCGTTAGGGTAGTCAAACCATTAGTGAGTACATCGCCAAGTTTGATGAGTTCTTCATGCGATGTGAGATAGACGAGGAGCCCAGCCAAACTCTCTCTAGGTTTCGACTAGGACTTCACCCAAAGTTCCAGCGTGAACTCATACCAAATCGTATTGAGACTTTGGAGGAAACATAGCAGTTTGTGCAAGACTTAGAGCAGCACCTGAAACCTCATCCTCCAAAGTAGTTTGACTCCCGTGGTCCTAGTTTCAAACCCATTCCGCAAGGATCTCGACAAAGTACAAGGAGTCAACCTAAACAAGTCACCAATGCTCCACCCACGATCAGGGATGCCAGCGCTAAGGGAGTTTCTGCTGTGAGCTCTTCCATTGGTGGCCTACAATGTTATCATTGTCAATGCTTTGGGCATTTCGTTCGTTAGTGTCCTACCAAAACTAGAAATCAAGTAATAGCTCTTTTGTTGGATGAGCAGTCCAATGATGAGACTGACCATGGAGATGCGGGTAAAGAGCACTTTGAAGGAGTAGAACCCCCAAGTGATGAAGAACTTGATGAGACTGAAGGCAACTTCCCTTGCAGTGGTTAGGTGTGCCCTCGCCCAATCCCAACCATCAGAAGATTGACGGTAAACCACCATCTTCCACACTTGCATCAAGTGTGGCAAGAAATCCTACAAATTAATTGTGGACAGTGGGAGTTCGCACGAATGTCCGTTTCTGCCAGCACAGTTACTCGATTGGGTTTGAAACCCGAGCCTCACCCTAATCCCCATCGAGTTTCGTGGGTTAACGACACAGCAATCTCTATCTCTCAGTGGTGTCCTGTGCCCATTCAGATCCTTTCTTATCAGGACACCAGTGTGGTGTGATGTGTTACCAATGGATGTGGGGCACATCATCTTGGGCCTCCCTTGGTTGTATGACCATGATGTGACACTGTTCGGTCGCTCGAACACAGTGTTGCTTTGAGTACAAGGGTTAAAGGATTAAACTCAGCCCTATCCAGCCCAAGAACACCCCGTCAAAGCAAGAAGTTGTGAAGAGGGTAAAACTGAGTGCTCAAACAAAGGCCCAATTCCAAGTCTCTACACATTATCACTACTAAAGAATTCGAGAAAGAGACTAGTGACGCCTCAGTTGTGTTTGCCTTCATGTCTAGGGAGACTTCCCCCAAGGTTGGTACTAAATTGCCAGAGGTTGTAGTTCCAGGTCTTCCAGGAATTCCAGGATGCTTTCCCGCCTTACTTGCCTAATGAACTACCTCCCTTGAGAGACATTCAACATGCCATTGATCTTGTCCCTGGAGCAACCTTACCAAACTTACCTCACTATAGGATGAATCCTATGGAGCACGACGAGCTGACGCGACAAGTGGATGAGCTCCTGAATAAGTGATTTATCAGGGAGAGTCTAAGTTCGTGTGCAGTGCCAGCCCTCCTAACACCCAAGAAAAATGGCACATGGCGCATGTGTGTGGACAATCGGGCAATCAACAAAATCACTGTCAAATATCGGTTTCCAATCCCACGACTTGATGACATGCTTGACATGATGGTCGCGCCACTATCTTTTCCAAGATTGATCTCAAGAGCAGGTATCATCAGATCTGCATACACCTAGGAGATGAGTAGAAGACAGTCTTCAAGACGAAGATGGTCTATAAGTGGATGGTTATGCCTTTTGGCCTGACCAACGCTCCTAGCACCTTTATGCAGGGTGATGACCCAGGTGTTGAGACTTTTTATGGGTAAGTTCTTGGTGGTTTACTTTGATAACATTCTTATATACAGTACTTCCCACCTACAACACACCTGAGATTAGTCTGCAGGGGCCCTTCGAACCGAGAGACTCTATGCAAACCTCAATAAGTGTACCTTCATGTCCGATAGAGTCATCTTCTTAGGGTTTGTAGTCTCTTCAGAGGGGATGTCAGCGGACCCCGAAAAGATCAAGGCCATAGTGAATTGGCCTGAACCGCCGAACATTCATGACGTGCGAAGCTTTCATGGCTTGGCCACCTTCTATAGGCGGTTTATCCGAGGGTTTAGTTCCATTAGTGACTCCCATCACTGACTGCATTAAGAAAGGGGAGTTCCAATGGACCAAGGCAGCCTTGAGAGCTTTTCAAGGGACCAAGACTCGTATGGTCGAGGCTCCTGTCATGCGGCTACCTGACTTTTCCAAAGTCTTTGAAGTCGCATGTGATGCATCTAGTGTGGAAATAGGCTGAAGTCCTTAGTCAGGAAGGACATCACATCGCTTACTTAGTGAAAAGTTGAATGAGGTAAAACAACGATATTCCACCTATGACAAGGAGTTATATGCGGTAGTGCAAGCACTTCGTCATTGGAGACACTATCTTCTACCACAGGAATTCAGTCCTACTCGTGGACATGAGGCTTTAAGATACCTCAGTTCCCAGAAGAAGTTAAACCTAAGGAATGCTAAATGGGTTGAGTTTCTTCAAGAATACACCTTTGTGCTAAAGCACAAGGCTGGGGTCGAGAACAAACCAACAGATGCACTAAGTCGTAGGGTATCACTAATACAGTCCATGAGTGTAGAAGTAACGGGGTTCAAGCGGTTGAAGGTTGAAGGACGAGTATCCTACATGCCCGAATTTTGAGGAATTGTACGCTTCACGCTTGAGCAATCGACAAGAGAAGCGATAAATAGTTTACGATGGTTGACAACTTGTTTTTCAAGGGAAGTAAACTATGTATTCCTCGGACTTCCCTACGAGAATTTCTGGTTTGGGAACTGCATGCCGGAGGCTATGGCAGGACACTTTGGAAGAGACAAGACGATTGCCCTAGTTGAAGACAGGTTCTATTGGCCTAGTCTAAAGAGAGGCGTGGCTAAAATCATTGTGCAGTGTCGAACTTATCACCTGGCAAAGCAAAGTGATGAACATCGTAAAACTACAATTTTACCCTTAATATTAGATTAATTAGTCCTTATTTTGTAGACATTAGATATGTTTAATATCGTTTTTAGTTTTGCCAGTGTATTTTACTCTCGTAAGATTTTTTTTAAGCACTGTGACATTTGGAGGAAGTGGTGACCGTGGATGTTGCTGCGTTGTTGTCTACAACCCAAGAGCTCCAGAGAGCAAACGAAGAGCTCTCGAATAACTTCTGATGCCAAAGACACGGCCCTAGGTCATGCTAATGATGCAGTGAAGATGGCCGAAATGAATGCTACAAAGGTGGAAATTTTGTCTGCAGAGTTAGACTCCTTGAAGGAATTGCTTGATTCAGAGTTGGAGATTCAGTCAAATAAAGCTGCAGAATTTGTTAAGAAGCTGAATTCTGACGTTGATTTGCCGAAGCAAGAACTTGAGACGGCCAAGGCTGCTGAGGAGAGATTGCCCAATACCGAAGCCTTGGTTGAGGTACTTAGAATTGAGGTAATAAATGCAAAGCAAAATGCTGCAAATGCTCATAATTTGGTTGATGAATGGAGGAACAAAGTAGAGTTGTTAGAAATGAAGGTTTTGGAAGCAACTAAATCCTGAGAGATCAGCATCTGATTCTCTCCATTTGATGATGAAGCAGCTGGAAGAGAGCAATATTTTGTTGCAAGATGCGGACTCAGATATTACTTCTCTCATGAAAATTTGAAGTCTGAGATTCAAAGGAAGAAGGTGGGTTGCCGAGAGATTATCGAAGAGATCTGTGTTGCAAACAGCAGCAGAGAAGAAGCGCAGCCAGCGCCCAAGGAGGTCGGAATCCAAAAACAGCAGCAGCGGCGACCAATGGCAGAGAAGAAGGGCAGCCAGCTGAGGGGAAGTTCAGTATAGAACCAGACTACAGAGAAAGGAAGATCAGAGGAAGAAGATTGGTCTGCCGAGAGATTTGGAAGAGATAAGGGAGGATAAGAGAGGATAGAATGCAGAGATAAGAAAAAGATAAGATAAGGGGAAGAGATAGAGTCAGCCGATCCTTAGCTGGGAAGAGAAGAAGGGATAAGGAGATATGGTTGTGTTAGCCGATCCTTAGCTGGAAAGAAAGAAAAGATAAGGAAGATGAGAAGAGCAAAGATAGATAAGAAAGAGGCAGCCGGGGAATTTGGAGAGAGAAAGATAAGGCAAAAGTTGTTTTGATGAGAAGAAGATGAAGGAAAAGATAGAAACAGAGAAGAGGTTGAGTTAGCCTGATCCCAGAGAGAAGATCGAAAAGACAGCAGGGAAAAGAAAAGGAGAGATAAGAAGAAGAAAGGATAAGACTTTGAACCAAAGAGTTATCTGCCGATGAAGAGTTAGCCGATGGAGAAAGATAGGGATAAAAGAGAGGCTTAAACGGCACTCATTTATTTGAATTTAAATGGGTCTCTTATCCCGACCGAATTTGAAGGGTCTCTTATCTCATCCCTTCTCTTCTATAAATTTATGTGTTTGAAACCATTGAAGGTTGAACCAGGCAAGACGTCGAAGGGACTGAAGTTGGACGACCAAAGACAGAGAAAAATAATTAATTTCTTGTAAGTTATTTATTTTTATTTTTATTTAAAGTCCAAAGGATTGTATTTCATTTCCAAATTTTTAAATAAAATTCATGGCGATTTGTTTAGATTTGTGTTATTCCCAATTATTGAATATTTGATAATGATGGTTTTTAATTCTATTTCAATTCTTTTTATGAACTTTATAACCAAATTAATGTTAGAATTTTTCAAGGAAAAGTGGAACCCTTTAGGATCAGTGGGACTTGACCAATTTTCCAGTCTAAGGTTATTTCAAGAGCGGTTTATTTTAGATCTGGAAAATAGCAAGTTTAAATCTCGCTCAAGCCTAAGGCTTGATTTGAAAATTTTCGATTTAATGGACGACGTAATTATTCTAATTAGAATTTTAATAAATGAGGAACTGAATTATATTTAATAATTCCAGAATATTTCATAGTCTAGGCCATGATTTTATTTTTAAATAGGATAACATGCCGCCTTCGATATTTGTCCCGATTCCATTGTAAAATATGTAAACAATTTATTATTATTGATCTATTTTATTCTTTCTAAAAAATCCTCAAAACGATTTAAGTAGGTTAGAAATATTTTATTTGTTTCTTAAATTTACATTTTAAATTAGATTGAGGTCATTTAAATTTACTCCACTATTTTAATCAAAATTTACGTTAACTACTAAAACTAGATAATAAATTAATTATTGTTATAAATTAAGATTATAATTATATGTTTTAGAAAATTATTTTATTAAATCACATTATTTTAATAGTGCCATTTTTTATTTCGTACATATATTTTGTCGATTTCCCTTGGGTACGACCTCGCACTCCTACACTATACTATTAACTGGTTCGTGCGCTTGCGAGTTAAATTAAAATCACATCACAAAAAAAGAAAAACATGGAATTGTATACGCCATTGGCAGCTCCCCATGCTCCTTGGCAGGATCTTAGTCTTGATTTCATGCTCGGGCTTCCGAAGACGAGTAAGCCATCTTAGTGGATGTGGACCGTTTTTCTAAGATGGCTCATTTCCTTCCCAGTTTTAAAACCTCTGATGCTTCCAACATCGCGAAAGATCTTTGTCGGAGAGGTGGTGAGACTCCATGGGTTATCCCAAAACCATTATGCCAGATAGGGATGTCAAGTTCATGAGTTACTTTTGGAAAATCTTATGGCACATGATGGGTAATAGACTCCAGTTCTCTTCTACATATCACTCCCAAACTGATGGTCAGACTGAAGTGGTCAAACGTAGCCTAGGCAATCTATTGCGGTGTCTTGACGGTGAACAGACGCAGCCATGGGATGTCATCTTACCAATTGCGGAGTTTGCATACAATAGTTCAGTTAATAGGTCCATAGGTATGAGTCCATTTGAAGTAGTGCACAGTTACAAGCCTAGGAAACCTATGGATCTCATCCCAATGTCAATGGCACATAGGCCATCTGAGTCTGCATATTCATTCGCAAAACACATTCATGATTTGCATGCTGAAATTAAACATCAAATTAATATAAGCAATGAAAGGTATAAGTTTGCTGCAAATTCTCATCGCAGGTTCAAGGAATTTGATGTGGACAACTATGTCATGATTCGAATCAAGCCTGAACAGGTTCTCACAAGAGACTGTGAAAAAGTTGCACACACGTAGTGCGGGGCCTTTCAAAATTTTGAGGCGACTTGGACCAAACGCGTAGCCCTCTCAGCCTGAACGGTTCTCACTACATGACCCATGGCATGCATCTGCACAGCCCCTCAAAACCTCTAACTTCCTTGCCGTCCTTACCACCCAAGAGAGATGACATAGAATCTATGCTAGACGAGGGAAGTTGTTTCCACAGATGCAGGGGGTTATCAGAAATATCTTGTGGAGTGGAAGAGCAGGACCATGACAGATGCCACTTGGTTGACTGAGAGAGAGCTACAGCGACTTGATCCGGATCTACTGGAGAGGTATCAGAGTTTTGTCTCACCAGAGGTGCATTCTTCTTACCCAGGGAGAGTTGATAGAGACGACAGATCAGGCTTTCGAGTGTACTAGCTACGACGGAGGAGAGTCGCTCCAGCACTATCATTGTGGCTCGACGCTAATTCGGTTGGGTAACGTCCGAAGGCCTCACGTGCGCGTAGTTACACTTTGAAGTCCCCATACTAGGGAGGCATGTGTGGATCGATTTGTGTCTTCTCATTTAATGAACTCGAGGTCGAGTTTCTCTTAGATGAGGGGATTGATACTGAGCATATTTTTATTTTTCCGGTTATGTCTTTATTTTGGTTTTGTTTTCTGTTTTTATTTGAGGGTACTTTGGTCTTTTTATTGTAATTAGGGTTTTCTCTTATTTGAGGGCACTTTGGTCTTTTTTATCATAAACATTATAAATACTCTTGTAAGCCCTCTCATTAGGGGAATTGATAATTGAATAAAAATTTGCATTGCTCCATGAGTTGGAACCTTGGTGAGAAATCAAGCTTTGGTGAGAAGTCAAGAAGGTGAGAAGCCTTCCTCTATCTTCAGGTATTTTTCTATCTTTTCCAACTCTTTCTTCTTTTTCCTTTGCTTGTCTTCTTCTTCACCCAAACCCTAGCCGCCATTATCCTTTCTTCTTGTTGCCTCCCCCATACAAACCCAACACCCAAACCCTAGCCGCCACTATACCTTCCACTTGTTGCCATTCCCATCCAAACCTTAAACCCTAGCCCCAGCCACCATCATCCTTCCCTCTTGTTGCCGCCACATCTCAACCCTAACCCTAGCCTTCCTTCTTCCATATTGCAGCAGCCACTTCCAAACCCTAAACCCTACCCCTTTTTCCCTCCCCTTTGCTGCCGCCACCCTCTCTTGCTCCCATATTGCTGCCACCACCCTCTCTTGGCCCCGTATTGCTTCCGCCACCCTCTCTAGCCCCCATACTGCTGCCGCCACCCTACAATAATCCCATATTCTTCTAAACCTAGCTGGTACCCCACATTTCCTCCCATACTTTGATGCAAACAGCCAGATCTAGCCTTCTCTGACGATAGGCCTTCACTACCATGGGATCCGACAACCCTTTTGTTTTGAGAGGTCCCCACCGTGAGTGGTAACTTGGCTTGGAACATTCTATACTTGCATAATTGTCTGTGATAAATTTATTATTGGATTTGCAAGTATTAATTGAACCTAATTTCAGCCTTAGTAGATTAGTTCCATCTTTCAACATTCTTCTCCCATCTCTTCCTTCCCCTCATACACCCCTCCCATGATCTATACAGGTCAGTAATCGAGTAGCCCTCAAACTCCTTACATAGCATCAACCATCTACACAGCCTCATGCTAGCAATCTTGAAAACTTCATACATGCCATGTCTATGTGGAAATTCTAGCTATCTCAATATACCCATCAAAGAAAGTCATAATCATATCAAAGATTGTGGTGTTTTAAGATCAGAACAGTACTTGGAACTTCTTTTTTTAACATTTCTACTTTGATCTCTGTGGCCACCTCAGTCAGTTCTCACGTATTTGTTTTCTCATCCATTAATGAAGTTTCATCATTACTGCTAAAAGATAAAAGAAGTTTCATCATCACCTTCTAAAAAAAGTTACAATCATATGTCTATTTGGAGATCAAGTAAAGTCAATCGTAATCTTCTCCATTCGTAGGTTCCAACTCTTTGGTTCTCACATTTACTTGGTCATCTAAATGAAAAGGATATTAATCATGATCCTCTCCATCTAGAACGTTCCAGCTCTAAGTGCTCACATTCACTTGGTCTTCTAAAACAAAAGGATATTGATCATCTCTAGGGTAGGCAAAAATATCCATATAGCAGCTAAAACCTACTACAAGCAATAATCCACCACTAAATCAGATGCCCGAATAACATAAAATCAGACCCAAAATGCATGGAATTAACAAGGTTCATATTCAATAAAATGAACGAAAATAATCAGAGGAAATGGAACCAACAACTCATAGAAAAAAGAATATACATGGTTCACACCCTCTTTGGCTAAACCCATAAGCAATCCAACAAAGAGAAATCCACTACATCTTGGAGAAATTATGAAGCATGTGGAGAGACCTTAAACATGTAAAGATCTCAACAAATTTCTTCTCTACCTTCTTCTAATACAACCAAACCAAACTGAAAATGGCTCACAACAATTCCAACGAAACGCACTAAAACAACTTGTAAGATATCTCCTTTTGGAGCTTTGTGGTTGTGTACCCAAGAAAACACCGTTTCCTTTCCCTCCTCACATGCAGAACCCCTCTTTCTTGAGGATGGAATGGTCCCATTAGCAAATAAAATATCTAAAATGGGTCTCTAATCGAAAACATGCATAAGCAAAATTCAAGGTTTGACAAGATTAAGGGCTTAAAAAGGTGATTTTGATATTAACACTCTAACAATCCATATGACCGCGAAATTGTATATTATGTGTTATGGTGATAAAAGTCAGTTTACCACCTCTTCAATTCTTCATTAATTGTGACTTCTAAAATTTGGAATTTCTTCTAACTTTTGGTATGTTATGGTTTAAGTTGAAAAAAGTTCTTGATGAAGTTGACTTGTGGGTCTCAGTTAAGGAGTAGAAAGGAGAGGTCTACTTTGGAACACGACGTTTGTGGAAGCTATATAGTTGTTGGGCAGATCATCTATGAAATAATCCATTGATATCCTTAAATAAGATCCTTTTTTTTTAAGTAGTAACAAAGAAACTCACATTCTAAAATAAGGTCCCTTTAGGATAGATTGGTTGGAAATTCGAAGCTTGGATCAAGATCTACCAAAAATGAGCTTGAATAAATCATTCCAAGCATGGTTTTAAGGCCACAAATATTTAAAGGTCCTTTAGATTTGGGTTTAATCCAGTAGTGTGTTCAACTCTAGGAACTTGTCTAACAACATAGTAGTGGCAGAGGAGAAAAGGTTGTTAACCCATCCCTCCCCCCCCTTCTTTTCCCAAAAAAGAAGCCAAGAAAAAAAAAAAGAGAAAGAAAAGAAGAAAGGGATCTATAGGAGAACTCATCTTGATATCTTAATGGATGCTATATTGGGACATGATTCATTGGAATTTTTAAAATGAGATCTCATTTATCAATTTTTGTGAGGCCTACCTTAGACCAAGGAGAAGGTTTGGGGTTGTTTGGCTAGAAGGAACTCGTTATAGTGTACGTTATATTTTGAAAATTTGAAGAAGTTTGGACGACTAAATGATGAGGAGATCATGGGACAACAACAAATAAGGATGCTTCGAAATCAAATTTTTACCTCAACATGGCTAAATGATGATCTTTTGCACTTCCCTAATATATATGACCATGGATAGAAACAAATCCATCCATGGATAGCGCAAATTGTGCATTGATATAGCAGTGAATTTGAAAATTTGGCTCAATCCATCCATTTACATTATCTAAGTCGTTCGTTGGTGAATTTGACCAATCTGACCATTGATCTAGCACCATCTTGTGCATTGATATAGCAGTGAATTTGAAGATTTAGCCTAATCCATCTATTTACATTATCTAAGTCGTTCGTTGGTGAATTTGACCAATCTGGCCATTGATCTGGCACCATCCAGGCATTTGTCTTTATCATATTTTATTAGTGATATACTGTTTAGTTTACATGTGTTTTAAAATCATTAGAGACATGTTTATTTTATTTATGATTTCATATCGTCTTATGGTCTTAAATCGTCTACATGTGTGCCTTAAAGTCACATATGTCTTAATCTGTATGCCTTAAAGTCAGATATGTATAAGGTTTTAGATCGTCTACATGTGTGCCTTAAAGTCACAAATGTCTTCTTCTTCTTCTTCTTCTTATCATATTTTATTAGTGATATATTCTTTAGTTTACATGTGTTTTAAAATTGTTAGAGACATGTATTATTTTATTTATGATTTTAGATCATCTACATGTGTGCCTTAAAGTCACATATATCTAAGGTTTTAGATCGTTTACATGTGTGCCTTAAAGTCACATATGTCTAAGGTTTTAGATCGTCTACATGTGTGCCTTAAAGTCACATATGTCTTAAGGTTTTAGATCGTCTATATGTGTGCCTTAAAGTCACATATTTCTAAGGTTTCTTAACTTCTTCTTCTCCTTTCCTTTTCCTTTTTTTTAAGACAAAGAACCCCAAGACCTCTACCCCTCCCTGATCACGAGGGTGTTGGTAAACTCTAGATGCATGCAAACCCCCACAAGCTACGTGCATTGGGTTACTACGGGACTCGAACTTTGGACGTCTGGTTCCTTTTCTTCTCTATCTCTTTTTCTTCCTTTGCTTTTCTCCTCTCTTTTTCCCCACATTTCCCCTTTTTTTTACACCTTATTTTTGTCCCTTTTTCATTCAAACCCTAAACCCAACCAAACCAAGACCCAACCCCACCATTGGACACCAAAACTCCACCAAAACCCACCAATCCATACGAAAGTTTGTACATGTCCATACAATCGTAAGGATGGGCCCATTTTGGCCTATTTTATGCCCTAACCTCTGGATCCCTATATTAGACTTGTAGGTCTAAGCCTAACCTACTATTTGAATCTATTTGAGACCTAGTTTTGCCTGGGAAAAAAAAAAACCCTAATCCCTTTGGACAAACCCTAGGTGATCCTATAGCTTTATTTCGTCCTTTTGGGTGATTATTTCTAAATTTAGAAGACCGAATAACAGTTTTGCAAGATCTAATTAATCTTTTAGGGGATATTTCCATTGAAGGACAACAACGCATTATGTGTATGATCATCATCATTTAAGCCATTTATCCCATCAATCTGGGGTTGGCTTGGCATATGTGTATATGTCATTCTTTTTTTAAGCTCTTTGACTAAATGTGTGTGAATTTGCATAGTTTTTGTTTTATTCTTTGTTTTATATTAATTTATCTTTTTTTTTTTTTTTTGAAAGGTATGTTTTATATTAATTTATCTCTCGAACATCTTATGTAAATCATGATTATAAGTTGCATGTCATTTTAGGATTCACCACACATGTTTTGGACTCTCATAAAAGCATCTATCTAGCATTTAGATCTAGGGTTTCTAATATTTTGACCTATCCTATGACAAATTTGGTATTAGAGCCTTCCCTACATCACTAAATACATTAGGAAACTGCATTTTTCCCCTTCCCTTTCTAGTTTCGCTCTTGTTAGTGTGTTTTCCACAATATTCTAATGTTTCAATTTCATTGCCTTTTTACCACACCCCCTAAGAAATGCCTTCGTTTCAAGGAAATGTACTTTTTCAATGAAATAATATTTTCTAAAAAACAAAGTACATTTTCAGAGAAGTACATTTCTACTCAATTCACTGTATCCAAATGTCTCCTTAATTGGAAATTTCTATACTTGGATTCGGGGCCTACCAAATATCAGATTGAGTGGATCACCCTAAGTATGGTCTGAAGGTCACAATGATTAAACCACGTCATAGGATTTGTATTAACCCGAAGATGAGATTAACTCGTAAAGAGTCATATCAATTAGAGATCCAACTATGCTTTCTTGCTTTGTGGAGCATAGTGTTAGATATTGAATAAAAGATGAGGATAAAAGGTAATGCTAATTGAAATGTGTGCTCTAAGATGAATGAGTGGAAAAAATAAAAGATAAAATTAGAAATCACTGCACTAGAGAGGCCTTAAGAGTGGCCCCATTAAGGGATTGTTGCAAAAGATGCCTTGCCATGTATTAGGAGATTAAGGGATAATTGCATTCAAAGAACTGAAGGTTTAAAAGTAGAGGGTACAAGGAGATGGAGATAGGCGAAAGGTATTTAAACTTGATTGCAGGGATACAAAACATGAGAGATTGTTGTGTGATGGATAATCCAAATATTGATGAGGCAAAATGAAAAAGTCAAGCTCAAGAATCCAACCCAGATAATGGGATTAGCAGCTATAATGATGGTTGATCAATCATCCAATTCATGATGAGATAATGGGCGTGTAAAGGACAAGAGAGGTGAAGGTTGTAAATGCTGAAAACACAGAAACCACGATGTACCAAAGTACAGGAAATCGCACACCAACATAAGAGTTCAATATTATATTAGTATCGTGGAGGAAAACTTTTAAGGAAAGTGATTTAAACAATACTAGGACTAAATTAGAATGCTTGAGCTATAACTTTAGTAGAATAAAAGATGGAGAGGGCATTCCAATTAAAATTGGAAATGACTTATTGATGAGGAGCACTATCAGAAGATTTATTTATTCCTTTTTCTTATCTGTTTTGGCATTTTTTGTTGATGTAATTTTGGGATATTTTGAGGGTATTTTAATCATTCTTGTAATTAGGGGGTATTTTGGTCTTCCCTTGTTTTGTGTTATTATAAAAGCCATGTAACCCTCATTAGGGTAATCAGTTATGAATGAATGAAAGGAAACTTTCCTCTTCCGTGTGGCGCATGGTGTGATAGTGGAATCCATCGGACTTTGGTGAGAAATCGAAGCGGCGAGAAGCCAAAGAGGACGGTGAGAAGCCTCTTCCTCTCTATCCAAGTACACATCTTCTATCTCTCATCCCTCTCTCTTCTACTTCCCTTCTCTATTTCCGTTTGTTTTTTTATATAAACCATGCCATCCCCTAAAACAAGAACCCCTAGCATCTGTAGCAGCCTTCTGCCCTTCCACCTGCCCCAAATCTACTGTTGTCCCCTCTGTTAGGCCCTCCTAAGGCCATCACCCCTCCCAAACCCCTGTTCCTTTGTCGCCAACCCTTGTAGAACCCTCCCACCTTACCGCCACTCCCAGATCTTAACACAATTGCCGCCATTTTCCCCTATAGACTTTCTCCTATGTGCGCCACCTCCAAAACCCCTCTTTGTTGTTATCGTGCCCAAACAGTCCTTTCCCACACTGCCGCAAGCCATTCTTCCTATTTCCCTCTTCCGTTTCTAACTTTCCCTAGTTTCCGCAAAACCATGCTCCAATTCACAGTTGCCACACCCTATTCTGTTCGCATGCATTGTCCGTAACCCAAATAACCCTTTTTTTATTATTTCAACCCATATACCCTTTTAATTAGAATCACATGTGCCTATTTTATTAAAAAACTACTCCACCCTTTATTCAATTTCTCATGTATATGTTCAGATCAGATTCTTAGAATATTTTGCATGATTATTTAGGAAAAATTTATATTAATTAATTGCATATATTAATTGAGTTATTAATTTCAGCCCATTTTAGATTTAGGGTGCATTATTTTCATCCCTTTTAATATTTAGAGAACCACATTAGACATTTAGGGATACTCTTTTCCCTTGTCCTGCATCACTTATTATTACATTGCAATACGTTGAGATACTTGGGTTCCTCATGGAAGATTAACTTAGAAATAACTAATAGGATAAGAGCTTAGTGGACAAAATGTATACAAGCTAGCAGAGTTTTATGTGACAAAAGAGTACTACATTGCAAAGGGATGATTCTATAAAATAATTAACAAATCTGCAGAGTATTGGATAATGATGAAAACACAAATAGACAAAGTTAAAGTAATGGTGATGTGCATGCAATGCTAGATGAATGGATTAACTTTAAGGAGAATTTAAAAATAACCCTAATTATGACAAATTGATAGAAATTCATTTGAAGTGGTTTGATCATGTAAAGAGGTCTGTAACATGTGGTATGCAGTACAAAATAGGGCTACAAAGCTCAGTGTGTAGCGCCTACATCCATGGTAAGAGGGAAGCAATTTCACTATCTCATATAATAGGGCTACAAAGCTCTCTTCCTCACGCCTCCTTCAATACAGATGAATCTCATAACCTTATAAATCTCTCCAAGATAGAATATGTAGATGGTATGCAGTACAAAATTTCAATCCCCAATTAGGATCCAATATCCAATACGACCTGGATGACCAAAAATAAAGAAATCTACACAATGAGAAATGTAGGCCACGTAATAGATGAAATAAATAATGATAAAGGAAATGTCGTTTTAAACAACTTCAATTGATAGTTCTTCTTTAATATGTCACTCGAGATTGTAATTCCTCGATCTTTTCCAGGTAACATAAATTGTCATGAACAGGACTTTTTAAATTTGCACCCAATCGGGGAATTCAAACTCATTATAATTTATAAGTATCGCATAACAGTGAAAATAGTAATAATCACGTGAATCTAGGAAATGGTTCAAAAGTTGATTATGGATAAAACACAACAGTCTGCATGTGAAAGGTTTTAGAGAGAAACAAGAAATGAGGAAGGGGAAGAGAAAAACCCAATTAATGAATATAGTGGAAATCATTTTTTTTCTTTAAATAAAACGAAAGGGCGAGCAGAAGATACCTGTCATCCTCCATTGAAGCCGTTTATGGCAGAAGCGGCTAGAGCTGTCGGACCCCTTATTTCTGGAACTTCGCCCTGGAGAAAAAAAATTCGCATGCCTTCCACAACGTAAAAAATCTATAATAACCAGGTAGGCCGGCTCGGAGCTAACCGGCTTTCGTGAGATACACATGTCTCTCACCGGTCTCTATTGGAAGAAAAAAAAATGTATTGTCAGATTCAGTTTTTATCTCTTATTTTTTATTTTTTTGTAAAAAAATCTAGAAAAAAACTAATAGAAAATTTATAAAATTATGGACTTCTACATAATTCTATCATCAATTAATTAACATTTAGACATCAAAATGGGGTCTCCAAGTAACGTAATCAAGATTTCAAAAAATTAAATTAAAAAAAAATCTAATAATTTTCTGCCAAGATATTGATCTAATTAATTAGTATGAAAAAAATATTGACAAAAATTCAGTCCTGTCTTCAATAAAATTTGATAAAAATGAGAAAAAAGAGATTGAAATGAAAACAATCTTTCAAAATGAATTTTATGTATAAAAATAAGTACAGATAAAAATTAAAAAATATAGCAATAAGTAGTAAATGAAAAGAGTAAAATGACTGTATAAATTAATTTACGACAATCCATTTTCATAAATTTAAAGCTAATGTATAATTTTTTGAAATATCTTCTGAACTTTTTTAAATTTAAAAATCGAATTGAAAAATAAATATCATTCCCATATAAATAAGATAAATAATTTAATAATGACTTAAAAAATTCTGAAAATATTTATAAATATTAAGCCAATTTGTCCGTCCTTGAATTTCGTGCTAAATAATATTAGATCAATAATAAACATTATAAAGTTAATCTTAATTCCAATGTAACCATATGTAAAATTTTAAATGAATGAAAAATGTATAAAAATAGTTACAATCAATAAAAAGACATAGAACAATGAATATTAAATGAAACCGATGAAATGAATGAATAAAAAAATTATAAATAAATAATGAGACATATAACAATGAATAATAAATAAAAGAATGCATTTCTTTAACGTTATACGTATTGGATGTGTCTATCTTCAAAATGTGGATACCACGATTGTGAAGTCGATCGTCACAAAATAAGATAAAAAATTATAATTATTACAAATTGAGTTACATAAATTACATGTCTATACTTAATAAATTAAATAAGTGAAATGAATAGACAAATGCTTAGGTGGATTATACCTTAAATTGTGCGGAGTTTGTTGTGTATCTGAGGCCATGAGTGACATGAGAATATTGGATTTCTGAGCATGGAGCACCATCGAGTTTGTATGGATTGGGCAGCAATGCATTTGATCAAATTTCTACGGAGATCACTCCTTAGTAATAAAGTACAGTCATAATTAAATAATAGATAAAGAGTAGATAAATGAAGTAATAAAATAAAGAAAGACATCGGCACGGTCACCTACTCGGGAGAGGAGAGATTGCGAGCAATAGAGGGAGTGGTGGTGAGCTACAATGGGAAGGCAGACACATATCAACGAGTCAAGACTTAGACATGGTCGGTACCCATAAATGTAAGAGATTGAATACATTAAGCTTTAAAATAAAATAACGCAATACACATGTTGACGATATAGGTCACTAACAAATGAAACAATAAGTTCAAATTAAATATGCAAATGTATAAATGAATATTGCAATTGAATACGTAAAAATGTAATAATTACCTTTTCTACAATTTGTGGCATCAATATTGAGGTTCCCCATAATCATCCCCCTGTAATCCTAGAACAGATAGTTTCAGCTTGACAATCGAGCGGGGTCAAGACTTTCGCCCCAGTGATATGGGTCCATCGTACCAAACACATTTGTTCTAAATGTTGCTCTATTGTCATGTGTGGTGCATCGAAGTTGTACTCAATGAAGTCCTCGTCGGTGCACACTTTACACCACTCAATTTTTTACCCACATATGGGTTACTCATGCTACCGTACGATTCATCGGAGTGCATTGTGGATCTTGAGACCCCAATCCCCCAGATGATTAGCCTCGTCCACTGGTCTTCTCGTTGTGTGGCATGTCGAACCGTTGGGGATATGGCAAACTCAATAGTTTAGGAAGGAAGGAACCTCTGTGTGGTGATTCGCCACTGATGGACATGGATCTTATATTGTCAAATAGGGAGTTCATGTCCACTGGTCGATACGACAAACCGTCTCATATTAAAACGGTTCATATGTTGCTTCTACTGCACATGTGCAAGCATATTTGTACCTCCAAGCCTGACTGTCCTCACACATGCCTCCCCGAGTACTAACTCATGTGGATCAAGAGCATTGCTATCCTCCACCACATCATCTCCCGTCAAACCCCATTCTCCAAGTCCACCTTGTTCACTACTACCACGGTTGTTGCTTTCGTTCGTGTCACTCGTTGAAGTATTGGAATTAACATCCAAATATCTACGATGGATTAGTGATTGACTGTTGGGTATGAAGGGTCCCTTCCCTTTTTCCATCCTCCTCCTCCTCTATGTTGTCATTTCTTGTAATAACCTAACCCAAATTTGAGATTAATTATGATTAATTGTGATTAACTGGGGGTTAATCATATAATGATTATTTAAGTGAGATTCGTGATCCATTAATCGTGAAGATTACGGAATGTGCTTTCCAAAAAGCCCAAGGTTGACCTGATCTAAGTCTGGTAGCTCTTTGATCCAACTGGTTAAAGTTGGAATGGTAAAACTATTGATAACTGAACTTTAGCCTTTATGACCTCCAAGCTATTTTTATTTAGAAAACCTCTTATTTGAAGTATTTAAACTTCCAATTTGCACACACTCAATGAGTTTTAAATACTAAGTCCAACGAATTTTTCAATTTGTTATTTCAATAACCAGAGAGGTAACCTCCTTAATCTGTGGGGGGTTCCTATTTATAAATGTTGGTCAAGCTAGATTGTCTTAGAGGGAGGGTGAATAGGACAATTGCAAAATTTAAATTTCTTTCAAACTTTGGTCAATTAAAATTGGGTCTTTATTAATTAATTCAATTGATCTTCCAAGATATTGAGATTTACAATGAATAATGAATGTGAAGTTAAATCTCAACAAATACAATTTCACCAAATAAGTGTGCTAGATATATAAGAAATAAACACAAATGCACAAAGTAAGGTGAGGAGGTGAGAAGAGATGGAAAATCTTGACACAAGGATTTTACGTGGTTCCGCAATCTTGCCTACATCCACGTCTTAAGTACGCCACTTGAGGATTCCACCAACTTCTCCTTCGATAGTGGAGAAGAAACCTATTACAACATTGATCTCTTTCATGGGTAGAGATCGAACCTATACAACGCTTGATCTTCTTCACGGGTGAAGACACCCTTCTCTCCTTACAAGGGTTACACCAACCCTATACAAATTACAAAATGATAGAAAGAATTTGATTTTTAGAAAAATACCAAGAAAGCTTGCCTCTTGATGCTTTAAGTGGCTTTGGCACGTTCTTGGAGATCCTCCCCTTTTCTTGACTTCTTTGATGAAGTGTAGATGCTCTAATGATGCCCAACCAAGATGTAGAAGAAGAAATTTAGGGATGGTAGAAGGTTTACCTATAAATACAATCTATCCCTAAAGGTTCTTTCGAATACACACTCAAGAGTGAGTCTAAGATGCTCAAGATTTGCCTATGAGAGCTTCAAGTGTGAGTGAGATTGAATTCAAGAACTTTGGTAATCTAACTATGGAGATTTAGTGCTCTTGAAATGATTGGAGTCTTGGAGAATATTAGAGAGGATTTTACTCATCTAGAATCAACCTTTGGAATGCCCTAAGGTCATACATTTAAAATCCTCTCGAAGATATGGCATTTGGTAGTCGAAATCACAAGAATAAAGCCGTTAAAAACTTCCCATTGTGATTTCAGTGGACTGAACTTGAAGATTCAGTCGACTGAAATGTCCAAAAATGACCGTTGAAACATCTGGGCACAATTCAGTCGACTGAAATAAAGATTCAGTCGACTAAATCTCATTGAGACTGAAAAGACCAATCTGCAGAATTTTCAGTCGACTGAAACATAAATTCAGCCAACTGAATCTCGATAGTTTTGTACACCTCCACTAAAACGACCATAACTTGGATTCTCGAACTCGGTTTTGGGAGTTCTGCGCTTGTTAGAAAGCTCACTAAGAGATATATCGACTCACCAAATTAGGTCCAATTTTAGGTCCATTTGATACCTCAAATAATCTCTCAAAGTGAGGGTATATGACAAAACTGTTTTGATCTGTTTTGCACCCTTTCATTGAAATGCTCACAACTTGAGCTATACATTTCCAAATTGGATGTTCTTGGGTTCGTTGAAAATATTATTGAGATATATATATACTCAGAAAATTTGGTCAAATTTAAAGTCCATTTGATACCTCAAATAATCTCTCAAAGTGAGGGTATATGACAAAATTGTTTTGTTCTATTTTACACCCTTTTATTGTAATGCTCATAACTTGAGCTATACATTTTCGAATTGGGTGTTATTAGACTTTTTGAAAAGCTCTTTTAGTGCTCTATCAAATCATTAAAATTAGACTAATACGTAGGAACATTTGATCGAAGGAAAAAACTTGTGCAAAATTGAGCAAAATTCACCTAACCTAAGAAATCCAAATTACTCCAACCAAATTCTAAGTTATGGATTCTAAGGTTTGTCTCAATGGTAATTCTAGGTCTTCTAAGTCATTCCTAAGGTCCAAATACCTATGTTGGTTGACATTGATGAAGTTCTTCCGATTTTGGTGCAATACCTTTCAAATGACTTATCTTCTGAGCTTCAAACTTGATTTGACTATATAGGTCTTCCAGAAGCACGGTCTTGACACCCGAACAAGGTCACAACAAGTCACACAAATTGACAACTCATGACTCAGTCGGACATAGTCACAGAATTGACAACTCAGTCTGACTCAGGGGAGGCAGATATAGCTTTTAGGCCAACAATAAAAACCCTAATTTTAAAGTATTTATGAGAGTCAAAACTCCTTCGAGATTTAGGACTTTTTCATGAGATGAATTTTACTAACTTAATTGTGAAGTCAGATTTTCTCCAAGAGATATTTCAAATCTATGTGAATTTTTTATAAACATCTTTTTCGAATAAATCGTCAGATTTTCAATGCGTATTTATTTCCTGATTGTTGACGGTTTGACCGGTTTTTAGATCCCAACCCATTGGATCGGTTAGATTAATCCAATGAGATCTCCTTTTTACCCACTTCATAACAATGAGATATTGAAATTTGAAAATGCATATGGGCCCCACCCTTTTTGTCCCATATGTCCTTTGTCTCATTTGAGATTTTATTTCCAAAACAAAATCTCCTATTGATGACGTGTTTTCTTGGGCACAAAGTTTCCACATTTATTTAAGGAAGGAAGGGTGGAAGAAAGAAAAGGAAAAGAAAAAAAACTCTCCTCTGCTTCATCTTTTCTCCTTTTTTGTTTAGTAACAGAAGCTTTCGAGGTTTTTCGTGGGTTTTCAACGGAGGTCAAATCTTAGCGGAAACTCGGGCGAAAGGTATCAAAACTTTCATTTTCTCAATTTTAGGAACTCCAGGGAAGATTAGAAGTAAAATGGGATAGATATGTTGTAATGACCCGACCTGATCTTTCGGGACTTTTGCAAAGATTTACGAGTCATTTTTTGTGCTTTGGTAGAAGTGGAGAGAGTGTGGGCTCTGTTGTGGCGCCCCCTCCCTCCGACCATCGACATCAGAGTGATATAATAAGGATATCTGAGTGGAGAAAAGGAAGTCAACAAGAGCGCCACGACGCGAGTCGAGCCCGAGTCCGAAGACCGGACCTTTCGACTGGCCCAACCAATGTGTGCTCAAGGATAGAGTCCATTTTAATATTCGCAACACACTTAAATATTCATACAAAAACATATAACAATATTTGATGCATCATAATAATAACCAATCACGTTTCAAAGCAAAGTGTAACAATCCCACATAAGTTAAATGTCAAATAAAGAGTATAACACAATTATCTAGGAGTTTAAATATAAGTTATTACATTTCTATGCTCATAACTCTTACAAAATTACAGTCTCCCAAAACGTAAATGAAATCACTGAGTGAACTAAGTCTTCTTCAATTCCAAAATATCAAAAGGAGTAAAATTTCCTAAGCTGTTCCTTTCTGCTTTCTTTCTACTCACGCCTAGCTATTATTGGCCCTGCTTCATCACCTTTTTTTTGTTTCCTGCATTAGACTCTAAAAAGGGGAAAGCATTGTAGGCTTAATCAATGTGCCCAGTAGGAATTCTCATCAAATTGGGTGCCAACATGAGAAGTAATAAAAATAGGAAAACAAATCATATGTATTAAGCATACTATACTTTTCATTCGAAAATCATACCTCATCCCGTATTTCAAAATCCATTTCATACAAGTACTAAAAACTCATTCAAATCCACTTCATAATCATTTTGTACAATTAAGAATCACAATACTTTCAAATGCACTTAAAATCAATATGATGTATTATGCCATGGTGACATGAATCTATGCAAGACCTTCTCATGCCCATGCATTGGTCAATTTTCCTTTCTGGTTCAACTGTTATAAACATTTGGCCATTTATGTCCATAGCTTTCTCGTGGCACCGACTGGGATCTACTATCCAATACTGAGCAATTTGACCGGGACTACCCGGGGAGCGCTATACACTCATACTCCTGCGCAGGTTTTAGGACTTCTCTTTACCCTAGAGCATTTTGCCAAAATTAGTGTGCCATAATTTTGTAACCCATGGACGCGGCCATATAAAATGGTTACTCATTTCATATGTGTATAAATTCTTCCGAGATCAAAGTACGTCGTCCCTTTGTCACGGTCTCATACATTCCCATCCCATACAAATGCATGAAGTTCATGTCCATGCAATGATATCAAATCCATTTGACAT
Organism: Chimonanthus salicifolius; assembly: GCA_013350335.1. NCBI lineage: Eukaryota > Viridiplantae > Streptophyta > Magnoliopsida > Laurales > Calycanthaceae > Chimonanthus > Chimonanthus salicifolius. Next base: position 27,599,302 of record CM023541.1, on the reverse strand, counting down.
TATATAAAATAATCTATAATTTCCATGCTTGAAACTACACTTTATCAAATCATCATTAAAACATACATAAAAAGCAATTTATAAAACTTCGAATAAAATATACATTTATAGTATCACTATGGTACTTCAAATAGGTAGGAAAACCTACTTGACCAACGAAATTCGGCGAAGGAGTGAACTACAACGTGGCACGTACAACTCCTAAGTCACCTTTAGGTCCTATGGTTATTTCTATAGATCAAGATAAAATAAGTCACTGATTAGTTTATGTCCTTATTTCCAAATCTAATACTTATCACTTTTATTAATTCCCATTTAAGAGGTCAGGCTTGGAGAATGTTAATGGTGTCTTATTAATCCTACATTTATGATCAACACAAGAGTGTGAAGTTAAGGGTCATATAGTCTTGTTACTGCTAGTTCGGAACCTAGGTCACTAGTTAGGCACTTCTGAAGCTTCGGAATATCCGAGTTTTTCCTCGGATCGTCCGAAGTACACAACACATAGGTCTGCTTAGAACTTGATTTTGGAACCTCTGAATTAGGTTCCGAGACTTCGGAACTTCAAGACCTTCTCTCGGCACTTCCGAGACATACATGTTTTTAGCTTATATTATAGTGCTCGGAACTTGGTCTCGGCACTTCTGAGCTAGGTTTCAAGACCTTAGGTTCCCTTTTGGACTTAACATAATTTCTAAGTGTTTTCAGTTCTTTCTGTTTCATAAGTCTCCTTTGAACTTGACCTCGGAACGACTGAGCCGGGTTCCGAGACTTCATACCTTCCAAGGATCCTCGGAACATCACTTGTTCCTTTAGACTGTCCAAGCCTTCGGAACTTGTCTCGGAGGTTTCGAGACAGGTTCTGAAGCCTGTCTTCTTCAAACAGTCATCTGCAGAACTCTGCAGAATTCTACATATGCGAACCGAGTTCCTTGAACTCGGAAATCACACTTAGGTGGGTCATGGGTCCTAGTTTCTCAGCCTAATCCCTTATATTAATGCCCCATGTGATTTGTCACATCTTTGGAGGTTAATATTCATAATTAGATGCAGAAAATCATGGATTTAAACCAAATTTCATGAATTGAGGAAAACCCAAAAATCCCCAAATTTTCTAATGTTTATTTCTCTAACCCAAATTTGTCTAGGGTTGGTTCTAAATCATCCTAAACCTTAAATTGAACCTAAACACTAAGTTTAGAGGGAAAGATTTACCTTAGATGAAGCTCTCTAAAGTTTCTTCCTCTTTTTTTCTTCTCCTTTCATTCCCTTCTTCTTGATTTCTTCCTTACTTGAGTTCCTTTAATGGAGGAGAAGAGAGGAGGAGAAAAATGTGTGAAAGGGTGGAAGAAGGGGTTGCACGGTGGTGGAGATGGAGAATGGAGCCCTTATTGTGTGAAGAAATGGGGAAGGATAGGGGTCTATAGTGTGGAACAAAGGGAAATGGTGTGTGCTGTGTGAAACAAAGGGAAAATCGAATGGAGTGAGATAAAAAAAAAGGGAGTGGTGGCTTTTTCTATCTTGTGGTTGCCTTAAGTCAAGGGAGTGTGGCGTTGGGTCACACCTCTCCTTGTGGCATCCCACGTCATTGCCCACGTGGCATGATGCCACATCATCAATTCATTCTTATTAAATTTCATAAATTAACTTCTCATCACACCACTTGACATTAAATTATATTTTAATCTCTAAATTAAATCCCACTTAATCCTGTCTTAATTACTTAATTAAGTCTCCTTAATCTTAATTAATCGTTAATCACCCTTCTTAACCCATTAATTAATATTAAAAAATTTAGTGTTACAATATGTGGTGGGCCCCAGTTTGCTTGATTTCTAGCTTAGGAGCTCAAAGGGTATTTTGGTAATTTTGACTTATTAAATGATTTTTCATGCAAAAATAATTGAAAAATACACATTTTGGTTGTTTTATAAAAAATTATGTGTTTTCCTTCAATTTTCTTCAAAAATTCGATTTTGAAATTTTAAATTTGCCTTGGTTCGCGTTCAGTCGGTTGTGAACCCAAATCCTAAGTTCCCCTTTAAATATTCTCTCTCCTTTTTTTTTCTTTTACAAACCCTAGCCTCCACCCTCCTATTCTCTTCTCTCTCTTGCACCAAAACCCAAACCCTAGATCATTGAGCGGCCGCCTCCCCTCCCTTGGTGCGTGTCTCTCTTTCGCCCTTTCTCCTCTCGTGTCTCTCTCTAGCTCTAGTCCTCTCCCTCTTGTGCCGCTGCCACCTTTGCTTTCTCTCTTTCTCTTTCCTTTTTCTCCCTCTATCTTTTCTCCCTCACCTGAAACCCTAATTTACTGCAATTACCATCCCCTTCTCTCATTCTCTTGGTTTTCTATCTCGGCCTTCTTCCATCCCCTCATCTTCATCTTCTTTTTGTCTTTCCCTCTTTTTCTCTCTCGCATTCGGCTGCCGCCACCCTCTCTATTCTTTCTCTTCTTCTTACAAAACCCTAACCCTAAACAAAACCCCCACTCATTCATTGCCGCCACCAACCCTTTCCTACCATTTTTTTTTTCTCCTTTCTTCATCTCTCCCTCTCCTCTCTGAATTTCCAACAACCTAGGCCCCCCTCTTTCAAATCCGGCCCAACTCGCTTCTAGGCCGAGTTAAGCCCAGTCTTTTTGGCTCAGCTCGCCTTTAGCCTGATTTTATGAGCCTAGCAGCTCGATCCAACTCATCCTTAGGCCCATTCATGCAACCGAGCTGAACTAAGCTATTCCGACCCAATTTCTTGAGCCCAATTTCGGTGAGCCCACCAGATCCCGATCCACGCTCGTTCTCTTTAAGCCTAGTTTGAGCCAGGCCCACCTTGTGTAGGCCCAACGATCTTGGCTCAGCTCGTGTTAAGTCCAAGCCCAGTTCAACAGATCCAGTCCGGCCCAACCCAACTTCTCGGCCCAGCAGTCAGGCCGGCCCATTCTAGCCCTGGCCTAGGCCCAGTTCAGGCCCTTTTCATGTTCGTTCCTGGCCCGTTTTGGGGATCATTTCTAGAGTATTTCTAGATCTTCTTCAAATCATTTTCAGCTCGTTCCCAACCCGTTCCGGCCAGTTTTGTTGGATCGTCATAGTTTTGCAGGACCATCCCAATTTTCCAGACCCGTCCCAGTTTCTCGAGCCTGGTAGCCCGTGCATAGCTTCCTTCAATCCTTTGACCCGTTTTCATAGCTTGGATTTCGAAAACACACACAGGTGAGGGAAACTATCACCGATTTTAGCATGCACTATATGCATTACTTCTCTATCTAATGTGCGGATATGGAATGTGACGAATGTGGGTCCCCCAGTGTTATGAGCCACTCGGTAAGAGAACTGTTGATACCATTATGTGGAGGGGATTCCCATTCGAGTGTAGTCGTACCCAGTGCTCGTGGGGGTATGTGTGAATCATTTATCTGAAATTATGATTGATTGATGGTGTGATAACATGTTTGGTTGGAGTGTTTGATAACCTGCTTTATTTGTGATTGATAGTTTAGTTAACATGTTGTAAATTCGACATGCGGTAGATAGTAAATGGTGTTGCCTACTATGCTTGATTGAACATGTTTTTCACTTGCTAGGGTCGCCTACACTTCGTCGCCGTAACTGGAGTACTTTGCCTCATCTGTTTACTGGCGCTAGCGCTGCAACTAAGTTCGTCCTGGCGTGCCTTCTTTTGAAGCTGCTTACTGCTTGCTGCTAGCTTAGTGTTAGTAGGGTTGATAACATGTTGGAGTGTGATATGTTAACATGTGGTAGATGATAATGCATATATTTGATTATGATTCGTCATTGCTGCATTGATAGCATGATTAAATATATTTGTGCATGCATGTAGCTAGTGTAAATGGAATGCCGGTGAGGCATGGGTACTAGGCCACATCAAGATCTAGAGAGTCCCCCTAGCTTGTCAGGGTAGTTAGGGTTAGGATGTTATATGGGACTGCGCAGTGGAAACGTGGTTGGATTATGGGTTACCCGGTGATTGGACATGGGTGGATGTACTCTCTAGTGTGGTGTTGACTGCCAGGTCTATCCTTGTGATATTAGGACACGCTTGTGGGAGAGGCGTGGTCCAGTTTAGAGGGCGAGGTGCCCGAGAGTCGTAGGAAGGGCAAAGAGTATGGTTTAGATTGTCAGGTCTATCTTGTGTTCTTCGGACATGCCTATGGGAGAGGTGTGGTCCGATTGGGTGGGCGTGGTGCCCGGAGTCCCAGGAGGGACAGTTTGAGAAATAGTTATGGTAGCCTCAGGGAGGCCATTGAGTTGAGTTTTGGTTCACCCAAGGCAACCATAGAGGCCCCTATAGTCACGACACCCGAGTGCGTGGTGGTTGATGCGTCCCTAGTGGTCTGATAGGTTGAGTGGTTCGCCCGCTTGAAGACAAGAGGGTGGGATGGTTGTTTATGATCCCTGGATAGCCGAGTGGGTTGAAAGTGTATTCGCCCACCCATTTGTCGAGGGATGATGCGATTGAGGACAACTCCAGCTGATATGGTTTATGTTTATGATCCCCAGATAGCCGAGTCGGTTGAGGGTGTATTCTCCCACCCATCGGTAGAGGGATGGTGCGGTTAAGGACAACTCCCACTTGTATGGTTTATGATCCCCGGATAGCCGAGTGTGTTGAGGGTGTATTCACCCACCCATCGGTTGAGGGATGGTGCAGTTGAGGACAGGTCCCGTTGGTATGGTTTATGATCCCCGAATAGTAGAGTGGATTGAGGGTGTATTCGCCCACACATTGGTTGAGGGATGGTGCGGTTGAGGACAACTCCCGCTGGTATAATTAATGATCCCCCGGTAGCCTACTGGGTTGAGGGTGTATTCGCCCACCCATCGGTCGAGGGATGGTGCGGTTGAGGATGGCTCCCACTGGTATATTTTATGATCCTCGAATAGCCGAGTGAGTTGAGGGTGTATTCGCCCTCAAGTCGGTCGAGGGATGGTGCAGTTGGGGACAGCTCACGTGGGCCTTATGGCCAAGTTATGATTCACGACTCGTGGTACCGGTCTGTGGAGTGTGTGTGTGAACCTCTGCGGAGGTGGTGGCCCTAGAGGTAGGGAGGTTGTGTGTTATGTCGAGTACATGCTGGATGGTCCATGTAACGACCCAACCTGAAAACAGGGCTTAGGGCCTGACTCAGTGTGAAATTGTCCGCTTTGGGCCCAAAAGAGAGCCCTCACGGTTTTGGATTGGGCGTAGCTCACCAGGGATAGGCCCAAAATGCGTCACACTAGAATACCAAGGGTGGCCACTTATAAGCCCCAAGCAATTCCCCCCCACTTATTTCCTGCCCACCTGCACCCAAGTGCGAGCACTCTACTCGGGCGGGGTATCACAGTCCACACGGTGGGTGGTGCGTGTGTTATGTGGGACCATGTTTGTAGATATTCTTCACATCTCACTGTAGTGGATATGCAATGTATGGTGTGTGATTTATATATATGTTCTATCAGTGGGCATGTAGAGCTCACCTCCTTGCCTTTCAAGTACTTCGATGGAGGCGGGTCCCGGGATTAGACTTAGGCAGTGGCGGTTGTTGATGACTTAGGTCGTTCCCATTTTTCTATTGTTTTGAGAGAATATTGTATATTTGATTCAGTTGTCATCTAGTTTTATGAATAGTTCTAATAATTGTTAAATTTCACTACTATATTGTGAAAGTTCCCAAGAGTATCCGATTGCCTAGAGGGGGGTGAATAGACCAATCCCAATTTTTCAGTCCTTTTAAATTTTCTTGATTAACACTAATTGGTGAATCGATAATGGTAATCAAGATGTAATGGTATTTTGTGTGAGCAAGAGATGTGCAATATCAGATTAGCATTCACACACACATTTAATCAAACATGTAGATACCCGATGTATAGTGGTTCGGTTCAATAAACCTACATCCACTATTGGATTCACCCAACCTTGGGCTATCCCAAATTCACTAAGTGTGGAATTACACCATCACTAATAGTGTTTTCACCTGCACACTCCTAATTTCGAAAGGTTTGACTAGCCCCGGTCTACGTCCTTATCCCTCTATTTTTTATAGTGGTTTGATCCATTGATCTAGTCCACTTTTAAAAAAGATGTTCGAGAATAAACACAAAGAAACACTTGCCTTTAAAGCACAAGCTTTGATGAAGTTGTGTTTCTAGAAGAGCTCTCCCTTTGATCTTGTTTGATGATGAAGATATTCCTTTGTATGGAGCAATCACAAAATAGGGAGAAGGTTCCTAGGATTGTAGATGTGAAAGTTTGTAATGACCAGACCCATAGACCAAGACTTGGGGCTTGACTCAGCAAGAAATTAACTGCTATGGGCCCACACATACGATCCCACACGGTTTTGGATTGGGCCTGGCCCAACTGGTAGGTCCAAATAATGTCTTGCTAAGTCCAGGAGTGTGGCCAGTTATAAACCTCAACAAACTTTCTAGCACTACCGATGTGGGACTCTAATAATGCCCCCCCATCGCGCCGACACATCTCCACTACCGATGTGTCGGGGTCGCTCGGGCTTCACGGACAGGGTATCACAATTGACCCCCATAAAGCCTTGAGCCATTCTCGGCTCGACCCACAACCACTAATGGAAAGGCCCACACAGTTTGAGTGTTGAACTCAGCTCTGAAACCAAATTTGTAACAACTTGACCCATAGACTAGAGATTAGGGATTGACTAAGCAAGAAATTGTCCGCTCTGGGCCCACACATGCGAGCCCGCATGGTTTTGGATTGGGCTTGGCCCAACTGGTAGGCCCAAAATGCGTCTTGCTAAGTCCAGAAGTGTGGCCACTTATAAACCTCAACGAAATTTCCAGCACTTCCGATGTGGGACTCTAACAATGCCCCCCCATTGCGCCGACACATTGCCACTGCCGATGTGTTAGGGACGCTCGGGCTTTACGGGCAAGGTATCACAAAGTTTCAATCCTAGATATAGATTTCTTTTTTCTCTCTTAATCTTAATCAACAAGGTGATTGGATCTCTAAAGATTTTCCAGAAATGTAGTTTAGAGAGAATGTGAGGGAGGAGTGGAGTCTTAAGATTTTTTTTCAGATTTTCTTAGTTTAGGAAAAAACTCTCTCCCTCCACAAAATTCGGAGGTTAAATAGATAGCTCAAAAATTTCGATACAGGCCAACGATCGGCTTGGCGATGCATCGCGGCGGATCAAAAAGTTTCTCCACCAATATGACCATTGTGCATTAAATGCAATCCAACGTTTCACAAAAGGTCACCCTACAATTGACCGTGTGCCATGATTGATCGTACAAATCCATTGGCAATGGATCGTGGGTAAGCGATTATATCGGCCTGAGGCGATCCCGTCTTAACAATATCGGCCTCACGAAGGCTCGTTGCCTGACGAATGTATCGTCCTGAGCCTGAACTGTATTTTACACTGTGTGTTCAAAACAGGCTCCAAGAGATAGATCATGTGGGCAATTTGTCTGTCCTGTACCAGACGAAGGATCGTATGCACGATTGATGACCTGAGACTAGACTATTTATGACAGTCCTGACCTTTGTTTAAGTCTTACCTATTGATAGTTATGCCCGATAGATCGGTTGAGACATGAAAAATAACTATTTTACCCCTAATTATTGGAGAGAGAAGTTGCAATTTCAAAGGCTAGAGTCTGAAATTCAAGATCCATGGGCCAGAGATCCATTCCAATTAGGCCAAGCTACGATACAAATGCCAGACATTGAGCCAAGCTCAAGTATCCATGCGCATTTCATGAAGTGGGCCAGGCCAATGTGCAATACAAAGTCCAATAGGCTTAAGTTCAAGAGCTCAAGTCCAAGATATTCATTGGAGGCCCAAAACCCTGAGATCCATTACCCATATTCGAATTTCCCTATGAAACCCTAAGACCACACACCCCTATCTTTGTCATCTCCATATCACATCCACCATCCATTTAGTCATCCATTTATCCAGGCCATTCATTTCATGCATAAACCTAGAAAAACCCTAGAGCCTCCTTTCTTAATCCATTGCATACATTCTACATATTAGATCTAGGCCATTGATCCCATCCTTCATATAGATTAACCTTTGAATCTCAATCCTCCATGCATAATCTTACCATTCAAATAATTCATCTCATCCATCCATTAGTAAAACTATTAGATTTAGACCACATTTAATCATAGCCATTCATTTAATCCTCCATAAAACCCTAGATCTAGATAAACTTGGATCCCTAGCAACCCGATTCCAATCCATGCGCATTTGCCATGTCATACACACCTCATCATCCAATCTTCTACCTCATACACGATTTCATCATTTTCCCGTCCACTCCATTCGAATTTCATAAGTCAAAACCCTAAGCCATGTCATCATCTATCATCTTATCTATTCATTCATCTCAACTTTTAATCTCATCCATTCATATCATGCATTAATACTTTAAACACACATGTAAAATTCGCCCATGCCTAGTCAATCCCTATCTTTTCTCATCCTCTACTTAGCCACCAAGCCAACTTCCTCTCCAAGCTACAAAAATCGTGTAACCCTATGTAAACCCTAATCTTTTCATCTTTAAATCCCATCCATCTTATTCAATGAGATCAAATCCTCGACCTCCACCAATAATTCAAACCAAGATTAAATCTCAACCATCCATTCTAACTTAAACTCTATAAATAGAACACTAGGGTCTCCATTGAAATTCGAACTTGGACTCTAAATTTTCAAGGTTTTGGCGTGGAAGAGAAGAGAAGAAGAGATCAAGAATATATTTTGGTAAATTCGAATTTCATAGGTTATTCCTAAAGTGTCTCCTGAGTTGCAGAGCCTAGTGCAGGCAATGGTCACCTCCGTTCTACAGCAACATCAGAACGACAATGAATTCGCAACCTCCAATGAATCACAGGACCGAAATATGGTCAGGGACTTCCAACGGCAGCGTCCCCTTATTTGAAAGGGAAAGAGGGACCTGCAGAAGCAGAAAACTGGGTTGAGAACATCACCAAAATCTTGAAACTACTCAAGATCACCGGTAATGAGGACCGGATATTGCTGGCTACCTCACAATTGGTGGATGATGCCGGCAAATGGTGGAGAGTGATAGAATGACAGCAAGCATAGATTCCAGCGGAGGAAAGGATCGAGATGACATGGGACCAGTTCATTGAATGTTTCGGATCATTATTTTCCAAATGAAGAGAAGGAGTGCCAGGCACAAGCGTTTATATCTCTGGTCTAGGGCACCATGACGGTTGCGGACTACTATCAGGAGTTTCTCCGTTTATCATGTTATACTTTGTACATGGTGGACACAGAATACAGGAAGGCTTGGAAGTTTGAGCGAGGCTTACGACCTAGCCTAAGAGCCAAGGTCACAATATTCAAATCAACGACTTTGGCGGAAGTGGTCAGCCGAGCTAGTATAGCTGAGCAAGAGCTGATGGAAACGGTCAAGTTTGTGGACAGTCGCCAAGGTCAAAGAATGGGAAATGCTTTCTTCCCTAATAAGAGATTCAGACCCAACTTTGGGAGACCCTCACCTTCTACTGGGTCAACTGGAGGTTTTCGTCCCAACCAGCCCTCCACATCAGGATCTGTCTCTCATGTTCCGCCAGGTGTCAACAACTGTTTTCAGTGTGGCCAGCGGAGTCATTTCAAGAGGGAGTGCCCACAGATCAGTAGACCTCCTCACTCTAGGGGCACCTTCCATCCTCCAGCTCGACCAACTCATTCTCAAGCATCCAGAGCATATAATCAGACAGGATCGGCACTCATTCCGACAGGATCTGGACGAGTATACTTTGGCTCCTCATCCAGAGACGGTGGATCACTCAGTGATTCAAGGTATGGCAGTAGTTGGTAGTTCCTATACTTTTGCATTATTTGATTCAAGAGCATCCCACTCCTTCGTATCTGCTGCCTTCATATCTGCTATTGGCACTTTAGTACAACAATTGTCCACCGTACTTACTATTGATCCCCCATTGGAGACACATCACTTGGTCTGATCTGCTCTTCGGTAGACATTGAACTTGCTGGGTTCAGGTTTAAGTTCAATTATCTGGTACTCAAGATGACAGAGTACGACATCATACTTGGCATGGATTGGTTGGCTAACTTCTAGGCCAGCATTGACTGCCATCTCCACAGGGTGATATTCTGGTCACCCGAGGGAAAACGATATGTGGTACATGCCGACAGATAGAGCATTCCACTGACCAGGAGATTGCACGAGGAAATGAACCGTCTAGTACTAAACAACATCAGACTAGACAAAGCGCCAATGGCTGAACTACCTATGGTGGTGAAAGAGTATGCAGAGGTATTCCTGACAGAACTCCTTGGATTGCCTCCAAAGAGGAAGATTGATTTCGAGATCAAGCTATATCCGGGCACAACTCAATATCATTGACGCATTACCGGATGGCCCCAGCAGAGATGTCTGAGCTGAAGAGACAAATTGATGAGTTACTCAGACTGGGATGCATCCGGAATAGCACATCATCCTGGGGAGCACCGGTATTATTTGTGAAGAAGAAGGATGGTACTCTTCAGATGTGTGTGGATTACAGAAAATTGAACCAGCTGATAGTCAGGAACAAGTACCCTCTACCCCGAGTTGATGATCTGTTCGATCAACTCAGAGGCTCTAGCCATTTCTCCAAAATTGATCTGATGTCAGGCAACCATCAAATTCGTGTCAGGATGAAGACATAGAGAAGAAGGCTTTTAGAACTCGGTATGGACTATATGAGTATATGGTCATGCTGTTTGGACTCACCAATGCACTAACTGTGTTCATGGATCTGATGAATAGAATCTTCTGTCCTTATTTGGACAAGTTTGTAATTGTTTTCATTGACGACAACCTGATTTATTCTAAAAGTAGTGAGGAGCATGCTGAACATCAAAAGATAGTCTTGGACACCCTGAAGAAGAATCAGTTGTATGCCAAAGCAAGCAACTGCGAATTCTAGCTATATGAGGTTAACTTCTTAGGGCATGTCATATCAGCAGAAAGAATAGCCGTGGACCCGGCTAAAGTGCCAGTAGTTAGAGACTGGAAAGCTCCAAGGAATGTGACCGAAATCCGCAGCTTTCTGGGATTGGCTGGTTATTATCGGAAGTTTATTATGGACTTCTCTAAGATTGCAGCTCTACTCACCCTACTCACTCATAAAGGAGTCAAATTTGAATGGTCTGATGTGTGCAACCGAAGGTTCGAAGACCTGAAGGGGAGGCTTACAACTGCTCCTATTTTGATTTTGCCGGAAAGAGGCAAGGGCTATGAAGTATATTGTGATGTTTCAGGAGAAGGACTTGGGTGTTCTCTTACTCAAAGTCAACACATAGTGGCTTATGGTTCAAGGCAGTTGAAAATTCATGAATGCCGCTATCCCACACATGATCTTGAATTAGCCGTAGTGGTCCTCACTCTCAAAAGCTGGAGACACTATCTATATAGTGAGAAATTTGAAGTATTTTCTGACCATAAAGTTTGAAGTATTTGTTTGATCAAAAGGAACTCAATATGAGGCAACACAGATGGATGGAGTATCTGCAAGATTATGAGTTTGCACTTCGATATCGTCCTAGTAAGGCAAACAAAGTGACGGATGCCCTCAGTCGCATGTCACATGCAACAATGGCCAGTTTGATTATGAAAGAATGGGAGATGTTGACCACCATCCTGGAATTCAATTTGTACATCAAGAACCGTGGAAGTATGTATAATCTGATGGTACGGTCCAGCATGGTTTCCAAGACTGAACAAGAACAGCGGACAGATCTGGAAGTGGAAGAAATATGGGCTAAGATGTCTACTGGTGAGGTTGTACTGGAATGGGAATTACGACCGGGACAAGGTCTTTTATTCCGAGGCAGGACATATGTGCCTCAAAGCTGCAGAAGAGAGTTGTTGATCGAGGCACACCAAATGAAATTCTTTATTCATCCGGGTAGCACCAAGATGTATCATGATCTGAAGAGACACTATTGGTGGCATGGACTTAAAAAAGATGTTGTTGATTTTATTGTTCATTGTCTAATTTGTCAGCAAGTCAAGACTAAACATCAGAAACCACCAGGATTGCTCAAACCCTTACCAGTGCCAGAGTGGAAATGGGAACATATTTCCATGGATTTTGTGACGGGGTTGCCAAGGTCATCAAAGGGCAACGATGCAATATGGGTTGTGGTGGATCGATTGACAAGTCTGCACATTTCCTCCCAATCAAGATGACAGATTCATCTGAGACTTTGGGACAACAATACATCAAGGATATCATCAGGCTACATGGTATACCCAGAACTATAGTGTCCGACAGAGATGGTCGATTCACCGACAGGATGTGGTAGAGCATGCAGTCAGCTATGGGGACCAACTTGTTGATCAACACAGCTTTCCATCCACAGACTGACGGTCAATCAGAGTGGACAATACAAACACTGGAGGATATGCTGAGAGCTTGCATGTTAGACTTCAAGGGTGGTTGGGAAGATCATTTACCACTGGTCGAGTTCTCATACAACAACAGTTACCAAGCAAGTCTCAAGATGGCTCCATTTGAGGCATTGTATGGTAGACCGTGTAGATCACCAGTGTATTGGACAGAGGCCGGAGAGCCTGCACTTATTGGACCTGATCTAGTAGCAGAGACTACGGAACATATTAAGGTGATACGACAGCAACTGCTCACTGTACAGAGTCGTCAGAAGAGTTACGCTGACAAGAGAAGAAGATTCCTTGAGTTTGAGGTGGAAGACTTAGTGTTCTTAAAGGTCTCGCCACGAAACGGACACATGCGATTTGGAAAGAAAGGGAAGTTGTCACCTAGATATGTGGGACCCTTTCTAATCCAAAAGAGGGTGGGGAAAGTGGCATGTCGTTTGATACTTCCTCCACAGTTGTCATCTTTGCACGATGTATTCCATGTTTCTATGTTGAGGAAGTACAATCCTAATCCTTCACATGTGCTGAATGTGCAAGACATAGAAGTGCAAAGCGACGTATCTTACTCGAAAAGCCTGTTAGAGTAATTGAGACAGAACAAAGGGTGTTGCGAAACCGAACAATTCAATTCGTCAAGGTGGTATGGGATCGACATGGTGATGAGGAAGCCACTTGGGAACTTGAATCTGAAATGAGGACAGCTCATCTTGAGTTATTTGTATAAGTTGCTTGAAACCCTACTTCGCTCGATTTTCGGGATGAAATTTCAAAAGAGGTAATATTGTAACACCCCGGATTTTCATTTCATAAATATATATTAGAATTGTCCATTTAATTTGTGAATTGATGGAATTTGAAATTAAATAATGGAAATGGACCCTAGATAGGTAAGGAGTTGGGTCAATTACCCAATTAAGACCCAAAGGTCGTGAATAAGGTTGAATTGGAAATAATTGGGTAAGCCTTAAATAAATGGGTCAATTGCTCAATTGGGACCCAATGGATCAAGGTGAACTAATTTTGAAGTAAATGGGTAAGATTAATTTAATTGGGTCAAATACCCAATTAAGACCCAAGGCATGAGATCCACCTCATCAAGTGAGGTGGCATGTAAATGGAATGGCTACGTGGGACCCTAAATGCCATGTAGTGCATGGTAGGCTAAGCCATGGTTGACTTGGTCAACCATGGGTGAGTTCAAAGGAATTGAGTAAATGATAAGTTGTGGCTGAATTAAATTGACTTGAGTTGATTAATGAGTTCAAATGAATTAAATTATTTGAGTTGAGTTCAAGATTAAAATGCATGAGTCAAGGTGAGTTGAAATGGAAATGGAAGAGTTTCCATCTCAAGTGGTTACCAACCCAAGGGCCACACGTGGGAAATGGAGAGTTCCATCTCATGGATGAGACCCATGCACATGTTGGGAAGCCAAGGGGTGCCTTGGTTAAGCCAAGGGACACCTTGGTTAAGATGAAACTATTAAGAGGGAAGTGAGAAAGCCTTGGGCTAATTAGAAAGAGGTACAACCAAGGGACACTTCACACCCCTTGGCCGAATTCCACAAATTGAAACAAAGAGATTTGCATTCTCTTCTCATCTCTCTCTCTCTCTCCCAATTCGTCTCTAGACTTAGAGAAATCAGTGAAGAACAAGAAAAGAAGGGATTGAAAGGAGTTTGGGCTGATTACAAGGAGACACCACCTAGGAGCACTTCACACCCCTTGGCCGACACCTCTTCATTTGAGAACAAAGAGATTTCTATCTTCTTTTCTCTCTCTTTCTCTCCCACATTTCGTCACTACACTTAAAGGACCAGTAAAACACCAAGAAAGGAGAAGGATTAAGGGGGAAAGACCGAAACAAAGAAATGAGGAGACGGGTAAAGGTATGTCCCATGTTTATGTAGATAGGAATTGTTGTTATGATTTGTATGATGTTGATGGGGAGATTGGGTGAGGGAACATTGGCATATGACACCCATGACATGACACATACATTTGCATGTTTTGGATATGATTATCATGCGTTATTTTTGATACTATGATATGTGTACAGTTTTAATATGATATTATTATTCTGATTTGTATATTGATCCTATGTGTCTAACCCTACTTGGAATTCCTACTGGGCTCGTTGACTAACGCTCTACTTCTACCCTTTAGATGATGGAACAGGGAATGGAAAAGACGATGGACGTGAAATAAGCCAAGCTTAGGAGCTTGGGCAGCTTATGCTTACTTTATTTAATATTGATTTTGGAACAATGTATTTGAGATAATTGCATTTTGGGATTGTAATAACTTAGTTTATTTTGCTATAGGTTGGTTGATGATTTTGGATAATTAATCGTAAGTTAATTTAATAGTGATTGGCTTCCTTGCTTTTTAATATTAAGTCTATGGAGAATATTCTATTCATATGTTATTTCCGCAGTTAATTTATATAGCTTGTGAATTGTTTTAGTAGGACTCGGTCTACGCACACGTAACGTTGGCCAGTTAAGGGTTGGGTTTGAGAACCCGGACTTAGCTCGCGTAGTGACGCTCCCGCTCTCTCTCACTCTTGTTTAAAAAAAATATTATACTCCTGATTTTCGACAAGTGAAAAAGGGCGGGACGTTACAGACTTGGCCGTCTAGGAAAGAGCTTAGAGGGTTTGTTCTTTTGAGGTTTATGGGAAGTGGATTTGTTACTTTGGCCACGGCCCTTAGGACTTTGGGATGAAGGTGTTTGTTCAAAGTGGAGAGGTGAACCTCTGCTTTTTCTAGCATTTTTTTTTTCCCTTGGTGGTTTTGATCTTTTTGGGAGGAGGTGAGATAGCTATAGCTTTTGTTTCAAGGATGGGAGTAGTGTAGTTATCGGGTAGCATCATCCTTGGCATTTGGTGTTGATTTCTCCCACACAAATTTATAGAAATCGAAATGGAGAGGAATTTCATAGCTTACCCTAACCGAGAAACCACTGAAATCAGTGAGAGGTGAGCACAAGACTTAGAGACGAAGCTTTTCGCAGGAGAGAGTCAACGATTGTCGCTCGTAAGAGCGAATCTGGAGAGCTAGTGCACGACTCTTTTATCAATTTTCACAAAGAAATGAAGAGAAGACTCACGGAGGATGAGGAAATAAAACCCCAAATCGCATAGGATTTTAACTTAAAGAATTTCCCCTGACACGGACGATTAGTCGTCCTGGCGATCCATCGCATCGCCGATCTGTCGACTATTGGCGATCGGTCTCCAAGAAACAGATCTGGATTTTCTTCCTAAGTCCACTACTTGCAATTCGCCCGACACATCGCCACTTGGCAATTAGTCGCCATACTAGAGACTGGTTTTTCTCCCTAAATTTTGATTTTGTTTTTCAAAATCCCTAATTGAATTTTAACACAAAATTTGGTATACACAAATCATATTCATCGTGATAAGCAAAACATATACCACAAAGACAGCTTGCAATTGATCAAATTGAAAATTATGTGTCAAATCTAAGCTCATTTGATCAAATCCATGTAAGATCAAGACAACAAACCATACACACATTCAAATATGCAAACACAATACCATGTTAAACATAATAAACAAAAATATTCCTCTTGAAAATCTAATTTTCAAGGAATGTATGGTTTTCTAAGAAAGATTAATGGTATAGCCAGGAAGAGCATAATCTTAGCTTGTAATCACCAAATTCCTTATCACATGTAATATCACTTGGGCTACTTGAACTCACTTGCCACTAGAGTTCAATTTGTAATGGCTTAAAATATGAAAGTGAATCATAAGCCAAAACAAAACATGATTAGATGTTGGTCTATCTCCTAGGTACCCAAATGGTTGAGTTTGGTCTCTCATACACATTCCTTTGGGCATACCTTGGGGGTCCAAACATAGGATACCTCAACTCCTTCAAGACTTGGTCAAGTTGTCTTAACAATAAGTCTAGCCTTGGGTCCACCTTCCTTGGGGGTCTCTTAACATTAGGCCCTAGTCGATGCATTTTAGGCTTTTCATTGAGGTTTGGTGGGTGTCTTTTAACCTTAACATTTGGGATGTGGTTAAGGGTTTTATTTTCCATGTGCCTCTTTCTAAGGTTACACCCAAACTTGTAGTGTCCAACCTTCTGACAATAAAAGCATTTTCGCTTGAGGATCTTAGACACATTACCCTTAACAAACACCCTTTGGACAATAGATCCATTGGTTTCCAATGAGGAACCAAGACCCAATCTATCACCAAACTTTTCACCCGTCTTTAACAATCTTTCTTCTCATTAGGTAAATTTATCTTGGAACTTTTCTTTGTGTCTTTTAAGTTCCATTAATTCATGAGCGAGCTTCCTCACCTCCACTTCAAGATTACCTTTTATTTCCCAAGGTTTTCCACATCCTTGCAATGGATTTCCATTTCATCTTGAAGGGTTTTCTCACTCTCCTTTAACTTAATGATTTCTTCATTAAACGTTTTTAATTGAGAGGTGAGGAGTGTGTTTTTACATCTTTTATTTGCCTTGATAAATTTTTTTTTTAAGTTTAGTATTATCTAGCTTCTTAGCCAATTGTTCACTCTCCAATCACAAGGCATTGAAAGAGGATAGAAAATCATCATCTTCATCACTATCACTTTCAATATCCGCCATTGTTTCAATTATGGGTGCTTCCTCATTTTCAACAATGGAAGCGATGAATTTCTTTTGGGTTTCATCCTTGACTCAAGGTTCCTCATCCGAATCACTCTCAGATTTCGAGGTGTCCTCATATGTGGCATTCATAGCCTTCTTCAATTGTTTCGATGGACATACATTTGAGTAATGTCCTATCCCACCACAATTGAAACATTCTTGTTCCTTAGATTTTTTTATCCTCTCTCCCTCACTATGAGATTCATGTCTTTCAGGGAATTTTTCACTTGGTTCTCCCTTTTTCAAATTTTCTCATTTTATTGAATCTTTTAAAATTCTTTAAATATCTTTGTTCAATTAAAGCCATTTCTTCACTAGGGTCTCCTTCTTCCAATACCGGTTCATTTTCTTTAACCATTGGAAGATTGACAGAAGATTCCTAGGCAATCGGTTTTTCCATGGTTCAAGGTTCAAGATTAAGTTCAAAGGTTTAAAGATAGGTAACCAAATGCATCAATTTTCATTTGGGCAACATTTCGATGCTCTTCAATTACCACCTTTTTAGACTCAAACCTTTTGGCAAGATTTCTAAGGATTTTTGTGCACACCTTAGCATCGGGAATTCTCTCACCAAAAGATGACATAGAGTTAACAATGTCATTAACTCTAGAGTAGGAAATCCATGAAGGTTTCTTGTTCCTTCATTTTCAAGGACATCAAATTGAGCTTCCAATAATTGGAGATTTGATCTCTTTACAACCAATGTGTCTTCATGGGTTCTCTCGAGAACTTCATATGTTGTTGTGCGGTGTCACACATCATTATCCTCTTGTGTTTAGTGGGTGAGAGTGCACAATTCAAGGCATTAAGTGCTCTACCATTAGCTATCCATGCGGCCCTTTCCTCTTTGACACATTGAGAAAGGTTTTAGATGTACAGATTTGGAAGAGGTAGCCATATCCACTTTCTCAACCACGGGATGTAACCAACCGGTACACACCGAATCTCATACAGACAAATCGATGGAGATGAAAAAGTTTTTCATCTTTACTTTCCAAGAAGCATAGTTTGATCCATCAAAGAAAGGTGGTTTAGAGATGGCCGAGCTATCTCCCATGGTTCTAGCACTTTGATCACTCAGACAGTTAAGTCAAAGAAATGAGCACGAGGCTCTGATACCAATTGAAAGTTTCCTTGAGTGCTTAGAACCGGATTAACCCTAGAGGGGGGGTGAATAGGGTAATCACAAATTATGCGCTCTTAAAATTTTCTTGATTAATAAAGTGCGAAAATTAAAACAATTAATCAAGAGTGTGTGTTATTCAATGTGTATAAGGTAACAATCAAACACATAAGAGACAATACACACAATTTATAGTAGTTCAGGTTAGCCAACCTACATCTACTGTAGAGACTCAATCAATCTTGAGCTATCTCCAATTCACTAAGAGTTGGAATTACGCCAACACAATTGAATATACTTCTACCTATCCAATTGATTGAGACTTTCACCAAATTCCTATCCCACTATTTTTTATAGTGGTTCAAGAGAAAACTATCTATTTAATCCACTTCACAATAGAATAATTTTAAAAGAAAAATCTAAACTAAGGAAGCACTTGCCTTTGAAGCTCTTTGCAAATGTAGATGTGTGCTTCCGAATAATCCACCCAATGTGTGCTCGTACAATCCCAACGTTGAAGACGATCCCACCGTGTAAAGTAACCTGGATATCCTTTCTAAAAGATTGGTCTCTCAATCTCTATCCTAGAAAATGTGGCTTAATCCTCCTCTCTTAATCTCAATCACAAAGGATTGGATACTTGAATCTTTCAACAATAAATTTGCCAAAAGAGAATAAGCCTAGAGGTTTTGCTTTTGATCATTGGGAGATTTCCTCATTGGTAGATGACTCAATTAATTGCTCTTTTATCCTCTCTTATCTCCCAAAATAGTGTTTGTATTTATAGGCAACATAAAAAAAAAAATTGTTACCCCAATACACACGATCGATCGTTTGTGTTTGAAATCCTGTTCACCAACCCGACCGTTGAGCATTAAATGGACAGTAACAGTAACTTCACGATTGATCGTCCGTGTTTCTGGCTACAGGTCGTGGGTTGGCGAAAGCATCAGCCTGAGAATCATTTTAATTTCCAGCGTCAAGTCCCATTCAGGCTAAGGCGATTGATCATGTACCCGATGGGTTATTGCTCTGTCTCGGGGATAGGTCGTACAACCGATTGATCGTGCTATACCACACAAAGGGTCACCGCCAGACGAAAGTATTGTCCTAAGCCTGAATGTGTTTTTCAGTGGGTATCTAACCCAAGCTCATTGCCATTGATCGTGAGGGCGATTGGTCGGCCCTGTTATCTGAGACTTTGACAGTACATATTATTGTCTAATGCCCAGGGTGATAGATCGTATACACGATTTGATCAGCCCTGTCCTACGATACATCGCACAAATGTATTGTCCCGAGACCAAGTGCGTTTGGCAGTTCATTTCATCCAGAACCCTTCACAATCCAGACTATGGGTTGTATGACCACGATTGATCGTCCTACCATAAGGCGATGGGTCGCCGACACAATGTATCGTCCACGACAGTGAATTCATATTTCCAAGTTAGGTTCCAATTCATATCAAATACACTTTAGGGTTGATTAATTACCCAAATGTGATGTCTAAGCCTAAGTAAGGTCCACCTAAGGTTTGGGTTCCACCTAAGGTCATCTATGGCCAATTCTGTGATTGCCATACACATGTTGATCGATTGAGTGTTCATGCTTCAATCAACACTTAAGTCTTGAGTCTTGAGCTTTTTCTCTTCAAGGCATTGCTTCACCTAAGTCACAGAATTAACAAACAGGTGACTCGGCAAGCCGGGGCACTAACATGCCCAATTTCAGTTTAAATACAAAATCCCCAAATTATACCCAAGGTTTGACCCCAATTTGGGTCAACCAAGCTCAATCCATGGAGAAACTCCAAATTTCTCCACATTTCCAGCTCAAAATCGACAATGCATATGTTTTCCCCAATTATCTACCTCTTGGTTTCCAAACCATTTCCAACTCAACCCTACCCCATGCAAAGCCCCATTTTCAAAATCTCTACTTCTTACCATGGAACCTTCTCCAAATTAGCCCCAAACAACCATTCCCACTTCATCCCAACAAAACCCTACACAAAATTGTCACGCCCCGACCCAACAGGCACGTGAGAAAACAAATATTATTTTTTAAGTATGAAGCATGCATAACTCATAGTCCAAACACGTGACACCCACACGTATTACAAGATCCATGTGGATCCTAGGACTTATTGGACCATTGGGTTGATCGAGTTGAATCATCAGCTACCTGCGTACTCCATTGGAGATCAGATCTTGCAGTAGTTCTAATTTCACTTATTTCATAGCACTAACATAGTGTTATTCATGTCACACCAGGACATTCTATTGCCCATTTGTAGACCTCATCAATAAAATAGGTCTCACGTATCACAAGTCTAGCCAATTACAGGTCTATACCAACCATAAGAACATCGTCAACTATATAGTCTATGTCACTCATGGGATAAAAATCAACCATGGGACCCATACACGAACATAAGTACTAAATCCCTCATCGAGGACAATACTCTAAATATAGATCCAATCACCTATGGAATCAATGCCCTCTGTGAGATTATCCATCCACGGTAATAATATACATCCATGATCACAATGCCCTCTATGAGTATAACCATTCATGGGAATAGCCATCAATGGGAATAATATCTATCAATGGAACCATCAAGTCCACCATGAGACTAATACGTCTACCATAGGACCAACATGTCTATCATAGGGCCAATATGTCTACCATATAATCAATATCTGGGCATGAATCCAATATGTCTACCATGGGAACAACATCCATGTGACTAATCATCCATCACTGGTAACAGTCCATCAGTGAGTATCATTTCTCCATGGGTATAAATCATCCATGAATATAATACATCCATGAGTATAATCCATCCATGGACATAACTCATCCAGGGAACACATCATCTACCATGAGATCTTCTATCTGTAGGAACATCACTCGCATGAATCACTACATGATTGTGGCAACAATATCAAATCATCAATATACCACGACCCCTAGCAAGACTTAGGGCACATGACTACTAAGCGGGGACTCACGACTGACGTGATCAAGTCTACCTTGCCCTGCATCCCTTCACCTCATGGGTGATTCAGTCAAGCTTTAAGGATGGTCGGACCACGCCTTACAAAGCTAGCAGCATCCCCATGGGGTAAATGAGTATCTAGCCTGCACATCAACACACATCAAATGTGTTATATAGCAGTGAGAGCACTCTACAGCTCATAGCATGTGAGGGACTCACTCCGATGATAACCATACTGTATCAAGTCTCCGTAGCCGATCCCACCGTCCAGAATACCTCTTTGGAACAGGCAAGTCAAACACATAATCACATGAGGGAAGTATTCATACCACGTCTCAATATCATATCACGTGAGGGACACACCCATATAATAATAGTGTATGAAATGTAATATAAATCATGCTATGTAAGATTGTCCTACTATCAACCCCATCAATGTGAACACAATGTCCACTCAAGAACACCTTTATGGAACAGACTGTCAAAATATCATGATCTCTTGAGAGACATAGGCCATGACTTGCCAAGTGGGAGATCTAAAGGAAACACATCCAATCTACCACACTCTGCATCCCTTCACTACTCTGGTGATTAATTCAACTCTAAGGTGATCGATATACAGCTTACCAAGTTACTACCTGCCCTAGTAGGGCTCACATGTATCTAACCCTGCGCATTACATCTTACTAACTTAGTACCACCAAAGTAGGGCTCACAAGTATCTAACCCTGTCGAATACTACACACCAAATGTACAAAATAGTCATGAGAGCGACCTACAGGCCGAAGCATTGTGAGGGGCTATACTCCTCAACGACAACAACAGCCATGAGAGCGACCTATAGTTCGAAGCATGTGATGGGCTATACTCCTCGACGACAACCCTACAGGACCAAGTCACATAGCCGACGCCACCGTTCTAATAGGATTCATTGATCTAATCATCACCCTATCACACCAATCTCCTCTAGGGAGTGGTGACTACTACTATTCGGGCTCAAACAAGGGAAATACACATCATCAAGTCCTATATAGCCTTTGGGTCTAATCACAACACTAGTTATTCTCAATCTCATCATGCCCATTAATTCAACATCCCATACTCATATCCTAGATAACCTCCTAGGCATACATCAATAAGTAATGCAAAAGGGATCATAATCACAAATATAAGGGCAACATATATGACATAATCACATCATGACTGTAATACCCCCGAATTTTCAAATTGTTATTTTATACGAAAATTATCCATTTTTAAATTATGAACTTAAGATTGGATCTTATGTGGATAAAGAATTGGGCCATGACCCAATAAGGACCCAACGAATTGGGGGATTGGTTCCAATGAAAATTAAATGGGTTTGAATTAATTTAGTGATGCATTTAATTAAAAGATTATGCATGGCCAAATTTTAGATAATAAATATATAGGTTATGCACATGGATTAGTATCCAAGGAAACTATCTAATTTAAATAGAGATAGGATTAAGGGAAGGTTCTTAAATAAGGAAAGGAGGTCGGCACTCACTAAACAAGGAAAGGTGCACACGGCATGGGCTAAATAAGTCTTAGCCGTGTGGGGTGTTATTAAAAGGGAAAGACAAGGGCGCATGGCTTAAGGGATGGAGTAGCTATCTTAAACACTTCCTAAATTTGGATTAAGAGGAAGATTATAAAAGGGAGAGAGGGACAAGGCTCATGGTTTTACCACCCTTAGCCGAATTTTATTTCATCTCTCTCAATTGCCATTCTCGCCAAGATCAAGAGCAAAGGGAAAGGAAAAAGAAGATTAAAAGAGCAAAGAGGTTAGTATCTTAATGGTATAATTTTATGTTTGAAATAAAAAGAACCATAGGGTTCGGCCATGGTGCTTGGCTGAACCCCATGGGGTTGTTTTTGGAATGGAGATTAAATTAGGAAACTATCTAATTTTAGAATTGGTTGTTAAAATTGGAAAGCATCCAATTATAGAAAGATGGTGTCTAAATTTGGAAACTATACAATTATGGAAAGAGTTGCTTATTATGGAAAGCTTCCAAATATAAAAAGAGTTGCTAAATTGGAAAGCACTCCAATTTTAGAAAGAAGATTTCTAATCTAAAAAACCTTCCAATTATGGAAAAGTGTAGATTAAAATAGGAAACCTTCCAATTAAGGAAAGGGGTTGCTAAAATTGGAAAGCATCCAATTATGGAAGGTGTTTGCTAAATTTAGAAAGCTTCCATTTATGGAAGGAGGTTGCTAAAATTAGAAGCTATCTAATTAAGGACTTTCTAAATAAGGATTCTTGGAAACCATAGGGTTCAGGCCATGAGTATGGCCGAACCCCATAGAATTGTTTTGGTATTTTTTAGTGTAAATAATTTATGGTTATTAATTTAGAAAGTGGAGATAGGATTGGAAACAAAGGTATCATGGGTTCGGCCATGTACCATGGCCGAACTCCATGAATAAAAAAAAAATTGTGGGTTAGGCTTTGTGTTTTGTGAATAAAGTAAATGATACAATGTATGTTATGGAATGATAGCCATGGATGGCATTCTTGGTAAATATGTGAAGAATATGGAACATTGGGTTCGGCCATGATGTATGGCCGAACCCATGAATTATTTTATGGACTATGTATTTTGGATTAAAAGAAACATGAATGGATGATTTGGAACCTAAGCAAAGAAAAAGGGCTATGGTTATGAACAATGGCATTTTCGTAAATAGGTATGAAAAATGGTAAGCCATGGGTTCGGCCATGGTGTATGGCCGAACCCCATGGGGTTTTGTTTATGGACTTAGAAGCTTGTAATCAAGTGGGACTTGGTGTTGATTTATTATTATATTATAAGGTAACGGAATCTCACAAGTAGTGTGTGATCGGTGATCGAATCTTGGACAAAACGCAAGGACTCGTGAACAGTCTTTGGTAGGATTTCCATCTCTTTGAAACCATGGTTTATGTACTTTGTTTTACTTTATGTTTGATGAAAATATGTTTTAAAGGATATGTCTTATTATTGAATTTCAAATGCTATGTTTAACTTGTTTAGATAGCATGAATTGATTATGTTTCAAAAGGTGATTTTAAATGCTATGTTTATGTTATTAAAATAGCATGTGTTTCATTGGCATCTCATGCATGGCATGGGGTGGAGGATTTATAATCGGAGGGGTCACACTCCGTCGGGGCGTCCGAAAAACCTATGTGCGGTACCTTGATGTGATTTCCATCAAGAAGAATCCGGAGGGTCCACACTCCGCCTGGGGCGTCCGGAAGACCTATATGGTGGGTACATTTATGTACATGTGATGGGTGGGACTCATTGCATATTGGTCATCATTGCATAGCATGGATTTTACCTAGTTTTATATATTATGTTATAATATATGTTTTGTACTAACCATGTGTTAGCCGTAACTGGAATACCTACTGAGCGCGTTGGTCTAACTCCCTACTTCTACCCTAGTTGATGATACAGGTATTCAGGGGAACGATGAACGTAAGACGGACCAGGCATAGGAGCTTGGAAGACTTATTTTATTAATTTTGAATAAAATTACTTCATGAACTTGTATTTGAGTATTTGGATTTCGGAATGTAATAACTTAGATGGTCGAATGATTGATTGGATAATTATGATGTTTTAATTATGGATAATGACTTGACGTACTTTGCTAACTGAATGGAATAGAACTTGGTTCTATCATGATTCCGTAAATTGATGTTATGTTTCCGCTGGTTATGATTTTTATTCCACATCTTGATATTTATATGTGTGAACCATCTTATTGGACTGAGTCCATACACACATAGGGTTGGCCAGTTAAGGGTCGGACTTTGGAAGTTCGGACTTAGCTCGCGTCGTGACGTCCGGCGCT
Organism: Chimonanthus salicifolius; assembly: GCA_013350335.1. Lineage (NCBI taxonomy): Eukaryota > Viridiplantae > Streptophyta > Magnoliopsida > Laurales > Calycanthaceae > Chimonanthus > Chimonanthus salicifolius. The sequence continues at coordinate 27,574,199 of CM023541.1, read as the reverse complement.
CTGTCACTCTACTCTATTGTAAAAAAAAAAAAAAATATATATATATATATATACTCTGAATTTATGGGAAAAAACGAGTGAAAAAGGGCGGGGCGTTACAATGACCATAATTTCACAATGATAGCAACATAACACATTCTATTACGTTTCATACATTCAACATATTCATCACATGAGATTATTTTAGAGACATGGACTACACATCAACCTGAGATACATACGTCTAGTTTATTTAACATATTCTTAGTCCTTGCAATTCATACAACCCGTCTCAAAGTGGTTTATCATCCTAAGTCCAATCACTCCCTTATTCACAACATTAACCCAATTAAATTCATCAATAATTTATCTCAACCCTTCCCAAGGGTCTCCAACAATTAATACAATTTATCCATCATCCTTAATATAAATGGATGAGACACAATACATCTTTTGATCGAGCTGAGGTACAATGCTCTCAGTTTCCTATGTACCACATAGTGGATCAGATCAACCGTAGTTCATTATTTTCATATTTGGGTTGGCATTAGAGAGTAGTCATACTTTACTTTGGGGTAAACAAACGAGGCTTTCTTAGCATTTATATTGCATTCCATGCATTCTCAATCATGCTAATCCATCCCATTATAGCACAAGTTAATCCCATTGGGTTATAAGATACTTGACTATTAACTCACCTATTTCACTTAGTCTAACCCTTCATCAAGTTCCTCTTCAAATCATTGAAATTCATTTCACACATGGTTAGGTTGATCCATCACAACCATTATCAACATAGGTACTCACTAGTGATGTACATATCATCACAAAATTCAAGCATGGCATTAAATGTATTCATCATGTTATTATATAAATTACATATCTAAGAATTCTAATCACAACCATAGAATTCATTTGATGCATACATTACTCATAATCATACACAAGTATGAGAAGTTATTAAGGCCCTACATTTCACATCTTGCATAATCTTGATTTATTACCTTCTATCATACTTAAACACATCACAAATCTACGAATTTTCAATTATAGTAAACATCTAATCATATGGAACTTGTAAAACTCATATATATGTATTCGATACAATATATTCACATTAATCACATATAAACATAAGGGAGGTTCAAACCATAACCTTACCCAACTATGCATTGGAATGTGTACAAAACAACATTCATTCAAACATATTATCAAACTACCTTGTGAGCATATAATTTTACAAATACTCCCAATGCTCCTAAGTATATGACATTCTCCAATTTAGGTTTCAAATGAGTTTTCTCATTCAATTCGGGTTTATCGAGTCCAGGAATTTGGGGTAATTAGGCACTAATTGTCTAAACCTCTTGAATTAGACCATCCAAGGCTCAAATAACCAAAACCCCCAATTTTACCCAATGTTGTTAAACTCGAATCGTATCAGAAATTGATCTAGGGGTGTGAATCTTGAATCGAAAATTGTAGAATCGTAAGACTCATACTATTATTATTATCCCCTCATTCCCACTACTATTTTGTTGACCTGGGCCATTACAAAAACTCACCAATAAAAGAGAATGAAAGGTAAGGAGATGAAGAAATTACCTTTGGGGAGAAAATATCCGTGAGAAGTGGAGCTTAGGATGAGGTCCACTCAAATCCAACACATGTACGGGCGAAAGAGGGAGGGAAAGAGGAGGAAGAAGGCTGGTTTTCGGTTGGAGGGGTGAAACTCGAGCAACTGGGATGAAAGGAGGAGATAAAATGAAATTTTCGCAATTGCTGTGGTTTAAATACCCCAACTTAAGTCGTGCTTCGGTCGCATCGACAGCCTGCAAAGTCCTCAAAAACCTATCTCTTCCTCAATCGCACCGTTGGTTTCCATCTTTTGAATTGATAGAGTCTGCCCAAAAGGCTACTTATCGTCGGTCACACTGACCCAAGTGTTAGTTGGACAGATAGTAGCCTCCATTTTCTCAGATCCAATCCTCATCGATCCAACACCAACATCAGTCCCACTGATATCATTGACCAGACCGACAGTGTTGGCCGGTCACACTGACAGACCCATCAATTTGGTTATTTTACTTATTTTCGATTAGGATTTGTCCAGTGTGGTCTTTTGAGGACACGTGCTCAGATGAGACCCCCATAGGGACTCTCAAACACCTCTCACACATATTAAACCAATTATTACATCATTAATCTAAGGGTCGGGCCACTACAATTTTACACACTTGACAATTTTTAGGTGGAATTTGGGACATTTCTATATTTTTTTGGTGAGAAGTTAGATTTGCTTCATCGTTTTTAATTGAGTTTCCAGTTGCCCAATAGTTAGAGTGAAATTCAATTAGCACATTGGAATGGACAAGAGATTTGAATTACTCTTTGAAATTTCAGATAGTTGTGTGATTCAGGTTGTCTCAAGTGTTTAGGAGCTTGAGTCGAATTCGTCTTCACCATTCATTTATTTGAGGGATTAAACAGGTTTCTAAAATCGACCTTTACCCTCATCAGAGAAACTGTTATAATTTTATCCCTATATACCAACATAGGAAAATTGCATAGCATGGAAAGGTGATCCCACCTTATGTTTTTCTAAAAATACTTTTAAATGAAAACCTTATTTTCCATTAATGGATAGAAACACACAAACGTGCCCTACAACATTCTATTAGAACATTAACTTTATGAGAATATCTCATGATAACGACTTTTGGATAAACAAGTATGGGGAGTGACAAAGAGAGATATTGAGCAGTGAATCGAACTTAAGATCTCTCTTTACTGAAGGGAGCTTCTTGACCGTGAGATCAACCCTTATTGGATTATTATAAAAAATATTATTCAAATTCAAACTTTCAAGCCAAATTTAGGAGTAGATCTAGACCGACCTAAATTTAATTTGAATATGACATTTTTGTCATAAAATGGGCTCGATCTGGGCTCAAGTTAAACTGAACTGCATTTATTTTAAAATATGATTAAAAATCAAGCAACTCAAATCTAAACCCATATACTAACTTACAAAAGGATCAGACAACCCTTTTCTCATCTAAACTTAAAAGATTTTTTTTATAAAAGATCATAGAAAAGGGTACATTTTCATTGAAAAGTTGAAGTCATAAAAACTTTTTATTTAAAATAATGATTAGACAAACTTAAAAAGAAATAATAAAGATGATGTTAGAAAACGAATTCATTGGTCATTTCAATGAAAATAGGGTAAGGTATCCCCATCCTAACGAAGCGTTCTCGGAGACACAGGCCATTTACTTCATCCACGTCATTACCACTGGACGGTCGGATCGTTCCACACGTGTGCCGGACCTCATCCCACGTGGAGCAACACTCGGCCATCTTCAAGTCTCATCCTATATGAGAAAACAAGCAGCGCAGTCAATGGCGTCGTCCGCTCTCCGCTTTCTCCTCCGATTCTCCATCAACAATATCATTTCGCCATTTCCATCAAAATCACTGCCCTCTTTTCTTCTTCTGCCCGGAAACGCCAGGAGAAAGGTCTTTCTCTACCATCATTTACCTTCTTCTCCGTTGCATCTCTTTTATCTTTCATTTTTTCTTCTTTTGATAAACATATACACACTTGGGTGGATTACAGGCATTTCACCGTCGTGTTTTTTCTGATTCATCGATGGCATCGGGACCGAAGGAATCTGCTTCAAACAACCCTGGTCTCTGCACGCAAATAGATGAGGCCACTAAAGGCTACTTAATGCAGCAGACTGTAACTCCTTAACCCTTTATTCTATCCTGTTTTTCCTTTTTTGGTGAAGAAATCTTCTGCCATCAGGGGCATGAGGGGAGGGGGGGGGGGGGGGGGGGGGGCGGGCGGGGGTGTGTCACTGTTGTGAACTGGTTCTCTGTGAACCAGATGATTAAGCTTTTATTAAACCCATATTTATCTTTTTCTCATACTATTATCAACCTATGAATTAGATTAACGAACAATTTAAACTTTTTTTTGACATACACACAATTGGATAAAGCTCAAATTCCATGGACGGTTGCAACTTTGTGACCTTTAAAATCATACTTAAAATGATCTTTTTTTTCAAGTTGGATTTTGTCATACTTCATAATGTTCGGTAAATTCATCAAACTTACTCATTCTCCCATTCTCACCATCTAATGAAGCCTGTAAAAATTTAATTATCTGGTGCATAACAAACTGGTTTGCAAGGGATAATTTCTCTAGCTATCAGATCCCCAAAATCCCTGGAGCGGCAGCACCTGTTTGGTAGTTTGAACGGGAGGAATAGATTGAAGATGAATGCTGACATGACACTCATTTCAAAACAAATTGTATTGGTAATTTGGTAATTTTTAGAATGGCTTATCAAATATTCCAAAAGTAACTTTCGTTGCAAAAAGATTTTTCCATGATGGCAGTAACACGTCCTGAGGAGAAATGGCTAGAATCGCTTTGGGTAAAATGAGAAGAAAATGGCTGGGATCATTTATTCCCATTCTCATTCCATTCTCATCCATGAGAATGGCTGCCAAACAAGTCCAAGACACACACTTAGGCACAGAACCTAATTTTGCTAGGTGCACTTAGTTATATACTTTAGAATAAATTTATCACTTGAGGATGCCATACATGCGCAGACCACTCTGGCGAGCATTTGATCAAATGGACCCCATTTGCTCAACTATTTGTCCCCTTCTTTTCACACTTATCTGTAATTTGAGCATCTGGCATTGTCAAGTCATTGTGATATTGGAAACTGTATTCAGAATGATTTGAAAAGAGCACCCAACTCCAATAATACTTGGCCTTCAAGAACCATTGGGCCTTAAAACTTGCACATAGGAGGTTCTGATCGAGCTTAATTTTTTATGGAATCATTGTTTTATGTATAGATTTTTCCAACTCACCCAATCCCCTGTATCAAATTCCATCCAGATGGGTCATGCCGGTGTTCAAGTGTTCATTACCTTATATATTATTTTGTATCTTTATCAAATTATTATTAACAAAATAAAATGGTCTTCACCCAAGAACGAAATTGTATGGTCAATAGGTGCTTGTGTGTGTGAAGAATAAAATTGTATGGTTGTGTGGCCATCCGTGCTTGTGTGTGTGTGTGTTTGTGTATATTATAGTGAATGATGCCTAGGAAAGAAAAAGATTCTATTTGAAGGTCTAAGCCATGGTATGAAATGGCTCAAAGTTCAATGGTATTTGATGGGAAACATTAAACTTGGATGACAGTTCATGGGAGTTACAATTGTGCTTGATGGTTTAGATTGATGATAGGTGGGACCTATTTTATTATACATTTTAAACTTGTATATGTGTATATATACTATTGTACACAAGTATATTATATATTAGTTGGGGTTTCTAATTAAGTATGATGGGCTAACAATGCATATAAAGTAGAACATGTAATTACAACATTGATCTTAATAATTGATCAGGATCACCAACTTGATTTGCTATCTATACTAAACAGTTAGTGCTTTCCTTTCTTGGATTTGTCAACAATGTCTCCTGCAGTAATGCATTTAAAGTTCTCTGCTGTTTACATGATGACATATGATTATTTCCCATATCCACTAAACAATAATTTATTTTATATGAAATTCGTAATTGCTGTATGTACAGATGTTCAGAATTAAAGATCCCAAAGTTAGCCTGGATTTTTACTCCCGTGTGTTGGGCATGACGTAAGTTCTCAATTTTCTTAGAGAATTTCCTTGTATATTTTCATTTTTGATCAATGATTGTTTCTGTTGTTGATATCATCTTACATGTTATGCACTAAGAAGTACCGATACGGGTATGCGTATCTCCGAAACGGGGATACGGCAAATTTTGAAAAACTAGGATACGGGTGCGGCGGGATACGCTGAATTATAAAAAATTATATATATATATATATATATATATATATATATATATATATATATATCAACAAAATAAATTCAGACATTTATAAAAAATATCATAAATTCAACTATGAGATAAAAATTATTAGAAAATTATATTTTTATATTTATAATGAATACAATATATATATATATATATATATATATATATATATATATATATATAATATTACAAAAGATATATATTAGTAAAGATTACAAAAGATATATATTATAAAGATTAGACTATTAGCAATTTAGTATTATGAAAAGATATATATAATATTTAAAAAATATTTACAATATTACAGTATATAATATGTGAATGATTATTGAGGTTAAAAAGATAATACTGAAAAGATATATATATATTTTTTTCCCCCTTTTCTCCCGTGCTGCCGTATCTCGTCTCGTGTCCCGCCTCCCGTGTCCTGCCGTATCCCTTCGTGTCTGCTGCCGTATCCTTGACGTATCCGTATTTAAAAAATATTTATTTAATTGGATACGTATTCAAGCCGTATCCGGCCGTATTCGGCCTTATCCGTGTCGGAAACGTATTCGACACGGATACTCAAATGGTTTCGGAATATCCGTGCTTCATAGGTTATGCATTGTCACAAGAAGTGCACATATGAAGACTTCATGGATTGATAAATTTGAAATTCCATTAACCAGGAAGACAATGATACTAGGCACAATGAGCAAAACAGAGGCATGGGTGAACAAGATGTAGCTTTGGGAGCTAAGTATTTATGGTCTTAGCAGGTTTTGAAGCATGGAGTAATGTAATCTTTGACCTTTATTCGAAAGTTGGAAGAGTGAACCAAGAATCTGTACCCCTTTATTGTGAAGTTGGAACATGGAAGGAACTTTTGGTGCTTGGCTCATTTCTGGTAGTTTGAAGGTGCTTTGGCCTTTATTTAAATTGATACAACCTATTTAGATGCTTAAAAGCTGAATATGAAATGAAAAATGAGCTTGTCTTCATTCAGTATTTATAAAACATGTTTTTGATGCATAAAGGGTCACGAACATGTAGGTTTTTGAAGGGGCATGGAAATTGAAGGTGAGATGAATGGACAGTGAAATGTTTGGTGCAGTAATTGAACGATTTAAGTTACGATCAATCTGGACAATTGCATTTTTCTAGTCATTGAAATGGTTAAACTGATCCAGCGAAAACTTGTTAATCATCAATTGTATTCATGTGCTTAGTGCCATTCATCTCCCCCATTTATATCGCTAGGAATTTTTTGTCTCATGGTTACAAGTATGTGAGCTGGAATCTAAAAATGGTGTGAGCTGTCTAATTTAGCCAATCTCAAACACAAGATTCATTGATATGGTACAAAAGTTTGATATAGTAAAATAAGTATTTTTTTTTAAATAAAAATAATATGAAAATAGCACCAATAAAAATATTGAAGCATTATTATTATTATTTTAAGTTTTGAGATATTTACAATCTTGAGCAATTAAGTATTGTACACATTAATATAGGTAGGTTTCAGAAGAGGAAAATTGCATCTTCGAAAAGTCTGAAATGAAGATGTGTTCATTGCGGGGACGTCACTCATTGTGGCAAAAAAAAAAGAAAAACTGTACAACACAACTAAGATACTGGCGTGTTTGAATATTTTCATAAGAAGTTAAGAAAAAAAAACACAACAATGAGAAGTTAATTGTATTGGTCCTTGGCTCATTGTTTACTATCTCAATTGTACAACAGGTTACTTAAGAGGCTGGATTTCCCTGAAATGAAGTTCAGCTTGTACTTCTTGGGGTATGAAGTAAGTTTGTAATGCCTCCTTTTCAAGAAACACTTTCAGATATTTTGCTCCTATTTGGCTTCACAAATCTAACATATTCTATTCTCCATTTAGAATTCTGCATCTGCTCCAGCTGATCCAGTTCAGCGAACAGTCTGGACCTTCAGTCAGAAGGCCACAATTGAGCTTACACAGTAAAGAATATCAGTTTCTGATTCTACTTAGCAGTTGCATCTTCAGATCTTTATTTTCATTGCTATTTCATGTGGTTGAAGTCAACAATATATATTTTAACTGTCTATTTGTTTACTTGTTATTTGGCTTTGATCCTTTTTTTTTTGCTCAAATGGCTTCCTTTTCCAGTAATTGGGGCACCGAAAGTGATCCCAACTTCAAAGGGTACCACAATGGCAATTCAGAACCTCGTGGATTTGGTATGTAGCTTAATTATTTGTTGGAAACTATTCCTATAACTTCCATTTGAAAAAGAAGAAGCTTAGGCAGAAAACAGTGCCCCCTCTTAGTAAAGATAGACTTATACATGGGTACTCAATTCTAGTATAACTGGATTCATTTAGAACTTTATGACTACCATTCTTGGTATTCATTTTGGTTTTCAGGACATATAGGGATCACAGTTGATGACACTTACAAAGCATGCAAACGATTTGAGCGTCTAGGAGTGGAGTTTGTTAAAAAACCTGATGATGGTAATGTTCTTGTTCTAAAGGTTGATTAAATATGGTGTTATAATATGGTTTAGAGTTACCTTTATTTTTTTTGGATTCAATATGTTTCTAGGGAGTAGGGAAATACTTATTCTACGTCATTTGTGATCACATGTCACTAATCTTATCAGATTTGGTCATAGTCAGCAATCAGATTGGATCTCTCCACACCCCTCGTAAATAGATAGATAAATATATAGACACCTCTCAGGAATAGATAGATAGGAAAGGGTGGGAGGGGTGGGGGGGGGGGGGGGGGGGGGGGAGAGAGAGATCATGTTATTGTGGCTGTGGAGTCCACACTAAAGAATTACCTCCTCTCAAGATGCAAATCCATAATTTGGTGGCAAAATGAGTGAAATAGGAGAGGGAATTTTTTCCCTTCTAAGTGGAACTTTTTAATGTTTAATTTAGACTTGATTGTCCATAGTTTTTTATGTAAGTTGTGGTATATATCAATCTCTTATATCTCCCTTTCTATTTTTCTCAATCTTGGGTGGGTTTTACGTTGTTAGGTTGGTGATTGGTTTTATTTGGGTTTCTTGGACAAAGAAATGACATCCACGAACTGGGGCACATATGTGGTGGTCTATTTTTGGCCATGGAGAGGGTCAATTGGAAATGTTTGTGCTCGAATATGGCCTAATAAAATTACCTTAATTTGATTAATTAGCCCTATTCTTTTAGAATTAGAGGCAAAAATATATTAAAAATAGAAAGAAAGTACATGAAGGTTCCGTTTAAGAGGTCTATATAGGAGCAAGGTAAAAAATACAAAAACAAAGATAAAAGAAACCTTGAACCCCAAACACCCAATTACGAATGCGTCACAAAGGCTACACACCTTTTAACTCTAGCTTTTGTCAAAAAAATCTACAACACAATTCATTTATCTCCTTACATGCCTAAAGTGCACTGCCTATCCTCGCCGAAATCTTTCAATTATCAAATTAGTTGATCCCAAAGATTGCCATAGTAATATAGCCTTTTTGATGCCTAAGAGCTTCACCTCAGTCAACTCCTTAACCCTTTTCTATTTTGAGAAGAATATTGTAATTTTCCCCGTCATTATGAACAACCCCACCAATATTTGTTGGACTTGGTTTACCCTAGGGCTGCAACTCGGATTGGGCTTAACACATGCTAACCAGGGCCAAAGTCGAATTTTTTTTGAGCCCAATGCTACTTGCTTAGGACCTGAGCCTAAATAAGGTTAGAAAATAGGGCCCGGTTTAAATTTGGGATGGGCTCGGGCCTTACAGTCTTAGGGCCCAACCCGGCCCAAAAGATCGAGTTAAAACTCTAATACCTATGATATTTTCATATATTTTATATTTTGTACTTGATATTAAATAATACATTAGGACTAATTAAAAATCTTAATTTCTATACACTATTAAATTCTATCCGTTCATCCTAAATGCTAGTCATCTATAAATCCTTTCATTCACTCTCCACTTCCCAACCTTAAATATGTATCTTTCTCCTCTCATTTTAACAAACTTATTACCCTATTTTGTGGATTTTTTTTTTACTTTTGAATAGTAGAACTTGAAATCTATAGGTTGTTTTTATTTTTTGAAAGGTAGGTTGTTTTTATTTTGGAGCTTATTTGTTTAGACTTCTATATGATGAGTTGATTAGAAGTACAATAATAACTTGGGAACTTAATTGATTTGATAGATGTGATAGAATTATTAGCTATAATGATGATTCGTGTGATTGATTTTTTTTTTTTTTTTGATTCATATGATAAATCCTATAAAAATTTACGTGCAATAAAAATAAACAACTTGGCCTTAATGTTGTAGATTAATAGCAGCAGCCAAAAACTGAAAACGTAGAAGGCCCATTTGGGCCCTTGTTTTTTAAGGACTCGATTTGACTTCAAATATTCTAGGCCTTCATGGACCCGATATGAGCATGAGCCCTATACTTGCAACCTCGGGCCCTCGTCTGAAATGACTTAGGGCCTGGCATGGCCCGCCCGAGGTGCGCCCTTAGTTTACCCCCAACCAGGGGTATAAATCTCGGCCGATATGGTGCGTATCGGCCAAGATATCTCGGGTTTTTGAGCACTGATATATCTCGGCCGATACACATTGTATCGGCCGAACTAGCAAATATCGGCCGAGATCTCGCCGATATAGGCCGATACACACTGAGATTTTTTTTAAAAAATTATGAGAGAGATATCAGCCGAGATCTCGGCCGATATCCGAGATACCGAGATCTGTCGAGATGCTGATATCTCGGTAAATCCGATTTTTTTACCCCTACCCCCAACCAACCTATCTATATTGGAAAAAAAAAGGGCTTTCTAGCTTGAGACTTCCTGCTGCCTCCTTTTTGACCTTGTACACAACCCTCCTAGGAATTGAGAAAATTGGAGATATAGTAATATTCAAACCCTTTACCCAATGTTAAACAACTCGTCAATCTCCACCTAACACCTTCCAAAACCTCCCCCACCTCCACTACTTTCCTCTCGAAAATCCTCTAATTTCTTTCCTTCCATACTAACCAAAACATCATCAACAAAATAAGACTCCACAATACTCCCTGTTTACCTCGGAAGGGACCCCCTCTCCACCCCTTTCATCAGAGCAGCAATATTACTACTAAGCACCCAATCACAAGTCCTCACCACTTCATGAGACATACCAAAGAAGTTCCATTGAGTACCTTTATTCCGAACCAAAATCTTCCTCTTAACTGTAGCCTAGGAGAAAATCTGCACCCGCGAGGGAGTGAAGCTATTCCACATTAAAGCAACACAGGGCATTGGACCTTGAGCTGAACCTACTCACCATTCTCAAAATTGCTTTAACCGTGACCATCCCTAATGAGTCACCATTCTAGATTCTTTGATCATCATCTTCAACGGAGATAAACGAGTGAAAGACAACTAACCTCTCAATACTTCCCCTACTCACCTCATAATACTCACTAACCTCCACATTCTTGTTTTCAGCAGCCCTAAACAGATGCAAGTAACCTCCTTTAGTGGTCTCTCCCTTAACCATTTTGTCCTTCCAGCATAACATTCTATCCCCTTTCCCCACGACAAGTCTAATGCCATTCGTAAACAACCTTAAAATTTGGTTGGATGTTTTTTATTTTGGTTATTTTTTAAATCCAACTTAGTAAGGGGATTTTAATTCAACAGTGAGATCAACTTAGAATGGGGTGAAATTGCAGGGATCCAATTCCCGTGGGGTGGGGGTGTGTGGGTGTGTGTGGGGGGTAAGAGAGTGTCATGGGGTTTTGGGGTGCAAGTGAAGCCTAATTAGGTGATACACAAAGGACTTGTACTTTGGATTTGCGATCCTACAAATTCCATTTCCTCTTTTTTTTTTCTAAGCTTTCCATGTGGAGACTTTTGCTTTTAAATTGTAATTTTGCTAAATCTTTTCCATTATTTTCTTTCTTGTTTTTTTTTCTTTTTCTAATTTTATGAGTTTCAACAGTTCGTTTCTCTATCCTTGATTTTTATTAGTGGGTGTGCATGTGATGAATTACACTTGATCTCTGAACTTCAGGTAAGTTCATATGTTGACAAGTTATTCCTGATGCCTCCTAAATTAACCCATAATCAAAATTTTAAGTTTCGAAAAAACCCTATATTTCCAAGCGATTCATGAATTTAATCAGTTATGGAAACAAAGCTAATGGGGTACAACATAGTGATGATAGTTCTAGCAGGGGTTGTTTCTAGCTGGTCGTGATTGGCACGGTGGTAATTTTTTTCTGTACGAGGCCATGCTTAAGTCAAAAATTATTTCTATAATATTCTCTTGTGGGTTGGGGTTTCAATTCAATTAACATTTCTCTTTAATGGAGGTAAGGAAAACTCCTATGACTCTCCTCTCTCTGTTTGAGGTATTTGTTTGTTCTGTTTCCTTAATGAGTTTTTCTTTATGTTTTAGTTTTTTTTTAAGTAGACTGTTAGTTGAATTTTAAGTGATGTCATGGTGTCATGATATCCCCAAAATAATTTGTTTCTTTTTGTCATTGATATGCATGTGGGTGGTTTTGGAAGAATTTGAGAGAGTTATTTGTTTGCCCCAAAATGTATATTATTAATGTTTTTGAACTATGAAGATGTGATCTCCGTTTTATGGTTTTAATGTACCATTAAGGTTTTTTGTTTTCGAAATTTTGTTGCTTCCTTTTAAATTCTCTTCTCTTCTTTAAATTTGGGAGTAGGATTTAGGATCTCTCCTTAATTATAAGGATAGAGTTAGAAATGAACGCATTAGGAATTGTCTAAAGATAGCTTCAATTGCTCGTTTGAGATGGTTTGGTCATCTTAGTAGAAGACCACGAACAATCCCAGTATGTAGAGTGGAGAGGCTATGGATTGAAGGGACTATAAGGAGAGGCTGACTTTCGAAAACATGGAGAGAAGGGATAAAAAAGGACATGTTAGATTGTGAAGTGATTGATGGTATAGTTTATGAACTCATAAAGCCGACCACATATATATGAGATTACTAGCTGATGATGATGATTTAGGATCTTTCCTTATGAGTATGCAGTGCAATTTTATATTCAGGAATTAAAGCTTATTTTCCTAGGGGAGAATGGGTATGTCATAATGGGCTGCCTGGTTTCGACTTGATCTTTTGGGTTTCAAGTCTTCAGGGACCGGCTAATTCTTATTAAAACCAAAGTTTCCTAATTAGGTGATGCACACAATATTACTGAGTGGAGGGAGCCATTTATCTTATTGGATTTGTACTTTTGGTTTTCAATCCTACATTTTCCATTTCCTGTTTTTTTCCCAGTTTTTCCATGTGGAGACTTTTCTGCATTTGAATTGTATAATTGGTAAATCTTTTCCATTCTTTTTTTTTTGTGTTAATTTTATCAATCTTTGTTGTTCCTGTTGGGTAGGAAACACCTTTTCCTACCACACAGAAACAATAACATCGATCAAAGAAGAAAAACACCACCACAACTCAAAGATTTACATGGTTCCCTTTCGTTACGTCCCACGACTACAACACCGATCCAAATGCTCAAAGGCAAGAAATCGAAGAGCTCTACTCGCGACCGAATCGTTAGTACATCTCTGATGATCAGGCTCCACAGAAACTAACAACTCCTTTCTTTATCCTTTATTTTTATTTGTGGGTGTGCATGTGATGAATTACACTTGATCTTTCAACTTCTTGTACGTTCATGTGTTGACAAGTTATTGCCGACGCCTCCTAAATTAATCCATAATCAAAATGGGCTTTGGTGAAGAAGAATGTTTTCTATCGGAAGCCTGATGTGCTATTTCTTTAGGAGTCAAAGTGTTAGGAGCCGGAGGAAAGCTTCATTAAGTATGTGTAGGGGAGTGGCTAAAGCCTCTTTGGGTGGAATGTGGACTATTTGGAATCTAATAGTTGGAAGATGATTTCAGCTGATATCAAATCTTTCTCAATCTCTATTGTGCTGGAAGATCTTGCGTTAGGAAGAAATTCTTGTTTACCAATGTATATGATCCTAATGATGATTCGGATAGAAGTGAGTTTTGAGGAGAGTTATCTACTATTAGGGGATCCAATCATTTTCCTTGGTGTGTGAGATAGGATTTTAATGTTGTTCGTAGAATGTCTGAAAGAAAGGGTGCAGAAGGATTTCAGCAAGTATGCAACAATGTAGTGATTGGATTTTGATCAGATGGAGTTGATTGACCTTCCTTTGGGTTGTGCTTCTTTCACTTGGTCTAATATGCGAGAGAACCTAAGTCTTGCTAGACTGGATAGATTCTTGTTGGATCTAAGTTGGCTGGAGTGTTTCCATCATTCCATTCAGCGGGCTGCTCTTAATCCCGTGTCGCATCATCTCCCTATCATTCTTGATTCTTGTTTAGACTCTTGGGGTCCTGCCTTTTTTCACTTTGAAATTGCTTGGCTGAAGGAAGATGGTTTTAAAATTTAGTTGAAAATTGGTGGATGGAAGGCGACCCCTATTGGATGGAAAAGGTATTGTCTTTTACAAAAGCTTAAATCTTAAAGGGAAAACTTAGACTGTTGGAGAAAGTTCAGAGGGATGCCGTGTTCCAAGAGGAAGGTTCTTTGTTGGAAGCACTATAATTTCCAAATAGTTCAGAGGAGGAGGATCCTTTGTTTCCATAAAGTCTCTCTAGAAGAAAGGAGATTAAAGAAATTCTTAAAAAGAAGGCTTTACATGAGGAGATTAAATAGAGACAAAGATCAAGAATCAGGTGACTTAAAGAAGGGGATAAAAATAGATGGAAGATGAAAGAATCGTATTCACTTGGTACAATTAGATGGGGAATCTGTGGAGAATAGAGGTGATATCTGTGTGTAAATTACTGAGCATTTCAAATTTTTATATGCTGATTCTAGTGGTGATTCCACTATGCCCACTTTTTTATCTTTCAAAGTCTTGAATGATGATCAAGCCGAGTCTTTAGAAAATATCTTTGAAGAGGAGGTGAAAAATGCAGTATGGCAGTTGGGTGAAGATAGAGCTCCGGACCCACATGGTTATCCAATTATATTCTTTAAATATTTTTGAGACTTGGTCAAGTTGGATGTTTTAGCTTTTGTTCATGAGGTACCTAAAAAAGTTGGAGCAATTGAAATTAAATGATTTTGGTCCTATTTCTCATTCTAACGGGAGCTCATATAAAATTTTAGTTAAGGTGTTGGCAAATCAGTTGAAGGTTGTGCTTCCTTGTCTTATCTCTCCTAACCAAAGTGCTTTTCTAGAAGGGAGGCAAGATTGTAAATTCGGTGGTGGTAGCTCATGAAAGTTTGCATTCTAAATTTATTTAAGGAGAAGTTGCAATTGCATGTAAATTTTCAAAAAGCCTATGATAGGGTGGATTGGCCTTTCCTTGAGTTCGTCATGCAAAAGATGGGATTTGGTGATCACTGGTGAATTTGGATTCGTTCCTTCATTCCTGTGTAGCGGCACACTTATCTATTTTGGTTAATGGAAGCCCGAAAGGGTTCTTCAAGATGGAGGGGGGAATTAGACAAGGGGATCCGTTATCTCCTTATCTATATGTTATGGTAGCAAAGGCCTTTCACCTTATCTTTTATGTTACCTCTTCTCAGGGTTTGATTCATGGGTTTCAAATATAACATATTGATCTAGAGATAACTCATTTTCAGTATGCAGATGACACTTTTGTTTCTTAAGGCAGATGAGGAGTTGAAGATGGTCATGGCTATTCTTTTCTGGTTTCAGATTTGGTTGGAATGGATGGGGTTAATTTGGAGTATTGGGTATGTGTGAATTTGGCTACAATGTTGGGTTGTAAAGTTGCCTCCTTTCCTACTTATCTTGGTCTTCCTCTTTGTAAGGGTAAACCCAGTTAGGCTTGTTGGGATAAGATTATTGAGAAAATGGAGACTATCTTTTTGGAAAGGTAAGCATTTATCTATTGGTGGAAGGATCATCCATATTAAGTCCATCCTCTTAAGTCTTCCAGTATACTTTCTCAGTATTTTAAAATGTGTCAGTTGACAAGATTTTTGTGGAATGATGATAGGGATAAAAGAAAGTTTCATTTGATATCCTGGTCCCAGGTCTATAAATCAGTGGAGGAAGGGGCATTGGAATCAGGTCTGTTTGTGATTTCAATATTGCCTTGTTGGGGAAGTGGTTATGGAAAGATAGATGGCTACGTTAGTCCTCTCTGCCTCAAAAGTTTCTTGTGCTAATAGAGATGCAATGGTCAAAGAGTTTTATGATCTTTAGCAAAATAAGGTTGTTTGATGTCCCTCAGTTCATAAGGGAGTGTTAGAGGATTGGATGATGAGGGGTGGCTATCTTTAATGGATATTCTATAGAGTTTTTGTTGCGGGAACCGAAATGATTGAAGAATTTGTGATCTTGATCCACATGGGTATTTCACTATCAAGTTCTTTTATAGAAAGTTGATGTGTGTTGGGGATGTGTCTCTCATGTTAATCCAAAAATATGGAAGGGTGATGCTCTTTTAGGGTGAAGGTATTTGGGTGGCTTGTCGGGTCTTGAGAAGATTTTGATGATTGATCATTTGATACTCAGGAGAATGATAATTGTTAATGCTTGTCCTTTATGCCTGTCGTATGCAGAGTCAGTGAATCATCTTCTTCTGCATTATAGGTTTGCATCTCAAATTTGGTTGCACTTCCTTCAGTTGTTGGGTATTGCTTTCTGTGTACTGAGAGCTTGGTTTGAAATGTTTAATGAAGCAATGATTTTGGATGGTAGTTCTTTTCGAAGAAACCTTTGGAAAGTGGCATTATTGATTATAGTTTGGTCTATCTTTTTTTTTTTTAAACATTAACGACTTCATTCATTAAAAGACAAAAGATAGACAAGATGAGAAGTCAGGTATAGGAGAGATATACCCAACTCCAAAAGAAGGAGAGTGAAAAGAAATGGGGAAAAACATGAAAAACATGAAAAAAGCCCATGAAAAGATACATCAAAACACCTCTCCCAAAACAAGACATACTAAAAGTCCCCTGACCCTTGCACCCAAGATTACTGAGATGAAAAAACTCCAAAGTTGGTCTTTGTTTATGTATGCCCACTTTCGCCAAGAAATCCGCCACGCTGTTTGCCGAGCGAGGTGTGTGGATGAAAGTAATGCCTCTCGACCTACACAACTTCCAAATGTCCTTAGCAACACTCATCAGCCCCCATGGACTAGCCAAGGAGAAGGCATTAATCGAATTACCTTCGCTAATGAGGTTACCGCTCCTAAACCTAGACCACACTTGGAGTGCCCTCTTGATCGCTTTTAGTTCTGCCTCGTTCAATTCCATTGTCCCTACAAGCTCAGCAAATGCTAACACATCTTGCAAACACTCCACCTATTCTTGTCGGCTTGGGTTTATCGTTTGCTTTTCCATCTACATTGAATTTACATGACCCTAGTGGAGGCCCAACTAATGTTATAAAAATCGGACCGTCTACCAAATAGCCTCTGAAGAAGGTTGGTTTAAATAAGGTTCAACCGGGTTCAACTGTGGTCAAACCCTGTCAAACCCTTGCCCATCAATATAATATTATAAATATTATTAAATATTCATAAAAAATATATTTTTCATATTTTGCCTAGTTCTTTAGTTTTTTTATGTAATAAGTTTAACTTTTTATGTAATAAATTTTTTAAATTTAAATTTTAAATCATTAATTAAAATTTAATTTGATGAGTTAAAATAAATTTTAAACAAAAAATAAATTTCTCTATCAAATATCAACTTCCATTGTTTAAATTAATATATTTTAATGAAACTAATTTATTATATTCTATATATAGACAAATTATAATTTAATTTAATAAGGTTATGAGACGATAAATATAGCCTTGAGTCCGTAAGGTAGTTATCGAAAATATTTCTCTCTCCTAAACTCCTCAGTTTTATTGTTTATTTTTCTTGTATTTCCCTTTTTTAGTAATGAAATATTCTTTTATTACTGTTCAAAAAAATTTATTGAAAATATTTTTTTCTCTTTGAAATTTAAATTACAGTTTGAATTGTTGTCATTATTTGTATTTTCACTTTGATTAAGCATTAGAAATAAATATATTTATTTAATATTTTATTTTAATTTTAGTGAATCAAAAGTTAGAATGAAAAGAGAAATTAATACAAGGGAAGTTGGGAAACGGTAAAGATATTTAAAACCAAGGGAACATTGAAGCCACTAAAATCAAGGCATAATAAATACAAGACTTTTAGTCTTTTACTTCCATATTTCTTGTCCCACATCGGTACCTTTGAAAAAAATGCCATGCTTGATGGCTATAAAAGGGCAACTTGAGAACACCCATATTTCAGCTGAGAGCATGGACCGACCTTTTTAGGCTGGCCCAAATGGGCACATAAAATTAAATTATACTAATTTAAAAAAAAATTCAAATCTGGTGAAATCTTGTTGAGCTGCGAGTTACGGCTAGCGTTTTAATTACTCAAACCATTTTGAGTTTTGACTTGCAGCTCAACACAGGTTGATAAGGTTTTTCATCTTTTGCGGTTTATTAATAGAATCAGACGGTTCGATAGTGGCTCGGCCCGGTTCTGATAACACTGGGCGCAACCCATTCGACCTTATGTCTTTTGGCTCTTCCCACTCCTTTCATTCATCCCTCCCTAGGACATATAGAAATCCTCGGGTACTAATCCTTTAAACTCCTTGCTCACAGACAACCAACCTATCACCTGTCATTTTGTCCCTCTCAAACACCGGCTCTAGGTTCCTCCCTTTTCCCCTCAAAGATTATTCTGTTGTGCGCTTTCCAAATTGCCCATGAAACTGCATACGACACCATTTTCCATGCTACCCTATGTCTACCTCTGAAGCACACCCCCCCCCCCTCTCCCTCCCCTCTCTCTCCCAAACCCACATCCATGCCATCCATAAACCTCCGTTCCTTTTTCTATAACCCACGCACAATCGAATAACTTCAAGAAGTAGCACCATACAATCCATGTGAACCAACACCCACCTAACAAT
The DNA here is from genome assembly GCA_013350335.1 of Chimonanthus salicifolius. Taxonomy (NCBI): domain Eukaryota; kingdom Viridiplantae; phylum Streptophyta; class Magnoliopsida; order Laurales; family Calycanthaceae; genus Chimonanthus; species Chimonanthus salicifolius. The sequence goes on along the minus strand of CM023541.1, from coordinate 27,555,343 downwards.
GGTCCATTGCCTCCTCTTCTCCCTCGCACAATGGACAAATTGTTGAAGCTTCCTCATGAAGAACCTCTTCTCCTGAGGTTGTCTCTCACCAGGATCCTCCTTTTCAAGGCCGTACACATAAAAAAACTGAATTCTAGGGGGAATTCTATTGTTCCAAGCCAGGTTGCATGTAGTTGGTGAGCTCGGGGTTGCTGCATAAGTTGACCAAAGGAGTGATTTAACCAAAATGGATCCCGACGGTTCCATAGACCAAATCCACTTGTCCTCCTCCTCAATCCACAATCTAGTGTCTCTTAGGATTCCAATCAAGGTTTGGAGGATAGCATCTTGAAATTCATTCAAGGTCATCTTGAAAGAGATAGGACCACTGTGGCGTATCATTTATCTCTCCATAGTAGTCACTTATTAGTGCTTTACGATCCTGCGCCACCCTAAAAAGTCTGGGAAATACTTCCATAAGAGGTCTTTTCCCCACCCAAGTGTCTCTCCAAAACAATACCCTTTTGCCATTTCCAACCTGAAACCTAATCCCCCTCTGGAGTATCTCACCAATCTTTCCTTTCTCGCTCCCTAGCCTCGTCAAGGCTTTCATTATCGTCGACCCAAACCTAGCAGCCCTACTTCCTATCGTCCATCCACTGGACTCTCCCACACCATATCTAGGTACTAATAATGTTATCAGAATTGGACCATGAAGCAAGCCGTCTAGGTGGATGGTCAGGTTAAATAAGGTTCAACCATGGTCAAACTTGTGCCACAAATATTATATTATAAATAATACTCCCTTCGTTTCATTTTAGTTGTGTCATTTGAAACATTTGTATTTCTTAAGGAACTCTTATATAAAGCCAGCACTCCATGTATCTCATCCATTTTCAACACACTTTATGCTACTCCAATATGAATGGGACTAATTCCAAAATCCATATTAGGCAACTAAAATGGGACAGAGGGAATAGTAAATTATTAATTAATGTTTAATTAATGAGTTAAAATAAAATTTAGAGCAATTTTTTTTTTTGAAAATTTAATATATAATGGCTAAATAGACTGAAACTCGATTAACTTAGTGGCTTTTTGTAAAAATATGATGCTCTTAAATTAAACTTGGGTTGCTCCGATAGACTATTATATATGTTCAGATTCATTCATTCATGACGAGCTTGACGAGATTGAAAAATAAACTTACTCAAATACTAAAATTCTATACTATATAATCTATTACAATCTTGTTATATTGTTATAAAATTATAAATTGACAAAAATAGGCATATAATTACTTTTTTATTTAAATCACCCATTTTATAAATTTACATCAAATGAAAAGCTTTAAAAATGAATTGAATTTTCCATTTAACTAATATCGATAATCGTATTTTATTGGGTTTGATTTTCTGGCTTCCATGTATTCTATATATTTATTTATATTTATAATATATTAAAAGAGATTATAAGAAAATAATTTTTAAAATAAAAAACCCTAGACATGAGTCTTTTAAGAAGCTCAAGTGCGTGAGTTTCTTAAACTTTAAAATGGGTATCTCACGGCATTTGTAGGAAACCCATGAGAAACCCTAATCTCATCTATCTCTCTCCTTCCTTTCTGCAAATGCCCAAAAAATCCCTAGCTGCCGCTCTATGAGAAGAAAGCCAATCATCGACGATAATTGGCTGCAGGGATGGAGAATGGTAGCCACTTCCTCTGATTGTTCAACAAAGAAGTAATAGGTGAGTTTTGTTCTAGTTGGTATTTTTAGAAAAAATTAATTCATTTTTCAAATGGGGCGAACTGCTGTTCACGAGTCACGATTTAATTAGTAAAATCGTGACGAACAACTGGTTTACAAAGGTTTTTTACTGCTCAGCTTCACATAGGGTATTTTAACATAACCGAACTGAGAAGGTCCGGTTCGACTACGGTATGGTTTGGTTCTAATTACACTGGGTACTAGTACCTTCTTCCAAAAGGCCTCTCTCTTGGAAGAAAATCTCCTACAACCATTTGCATACTTTGGTCTATCTGGTTGGAAAGGAATAAAAGGGTCTTTTAAGGAAATGTGTCTTTCGAACTGTAGGTTATAGATGTGATTAAGTTTCAAGCTGCCTAGTGGATTGTGTGTTCGCACAAATGTTAGGGGATAAATATTTCATATATATGTAAGGATTTGGTTTCAGTGGATTATGTTATGCCAAATTTGGTTGCTTTATGCAGGTTCCTTATGCAGGTTCCTTAGTCTCCTCCAGATATGGGTCTCCTTAAGCTAAACTTGATAGAAGTTGTTTGCATGATCGCGGTCTAGAAGGCTATGGTCGGATCGTTAGAAATAATTTCGAAGAGACTAGGATTTCTTTTGTTGGTCTTCTCCCTAGTAGTTCAGTGATTGAAGCGGAACTTCATGCATTATGGAGAGATATCATTGGGATGGAAGAGTTAGGGGTTGTAGGGGTACTTTAGAAGGGGACTCTAAGGTCATGGTCGTCTGGGCCTCGGGTTATCTCTTCCCATGGATCTATCTAGATAAAGTTGAGAAGATTCATCACTCCATCATCTCCTTTGACTTTATGGTCTCCTGGCTTCCAAGAGCTGCAAACTCAATTGTTGACGAAATGGCGTGCCAGGGTTTCTCTCTGTCTGGAAGTTGTAATTAGGATCATGTAATCTCTTGGGGTGGCATTTCTTTTAAAGGCTTTTGGGGTTGGCGGGTTATTTATGCCTGGTTGTTTGTTCCTCTAGCTGCAAATTAATTTCTTTTTTGTGAATAACATACCTTTAAAAAAAATTAAGTTCCAAAAAAACTTTATATTCCCAGGCGATTCATGAATTTAGTGTCAGTTATGGAAACAATGCTAATGGGGTAGAATACAGTGATGATGATTCTAGTGGGTTGTTTCCTCTGGCTGGTCCCAATTAGAAGTTTGTTTACCTGTGACCTCATTTAAGAACTTCCTTGAATTTGCAGCCAAATTAGTTTTTAAATTGAAAGCTGGTTAAGAAAGTTGTTTCAACTGTTTGAATAGAATGGAAACTGCAAGGTAGTTCAAATTTGGTTAGCAGGTAGATAATGAGGTCTATTTTTTTCCTAAATACATGACTCTCTTTTTTCTCTGGTGGGTCTCGTGGGCGCCACAAACATGCCATATTGCCATCTAGAAACTGCCCCACAATCGGCACAGTGGTAAAATTTTTATGTACAAGGCCATGCTTAAGTCAAAAACTATTTCTATAATATTCTCTTGTGGGTCGGGGTTTCAATTCAATTAACATTTCTCTTTAACAGAGGTAAAGGAAGCTCCTATCTCTCTCCCTCTCTTTTGAGGTATTTGTTTGTTCTGTTCTCCTTAGTGAGTTTTCTTTATGATGTTTTAGTTCTTTTTTTTTTAATTTCTTAAGTGGACTTAGTTGAATTTTAAGTGATGTCATGGTGTCATGATGTCCCCATAAGAATTTATTTCTTTTTTGTCACTGATATGCATGTAGGTGGTTTTGAAAGTAATTTGAGAGAGTTGTTTGTTTGTGCCAAAATTTGTATTATCAATGTTTTTGAACTATGAATATGTGATATCTCTGTTTTGTGGGTTTCATGTACCCTTAAAGGTTTTTTCTTGTGAAATTTTGTCGCTTACTTTTAAAGTCTCTTCATTTCTGTAAATTTGCAATTAGGATTTATGATCTTTCCTTATGAGTATGCAGTGCAGTTACTAAATTCAGGAATTAAAGCCCCTTTACCCAGGGGGAGAAGGGGCAGATCCTTCTGATTTTGCCAGAATGGTCTGCCTGACTTATTTTGGAGAAAACAGGTGAAGTGTAGATGCATATTCCTCCTATCCTAGATTTCAACTTGATTTTTAGGGTTTCAAATCTTGAAGATTCAGCTAATTATTAACACCAAAATTTCCTAATTAGGTAATGCACACAGTATTACAGTGTGCAAGGCACCAATTATCTTATTGGACATGTACTTCCCTTGGGTTTGCAATCCTGCAATTTTTATTTCCCTTTTTTACTGACGGCTAAGATCGCCGACTTAAACTATCAACGTGAAATTGTGGTTTTAGACTTGAGATCCTTGGATTTGAATGAAGGATTTTGAAACGAAATCCCGGGTATGAAACTCTTACTCTCACTCTTGAAAGGAAGAGATTATTTTAATTTCGACGAGACAAATTCACCAAAGAAATTAGGTGTTTTAAGAATTAATGTGAATGAGGAATTGGGAATTCGAATGCTAAGATCTAATGCATTTACTTAAACTGAATTAAATGCAATTAAGAGATCAAAGCATGCATGAATTTTATTTGAAAATTGAACAACCTTCTAATTAATTTGAATGTGGAATTAAAATTTAATCAATCAATTGAAACATGCAAGACATGGACAAATTAAATTCACCATGCAAGGACATTCAACACTTCGACTTAAAGTTTATTCAACACAAATTCAAACTAAGACACAGAAGGAACACAATTAAGAGACTAAACAAACTTGGAGTTCCAACAAGCAAACTTTTCTTAAAATTTCACTCAAATTCGATTGTCTGTACAATGTCTGGCTCAAACATGAATTTATAGACCTTATTCAACCAGAAAAAGAAAAACAATAAAAGAAAAAATAAATCAACTCCAGATCTGCTGGGCCTGACTGCCCAGATTTGGCCGAACTGGGCCTGGTTCCTTCTTAGATTTATGTACATAATTAAAGACATTAAAAGGAAAAAAATAAACGTATCATTTTCTGTAGGATCAAGCTGAGATTGGACTGTAATTGCTGCCACACATCTTAATCCTCTTTCCTTAAGAACAGTGCAAAAATCCAGGCCCATTGTCCTGCTCATATCAGTCTGCCTGTTGCTTGCTGCTTCTGGGATCGATTTCAATTCAAAAACCCAGATTTGTTGCTGACAAAATCGACACATTATGATGTAGTTAGCGAAAGTCATCTTTCAATATGGACCCTCCATCTCTTCTCCTTCATTGCAAAACTCGGCCAAAAATCCAGGCCCAGATCTGCTTGACAGTCCTCACGTTTCAGGCTGATTTTTTTTTTTTTGGGGTCGATTAGCAGTGGATTTCCTGCCTCTAGTCATGGTCTCTTGCTGTTTGAAAAACAGCACAAGAGTTGGTCCAATTGGACCAATCCACTCCACAATGGCAGTCCACGTCCACGGAAACCATTCTAAATTTTGGGTTTTCCAATTTCAGCCATAAGTGAGCCCAGTGACCCAGCCTGCTAATTTTGAGTTGATGTATGCTATATCGGCATCTGAGTGGGGTCCACATGGGCAGTGACTCTCAGCTGATCTGGCATCCTTTAGGCAGTAAATGGGCTTATATTAATGGGCTTTGGAGGCCCAAAAGTCTACCAAATGGGTCCAGGTCCATGGATGATTAAACGGGCTTTAATTCTGGTGCAAGTGGGCCCATTAGATTGTGTTTGAGGCCCTCTCTTCTGTCCATCGACCCTAGCATAGGTTCGGAGAGCCAACTCGTCAATTTTGTCTAATTGAGCCTGTTCGTGTTCGGTTTGATTTCCACATCATTTTCCCCAGTTTTTCCACGTGGGGACTTTTTGCTTTTGAATTGTATGCTCACTAAATCTTTTCCATTTTTTTCCCTTTTGTTAATTTTATCAGTCTCAGCTATTCCTTTATCTGTCCTTTGTTTTTTATTTGTGGGTGTGCATGTGATGAATTAGATGATCTCTGAACGTCAGGTAGGTTCATTGTTGACCAGTTATTGCTGATACCTCCTAAATTAACCCATAATCAAAATATGTAACTTCCCAAAAAACCTTGTATTTCCAGGGGAGTCATGAATTTAATGTCAGTTATGGAAACAATGCTATGGGGTACAACATAGTGATGATGATTCTAGTGGGTTGTTTCCTCAGCTGGTCACAATTAGATGTTTGTTTATGTGACCTCATTTAAGAACTTTTTTGAATTTGCATCCAAATTAGTTTTTAAGTTTAAAGCTGGTTAATGATGTGGGCTGATTTTTTTGTTTTTGTTTTTAAATACATGACTCTCTTTTTCTCTGGTGGGTCCAGTGGGCCCCACAAATATGCCACATTATCCGTCTAGGAAATGCCCTACAACTGCCACGGTTTCTGTACAAGGCCGTCCTTATCTATAATATTCTCTTGTAGGTTTGGGTTTCAATTCAATTAACATTTCTCTTTAACAGAGGATCAGAGAGCTCCTATATCTCTCTCCCTCTCTTTGAGGTATTTGTTTGTTCTGTTCTCCTTAGTGAGTTTTTCTTTATGATGATGTTTTAGTTCTTTTTTTTTTTTTTCCCTTTAAGTAGTCTATGTTAGTTGAATTTTAAGTGACGCCATGGTGTCATGATGTCCCCATGAGAATTTTTTTTTTCCTCGCTGATATGCATGTGGGTGGTTTTGAAAGTAATTTGAGAGAGCTGTTTGTTTGCCCAATAATTATATTATCAAGTTTCTGAACTATGAAGATGTGACATCTTTGTTTTGTGGTTTTCATCTACTCAAAGGTTTTTTTTTTTTTGGTGAAATTTTGTCTCTTACTTTTAAAGTTTCCTCTTCTTTAAATTTGGGATTAGGATTTAGGATCTCCCTGTATGAGTATGGAGTGCAGTTTAAAATTCAGGAATTAAAGCCCCATTTTGCAGGGGAGAATGGGAAGATCCTCTTGATTTTGCCAGAATGGGCTGCCTGACTTATTTTGGAGTCAACCAGGTGAAGTGTAGATGCATATTCCTCCTATCCTAGTTGCAACTTGATTTTTAGGGTTTCAAATCTTCAGGGACCATCTAATTCTTATTAACACCAAAATTTCCTAATACAGTCCCCAAGCATGGATGTAATCTAAACTCGCTTCACTACATGGCTTATTGGAGCTTGCGTACTCAACGCGACACGGTTCTCTCTAATGTCAACCACTCCAAAAAAGCATAAGCTTTGCAAGAACATGCAATTGAAACTGTGACGAGGACCTGCTGGTAACCTTAATTTTGTCTCCCTTTTAAAACGACACCATTAGGACATTGGCAATAGAGGCTACCAGGAGTGTATATATGTTACGTAGTTGAAACATTAGTTATGCGAAGCCTACTTGCACTCACCTCACTACTCTCAGTCCTTGTGGTGCTCTTGTGAATAGGGCTTTGGTGGTCATAGCTGCTTGTTGAGGGGGCCCAACACTTAGCTCTAGGATTTGACCATCATTGGAGCTGGGCAGACAATCATAGTGGCCGATTTGGGTTATTGCATGTGCACAGCTGATATGTCTATTTTAGACCATCAGTCATCTCTCAATTCCAAAACTTGGGGTCATTGACTCATTCCTCTCTCCCTGTAGATAGGGCCTGATTTTCAGAAAAGGAGCCCGAGCCTGAGCCTGAGCCTGAGCCTGAGCTCTTGCCCTTGCCCAACACGGGCTTGGAGATTGTGCTCATGCCTGACCCCACTATAAAGCCCAATAGCGTGACGGCAATCTTGGACTTGACAAAAAGCCCGAAAGTTAAGAAAAATTAGAAAGAACAGCAGATAAAGGGGAAAAAATGCTTGAAAATGAAAAGATGAAAAGAGGGAAAACAAAAGGAAAAATAATAAATGAAAGAAAGGGAAGAGAAAGAAGAAGATTAAAACATTAAAAAAACATAAATAAGAAAATAGACAAGTAAAAGAAAAAGAGAAAACAAAAAGGATAAATTGATACCAAAAAGATAATAAACAGAAAAGTCAAGAAATGTAAAGATGAAAAACGAGGAAAATGAAAAGTATAAAATAGAAAAAGAAGAAACAAGAGAAATGAGAAAATAAAGAGGATTGAAGAGAAACAAGAAAGGGAGGATGAAAAATTAAAAAAAAATTGGAAGTAATAAGAAGGGGAGAAAAAAGATTGTAGTGATTGATAGAGACACAAACTTGTGATGGGGCCGTGGTTGAATCTGAGAAGAGTTGGAGGATGAGATTGTGGTGGTTCGGTTGTGGGGTTAGAGGAGAGGAAGGGAAGAAGTGCTGAATTGGGAAACCTATCTTTCTTTTGCCTTTTGTTTTTACTTTTATATACATGGGTATTGGTCCTTGGGAAGTGGAAAACAGTACAGCCTTCATGACATCAAGTTTTTCTTTATATTCAATATAAATATTTCGGGCCAGGCTTCAGGCCTGACCATGTGTATGTTCAAGCCCATCTTGATTTTTAAATGGGTTTCGTATCAAGGCTCGAGCCCTAGGCCCCATCAAGCCCCATTTTATTTTATTTTTTTTGGTATGGACATGTCGGATTTCGGTCAATGGGGCTAAGTTACGATCCCTACTTGTAGCCATGTGCCCATTTGAATTCCCAATCTAATTCGTGGTTTGAATGTCATGCATGTGTGCCTTGATTGCATGTGTGAGTTGTTAAAGAGTAAGAGCTGTCCAATCTCTTGAAGCATGTTCATTGTTTTTTTTTCCCATGGAAACAAGAGAAAAATATATTACTAATAAAAAGAGAAATGCAAAAGAAAAAGCATAAGGAATACATTGGCTACTGTATATGAGAATCATATAAGAGCCAAACAACAAAAGAAAAAAACCTAGAACCCCATACCGCCAACTAGAAGATATCCACAAATTTCTAATTGCCCTCAACACGAACTTTGCTAGAAAATCAACAACCTCGTTTGCTGACCTTCTAACATATCTAAGCAAGACTCTCCTATCCCTGCAAGATTTCCTAATGCCCCTTGCTATATGAATCAACCTCCAAGGGGGTTCCTTTCTACGACTCGTCCATGCTAAAACATTTAGTCCCTTTGGATTACTCAAAGCTGGAGAGCCCCCTTTATCTCCAAAAGTTCTGCCTGATTGGATTTCTTAACCGCAACCAATTCCAAGAAAACCAAGGTGATATAGAATACCTGCTGGACCTGGGTTGGCTTTAGTAGCTCTGTCCAGAAGCATGTGTATTGCTGCTATATACAATTTTCTAAGTTCTTTTTTTTTTTTGAAGAGTCACAATTCTTTTAACACCATGAGTCACATTTTTTAAGTTAAACAGTTGAAAAGAGTTCCACTCGATTGTTCTTAGCAAGAGGGATAGAGAATGCTGGTTTGGCGGTCTTTCAATCTTTTATCATTTTGCTGTTCCCTTTGTACCGTGGGGAAACATTTGTATTTTATTCTTCCAAAGCGTCACAATCCTAATTCCAATTCCTAACTTGTGCTAATACTGTATTATTGTGTACTTGAAGTAGTTTGTTATTGATGCCAAAAATCATTTACCACAATTCACAGTTTGGGGGGTCAAAAATCTTACCTCTCTTTCCTCTTCCAATCATACATAACCTAATAGGATGTTTGATTGCAAATAAAGGAAAATCTTGGACTGAGAAAAAACAGCTGTCAACTTAAAAAAAAAAAAAGCTGTCACCGAGGGCTATTGTGGAAAACTAAAAATCAGGTGAAATGTCAGAGAGATAAAACCATCTACCAGCAATTATTTTTCTCAAGTCAATGACCCAATATTTTCATTATCCCAATTCATGATTGTATTGCGGCATTCAGCTTTGAGATTTCTGTCCCCTCCCCCCTCCCCTCTTTTGTGGATTACAGAATTCAGCTTTGATACAAGTGTTGTATTATTTCCACTTGGATTTGAATGCCCACCACTTGATGATATCATAGTTCTATTTTGTGTGCTATTCTCCAGAAATGCTAAAGCTGTTTGCACTAATTGCAGGTAAAATGAAAGGGTTGGCATTCATTAAGGATCCCGATGGTTATTGGATTGAAATCTTTGATCTTAATAGAATTGGAAATATTACTGCTGATGCTTCTTGAGTGTGACTCAAGAACTTTGAATATGGACCGAAACATCATTATTATGATTATAGTAGATAGACACTGGAGTGAAGGTCAAACGTTGCAATGTTTCTACCTTGTTGCAATATTAATGCAACTTGAAAAATTCTGCCTTAAGCTTGTCTTGTATTATATTAGTGTAATGTATACTGAAACGAAGAGTAATCATCCTAGTGGCATCTGTATTGGTTGACCATTTTCCCATGTTCATGGGCTGGGTTCGAAGTTTAAATAAAAAATAGACAGTCGATCAAATTTGAGTTTAAAATTCAATTCTCGTGCGTTTTCAAAAATTAGAGTCTAAAATGTTTGGAAGCTTTGATGAAATTGATTTTTGGAGCAGTTATTTTTTAATGAATTTTAAAATAGTTCTTTTAAAACAAGGCAATAAGGAATAGTGTATACATACAAAAATACGATAAACGGTGCAAAAGTCCTATGGCTTTTGTGGGCTTCTTGTAAAAACTTGACCCCACCCGTTTAGCTAAATGGGTTAAAAAAATCTTGCATGACGGGTCGTTGTATGTGTTCAAATTTGTTTGTTTATGGTAATTCAGGCTTATGAACATGCGATCTAAGTTGTTTTCTAATGTCTAATGTCTTGCATTTGTGATCGGTCGTCATGTTTGGTATACGACATATCGATCAAATTGACAGCCGTTGAAAAACCTCTAAACCACCAATCTGGTTAACCTCTGCAACAACAGAACAACTTAAGCTCCTTAATTGGTCATCAAATATAATGTATGACCATTCTGTTTGCCCCCACTTGCCAGTAAGTGCCATCAAATACCAAATCCTAAAGTGTTTGTATGTGTTGAAACCATACACAATATCTGGTTGTTAGTGACTCCATGACTATCCCATACTTATCCATTGCTCAATTAATAAACTACTTTAGTCTAACCTACTTTATAAAATTTTAAGTTAAATTAATATAGGTGAAGATCATTTTAAGTAAAATATATGTTCAATAACTATATATATATATATATATATATATATTATTACTGTTATTATTATAATGACTATAATCATTATCATCTAAAATTGAATATAAAAGTTATAACCTGCATTTCACTCATCTAATAATAAAAAAGAATTCGTTTATTCATTATTATAGAACTTTTTATCCTACTAAACTAAAAAAATTAAGATCTATAATTTATAGAAGAAATTAATATTTACAACAAATAGTTCCTTTAAAAAAGAGATAACTTCATGGGTGGATTTCTTACAACACCGTCACAATCCTTCGAGAGCACCATTCCCATTTCTCACGGATACATCACATTGAGATAATTGGATGAATACCGTGAAGTCATTTCTCATGACTCTAAATGATACCTTCCTCAATAATATCTTTTCTGAATAATGAAGGTGATAAAGTCGCAATTGGAAAGAGATGAAGCAGGAGACAAAATCTACATGGAATTAGGGTTCAGGCACAAGGAGGGAGGGGGAGAAAAGAAGAAAATGAGAGAGAAAGAGAGAGGGGATTATTTTACCTAAAGAAATGGGTGCAGACATGAATTTTTTTATTCCAAATCAATGTAATCAGAACTAGACCGTGTAACAAATCGTCTTCAAGGAAGGTTGAGTCCAACCGAGGTCAAAACCGATCAAACTTGTACAAGTAATAACGTAATATAAATATTATATAGAACATTAATTTTTTTTGTTTAATACTTCAGACTCTAAATAATATACCAAACGGTGAAGAATGTGGAATGGGAATGGTAAGACACTTTTAGATTTCAAACATCTCTATTTTTTAATATTAAATTTTGATATTTTGAAGGAGTTTTTTAAAAAAAATTCAAAAAAAAAAAAATTCAAATGTGGTGACCCGCGGTTCAAAGGTCACGGTTTACAGTGAAAACCGCAAAAAACCTTGCTTTGATTCGCTTTTTTACGGTCCAGCTGTCTGGTGGCACGACGGTTCCACCGCAGTTCAGTCTGGTTCTGAGAACATTGTTCCAAACACAAGAATGGGTCTTCCGTTTCAAACATCAATATGCATTTTCAGTTTTCACAACATGGAGAAGATAAGCAAGAAATGGAATTTGAAAAACGAAAGGAAGATGAAATGGCTTGTAATGAGCCGTGGATCGATTTCGGGAAGGTTCTGAAAGAAATGCCGATGTTGCAATTCCTCCCATCCCGAGAAAGCGAATCACCCGTGATTCGATAGTTCCATTTTCCGCTGATGCAGGCCGATTGGGATCCCAGAAGTCAAACTCCTTCCTGACCCGGCTCACCTGCCTCTGAAGCTGAATGACTGCCTACCCGAGGAATCGAAAAGTTGGAAGTGGGATGTGGAATGTGATTGGTGATGGATGGTGGTTATGAAATCCAGGATGAACGAAGATGAAGAAGAAAAAAGAGAGGAAATGACACAAAAGCAATTTGGAAGAAAGAACTGGATGAAATTTTGAGAAAATATTAAAATAATACTGAGCCAATCACAACTCTCCGTACGTTGCTGTCATGCGTGGAGTTTCATCGTAATCTATGATCATGAAGTTAAGTGGGTTTGAAAGATCTATATATATATAATGTTTGTGAAAATTTACCTTCATGGCTTTGGCTATGTTTGATAAAATTGAGCTCTTATAATTGATTTGCAAGTTCTTCAAAACCATGTTTAGAGTCACTCAATCAATTTGATTTTTTTATAAGCACCAAATGTAGGCATACATCTTTGAAATCCAATTAACACCATGGTAATAAATGGGTCCCATGTGGAGCTCTCATTGGAAGAGCAATTTATAGACAAATTGGTTCCATTTCAACCTACATAAAGGCCCTTAAAATTTTATATTTATTTGACGGTGGAAATTTATTAGATTAAATTATTGATCTTTAAAAATCAAATTAGTGTTGAACTAGGTACAAGTGCATTCACGGAGGATAGGTGGGTGTGAGGCGCACGCAGGGTGGTGGTGGTGTGAGCTCCATGTAGACTCCACTGTGATCATGAGGTTGGATGGATTTGAAAGATCTATGTGTGTATGTAATGCTTATTAAAATCAATTTCATTAAATGACTCTAGTCGTGAGATTAAACTTGATAAATTTTATCATTAAAAAAACTTGATAAAATTGCACATATATACATACGTTGAGTTTCAAGTCCTTCAAAACCATGGTTAGAGTTGTTGAATTAAGTTGAATTTTAAGAAACACTATATGTATACATATATCTTTCAAACCATCTCAAATCCATGATCATAGGTGGTCTCGAAATAGAGCTCTCGTTATGAGAACACTTTATGGGGTGTGTGATAGAAACTCACTTTGCAAAAATGCATAACATATATAGGAAAATGATTAGCCATACACTCCATAAAGTACTCTTAGAGTAAGAGCTCTTACTCGTAGTGCTCATTAAAAATCAATTTCATTGTATTACTCAAGCCATGGTTTTGAAGGACCTAAAGATCAACAATGGATAGATTCACAATTTTATTAACTTCCATCCCATGATTAGAGTTATTCCACCAAGCTACTTTTTTATAAGCATTTTATGTGCACATGGATGTTTTAAACTCATCCAACCACATTATCATAACTGGACTCTACATTAAGGTTTCACTTTGGAGCATATTGTGGGGTGTGTATATATAATATTGATGACAATTGCAATACCCCGCCCTAGAGGGGGTCTATAGTGTGGAGCGTGCCTATAGAGGAAAAATTCTCACATTGCTAGTTGCTTTGGAAATTCTATGGTATATAAGCGGTAGCCTTCCTCCTTCTAATATGAGGCCTTTTGGGAGCAACAGTGAGTTAGCTCGCCAAAGCAAAGCCGTGCGGGTCCGTGTATAGTCCTAAAGCGGACAATATTGTGCTAGTGGGACGAGTTGTACAAATAGTATCAGAGAATGGTTCAACTCTTTGTCTGAGGGTGTGGGCTTGGTTGTTGTGTGTGCAGAGCCGGGGACGGCTCTGTCTTTAAGGGGGTAGATTGTAATACCCCGCCCCATAAGGGGGTCTATGGTGTGAAGCGTGCCTATGGAGAAAAAAGTCTCACATTGCTAGTTGCGTTGGAAAATTCCTGGTATATAAGGGGTAGCCTTTCTCCTTTTAGCATGAGGACTTTTGGGAGCAACAATGCATTGACTCGCCAAAGCAAAGCCGTGTGGGTCAATGTGTAGGCCCAAAGCGGAAAATATTGTGCTAGTGGGACGAGTCGTTACAATAATAAATCATTTGCTCATGCTACTAACATTTTAAATGGAGATTTATTATAAGACACGTATCAAACAACAACTCCAAGTTTCAAGGGAGACATGTATTGGATATCAAGTCTCTTGAGAAATAAAATCAACGTTCAAACACTCATGGACATCAAATTCAAATATCGAAGATCAAATGGCTCATGAACCTTGAAGACTCAAGAATGAAGATTGAAGATCATTGAAGATCATGTGTGTGTCCATAGAGTTAAGTCGTGAGTGTTAGGACTCTAATTTGTAAAGTTACTCATTGTTTTAAACATTATGGCTCAACCCAGATTTAGATGGACTCTACGACCTCAAAGTTTCATAGAATATATGCTGGATAGGTCCTTAGAACTTTGTCCCAGTCCCCATGACAAATGAACACAATTTGAAAAGGCCCAAGTGTTAAAATTTCAGAAACAGGGAATACCGAGCCGTCGATGCCTTAAGAGCAGGTCGGTCTTTGGAAATCATGACAGACTAAGCCTCAGGTCAGAATGGACCGTCTGTCCTTAGATAGCGGGCAACCGTTCCATGTGCCTAAGAGAAACATTTGCTCTCAATTAAGAGAGGGCGACTGGTCCTCATGTTTGTCAAAGTGATTTGTTCCCAGATAAGAGCGGCTGCCAGTCACCAAAGAGCGGGTGACCGGTCCCTTATGTTTTGCTTTGGAATCACGAAGGTCGGGCGACCGCTCCTTGGGAGAGGGCCATTAGTCTGAGACAATGGTCTTATTTTTTATGCATTTATTGCTTCTCCCAACCGAAAAATTCGGATTAAATGCTTGCCAACCTTCATAAATTTGAATTTTTGTATAAAAGCAAACATTAATGGCCATAAAATCTCTCCAACAACTTGAAAATCTTGAGAAATCATTCAAAGCATACTCTAGTTCAAAAGCCCCATTCACTTGCATATCTTATCTTGATCCATACTTGTTCAATATTTGAGTAACTCTTAGTGAGCCATATTTGTACATCTTTGAGAGATATTCCTGAGCTTAAATATTGTAATCCTTTTTACTTTTCTTTGAGAGATTAATTTGTAAAGGGTTGGTGTAAACCTACTGAAGAAGAAGAGTGCCTTTAACTTCAAAATCAGAGTGGTGTTCTCTACAAGCTTTGTAATCGATTTCTTCTCCACCCTCACCCTTGAAGGAGAAGCTTAGTGATTTCAATCCTCAATTGGTGTACTTGAGGTGAGGACATAGGTAAGGGAGTTGAACTTCGTAAAAATCCCAGGTTCAATATTTTTTTATCTTCTCATCTCTTTTATTACTTGTGCTTTATTTCATTGTGAATTTACATTTTGATTTTCCAATTTGTGTAATTTAAGAATCCCAAAAAAATTGCATTGACCCAATTCACCCCCCTCTCTGGGGTCAATTTTTGGACAACAATTGGTATAAGAGTTCGGATTCTCTAGAAAACTTAATCATTTGAGAAATTGATCGAATGATAAACTTTGTGGGATCATCTTATGGTGAAGGTCATTCTCAAAATAGACCTCCATTGTTCAATGGAAATGATTACACCTTTTGGAAAGCTAGAATGAAAATTTACTTGCAATCATTGGACCATCACGTCTGGGAAGCTATTGAAAATGGCCATTTGTCTCTAAGAAAAAGGTTTAGAATAGTGAAGTCCCCAAACCTAAGGCTGAATGGGATGAAAATGATCATAAACTCAACCAAGTAAATGCTAGGGCCATGAATAGTTTATATTGTGCACTTGATCACAATGAATTCAATAGAATATCTTCTTGCGAATCGGCCAAGGAAATATGACACAAACTTGAGGTGACCTATGAGGGCACAAATCAAGTGTAGAAATAAAAAATCAATAGGCTTGTCCATACTTATGAATTGTTCAATATGGAACCTGGTGAGTCCATTACCACTATGTTTACTAGATTTACTCAAATAATAAATAGACTTAAATCTCTTGGCAAGACTTACACTAATGAGGAAAATGTAGGCAAAATTCTTAGGTCTTTATGAGAGACTTGGGAGGAAAAGGTAACAACAACACAAGAAGCAAATGACCTCTCCAAATTAGGTCTTGATGAGCTCTTGGGATCTCTCATGACCCATGAGATCACCATGAAAGGCCATGAAGAGGTTGTTAAAGAAAAGAGAGTCTCGCATTCAAATCCTCAATAAAAAAGAGTGACAATGATTAAAAAGAAGATGAGGAACATAGTGAAACCGAAGATAAATACTTGGTCTTGATCTCCTGAAAATTAGAAGCTTCATGAAGAAGAATAGAAATTTCAGAAAGAAACCATTTAAGAAAGAAAGCTTCAAAGAGGACTCAAGCAGGGAGTCCCTTACATGCTTTGGATGTGGAAAAACTAGACATATCAAAGCGGAGTGTCCCTAATTAAAGAAAGATGGCAGGCAAATTAAGAAGAAAGCTTTTAAAGCATCATGGGATGACTTCGAAGAAAGTGGATCAGATGGAGAGTGAAACAAGCATGAGACGACCAATTTTTGTCTCATGGCTAATGAGGATGAGGTAACTTCTACACTTGGTAACTTACTTGATGATTTACCTAGTATAAAAGAATTGCATGAAACCATAAATGAGATGTACAGTGACATCAAGAAGGAAGAAAAGAAAAATGTGGCATTTACAAAGAAAGTTTCCTCTTTATTAAATGAAATTGAAAGATTGAAATTTCAAAATGAGAACTTCAAACATGAAAATGAATAACTTGCCACAAAAATCATGTCCATAAGAATCTTGAATTAGAAAACAAAGGATTGAAAGAAAAAGTTGGAAAATCTCTCTTCATTGCCCCAAGTCCCAACCAAGCTCAAAAGTGAAAATAAAATGTTGAAAGAAAAAGTTTAGGACTTGACTAAATCTTTTGAAAAGTTCACTATAATCTTTTGTTTTGGACATGATGCTGGGCAATCAAAGATGTTTTTTTAACAAAGAAGACTTGGGATATAATCCCAAAACAAAGAAATCATTTTATAAGAACTTTTTTTGTAAAAGCATCATCTTCTATTTATCTACAGAAAACTTACAATTATTGTGGAAGAAGTGGATTCATTTTTCATTCTTGCTTAGTTAAAATAAGAAAAGTTTGAAAAAGAATGGTTTGGGTTCCAAAAGGAACATTGCCTCCAACTTTTAACCCAAATGTATCCAAATTTGTGAGGGTACCAAAAGAAATTACTTGACTTTGTTTTGTAGATATGAATGAAATTCATACCAAAAAGGACAAATAGTTCCTTGATAACGGATGCTCGAGACACATGATGGGAGACAAATCGAAGTTCATTTCACTCTCTCCTAAAGATGGTGGATATGTCACAGGTGACACTTCAAAGGGCAAAATCATCGGTATAGGTAAAATTGGTAATGACTCATCACTTTGTATTGAAAATGTTCTTTTGGTTGATAGATTGAAACATAATTTGCTTAGTATTAGTCAACTTTGTGACAATGGTTACAAAGTTGTGTTTGAATCAAATCAATGCATACTTGAAAATGCTAGTGATAATAGAGCATTGTTTGTTGCATGTAGAAATGAAAATGTGTACACTATAGATTTTGATGATTTGCTTAACCAAAATGTAAAACGTCTTCCTATTATGAATGAAAATAGTTGGTTATGGCATAGGAGATTAGGTCCTGCTAGTATGAAATCAAGTTCTAATCTTTCCAAGCTCGAGTTAGTGAAGAATTTGTCTAAAACCAAATTTGTAAAAGATAAAATTTGGGATGCGTGACAATTAGGAAAGCAAATTATAGCTTTTTTTGAAAGCAAAAAGGATTTCTTTACATCTAGTCCTCTTCAATTATTGTATTTAGATTTGTTTGGTCCAAGTAATGTTGCTAGCTTAGGTGGTAAGTTGTATGTTTTTGTGATTGTTGATGATTACTCTCGTTTTACTTGGGTGAAATTTTTGGCATAGAAAAATGATGCACCCACCACTAATGCCAAATTTTGTAGAAATGTCCAAAATGAGAAAGGTTATGCTATCAACAACATACGGAGTTCAAAAACTAAGACAAGGAAAGAATTTGTGATGAAAATGGTTTTGGTCATAAATTTTCATCCCCTAGGACTCCTCAACAAAGTGGAGTAGTTGAAAGAAGAATAGGTCACTCCAAGAAATGGCTAGGACTATGCTCAATGAGCATAGCTTACCAAAATACGTTTGGGCTGAAGCCGTAAACACCACATGCTATATTATCAGTAGGGTAGTCATAAGAAAGAATTTAGATATGAGATTTGGAGAGGTAGAAAATCCAACATTGGATACTACAAAGTTTTTGTATGCAAATGCTTTATACTAAATACCAAAGATCACTTGGGAAAATTCGTTTCAAAATCCAATGAAGGTATCTTTTGTTAGAGCCACAATTGAACATGTATTCTCGGTTGTCAATTTCAGTGTCCAAAAGTCTATGTTGAGTGTCCTGTGTGCCTCTGGAAGAGTGAAAACCTAGAAGGTGGATGACAAAGCAAAAGAATGAGAGGTGAATCAGTTGAAAGGCCAACCAAGACTGGTAAAAGGACCTCATAGACTTAGGTAACCCTAGACTTATCTCAAGATAAGTATGGACTTAGAAAGTGGACTCACAAAGGTGGATTATATGGAGTAGTTAATTCTAAGCATGGACGTCCATAGTTTTGATTTGTGAGAATATGAATGGTTTGCGTTTAGAGTTCTAAATGGAGTGATTCAGAAGTCTGGAAAGAATGTAGTGTGAACAAACCTATGGACTTGGTCTCTCGTGGATTCAGAACTCTGAATGTGATTGATTCAGACTTCTGAATGAGCGTTGAAAGCTAGCAACAGTAGTCGTTGTTTCAAATCTTTGATGAGTTGTAAGATTTTGAAAAATTATCTGTTGGAGCCTGTATGCTAGCTAAGATAAGCTAGATAAAACACATGCGGGAAATGTGATTTGAATCGGATATATTTCGCTTGGTTGTCACGGAGTTCACTTTGAGCTGTTGCTTTGGTTCAGAGGTCTGGATAAATACCAGCTGTGTCGTTGGAGAGAATGTGACTTGAACACTTGAGAAAATTACTGTGCATTTTGAGAAAGCTGTGAATTGAGAATACTGTGTTGAGAGACTATGCCTTAACTTGCGAATCTTTTGATAGGCCATTCTATTATCCATCACTTCGATCTTAATCGATCTGAAAGTGTGTGTGAGGCTCTATCCTTGATAAGTTATTGGAAATCAATGAGAGAGATCTAGGATCACCTGTATAGTGCTAATCTAAAACCCTTCCTCGTATCCTTGGTTGAGTGTTGTGATCGGTATATCATTTGCAACAAGGACATGGTGCAGTCAAGAAAGCACTGAGTTGATTCACTGATCCGACGGACTGTGACTGGCATATTGGCATTGTCATCGACAAAGTTTGTGAGTACTTTGTTGTGTCTTGTGGTGAGACTCAGGTTGAGTCTCATAGTGACTCGGGTAGAGTTAGTTGTGAGTGAAGACTCAGGTAGTCTTATTGTAGTTACTTAGATGAGTCAAGGTGAGAGAACAACTCAAGTGAGTTGTTTTGATAAGGACTTGGGAGAGTCAAGTCTCTAGACCCAAGTGGGTCATTTGATTATTTTAGTGGAGTCAGATATCCAGAGGTCGGGAGAGTCTGCAAGTGGACGTAGGTCAAGGGGACCAAACTATTACAAAAATCCTTGTGTAGTGGTGATCTCGTTTGTGTGTTTGCTTGTTTATTTATTTATCGCTTGATCATCATATTAATCATTGCATGCTTGAATTTAAACTTGCTAATATAATGTGCATGCTTTGTTGATCATCTGATAAAGGATCAGACATAATACTCGTTTGGTTCAGAGTTCTGAACGGACTTGTTAGACTTCTGAACAAGCACAGTTTGAATATCCAATACTATTCGGAATTCAGAACTTAGGGATACATACCTCAGAACAAAAAGTGTTGTAACTGTTTATATTCATCTTGATATCCAAAACTGTGCTCAAAGAGTTAGTATCTTAGATCTTCTAGATTTATCAACTGATCACCGAATGAATCAATATCTTTGTACTTTAACGTTCATATATTGATTGCGTTGTATTTTACTGTATGCAATTATATCTGTATTGGTATTGATTATTATTGTGAATAACCTGATTGATTATTAAAGTTGTGTAACTCTGATATACTTGTTAAGATCAACCTTATTGATATTTTAGATTAATTGGTTATTGAAGTTTTCTATTAGATAAGTTGGTTAGATTTAATTCATTGATTCAGTTGGACCAACTTAGATAGAAAAAACCAATTAGTTAAGAGCTTCCATGATTAGAGGTTGATTGCCCTATTCACCCCTACCTCTAGGATGTACTTAGGTTACATGGTACTCTGTCATTGGCCATTTCAGTCACTTTCATCTTTGTTGGTTACTCAACTAATAACAAAGCATATAGGGTTTTCAATAAAAGAACCTAAGGTTTTGGAAAAATCAACGCATGTGGTATTTGATGAAGCTAACCCTTTTGAAATCAAGAAGAATCTTATTAAAGGATAATGTGAAACAAGATGATCATGAAAACAGAAGAAAGAAATGTGGAAATTGAGCAAAATCAGGATCTTCTAGAAAGTTGGAGATTTGTAAAGGATCATCTTAAAAATCAAATCATAGAAGAGCCTTCTTAAGGAATTAAAACTATATCCAAACTTAGAGATGCACAAAACAACATGGCGTTTGTTTCTCAAACTGAACCCAAAAATATTGAGGAAGTTGAAAATTATGAGTTTTAGATCATTGCCATGCAAGAAGAACTCAACCAATTTGAAAGAAATAATATTTGGAAGCTAGCATCTATGCCTAATGTTATTTCGTGATTGAGACCAAATGAATTTTTAGAAACAAAAAGGATGAAACAGGAAACATTATTAAAAATAAGGCTAGGCTAGTACCCCAACAAGAGGACATTGACTATGAAGAAACCTTCGTATCCGTTGCTAGACTTGAGGCTATAATTTTTTTTCTTGCATTTGCATGTTTCAAAAATTTCAAATTGATGTAAAAAGTGTTTTCTAAATGGTTTTATTTTCAAAGAAGTTTATGCAAAACAATCACCTGGATTTGAAAATCATGAAGTTTCAAACCATGTTTACAAATTTTCAAAAGCATTGTATAGTTTGAAACAAGCACCTAGGGCATAGTATGATAGACTTAGTGGTTTTCTCATTGAAAAGGGTTTTGAAGGAGGAAAAATAGACACTGCTTTGTTTATCAAAACTGAAAATGATGATATGCTTATTGTCCAAATTTATGTTGATGACATCATTTTTTGTTCTACCAATGAAAACCTTTGTAAAGAATTTACCACAATTATGCATGATGAATTTGAAATGAGCATGACGGGTGAACTTACTTTCTTCCTCGATCTTCAAATTAAACAAACTTGTGAAGGCATATTTATCAATCAATCCAAAGATGTCAAAGACTTTCTCAAGAAATTTGGAATGAAGCCAAAGTGATTGGGACTCCTATGAGCCCATCCACCAAGCTAGATAAGGATGAAAGTGGCAAACCCATCGATATGAAACTCTATAAAAGCATGATAGGAAGTTTGTTATATTTGACTGTAAGTAGGGCATATATCATGTTTAGTGTGTCTATGTGCTAGGTTTCAATCGTGTTCTAAAGAATCTCATCTTATTACCGTGAAATGTATTTTTTATATATATAATTGGCACCATAAACTTAGGCTTGCGGTATCCAAAACACACCTCACTTGACTTAGTAAGCTATTTGGATTCCGACTTTGCCAGTTACAAGATTGATAAGAAAAGCACTAGCAGCACATGTCACTTCTTAGGGCACTCCCTTGTATCTTGGTTCAGCAAAAAGCAAAATTCAGTGGCCTTATCCACAACTGAAGCTAAGTATATTGCTGCCGGGAGGAGTTGTGCTCAAGTTCTATACAGGAAACATCAATTAGAAGACTATGGACTTAGCTACGATCATATCCCTATAAGGTGTGACAACACTAGTTCCATCATTCTATCAAAGAATCCCATCCAACACTCCAAAACCAAGCACATAGAGATAATACATCACTTCATTGGAGATCATGTGCAAAGAGAGGATGTGGAGTTAAAAGAGTTTGCCATCATTGATCATCAATTAGCTGATATTTTCACTAAGCCCCTTCAAAAGGATAGGTTCTACACAATTAGAAGAGAATTAGGAATGTCCCTTTCCAGAGATGTATGTTGATAAATGCCAAATGTTTGATTAAATGATTGAATTTTTCTTTAATTAAAAATTAAAAATTTTAGCTGGAAAGGAGTGGGCCTCCGGTATTTCACACCGGTTCATTGCTATTCAAGGAGCGAGTTGCTTTACACATTCCAAACAATCCCGTTTTTCATGAACTGGACGAAACATATCGAACTTGATTATCATTTTGTTCGGGATAAGCTCCAATCCAAGCTTATTGTTCCTCGCCACATTCTTTTTTCACACCAACTTACTGATGTTTTCGCCAAACCGTTGGGCAAATATTCATTTCATGGATTAATCTCCAAGCTGGACGTTATTCACATACACGCTCCACCTTGAGGGAGAGTATTAGAGTTGACATTCTCATTTAGTGTTTCCCAAATTGTCAATATTAGATTGTAATTTGTTTTAGTTTCCTTTATTATTCTTTCATTCTTTATTTGTATTTTACTTCCTTTTTTATCTCTTGCATTTTGCACATTATAAATAACAATGCATCAATTTTCTCTCCTCAATTGAGGAAGACACAAATTTTTGTTTCAATTTTAGATTTAACAATTTTCTTTATATTGCATCATATTTTTATTCTTTTTAATTTTTATGTTGTCTTTTTTGAAATGAAATACTGGAAGAGCCAGAATGTTGGAGCCAGGGGTCGAAATATCGGCCGATACATATCGTATCGGCCGATATGTATCAGTTTTATAAGACCGAACAATATCGGCCGATATGGTATGTATCAGCCGTACAAAAATATTATCAGTCGATATGACCGATAAACGGTCGAAAATATCAGCCACAATACCGGCCGATATTTATAAAATTCGGTCTTTTACATTTATTTCTGTTTTTTTTTTTAAAAAAAATAAGAACGATATCGGCCGATACGAACGATATATCGGTCCGTATATAGGATCAAATATCGCCCAATACATAAATTATCGGACTGGAAAGAGGGGTTAAAAAAAAAAAAACCCCCTGTGTCGGTAGTGGGCCCCACAAGATATCGGCAATATTATGTACTAATATCGGCCGATATTTGGACCGTTTAGCAGTCTGAAATATCGGCCGATATTTCAGAATATCGGACTGTAGCGGTTTTTTAAATACGAATAAAATATTAATATCGGTGATATTATGATGGATTATCGGGCGATATATCACCGCCGATATATCGCGCAATATATCGGTCAAAATATCGCCAGAGAATCCTACAACACATCAAGTCCAACAGGCTGTGGGATTCTTGGTGTTTCCCACGCTTGAATTTTTTATTAATATTTTGAAAACCCGTGAATCTAAACCAGCCGAACTCCTCTATTATATGAATACCCTATAGATCTCTTCATTCAGCCACTAAATCATTTAGAAACTTACTCATCCAGCAGTGGTATTTTCTAACTCCTATCCCCATCTTACATACCTTCATCCGGCTTGATTGGAATAAAGTGTATTATTGGCTTATCTTAGAAGATCATTCCGTTCAAAGTATATTTCATAGATTGATCTTCATTTCATGTAAGTTTTTATTACATTTTTATTTTTAAGCCTTCTCATCTAAATATTTTATGGTTTTACTGTATAGTTTAATATTTAATGCATTGCTTGTAATATGTTGTTGTTTTAGAAATATGGATTATTAATTATTGATAGTGATTGAGTGATTTATTTATGCTTAAACATTTAGCATAGAAGTTATTATGAATGTATGCTATTTTTTTCATGCAGATTAATGTCTTTTTGCATTTTCTTTTATTTTCTAAGTGATAAATGGCCCCTATATGTACAAAACATTATAAGAAATAGTAATTATTGGGAAAATTTGCTGATTTTTTTTATAAAACACCCCTCTGATTTTATAAAGAAGGTTCTGTGAAAAAAATATAAATTTCATGCAATGTGATTATTTATTTTAAATGTTTAAACAAAAACCTCGATTTCATGTGATAAATTGCCAAAAAATATGTAAATGTACCGAAAAAGTATGAATGTTTTTTAAACCACCCTCTCAGTGTGTAGTGTTTGTGTACTGTAAAAAAATTCAGTTTGACAGTAGATGAGATTTTTTTTTTTTCAATTTTATCATTTAATCCCCCATTTTCATGTGATAAATTACGGAAAAATTGGACATTGTACCAAAAAAGTGGGAATGTTTTTTAAACTAACTCTCTCAGTGTGTAGTGTTTGTGTACTGTAAAAAATTTCAGTTTGACAGTAGATGAGGCTTTTTTTTTCATTTTATCATTTAATCCCCCATTTTCATGTGATAAATTGGGAAAAAAATATGTAAATGTACCGAAAAAGTATGAATGTTTTTTAAGAAAAACCCTCTCAGTATGTAGTGTTGGTGTACTGTAAAAAATTCCAGTTTGACAGTAGATGAGGCTTTTTTTTAGGGTTTTATCATTTAATCCCCCATTTTCCTGTGATAAATTGCGAAAAAATATGTAAATGTACTGAAAAAGTATGAATTTATGAATGTTTTTTAAGAAAAACCCTCTCAGTGTGTAGTGTTGGTGTACTGTAAAAAATTTCAGTTTGACAGTAGATGAGGCTTTTTTTTTCATTTTATCATTTAATCTCCTATTTTCATGTGATAAATTGCGGAAAAATATGTAAATATACCGAAAAATTATGAATGTTTTTTAAGAAAAACCCTCTCAGTGTGTAGTGTTGGTGTACTGTAAAAAATTGACAGTATATGAGGCTTTTTTTTAGGGTTTTATCATTTAATCCCCTATTTTCATGTGATAAATTGCGAAAAAATATGTAAATGTACCGAAAAAGTATGAAATTATGAATGTTTTTTAAGAAAAACCCTCTCAGTGTGTAGTGTTGGTGTACTGTAAAAATTTTCAGTTTGACAGTAGATGAGGCTTTTTTTTTCATTTTATCATTTAATCCCCCATTTTCATGTGATAAATTGCTAAAAAATATGTAAATGTACCGAAAAAGTATGAATTTTTTTTAAACCAACCCTCTCAGTGTGTAGTGTTGGTGTACTGTAAAAAATTTCAGTTTGACAGTAGACGAGGCTTTTTTTTAGGGTTTTATCAATTAATCTCCTATTTTCATGTGATAAATTGTGAAAAAATATGTAAATGTACCAAAAAAGTATGAAATTATGAATGTTTTTTAAGAAAAACCCTCTCGGTGTGTAGTGTTGGTGTACTGTAAAAAATTCAGTTTGACAGTAGATGATGCTTTTTTTTTTTTTCATTTTATCATTTAATCTCCCATTTTCATGTGATAAATTGCGAAAAAATATGTAAATGTACCGAAAAAGTATAAATGTTTTTTAAACCAACCCTCTCAGTGTGTAGTGTTGGTGTACTGTAAAAAAATTCAGTTTTACAGTAGATGAGGCTTTTTTTTAAGGTTTTATCATTTAATCCCCCATTTTCATGTGATAAATTGAGAAAAATATGTAAATGTACCGAAAAAGTATGAAATTATGAATATTTTTTAAGAAAAACCCTCTCAGTGTGTATCTGTAAAAAAATTCAGTTTGACAGTAGATGAGGCTTCTTTTTTTTTCATTTTATCATTTAATCCCTCATTTTCATGTGATAAATTGCGAAAAAATATGTAAATGTATTGAAAAAGTATGAATGTTTTTTAAGAAAAACCCTCTCAGTGTGTAGTGCTTGTGTACTGTAAAAAAATTCAGTTTGACAGTAGGTGAGGCTTTTTTTTTCATTTTATCATTTAATCCCCCATTTTCATGTGATAAATTGCGAAAAAATATGTAAATGTACCGAAAAAGTATGAATGTTTTTTAAGAAAAACCCTCTCAGTGTGTAGTGTTTGTGTACTGTAAAAAATTTCAGTTTGACAGTAGATGAGACTTTTTTTTTCATTTTATCATTTAATCCCCATTTTCATGTGATAAATTGCGGAAAAATATGTAAATGTACCGAAAAAGTATGAATGTTTTTTAAGAGAAACCCTCTCAGTGTGTAGTGTTTGTGTACTATAAAAAATTTCAGTTTGACAGTAGATGAGACTTTTTTTTTCATTTTATCATTTAATCCCCCATTTTCATGTGATAAATTGCGAAAAAATATGTAAATGTACCGAAAAAGTATGAATGTTTTTTAAACCAACCCTCTCAGCGCGTAGTGTTTTAGACTTTTAGTACTGTAAAAAAATTCAGTTTGACAGTAGATGACGCTTTCTTTTCATTTTATCATTTAATACCCCCATTTTCATGTGATAAATTGTCCAAAAATATGTAAATGTATCAAAAAAATCAGAATTTTTTTTAAATCAACCCTCTCAGTTTGTAGTGTTTTTGTACTGATAAAAAGTTTCAGTTTGACTGTAGATGATGCTTTCTTTTCATTTTATCATTTAATACCTCCATTTTTATGTGATAAATTGCCCAAAAATATGTAAATGTATCAAAAAAATCAGAATTTTTTTTAAATCAAACCTCTCAGTTTGTAGTGTTTTAGTACTGTAAAAAGTTTCAGTTTGACGGTAGATGATGCTTTCTTTTCATTTTATCATTTAATACCCCCATTTTCATATGATAAATTGCCCAAAAATATGTAAATATGACTATTTTTTTTTTTTTTTTTGTGGATTTCTTAAACAGTAATGGCTAAGAACAATGAAGATCCAGCATGGTCGTTCGGTGAACGACATAGTAATAACAAAGTCAAATGCAACTTCTGTGACAAAATGGTATCAGGAGGAATAAGTCGTTTAAATGCACATATAGCCGGAAAGACGGGAGATGTAGCCGCTTGCAAACGCGCACCAACACAAGCGCAAATTATTTGCCGGCAACTACTGGAAGTCAATGCCAAAAAAAAGAAAATAAGGACTGAAGCAGAAGAGCATGCTATCGGTCACATAATGGCCGACTGCTTAGAAAGTGAAAGGGAGGGCCAATACGTGGAAAATGTTCCGTCATCTTCAGAAGAGGATCCGGACGAGATTGAGGAGGACAGAGACTTGCGGCGTGCAATGCAAATTAGTCGCCGCGAACATGAGATGAGAGGGTATAGTGGTGCAGGTTAATTTCTTTAAATTAATTGTTTAATGTAACAAAAGCAATTTATTTCAATATTACATTAAAATGCCAAAAAATGAATTATTCTTCTCTACACAGGCGGTGCGAGTGGATCAGGGACTGCTCGTGGATCATCCAGACAAAACCTGGAATTATGGGCCGATGGAATTCCATAAAAAATGCATTCAGAGGAGGAGAACAGGCAACTACTGAGCGCTACGGTGTAAATCCGGATACAATTGGTGCTAGTGATCCAATGTGGGACAGGCCAACTTCCTTGAAACAAGGAAAAATAAATCAAGTAGACAGACAGACGGCAA
This sequence comes from Chimonanthus salicifolius, assembly GCA_013350335.1. Lineage (NCBI taxonomy): Eukaryota > Viridiplantae > Streptophyta > Magnoliopsida > Laurales > Calycanthaceae > Chimonanthus > Chimonanthus salicifolius. The sequence continues at coordinate 27,527,716 of CM023541.1, read as the reverse complement.
AACAATTAGTTGGGACGGCAGTCACTAAGTATTTCTCCGACAGCCATCGGGCACCGATGGAAATCTTAAATCTGTATTTTAAGTCTATGTGCTATGCATCCGCAACTGCTGGACCTAATAACAACTTCCCATCGCTGTATGAGATTTCTACCACATTCATCCCGCGTGAAATACAACGGATCCGAGAATGGGTAAATAATTTTAAGTCTTCTTGGGAGGATACGGGAGTAACCCTTATGTCGGATGGCTTGAAGAGTGACGATAACCGTAGTATCGTTAACTTCCTCATTTATAATCAATGTGGCACAGTGTATTATAAATCGTACAACACATTAGGCCGAACAAATGATGGTGACTTTCTTTGTAGCTTGATGGTGTCTGTCTGTGAAGAAATTGGACCTGAGAATGTTGTCACAATTGTAACGGACAATGGACCGGGCTATAAGTCGAGAGGGAGGAAGGTCGGGAACACATACCTGTGGATGTTATGGACCCCCTGTGCGGCCCACTGCATAGACTTGATCCTCAAAGATTTTGCTAATGTGAGGGAATTTGGGAACCTAATTGACTGGTGTAAGGATGTCACCACATTTATATACAATCATGTTAGAATCTTAGAGGTAATGAGGAAGTATACGAAATGTCGTGAACTACTGCGACCTATAGTAACACGTTTCGCCACAGTATTCCTTACTATGCAGAGCTTCTTAAGAAGTGAGACAGAATTTATGAAGATGGCGAGAAACAGGTCCTTTGCGAATGCGTTCGACATGAGGAACGCTGAACATCAAAGATATTACCAGAACATTACACACTTGTTTGTATCTAAAGTGTTCTGGGACAGTATCGTATCGGCCATCAACATCTCTGCTCCCATAGTCACAGCACTCCAGTTTGTAGACGGAGATAAGAAGCCGACGCTCCCTTATGTATTTGAATGCATCATAAAGGCTAAAACTGAAGTTGCGAAAGTTAATCCTCCGTTTCAATTCATGGAAATCATCAACGAGAGGATTAATCAATTTTTCATCTCGAACCCACAGTTCGTTACAGGTTAGTTTTTCATTCGCTAGTGTGTTTATATCTTATTATTGTGCATATCTTATATTTAGGCTAATCGCATTGTATTTCACTTGGCAGCATATTATTTGAATCCCTTCTCAAAGAAAGCTAATGATTTGGGTTTAGAACTGTCGACCGACTCAATTCGTAACTGCGTAAGACGGACGTTGGAGATTATGGGTGTCATGCATCCTTCTGAAGGGGCGGCATGTTTTAGAGATGTATTACTTTTGTTCATTATGACCCAAATATTTTCGATGATTTGAAAGTTGTTCATTATCCGATAATACTAATTGTGTTTCTTTTTGTTTTGAAGTTACACAATTATGAGAACCGCTTGGAGTCATTTGCGGATGAAGCTGCCGATATTAGGTTGAGAGAGACGGCGATGATGAGTGTTACACAGTGGTGGACATATTTTGGCAACAACTCACCTATATTGAGGAAGTATACCATCAAGCTGATGAGCCAGATGTGTAGTGTAACCAACTACGAGCGTAACTGGTCGACATTTAAATATGTCCACAGCAAGCCTCGAAACAGATTATCATCTCAAAGACTAAATGATTTTGCGTACCTACACTACAATCAGCGGCTAAGGACAAGGAATTTGAGGAGGTACCCCGAGCTGACACGGACAAATACCGAAGATTTTTTCATCCCTATCGACCTCGAGTCTCTATTCACCTATAATGATCCATTAAGTGAATGGATCGAAGAGGAAGAACAACCTGTACTTCATGATCTAGATATATCATTTTTAGATCAAAGTGTAGAGTTGGGAGAATTGCAGGATTCCGAAGAAGAGGCGGAAAATGACGGTCGCCGCCATTCAATCAGTGTGTCCCGCCCTCCAAATGCGGGTCTGGAACGTCAGACAAGTACAAGGATGGCACCATGTTGTCATTCTGTTAGTGAACGGCCTACTGGGACAGATGGGGCATCTAGCTCTTCACAGAGGAGGAGATCAATAAGAGGAAAATAACTTGTTGTTTCGAGCAGCCAACCTAGCAGACGTGATTATGGGTCGGCTAGATCTGATTCTGATTCATCTACAGATGACGGTAATGGGTCAGATAATGGGTTGGATTTTACTCATCCAAATATTGTTGTGGATGTTGAGCCTGCAAATCCACCGGGGTATTATCCCAACATGAGTGAATTCCATTACCAACAGGATGATAGGCAACATATACCTCCTTATGGCTGAACAAACTTGCCCACAAGATATTTTGGTCAATCGACCTATGGGCACTTGGACACGGACTCATTATCCAGTAATATACAGTCCATGTCGATTTTAGATCGTCAGTCGCAACCCTCCTCTGATAGTTGGTAGTTTCACAATCCATCGTCAACATCCGACTACACGTCTAATGATAAGCGACTTCCGAAAGAGAAGTATGCAAGATTTTATTTCCACGTCCCGGGTTATCCATATGAAGAGCTTGATCCATAGTAATATTACATTTGTTTTTAGAAAATTTGGTCAAGCTTTGATGTATTTAGTGAAACTCAAGTGATTTCAAGTTTTCAACTGTGAAGTATTAACACCAATCATTATTATTAGATTTAATATATTATCTTTAAACCCATTAAAATTTCTGCCTCTAACATAGAGTGTCACGCCCCGACTCGAAGGGTGAGCCTGGAACGCAACTGAATTTTTTTTTTTTTTTAAGATAAACTAACAAAAGCATTCTAACTGGGCCGGATCAACAGGTAGGCCCAGAGGTCACACATGATCCTAATATGTGTACTCAAACACATACCATGAGTCTACCCAAAAATAACACATCATCCATACACATAATATGATCACAAAATTTCAATCATTGAATTATCATTCAAAACATCCTCAAAGTAACTATAGAAGCATAGTAGTTTAATACATCACGTTAATACAAATTAAGTACCACACCCGGTACTTAATAAAAACAAAAAGTTCCAAGAACCAGAAAGCAAAGATCATGGTATTCCCCTCAGGGGGAATCCTGAAACACCGCCGCAGCTTATCCACCCTAAGTTTGAAAAAGAGAGTTCTCCTCCTCGGGTTCATCTCCTAAAAGGTAAGTGGAGTGAGCTAACTAGCCCACTGAAGGAAATATAACAGTGCAGTTAAGTAAACAACAGGTTAGCAATAATCAACAGTTGAAATAAATATCTCATGCTTGATCACAAATAAGCATAATATTATTATCATTCTCATAATTCATCATTTCTTTTCCAATACTGCTGGCATCCATCCACAACCCCTAGATACTATCCTGACACCAATAGTATTAAGTCCCGACACGGTCAAAATACACCCTTACAACTACATCTCTGGTATACACCTTAAACCGGTACAGACACACCTTTCTAGTCACTGTAGACCCACCTGGTCCAGTAGACGTAACCGACACCTCAGCTTGGCGATGGTTCAATAGTAAAAGATACGTGGAAGCAGTATCATATCTCATATGATCAATATCATAATATTCACCACCATCATAAGCATTCTTACTATAGTGCATCATGTCTAGGCATATGAGTGGGTTCATCAACTTGAAACCACTCATTGCTCCACAATTCATGTCAAGTAACAAAACCTGTTTATATCTTACTGCAAAGTTAAGTTCCCTCACGGTATATGTGTGGTTTCGCGATCTCTGTTCAAACAAACAGAAAAGTGCTCAATTAATATACATAGTATCAAATACATACACATAAGTAGTATTTCAAAATCATACTTGTTTTCCCCAAAAATATCCAAGGTACATGGAATTGAGTCTCTTACTTGGTTTCTATCCTTTTCAAGTTATAATTATCCACAAGAGAATAATATAATAAAAAGGGGGTGCTCAGTCCAAAATTCATATTGTCTTCTGGGCATTGACCAGATTGATTTATTGAGTTAGGTCTAGATCATCGGCTCACTTCTCGGTCATCTTCTGGATAGGACCAGATCTGACATTTTGAGTTAGGCCTCGAGGTCACTCAGTGTCCGACAAATATAGCGTCGTCCTGGAAGTTAGATCACTCAGTGCCCGACCAATAGAGTCGGCCTGGAAGTGAATACAATAGTATGTACACTATAGTAATAAGAGAAGAGGGTTAGTATATTTTTAATTAACAAAATGGGCACTAACATCACATGCATCAAACATATAATTAGACAAGATTTAATACCTAAAACTGGGTCCCTCGGAACATGCCTCGGAACCAGGTACTGTGGCTTCGGATCATCCGAACCACACCTAAAACTAGTCACTGACCTCGGATCATGGGTCTGACTTCGGATCGTCCGAAGATCGGGTCTCGGACCTTCTGAAGTCCTTCTGAATCGGAAAAACAGAAAAAAATAAGTCTTGGTGGTCTGTAAGCCTTGGAACATCCGAAGTGAGGGCTCGGAATGTCCGAGTGAGTTCAGTCCTTTTGAGCTCTACTCGGATCGTCCGAAAGGGTCAGGCTAGCCACGGGCGTAATTGGGCTTCGGGTGAAGCTCGGCACGTCCGAGAGTTAGCTCTCGGACCATCCGAAGCTCGACTCTCGGACCGTTCGAGAGTCGTCTTCCTCACTGTCTGCACCAGCAGACAGTGACAGTATACAACTGGTGAAATGCGAATCTTTTCCCGGATTCGATTTTCACATCTAGCCGGTCCGATGGACTCATTTGGAAGTCCTCTTTCCATAGGGAATGGTTTGGAGCTTTGAGGCTTACTGGGCCATCTGATTTTAATATTGAAAGCTCACTGGTACACTTAAAATCAGGTTTTTCTTAAAACTTTGAAATGGTTTTACTCACTCAAAATAGGGCCAAAACTGATTTTTCTTGATTCTAAACTGACTGGAATCGAAAGGGGAACACAGTGATTACCTTCACTGGAGTTCCTGGGCTGAAAATTCAGATTTTGGAAAAACTTCCCTTCTAAGTTACGGGTGACTGAAACAGGGAAAAGAAACAGAGGTTCGGCTGGTTTTTGGTTTTCAGCTGAGAGCAGAGAGGCTGAGGAGGAAGATAGAAATTTTCTGGGAGTAAAACAGATGGAGGAGGGCCTCTTTTATAGAGTTTTGGCCGGAGGAAGGGGCCGGACAGCCACTGCATGTAGCCGCATGCAGGTGCGGCTTACGTCCACTACAGTAGCCGTTGGGTTGGTTGCAGATCAACCCTCCAACAGTTTTCAATTTGCAAATAAATCCCCCAATTTTCGTAAAATCTGATTTTTAACTAAAACCATGATTTTAAAAACTCAAAAACTTAATCCAACCTTTCAGATAGGTTGGGTTTTGGAAACCTTAATTACCATAAAAATTTTAGAATTTAACTCTCACTAAAAACCATCGATTTAAACAAAAATCATAATTTAACCTTATTTTCTTAAATAAACACATGTTAAAATAAACAATTTAGAAACCTCATTTTGGAGTGCAAAGGAATAACTAGACCATATTTAAAATGGTCTAACACAAGATACCACTTTCAAAATTTATTTTATTTCCAAAACCCTTTTAAAATAATTATTACTCCCTTTCGAGGTTTTGACGAGTGGATTTAAAATACCATTTTCTGAAAATAAAATTATTTTAAAATCAGAAATACAAATCCTTTATTAAGGACAATAATATCATCCAGTAAACATCACATAACAAGATAATTTATTAAAAAATAAATATAAGAGGTAAATTACCAAAATGCCCCTCCGACTGGATGAGCTGGATCACTGAGCTCACGATCTCGGATTGAGCCACACTTGGGCTTTCCTCAAAGCCCTAACCGTAATTTTCAAGATTAACTGGTTAAACAAAACTAGTAAGCTAAAACACGCCTAATCTGGGGCAGGGTATTACATAGAGCGAACTCTTTATATGAAATTCAATTTCATTGAGATCTACTTAAAATGAATTCAAATTTTGATAGGTGACTAATAGTCTACTTTGATCTCAATTTTTTATTATAACGTCTTCTCCAATTTTAACTTAAATATGATAGGACTTGTTAGTCCACTAAATTACAAATATCAAAAACAAAATTTTTGCTAGTCTAAGCTAAGATAATCGAAATCCCTTTAAAAATAAAAAATACCATATTATTCAGAGGTCTTAACTTTTAAAATATTATTTTACCTTTTATTACCACTTCTTAAAAATTTTAAAAACATGATTTGAATTTTAAAATACTATTCAATGAATGTGAACTCTTTTTTTTCATTCACATGTATACGACGACAACCAAGTGGAACATAATCATACATTTACAAAGTCATATTTATAAAACAATATTGATTTTACTCGAACTCAAAACATTTAGGCCCATATTAATCATATGAAAAAAAAAAAAAATCAAAAAAGGCAATCCTATTTGTAAATGTGATAATTGTTTTATAATAAGTGACACTAATCTCATTAAAAATTATGCTAAGATTGATTAATTATATAATAGGATCTACTTCCTGTTAAGAGGATTGATGAGACATTTTCAGTTTTTATAAGTTAACATCATCTATTGTTAACTTTAATATTAATCGTATACGACCGATATTTAATAAAAAAATTACATTTTCAAGAAGCCCCAAATTTTCTGAAATTACGAAAAAAATTCGGACAAAAATGCAAAAAAATGAAAAAAACGGATGAGAGAGAAACTTACCGGCCGATATATCGGCAGCAGCGGTATTTGGACCCCTGGTTGGAGCGTTCTGCCATATTGATAAAATCAAAATAGATTTCAAAATGAATTTAACAACTGTGAAATGCTTTTATCGACGTGGAGATATGATTTGGACTAACAAGGGAATTTCTAATTCTAATGGAGTGTAAATTCTGTCAAATTATGGAAAGAATTTAGATTTCAAACTGCCAAACATTTTTTTTTCTCTTGTTTTTTTTCTTTTTTACAGCCTTGGATATCTCATCTAGCATACAGATAAAATCAAACTCAAAAGTCTCACTTCCTAAGGTAGAGTCTTAGCTATCACTCCAATCTCTTTGAGTTAATAATGTGTTAAACATATATGCTCTTAGATTTCATCATTGGAGATGAGAAAAATATTTGTATAAATACATTAGCATTAAAAGGTGTGACACTACAGTGAAAAATCAAAGGTAGAACCTCTATGGGAGCTATCAAGCCCAACGACAACTTGCTCTCCTACAATGTAATGATTCTGCTTTCACTGTCATATCCTTCTTTATCCTTTTTCTTCTTTTATTTAATATTATTTTATCAGTGGTATCATATAAAAGTATACGAGTTGAGAAGATTATTATATCTATTAAAGCAATCCCCTCGACAATGGTACTTAACATTAGTTCATCTATATTATAATAGTTCAGTTGCAATTAGGTTGATACAAAGTAGAGCTAATAGCTCAAAGCAGGGAAACAAATCTCTGTTGATATATATCATATCGGCCGAGATTTGAGATATCAACTGATATCCGATATATATCAACAATATATATTGCCAATATCGGCCGTTAAAGGTAGTTTAAAAAAAAAAAAAAGGAGAAATTTCTCGGCCAATATCTGAGATGAGATTTAAATCCCTGGCTCAAATGGAATGCACATAGAGATACGATATCATTATATCCAAGATGTGATAGAGAAGGGAGAAATAACGGTAAATTACTTATCATTATATCACTTCATTCCGAATAGAAAGAGACTCAAAATTGGGCAATGCCATCGCTTTAAAGACTATCATTGCCATATATTAGAAACATCTAAACAGCATATTCGAAATCATCTGCATTTTTCAGGAAGACAGAGAGCTAAAGATGGAAATAATTTAAAAAGATTCCAAGTATCTCATGAAGCAGTAGAAGATCATAGCAGATGACCGATCTATGAACTACCTTTGCAAGGGAGGTCAGTACAGCGACAAACTGGCATTCCAAGAGCTTGCCATCCATTAAATCCACGTTGCAAAACCACAACTTTCTTTATCCCCACATCCTCTTTTGCTTCCGACAGATAATCTGCAAACATGCGGGCACATGATGGGCCCCTGACCTACAAAATCAAGTTGGATGGCTTACACACATGTTCACTGTCACACCAAAAAAACAAATGATAATAATAATAATAACAAAAGAAATAAAACATCTCAAATAAACAGGAGAATGAGTTCCATGTTTTGAATTACAGTTTGATGGGGGACTCAAATGATCGATCCCTTTCAATTCTAAGCTTTTGATTGGTATTCACAATTTCTAGACACAAACCCGTTTCTTTGAAATGGTATTTGACACCTACATGTATGAATTCTAAATCACAAGGAATCTTAAAATTCATATTTTTCATCAGATCACTCTCACCAATATCCTGATTGCCAAATATGCTTATTTTCCTACAGCAACAAAGTAAGTTGGCAATAAGTTGCCCTTATAAGAGAGAATCTTAGATGCACTTGGTAGCTAATGAATGATGATGATGATGAACTAATGAATACAATCACCCATTACAATGGAGTTATAAAAACTTGGATATACTTTTTAAAAGAGAGAAGAAAAAATGGATCAGAATGTCCAAGTGGGGTTTATTTTGGAAAAAAAAAATATGAAAATTGGAGTGCATTATAGCTGTTTCGCTGTCCATGCCCTTCAATGGATTCCTGAAAACTGTCATTGTCATTTAGAGGTATGTAATATCAAACATTTGGGAATATGAATAGGTAACTTTCTACCAAGGACTTTCTTTCCATCCCTAAACCTTTAGAAATATTTGCCAGTGGTGCCAAATTCATTTTGATAACATCAAAATTTCTAACCTCCATAAGCTAACGGTTGTTTGATCACCTTGTAGTTCATAGGATGAATCTTCTTCCTGTCTTTCTGATGCGGACCATCACACGAGTTTTCATATTTAGCAAGTTTCTATATTTAGATTTAGGATTTTCAGCTTTTCATAATTGTATTTTTCTTTTATTAATTTGTTTAGTCCAATAGTTTATTTTGTTTGGAGAAATTTAGTGATTTTACATGTAATTAGGGCTTTCTAATCATTGGAGATAGTTTGGTATTAGTTTATTTGAGGGTATTTTGGTCTTTTCATGTTTTTAAGTTATTGTATATTTGACGTAACCCCTCCATACGGGATTGACACTTAATCAATGAAAAGAACAACTTTTGTTTTGTGCAAACTTGCCTCCATAGCAGGAAACATGGTGAGAAGCCAAAGAACCCTTGTGAGAAACTAGGGAAGGCGAGAAGCCACGGGAAATATTTCTAAAGGTCGGGATGAGTTTGGATGGGTTCCTTTGCCCTCTCAAATCCAACCGAACTGCTGTCCCAGAATCATCCTATTGCTGTCCCAGAACCGTCATATTGTTGTCTCAGATCTGTCCCAAAAAAATCCTTATTTACCGTCCCAACCTGTCCCAGATCCTATCCAGACTCGTCCCGATCTGTCCCATATCCCATCCAAACTCGTCCCAAGCCCTTCCCTATCCCAAACAGCCCTATAAACTACTGTCCCAACCCATAACAGTCCCATATATGACTGTTGACTGCTGTCCTATTCATTGAGATCCCCTATTTTATTGTCATATACTGTTAAGATCTCATATTACTGTTGTCCCACAATTTCTCCTTGCCAAACAGCCAATTTAATTTCTATTTCTGATGATAGATCTAGATATTTATGGGATTTGACAAACTCCTTTGTTTTGAGGGACCTTTACTGCAGATGTGACTTGGTTTGGATTGTTTTATAATCACTTATATTAGATTCCAATAATTTGCATGATTCTTTGCGGTAAATTTCTATATTAATTAATTGCATATATTAATTGGTATTTAATTTCAGCCCATTTTAGATTTATGGTGCATTATTTTCATCCCTTTAATCCACATTTAGGCATTTAGGGTTACCCTATCCCTTGTCCTGCATCACTTTCCCTGCCCATTCGCGAGTCTATACCTTGCAGTTCAGTTCATACAGCATATCATTACATCCAATCCACCCATAGTCCAAACCCAACAAAGCCCATCCATCCACAAGTCTATAGCCAACCATAATCCATCTCGATCTTTTTCTCCCCAAAAAGGTAACAAAACAGAATAGGATATATAGGAAGTGGACAATTGATTATCTGCAATGGACACTACATAACAGGGGTGAAACTTGGGTCCGGTTTTAACCCGACCCGCATGATCTGACCCGAGAAATCAATGGATTTGGGTTATGTTTTTGTATATCTCAGGTTGGGTCGGGTTAGGAAGAAATAAACCTGCATGAAATTACGGTCGGATCGGGTTGAGAAATTTAAAAGCAACCCAACCCGACTCGGGTGCACCAAATTATAAAACAACACTCGGGTTGTATCGCAACGGGTTGGGTTGAGCAACTCAAGTCAACAATTCGAGTCGAGTTGGGTCAGGCTCAATAATTTTTTACATGAGTTGGGTTGGGTTTATTGAAACCTGACCCGACCTGAGTTTCAGCCCTACTACATAATGACCGCAAAAGATCATACGAAGAATGAAAAACAAGAACTTGTTCTGGATTTTATACGTATCATCTTTTGATATGCCATTCTTAACTAGAAAAATCTGCCACCCTATCTGTTGATCTCCTAACAAGAGTAAAACGATGCATCAACAACCCTTTGCAACTGTCTTATCTCTCTAAATGCGAAGCTTCCCTTGAGCCCATCGCAGTGCATCATTGATCTTGATCTTCTTATTTGAACATCCATTACCCAAATTTAGCCAACCAAAATCAATTGTTGGAACTTTGGTGCTCAACCCACCACCGATTATGTTTATGATGTAAGCTTAAACCCATGAACTTGAAGTAGCTATTTTCTATTAATACAAATCACAAATCAAGTTAATATTGGCCAAAATAGTGACTCAAATTTTGAGAAGAAATTCAACATGGATCCATTACCTAGCCAAATTTGGACATATGGATTACTTGCAATGAAACAAAGTTATTACAAACATAAACTAGTAGAAATCAAGAGTTACTTGACATAACACCAATTCCAACTCTTGGACTTCAAGTCTTCATAGACTTCACACGAGATTGCAATCTCACACACACAAGTACGAGTTCCAATGCTTCCAACATTGGCAAGCATTGGCATTTATAGACTACAATTGTTAACTTCCTAAAACTACTTGTTTGAAATCCATCCATCCATCCATCGCCAACTCCCTTTGGATCCAATGTGCTAAGAGTACAATTTCCACCAAGTCATCTTTCAATTGGGTCTCATTTCCAAGGTCTTTGATGCTGTCATAATCCATGATCATGTTAATGTCCTCATTACGATTGTTTTGCATTTTTTGTGACAATTGATAACATGGTATCCAATTGTTTTCAAGAGTATGTCCAAGGTTGAGGTCTTAGACCCAACACTCAAAATATAGACGAGACTCGAACATGAACTAGGTAAAGTTTTTTGACCAAGTCCGACTCAGCCTAACGTCCAACCATTTCTTACCAAATTTGGCTCAACCCAACATCATACGAAGTTAATTTAAACCTCCTAGTGATGTTTGAGACCATCAAGTATGTCATGTTATTAAAAATACTTAACAATGTTTCCATTTGGAGATCAAGTCTTAGAGAAGGATGGAAGTATAATCCATTTGAGAGTGTCAACAATGAAATCCTTATTTCGAGCTCAAGGCCTTTTAAGTCCATTTTCTCCCTTGGTTATATAGCACTTTTGTGTACAAAAGAATTGATCAACCAAAGTTGAGGCTTTTTGCTGGTCTCCAGTTATGGCTGGCAATTTTTGACCCAACTCATGAAACCACCCAACCTGAGTGGAAAAAAAAATGAAGTATAGGTCATGCATTTCTTTAAAAAAGATTAAATTGACCCATCCTGACCCAACCTGAAATAAATTCGGGTAAAGTTGGGTAGAGGGGTCCTAACCCCGAACCCGATCTGAATTGAATTAAAATCAATATTTAATTAATTTATCTTTATTTTTATCTATTAATTTTTGCCATGTACCCCACCCAAGTCAAAAAATCTTAGCCTATTGCCTCAGTTTTCCATAGCCCCATGGGCTCACTTGAAAGAGAATCCCTCTTATCTTTCATTTTCCATTAAAAATAAAATTCTCTCATTTTCTATTTTTAAAATTGTTATAGAAATTAGGGTCGGGTCATATCAGGCTAAATAAAATAAAATTCAGGTCAGGTCAGTAACTAAAAAATTCAGGTCGGGTCGAGTCGTACAGAAAATCTGTAATTACCTATAGTGAACTTGACCCAAGCCCAACCCGACCTGACCTATTGCCACCCCTATCTCCCATGATGATTGACAGAGTTTTTCTTTTTTTAACGCATGGTTGACAAAATTATGGAAGGCCAAACTATCAACTAAAGTAATCTTTCAGGGGAAAAATGTCCAAGTAAAGGGAATCTTAGGTTGAGTCCAAAATGTGGCATATTCTTTATTGTTCCAAGTTCCAATATTCATGTTATACGGGTATTTTTTTTTTTACAAATGTCTAGAATGGCCTCGGCTCTTTCCAACACTCCATGAGAAGTATTCATAGGAGTTTCAAACAATTTTAAAAAATAGAAAAAGAAATTGATGTTGTTAAGTAATCCAACATTAATTCGGTTGTTCATTTGGAAAGAGAAATTGAAAAAAGATTGCTTTATATGTTGAAGTAGTGCAGTTTTATAGGTGAGAATGGCATCATGGTTGGTTGTGAGGAAAGATTTCAAAAGGTTCAAACCATTGAACTTCACTTCAAAACTGGAACAAGGTGATGTTTGATCAGATGATAGCTTCCGGAACGGTTGTTAGTTTCTCTCAATCTTCCATAGCTGTCCAATAAAACAAGTTTAGATGGTTTTGAGGAGCATGTTGATGGTCATCTTGTATATGGAAAATGTTCCAACGAATGCTATTGGTTGGGTAAACATAGCAAAGGAGAGTCATGGAGATTATCTTCATTTGGAAAGTAGAGAACCATTCTTCTAATCATATTCTTTCTTAAAAGATACTATGTTACCACTTTTTTTTAGCAGTGACGAAGAGAAATATATTAAAGAAAGAGAAGTACAAAAACATGAGAAAAAGGTCTAAAAGGATTAGGCCGAAACAAAAAGTGGGAAAATAAAATAGGAAATACAAGAAGTACAAAAGAAAAACTCTCTAAGTAGAAAGTAGAAAAACTCTAGAAAAAAGGTCTCTGACTCTAAGCTTGGCAAAATAATATGTCACTCTATTCGTTGTCCAGCCGATCTAGGAAAAAGATACATAAATCCCCAAAGCTAACAAGCTAATCTCCCTAACCACAGTGATCAATTTTCAGAGCGGTCTTCTTTGACCCTTTACTCACTTAATTGCATTTGCCGAATCCCCTTCAATAATGAGTTTTCCTTGACCATACAATTTCTAGATGTGCAAATGATGTGGCGCATCTGCATAAGTGTTGTTCCGTGTTTCTATTTCCAAATTTTGTGTTCTCTTTTAGTAAGGGTAGTCTAGGTATTTTGTTGTTTAATTTTTTTTAGTAAGATGAAAGTTATTTAAAGCCTTGTAGCCTCCTTGAGGCAAACACATGATTAATGGAAAAAAAAAGAAAGAAATTTGCTTGCCTACTATACACATGGTGTGATGGTGGCGGCGATAAGCCAGGTACTCTCCTTCCTTCATCTTCTATCTCTTTCTTCTTCTTTCTTCTCCTTTGTTTTTCTTTACCTCTGCAACACCTTCCTGAAACCTTCACTAGTCCCTTTGCTGCCGTGCCCTTTTCAAACCCCATACGGCCATCGCCACCATCCCCCTTACCATAGTTGCTTCCGTCCCTTCCCTACTCCCTCTTAAACCTTTCGCAAGCCCCTTTCTTAGACCCATACTGCAGCCACAACTTTCCCTTTGTTGCCGTGTCCCGAAAACCCTTCCCTTACTTCCGCCATCGCTAAGTCTTCGCCTCTCATTCCCTTCGTTAATTCCATTCGTGCCCACACCCTATATCCCACCTATCTGTCCCTCACTTATTGCCCACATGCCTAAGTAATCCCTTTAATAATCAAACCCTTTTCTCATTTACCCAATTCCATTACCCATTTACCCTTTCTATGTCATTTCTAATGTACCACCCATCTAGCCTATCGTTAGCCATTTAAAGCCAATTAGACACATTATATTCTTAGAATTTGCATGATTACTTGTGATAAATTTATGTTAATTTATTACATATATTAATTGATGACTCAATTTCAGTACATATTAGATTTAGGGTGCATCCCCTTTTAAATTTTAGGGAACCACATTAGGCATTTCGGGGTTACCCTATCCCTTGTTCTGCTCATCAATGTTTGCATCTTCTACACAACATTCCAAAATCATAATAGTCAGAAATTATAATCAAGATCATGGTTTTAAAATAGGGATACTTTGAAAGAAGCCCCATCACATTTCCATATTTTGAAAAAAGCCCCAAACCTTTTTATATGTTCTTGGAAACAAGCTGTCTTTGTCCTCCAATGAGAATTGAGAGGGATTTTCTTTGGCAATGACTTTTCCAATAAAAAGAAAAGTCAAATTGTCAACTGGCAACAAGTTTGTCTTCCAACTAAGAAGTGCAGCTTTGGAGTGTGCCTTATTGTTGAAGTCAATTAAGCTATTCTTGCAAAATGGCTTTGGAGACTTGGTTCAAATGAAATTACTCCTTGAAAATCCTTACTAATCGCAAATTATGATATTGGTATCCTTGGTTGGGAGGTCAACCTTGCTTAATGAAAAGCTTTTGGTATGTAGAGGGCAATTTGTGCTTGTGTCAATAAATTCAAGCAAGGCATCCATCTCTGTTTTGGAAGGATACTTGGTGCAGCTCATCCTCCTTTGTTAGTTGTTTTCATTCACTTTTTCATTTGACAACCATTGTTGATGCCACATTGTTTTTCTTTCATAGTGATCAAATTGTGTAGGGCATTTGCTTCCATAGAAACCTCTTTGATCAGGAAGTAAAGGAATTTGCCTCCCTCTTTTCACCTTCTCAGCAACACCTACCTCTTTCACTCTAATGAGGACTCTCGGATTTGGTGGCCAAACACTTCGGGATCCTTTTCAATGAAGTCCTTTCATAGCAATCACTTTGATTATGCCCTTCTGGTTGATTCCACCACCAGGTCCTTCAAAGCTCCTCTGCAAGCTATGAATTTCTTTTGGACAATTGGTCTTGGCAAAATTCTTACCCAAGATAACATTCAAAAGAGACAGAGTTATGGTCAATACTTGTCCTTTTTGCCTTCGTGCCTCTGAACGCATGAACCACTTTCTCTCCCATTGTCCTTTCTCTATGGTTGTTTAGAGTTCGACACTTAGCCATTTTAATGTTCAGTAGACAATGCCATCCTTTGTTGTTCAGCTCTCCTATACTCAAATAATTTGTAGGGGTCTTCAAGATTTTTGATCTTCTGGCAATCCTGTTTGCTATAGTTTGGAGCTTATGGTGGACAATCGAGAGTTTAGGAACAAAGAAGAGAACCCTAATGTCAATAGGAGAGTTAAGGCGAAAGGTGCAATGTGGGCTTTTTCTCTCTCGGAGTTCCAGGTTCTCTATTTTTTATGTTGTTAGAGCTTGGATGGAATGTTATTGTTTGATGTAGCTCTTTTCTTTTTAATTGTATCCCTTTGTTGGAAGCTATGCTTCTTTTCTTCTTCTTTTTTGTTCGTAGGATGCTCTCCTCTTTGACTATACTATATCGTCTTTGTCTATGATTTTCTTGTACTTTCGGGCTGCATGTTGTGTCCAACCCAGAAATTTACACTTAAATATGTATTTTCTGCTATCTTTAATGAAAACATTTCTTGTTACCTTTTCAAAAAAAGTATAGTTAAAATAAATCTAATCTAAGGCCATAAATTAAGGATTGAAGGTTAGAAAATCAAAATGGCTAGAAATATCATATACCTTTAAATTTTTGTACTTTGGAAAATCTAGAGGTCTACTTTCATTTCGTAATGTAGAATAGGATCCACGACCATGTCCAGATTCAATTTTAAAAATGAGATATAAAACCCATGTAGAAGGTGCTAAATTAAGAGAAAGGGGATTTTTCATAGAACTTGCAAAAAGTTTCAGGCCTTTTTCACTATATGGAAAAGTGCTAGATTTGTTTCTTCTTTTTTTCAGATTAAGCCAAAAAAATGGGGCTCCATTCAAAAAATCCCTTAGAAATATGATTAATGGGACAATAACCATTGACAATGATGAAAATATGATTAACAACTACCCATATGCATTGAAATCAAGGGATATAAAAGAATTTGAAATTCATAAAACTAGATTTAGGGATGAGAAATCCAAGAAGCAAACCTGGCTTAGGGCACAATGGAAGACAAGTGTGTCCTTTCCTTTGACATCTTGCAATAGATTAGGAATCTTTTCAGAGAAAGTGTCACTTGCATAGTGAAGAGAACCACCTATGTGTGCATCATAGTTTCGCTCCTCATCCCTATCAAATGAATAACAAACACCTGATACTCGACATCTAAAAATCGATGACACATATAGATACATAATGATTTATTTTGGTTGCATTTGGAAACATGGATTTCTCTTCTAAATCCTTAAATTGTTTGGATTTCTCACATTTCATGAGATTCCTTACTTTGTATGCATGCAAGTAAAGAGAAGTACAACTCTAAAAAATAACCGTTTTTAACACACACACAGACATTCTAAAAAAGTTAAAGCCCATTTTTATTTATCGATAAAATGGCTATTTTCAAAGAAAATACGCCAAGGTAAAGGAACATCGTGGCCATCAAAAGGCAAGTCGCCAATGAAAAACATCTTGTCAAATACAAATACGAGTTCTACTTCGAAAACTTTTAAAGGAAACGATATAAAAATTAGTAAAAAAAAAAGGTGAAATACATGGAGGGTAATTGTGTAAGTTAAATGGATCTAAGAGTAGGGAGGATAAACAACATGGGGTAAAAGTTGGTGTGAATTTTTTCAAGTTTTTAAACTATGAGTGTGAGCTTAGTGGATCTACGAGTTGGAAGGATGAGAAAGTTAGGGAAATGTTATGTGATAGAAGAGAGCCATTTTTGTTAAAGGTATTTCTATAGGATGGAATTAGACGTGCAACGCTATTTAGAGTTGAATGTAACACAATGAAAGAAAGATAAAGTAATGGTGGCACAAATACCTACATTAAGACAGATGTATGGTGTAACAATAAGTGATTAAATTAGAAATAAGTGCAACTGTGAAATCCTAAAAGTTAATTTGATGGTAGAAAAAAAATGAGGGGGTTGGGGGAAGGAAACTCAGCATGAAAGGTTGAAGGATTGCAAGTAAAAGGTACAGGGAGTGAGAAGGAAGGGTTGCATTAAAGACGTAAATTGATGTTGTAAAATGGATCATATAGAATGTGTGGGTGACGGAGAACATGTTGTTGAGATAGGATTAAGTGGAAAACTAGAAGTTGAAAAACCAATCCTATATAGATGAGACACTTAAAGTGGTAATGGATAATGACTAGCCTAATAAGTTTCTCTTTTAAACTCCTTAGACATCGTTGGTTTCTCCTGCTTCATTTGGATAATGAACGGGAAACTACTTCCTTGGAAAATAACCATTTTCAGACAAAAGAGGTTAAATCTATTTCTACTTTTAGTTAAATTATTTTCCAAAAAGTGTTCTTCTTTCCAAGCATTACAGAGTGAGAAATCAATAACAAATTAAGAGTGCCCTTGGAATCATGTGAAATGTAATAAGAACAATCCCATAAATAATATATGTAAATAAGGACATGATAAGGTGCAGATACTGCAGAAGTCAAAAAAGATGGCCCCATCTCGATAGATGAGAAAATATATTGTGATTCTGATGATACCCAGATGGAAATGGAATACAAATAAAAAAAAAAACCAAGAAAAGGAAATTCAAGGAAATTGGAGAAGGTCGGAAAGAAGGCTTCTTTCTGATTGAATTGAATGATGAAATTGACCTGACGTCTACAATGGCAACGTTGGGTTGGTTGGTGAGGGAGATGAGTTGGGGGGCTGTGATGTAAGAGATGTTTTGTGCCGCCATCTTCTTCCCTTTGCCTTTTTGTATTCCTCCGGTGGACTCTGCACGGAGACAAGACGAGAACAACGCCTTTCTGCCGATTCTACACGCCAATTGCATTCCCTTTTCTTCTTCACTTGGTGGAGGATGTAAGTTGACCCGCATTACCTGACCATCTCTTGAACAGATATAAATAAAAATGCTTTCAGATTTATATTTATTTAAAAAATATTTAAAATTTAAATTACAAAGGCAAAATTACAGGTCGCGTTGGTCTGCATAATCAAATCTAGACTATTATTGATGTGGATTGATGTTTCTTCATTACTTATTCAAAATTATAGGTAAATGTATATAATGGTAAAATTCCAATAAATTTAAATGTTGTCAATACTCCATTTTTTAAAGAATAAAATACTTGAAAATTAACTTTAAAAAAGGTGATAGCACCCGTATAAATGATATGGATCTCTACAATCTGTCTAAAAAATGAAATATAGTTTTTTTTTCTATTAAACTTGGATTTATTGAATTGTCCCCCATATATGATAATTTACAAGTGTCATTTGCATAATCTCTATGATAATTTATCTAATCAATTAATTCTTTTAATTATAGAGTCAATGACATCCTCTGCTACAACTCCTTAAAGCACCTATGTTTTCAAGGGTTTATAGTGGTTTAGCCCAATTAACAAACACTCATAATTTACTAGTTGAGATACATTTATTAAAAGATAAATAATTAAAAATGATTTATCTTTTATAAACTAATTGTAATTAACTTTATTTTTATCATTTGAAACACTTTTACTTAAAATAACAAATAATTATAAGCAATCATCTTCTATAAATTAAATAAAATGACTTGTTTATTATTAAAATAAATAACATTTTCAATTTGGCTAAAATGAGCTGTAAACTTAAAAGCCCCTTTGTTATTATTGTCACAAAAAATGATATATTGTTAGTAGTTTTATACTCTCTCTGTCCCAATTTAATTGTCTTATATTAATTTTGAAATTCTCCTAAAATAGTTGTCTTATTTATAATAGAGTAGCACAAAATACACTGAAAATGAATGAGATCACATGGCGTACTAGTCTTATATAGAGAGTTCATTAATAAATACAAATGTTTCAAATCAGATAATTAAAATGAGACAGAGAGTAATACTAAGATAGTTATCCCAATCATCGAGTTGTGGTTATATTTTTTTTTGTTCTTTTATCAAAGTCGACGCAGAACATCTTAATCCAAATTTTATCATTATATAATCAGTAAAAGGGCTTCTGACAGCTTCTTATGATAGCAAAAAGTTTCAAATGACATTAGATAAACTGCAGTCTATCCAAATGAAAGTTACGTTCCTTCATGCAGTCTGTAATTGAGGCTATAATGTCCCTTGTTCATGCAGTTTGTGATTAAGGCTATAATGTGGTAAACTGCATATAGAAAGAAGCAAAAAATTATGCACTTCAGTGATGTTGTGACGTCTAGACACCTCCAGACTTAAAAAAAAAAATCTCTGATTGGTTCAACTTTATCTTCATCCACATGCATGCCATTAGATGTGACGACATATCCAATGGAGATAATCATGTCTATCCCAATTTCTCATTTCTAAGTACATCACAAACTCATATTAGAGTTTATCTATAAATTAAGATGTCATCAAAGTATATCACTATGAATTTGCCGATGAAGGGCATCAATACTTGATTCATCACCTATATGAAAATCTTATGTGCATTGTAAAGTTCAAATGACATCACTGATACAGGTGATACTCATATAATTCTTCTCCTGTATTATAGGTAATCTTCCATTCATCACCTAGTCTTGGTCTTATCTTATGATAGTCACTATGCAAATCAACTTTTAAAAAACACATTTGCACCAGTTATCGTATTCAATATATCATCTAGACTACAAATAAGGAAATAATACAAAAAAAAGATCTTGTTGGTTGCCAAGCTGTTGATACACATCCAATGGCTGTCGTGCTTAAGAGTCAATAGCGTTGGAATGGAACATGGGCTCAGGCTGTGAGCAATCCTTTGTCAATTAATTCCCGCACTTGCATGTTCAATTTAGTATGCTTTGTCAGGCTCATCCTATAGGTTGGCTTGTTTGGTAAGACTACAACATATGGACTCAGGGATACCCTAGCCGAAAAGGATGATTGGTGACGTTCCTATCCGCCGAAGAGTCTCGTTCGAGGGAAGAGTTGTTGGGGTGCAAATGAAAGTCCTGCATCGATTGTGAGGGGGAAAAACTAAATACTTATAAGGGATTGGGTCACTCCACCTATTAGGCTAGTCTTTTGAGCTGAAAGCTTTCAGTCCTAAGACAAATGATATGCATCCATGAGAACCAAGTCACACCACACATCATCTTCATATTTCTTTCAACATAGAAAAAGAAATCCTGCATCTTCTATCTACCGTTAACTTGTTACCCTTCTTGAACTATGACATTTAGTAGAGTTGAAAGTGCTTCAGAGTCTTAAGCTTGAGTCTATTTACCACTTATTAAGAGATTCCATTGCTATAACTTCCACTATCAATGATGAGGTTACATGTAACGCTCAGACCCGGAGGTGGACTCGGAACGCTACTAATTTCTTTTTTTAAATAACTTCTAACTGGGCTTGATCAATAGTTAGGCCCAGAAATAAATATCACACATGCTCTTTACATGTGGACTCAAACATGTACCATATATCGACCCGTTTACAAGTACATATCATACAAACAAATATTTTCATCACAAACAGATGATATTATTTATATCAAATCAGAGTTGCTAACAGAAACATAGTGGTTTAGTACATATTTAAACTAAATACCACATGCGGTACTAAATACAAAAAGTGGTTAAACAACTCATATAACGAAAAAGAATGTATTTCCCATCTGTGGGAGATACAACTAACATCATCATCTTTAACATCTTAAGCTTGAAATAGGAGGTTCCTCCACTTCGGGTACATCTCCTGAAATATGAGTAGTGTGAGCTAACTAGCCCAGTAAAAATAACATAACAATGCAGTGTAATGAATATCAGGTTAGCCAAAATCAACATCATCATCATAATAGGTTTATCATGCCAATGTATCAAATCATTTTCATAACTGTTGACATCCAACGTAACACCTAGACACTACACTCACTATAAGCATTAAGTCCCGACACGGTCAAAATGCAGAATCTTGTAAGAACATCTCCGACACACTTGGGCACGTACTGACACACCTAGGCCAACAACTAACACACCTGGGCCAGTAGATGCAAACCGACACACTTGGGCCGGTAATAGACACACCTGGGCCGGTAATCGACACACCTGGGCCGATAATAGTTCAGTAGTTAAGGGTACGTGGAAGCAGTATTAATATCATCATAGCTCATAAGCATTTCATCATCATAATCACAATATACGATAAACATCGTTAGTATCAATGAGCACTCTTCACAATAGTGCATCATGTCTAGGCATATAAGTGGGTTCATTAAGTCTGATCCTTGAAACCACTCATTGCACTAGCACCTCTTAATCTGATTTACTCCTATTGCAATGTTAAGTCTCCTCACCAAAAGTGTGGGGTATCGAAGTATATGTCAAACACACAAGCAAAGATATAATGAATTATATAATCATAATCAAACATAATACACAAATATGTATATACAATACAACATATATTCAAGTCCTTCTATCCTATTTTCCATAAAAACTTCAAGGGAAATGGATTTGAGTCTCCTAAATGGGTTACTATCCATTTTAAAATTACAATAATCAATAATATAATAAGGTGCTCAGGCCACTACACATATTGTCTTCTGGAAATGACAATGACGACATATTGAGTTAGGCCTAGACATATAAGATGCTCAGGCCACTACTCATATATTGAGTTAGGCCTAGAAATATAATATGCTCAGGCCACTACTCGTATAGCGAGTTAGGCCTAGATATCACTCAGTGCCAGAACCTTTTTTTTTCTACTGAGCGGTGAAGTTAATCGCACAGCTACTGATAGCTACCGGGCTGCGTTTCCGCTGTGCCACAGATAGAGAGTATCGGCCTGGAAATGAATACATAGTATAAGTTTACAGAATAGTACCAATGAAAGAAGTTAGTATCATTTTTAATTATTAAATTGGCATAAACATCGGATTAAAACATAGGATCTAAATTTAACATGGAGTTCTAACTATGACTAAATTTCAAAACCAGTCATGGGTTCCTCGGAACATGCCTTAGAACCAGGTACTGTGGCTTCGGAACTTTCGAGCCACTGCTTAAAGTCTGGGTCTTTACAGAACCTTCGAAACTTCAGAACTTGCTAACGAACAAAAAATAGAAAATTCGAAAAATCATGAGTCTTGGTCCGCCTCGGAACATACAGAGATCTGCTCAGAACTTTCGAGTGGTTCGAAACGTCCGAAAGAGTCTCGAAACGTCCGAAAGGGTCTCGAAACGTCGTGTCTGACCCGTTGAGGCAGAGAGTTCAACAGTTAGCCTCTGCACCTTCGGAACCCCGAATTGAAGTTCAGAACTTCCGAAGTGTTTCCTTCAGATCTTCCAAAGGCCGATTTTCGGAACTTATGAGAGTCATATTCTTCCTCTGTCACCTGCAATAGAGCAATGACGAGAGGGACTGTGTAAAATACGAATCTAGAAACAATAGACTTTCTGAATTCGTTCTGGTCAAATGGACTCTTCAGTGAGTCCTCTTCACTTTATGAATGATTTGAACAATTAACACTAATTGAAAACATCAGATTTTAACAGGAAAATCACTGAAACACATGAAAATTCAAGTTTTCCACTAAACTTTAAATCTGATTCTAGGATTCAAATCTTAACCAAAATTATTTCTGTTTGATTCCAAACTTACTACAATTTGAAAGCTAAGATAATGGTTACCTTTGTTTTGTTCTTGGGTTGAAATTCAGCAACTTGGAAAAATCTTCCACTTAAGCTAAAATTTTGAAATAGAAGAAATAGAGAGGAAGAAAGAAGTTTGGCAGTAATGAAGATTTTCACTGCATTTGTAGCCTTTAAATAGGCTTGGAGGAGTAAGGGAATAGGTTCCATGCATGGCCATGGAGTTCCAACGTTGTTCTCCAAGCTACGACAAACCTTACATGAGTCGACTCCCTTGTAGCTGCTTCCGTTCGTCACCTGCTACGCAGGTGGTTAAAAATTTTGACATTTGCATTTTAGTCCCTTAATTTTTACTTGCATTTTAACCCTTCTTCATTTAATTTTCAATATTTAACTATTAAAGGTTTTAATTATTTTAATCCATCTTAACCAAAATGTTGGATTTTAAAAACTCTAATTACCATAAAATTTTGAAGATTTAGATTTCACCAAAATTAATTGATTTAAATAAAAATCACATTTATTTATTATTCCCTTAATTTAATTTGTATTTATTTAAAGGGCTTAAATCCTTTATTTTCAACATCTAAAAATATAAATCAATGAATTTAAACATAATTTAATAACACATATTTTCTTAGAACTTTCTTTCTTCTAAAATTGCTTAAAATAATTATTTCCTAGCTTTTGGGATCTTTTCAGGAAATTTTTAATAATATTTTCTGAAATTAAAAATATAATAAGCATACTTGTAAATTTCAGAATTTAAACCCCTAATAAGGAAATCAATATCACTCAAATAATAATCAAACAATTATTTAAATAATAAAATAACACTGTAAATGGTAAATTACAATTTTGCCTTTCTACTTTAAATGAGTTGGATCAACGAGATATCGAGCTCTGGTCGAGCCAATCTTGGACTTTTCACAAAGCCCTCACTATAATCTTCATGATTAACAGGTCAAATCATGATTTTTTAAAATAAATCATATTAATTAAGCCTAATTTGGGTCAGGGTATTACATTACAAACGTGGCCTCCAATTGTGCACTCGATATGGAAGATGTTTGTCAAATCAATCTGTAACACTCTGCCCGTTCAAACAACAAATGGAGCGCTACGAAGAGTTAAAAAGACCAACCCGATATGAGACGTCCAACATGACTCCATTTTTTTTATTTAACCAAATAACAATTCGCATGGTTCACAATAATTTCAGAGTTTACAGAATAAATTAATAAAATAACCATGATCGAACAATACATCATCCCACATCAAATTTTCCCATTAACAGGTATGAGATATTAAGCCAACAACAAAATTAAACCAAATAATAAATCTAAGGAGAATTAATAACTATTCTCACCCTCTCATACTCAAGGCATGATAAAGCCTCAAACCAACTAAAGTCTATTACAAATACCCAAATGAAACTCCATGTGTCTCAAAGAAATAAATCAATAACAAAACTATTTGTCTCTAAATTGAGAAATAAAATAGACTAAGACTTTATTGCTCCAGCAGCTCCAAGAAAATCTTAAATCTGCTTCTGAGCTTCACCTTTACCCAATTCCTTTGGAAATTCTAAAATGTAAGGGGGGTATGAGCTCCAAGCCCAGTGAAAGACACAAATACAAGCATGTAGTGTATAGTCAAACAAGTTCCAAAATAATAAATTCGATAAAAACACATGCCAATATACGTGGTAAATAATGCATGCAATGCAAAATGTCAATGATGATACATGATTCCCCAATTCCCATACAATCATCTAAACCACCAAACACCATGTGCACATAATGGTCTCAAAGGCTTGGCCTCCCCGACCAATGCTGAATTGCAATATGATAGTAACTGATTGTCAAAGAAAAGATCGACTACCACCTAGCCATCAGTAACTTAATGTCATAAAGGCTCGACCGTCATTGGTCATCATCAGTTAATGGTCATAGAGGTCCCCCCTCTGGTCACCAGCATAGTCGATGGTCATAGAGGGCCCCCCTCTAGTCATCAACTCAGTCCAAGGACTTAACCAAAAGGTCATGGTTGGCTAACAGACCCCAAAGGTCACCAACTATAGTCACGTGGACAACCAACCTAATCTCCATCACCCACCCAACTGTAGATACTCATGCATGACAGCAAACATATAATCCATGCATGAATGTCTTGACCAAAATAAAATAAGTATGGAGATTTTCACATGTAAATATGTCAAATACATGCATAATAAATCTACCAATTAATTTAGCATGCTCAACACTAAATTAAATCCATACACATATATTTCCAAAAATAACATGTGCAAATAACAATGGCTCATAAATAACATGGCCTACCAACACAGATAAATATATCAACCAAATCACCAATTTCACAAAAATTTCAACACAAAGCATAGGCCATCCTCCGTATGCAAATTTTGAATCCATATTATGGGTTTTCCAACAAGGTAACAGGTATAGATCATAAGTCCAGGCAGACTGAGTCACTTACTTGCTTAAACACTTAGCCACAAATTCTACCCCTTTACATTATGTAGATGCACATGACTGTATCCGTTTAAAATACAATTCACAATCCTTTTTATTGAAACTCACTCTATGCATTCAAAAACACCAAAAAAAATTATTAGAATTCACAAAATCAGTAAAATAACATGAAGTATATTGTTTCCCTCACCTGATATTCACGAAGTGAAACAAACGCCCAAAAAAATCCAAGCCTCAACGATCAACCTCAAAATCCAATTTTACTGTAATTTGTTTTAAGGTTTGTACCATTTAGAATCAATTTATTCTAACTGATTAAAATTAGATTTGTCCAATTAGACTAACAAGGTTCTGTTCCAACAATAACAGACCCAAAACACCAAGCTTTCCACAATTAGTCTATGTTTCTAGGAAAGCAAAACAATGCTAAAATTTGTCATTTTTGCTAAATTTTTATGGAACAACAAAAAAATTATCGAAGTCCCATGTTTCTACTGCAGATAGGCCTCTGAATGAGGATTCTATAAATATTTTGTTTGGCCCAAACCGATTTTCTTATCCCAAATTATAGTCGTTTTACTCAGATAGTTACACTACCCAAAAAATTTGCAGTCCATCACGAAATTTTGTTTTACAGACCATATTTGACTTATCAAAGCAACGAATTTCCCTTCTAAATTTTTACTAAGGATCGATATCCACGTGCTCTTGAAAATAAACACAAATTTTGCACCATTTCGATTCCTAGAGCCCAAGTTATGATTTATTTGGTGAATTGCAATGAAACTATATTACAAACCCGAACCAGAAATTTGGTCCAACTTGCAGAACTGATTTGGGGCATAAATCCTTACTTTTTGGATCTCAAATTTTTATAGCAACTAGATCTATCTGTCTAGTTTTCATAAAATTAAGTTTTGTTGAAAATTCCATTCGTAAACCCCAGTTATGATTTTCCTCGTGACAGCACGTAGAATAGGTCTGTTAAACAGTCTTACACATTTTTCGCCCAATAAATCCAAATATAAACTCTTTCCAATCAGATTCCAGAGATGTAAAATTCGTGCATGGTGTCTTTGGATGGCCTAGAAAATTCAAAAATCAATACTTCCATCCAAAACAAATAGGAATACCCAAAATCTAATCCATGGAAAATGATTTCCATGATTTTCTTTTCCATACACATGGACAAATTTCTTATCTCTAAAATTGATTGACAAAATTCGAACTTCTTAAATTAAATCACCCATAGATTAATTTTACATATAAGAAGAACAAAAGAATTAAAAGAAATTGAATTTAATTGAAAATAGGCTTACCTGAAGGAGACGAGAAGAAACTTGAGAGATGAGAAAACTTGCAATTTTCGTCCAACCCTTGTGCTCCATGCAAAATTCGTCCAAGGGTAGCACAAATGCGTTTGTTTAAGATGAAAGGAGGGGGGAACACGGGTAACCCTCGGATTCCCCTATTTGGTAGCGAAAGGGTAGAGGTAAAATTTTTTTATTTTACCTCCCTTTTGGCAAATTTGAAAACCCTTTGGTCTCTAGTGGCATTCCTAAATTTGCATCTCCTTCCCTTCTTATTCCTCTCAATCCCCTTCATAGCTGTGTATGGAACTAAATGCAAATCAAATTTCAATTTAACATCTTTGTTTTTAAAATTTGTTAATTTATTAGAAAAAAAATTTACTAAAACAAATGAAGTATTTTCAACATTATAATTATAAAATAAAAAATTTATTTAAATCTTATCTATTTTTATTTAAGTAATTAAATTTGATAGAGAATAAAAATATTGCTTTCAATTATTTATTTTCATTTGTTTAAATTTTAAGGTTCTATGTGTTTTACGAGACTAACTTTATATAAACCTAGGTACTAATAAATTTTTTAAATTTATAAAATTATTAAATTTCATATCATTATCAAATATCATTCAGTTCAATTTGAGATATAAGACATTAATGACTCACTTATATTAGCATAGCATGTCTTTTTTAGAAATAAAATATTTTGCGTGCAACTTGTGTAGCACCCCGTCCCGCTAAGGGTGTGTTATCTCCGAAACATCTCAAAACACTACCGGAAAATGATATATCGGCCATTTTTTTTTTAAAAGGGGCCATTCCAAACCACCCCCCCCCCCCCCCCGACCCGCCGCGCCGCCGCCCAATCTCGGAGGAACAAAGCCCATTATGCTATTAAACATAACGAACAACCATAGACAATTCGAATACAATTATACAATCATCCAGACAACAACATACAGTAGTGTGTTCATATGGAATAAAAGCCTCTCAAACTAACACATGAACATAAATATAAAATATCCAACTTTTACTATTACTCCTCGGGCATCCGCTCATGGGATCCACCTAGCCCCTCCGCAATCGGGGTACCTGAAAGGCAAGGGGTGAGCTAACCAACCCAGTGAAGGGAGAAAGCATATCACATGTTAGCAATGAATAAATCATATGCTTGAATGCGAGAACATCATGATAACAAAGATGCTCAAGAGCACATAAAACTCAACATCATCAATTAATAATCCACTTGTCTAATCCGAGACATCATCTCGATAACCCACACTGGATCCTCTATCAAACTCCGATCTCCCTATTAATGTCATCGGAAGACTACACAATACAACGAGCCCAGTGAAAAGATAATGCATATCACCGATCAGCAACATATGTATCTTATGCATGAATGCAAGAACATTATAATAGAATGAATGTCTCTGTACACGAGTGCTCAACTGTATTACCAGCAAATTGTTCCCTCTGACCAGTCCGGGGCATCACCTCCATAACTCACTTGGTCCTCCAACAACTCCAGTCTCCCTACCAATCCAACCGGGAGACCATACCATACACAACCACCTCAACCGCCGGAATGAAAAGGGGAAACCCACATCTCCTATGGGGGTCTCAACCGCCGAAGCATAACGAGGAAGCCAATCTCAAGGGGTAGGCACCTCGACCGCCGAAATGCAACTGGAAAACACGAACGGGTAAACACACCACATGTTATCATTAAATCTCATACATCATATTCAACACCCAACGTATATCTTATTCTCATCATAAATTCATTCATGTGAAATGGTTAAATACACCACATGTTGTCACTCAATTTCAAGCATCATGTTCAATATTCATTCGCCCGATCAGAAATATTATTATTATTTTACTTTCTTTTCTGCATAAAGTTGACTTGAATGCACTCAAACGGATCCCTTGCCATAGATTCATTCAATGGTTCTCCTACCGAGTGACTCAATAAACAAAGGGGCCCCATTCAAGTCACTCTAAGTCCAAGGTCAAAGTTTAAGAGATGCAAATGTATGCTAAACAGTGATAACTCCCCTCATCGAGTGTGTGGAGTCGAGAATCTGAGGCGAGCAAGCGATTTGGGGGGGTTGAAGGGTGTTCAAACTGTTAAAACAAGGAATAACGAATAAGTGAAAAAGGCAAGACGGGCTAAAAAGAATTCGGACAAAAAACAGGCCTAAAACTGGGTTGGGCCCAAAATGGGATGGGCCGGAGATTTGGTCCTGAAAATGGGCTGGACTAGAGAACTGGGCTTGCTAGAACAGGGCCGGACCAGGTCTGGGCCTAGTTGGACCGAATGAGTGGGCCAGATCCAGCACTGGACTGAGTCCGGGCTGGCCTAACTAGGCCAAATCCGAACTAGTCCACTGGGTCGGGTTTAGGCCAGTGGGTCGGGTAAATGGCTCGGTCTCAATCCTTACAGAAGGGTTGGGTTAACCCACAAAGCCCAACCAAGTCAACACAGAACTTGATTGAGTCGACTCGATCACTCAACCGAGTCGGAAAAAGGGGGAAAGGAAAAAGGGGAAAACCAGAAAAAATCTAAGAA
Organism: Chimonanthus salicifolius; assembly: GCA_013350335.1. NCBI lineage: Eukaryota > Viridiplantae > Streptophyta > Magnoliopsida > Laurales > Calycanthaceae > Chimonanthus > Chimonanthus salicifolius. The sequence continues at coordinate 27,498,390 of CM023541.1, read as the reverse complement.
AACCGAGGAAAGAAAAGAGAAATCTCGAAAACCAGAGAAAATTGATGAAAAGGAGGAAGGAAAACAGGGAAAGGCGAAGAAAACCGAGGAAATCGCATGAAATCAAGGAAGGTTAAGGAAAAATCCGAGTGAGAGGAAAAAGGAAAAGGGGAAACACGAGTACCTGGTTTTCGTAGGATCCAGACAGTGGCGAAGGAGGAAAAGGGACGACGGGAGATACCGAGCACAACAAAGTCGGAGTTACAGCAGGGCGGGCTCCGACGAGAGGGTTGATTGCAAGGGTGGCTCAAGACAGCTATGACTGTCCGAGCCGACTGAGGGAGAGAGGAAAGAGAAGGAGAAGAAGAAGCCGAGGGGGAGAGAGGGAGAGAGTTACCTGAGAGAGGGAGGGATTGAGGGAGGCGCCGCCAGCAAAGGCTGCTAGGGTTTGGGTGGGCGGCGATAGTGTACGCAAACTACTACAGTGTCGAGGGAAAGGAAGGCTAAAAAAAAGTAGGGTTTTGGGGGTTGAGGGTTTTGAGGGTTTTTTTTTTTTAGACTTATAAAATAGCAATCTCTTACATTATTCCATTTCTATATATATAAATATTATTATTAGTATTTATTTCATTTTCATTCCTTTACTATTTTATTTTAAACTTTTAAGGAAAGTCTCGAATCGTGTGAAATAGAGTTTCAAAACTCACACTATTTTAAAACAAAATGATTTAAAAACCCGAGAAAATCAAATGTCGAACATCGAGAGAGAAAGACGTGTGATTTTTCAAGCATTTTTCATGACAGAATAGACAATAATTCAAAATTACTAAAATGCCCTTCGAGTTCCCGAACTCGAAATCAGGCAAACTAGGGCCCACCATGGAGTCCATACTCTCTTCACTGCTACCGCAGTCCTGAAAACAACTCAGAGATCTAAAAATCTCAAAAAAAATAAAACAAACTTGGAACGGGTCATTACAACTTGAGTAGATGAATTCAAATCCGACTCACTCCATCTTCAAATATTAGTTGGTTAATCCGATCAATTTAAAATATGGGTTGGTCCACGACATTTTTTTTTTAATTTGAGTTAAAATAGGATGATGCTTTATAAAACACTCTCCTTATTCTTATATCACTATGTGATGATTATTTAAAACTAATTCTTTATAACAAATATTCTAAAAGTGGAGATTTGCTTTTATAAATGTCTCTTTGCTTAAACCATATCAATATAATATTTTTTTTGAAAATTATATCAATGTAATATTTATAGATCCAATTATGAACTTAATTACAAAGGTTAGACTATGACCCAATTTAAACCGACCAAAATTAGTTAACTTGAAATTGAACATGAGTTAGAATTTTAAAAATAGATTCAACCATATAGTCCAACATGGATGTATGAAATATTTTCGCTCATAAATGAGTTTTTAGGGACTCTTACCCAATTTCACAATTTTTTAATATTTTTTTTTAAAAAATTCAAATATTTTAATCTCATGTTGAAAATTGTAGCAAGTTGAACAGAGAGTCCATCTCATTCCCAATTGAGGGGTTTTTAATATTAATTTTCTCTTAGGTATTATTTATTAAGTTCGATTTTTTAAACTATTATAATAGCGCATTATATTATGTATTTCACAACACCAAGGAACAAATTATGAATTTTATGAAGATATGTCTCGGCATTTTTATTTATTTATTAGGATTAAAAAATTACATGTAAAAATGTTTTTTCTTCATCTCACTTATTACGGATAGAACGCGAATGTTAATTTTAAATTATAATTATGAGAAAAAATCTATAGAAAATTATATAATATTATTATAAGATATATTGTTAATTTTTATGAATTTTTTTTTCTAAAGTTACAGAGAAAATTTATTTTTATTTTTATTTTTTATATTATACAGATTTATTAAAAAATATTGATTCTCATAAAATTGTTAATATATCAGGTTTCCCCTGCTTAAAGTTACCAAATAAGATTTTTTACCCTTAGAGTAAGTTTTAACTTTTCTACTTGCCATTACCAAACAAGATAAGGGTAACACTTGTAAAGGGTGTTCATAATTGATTATCCACCCTTTGTTACTTACCCCTAATTACCCACCCCTGCAAAATTTACCCCTCATCCAAACGCATCCAAAGTTCTCCCCAAAGAGGGGTAAACTAGTCTGTCTATAATTAGTAAGGAGGTAGCCTTAAATCAATGGATAATCACATGCAATTTTCAAAAATTGTTTGTGTCATCCCATGCTAAACACGCCCAAGGGTGTGGGTCCCACTAGCCTACACACGTTTAGGCCTTAGCACAACCCAATTTAATTATTTATTTAATCATTTCTCCTATCCAATAAAATACGAATTTATCCTAATAGTATACAATTTTGATTTAAGGGGTAAAACTGCATAATTCGAATTTCTATTGTGTATTTTTAACCCAATTTAAACTTCTTAATTAAATACACAACACACAAAAAAACTCAAAAGAATATTTCTAATTACCCGATTAACTCGTCTACCCATCTAAAGATCCACTAAAAAGGGTCGAATCGTTAGAACCCACCCCCCTTAAGAAATTCCTGCCCTCGAAATTTAGCTAATGGACATACCTTGATCGTTGAACAATTCCAGGTATAGCCTCTGCACTACATCCTTCCGCTCCCAAGTAGAACATTTTACTTCATGGTGTTGTGATAGCACTTGAACAAATGGAATGGTTTTACCACGAAACACTTGTTCTCTTGAGTCCAAAGTCTTTAGTGGTTTATCTTCATAAGTGCATCCTCAGTAACGTCTACATCCTCCCAGTCGAGCACATGGGAAGGATCTGACGAACCATCTTAACGTTCCTAGATGTCTCTTTAAAAATGTCCAGCCCCAAAATTACTTTATCACTGACCTCCGCCCAACAGAAAGGTGATCTACATGGCCTACCATACAATATCTCATAAGGTGTTATCTTAATACTGGACTGATAGCGACTGTTATACACGAATTCCACCACAAACAAGTGGTTTTCCCAACTGCCTCTCATATCCAGCACACAAGTGATAATCGCGTAAAATTGAAATATTATCTTAATTTTCATAGGAATTATCACACATGTTTTGCATTTATTTTCACATTTTTACATAAATATGTGAGTTCTCTTTAAAATGACTAATTACGTGTATTTTCATTTGTAGGGAACTTAGCCCGGCCAACTTAATTTTTGGTGTCGTTGCCAGGAATTTGGTTTTATCGAATTTGCAAGATTTTTTTCTTTTTTGTGTGTGTTTAGATCTTCGTTTTAAAAAAAAATCTAAAAAAAAAACTTTTGGGTGTATTTGTTGTGTTTAAAATTATTGTTTTTAATTAGAGTAGTGAGCCCTGTTTTTTCTTTTCTTTTTTTTAAAAAAAAGAAAAAGAAAAAAAAAGGGCAACAACGTGTAAACCATCAAGTTGTAGCCTTCTTCTTTCCTCTAAAACAAACTTGGATCGGTCCTATTGAGTGAACCAGATTTGATTTCCTATTGGGTTTGATTTGCTTGGAAAAAGATTGTTGTATGAAGAAAAAATTATTGTTGTATGAAGATGTTTTTACTGTTGTAAGGAGTGTTTCGTTGACTGCTAATTGAGGCTTTAAAACAGACTTGGAAGGAGTCTGGACAGGTTCTGGACAAATACAGGACGAGTCTAGGACGGTAAAATAGGGTCTGTGCCTGTTTTGTATTACAGAAAAACAATTTGGACGAATTCGGGACGTGTCCAGGATAGGAAACAGACGGATCTAGGATGAGTTCTGGACGATCTAGAACGCAAAACTTGAACTGTTATAGTTCTTTATTACAAAACAGAACTTGGGACGGATTTAGGGCAATTCTAGGATGGTTCTAGGACAGTAATTGGACTGTTTTGGACACTTTTTTTCATTGAGTTTTGGACGGTGTTTTCTTATTCGATTTTGATCGGCAAGTTGATAGAAAGAAAGAAAATTTGACAAAGCAGAAGCCGATAATCAAACTATAAAGAAAATTCGGCTTGGAAAAACGAAGTAACAGAGGATAGCGATGCATCATCTGGAAAAATGAAGGTTCTGGTTTGGAATGGTTTGTCAAACACCAGTGGTCTCAAGATGATACAATCGTGCTCATGATGTATCGTTAGGACAGGGCCAATTCAATCAGGTATACGATCGATCGCCTGGACTTATATGATCTGGACAAAGGATCAAAGGCAGATCATGGACGATCAATCGGTTACATGATCAATCGTGTAGACGAGTTTGACACATCAGGCGCACGACCAATTGCCCTGGGTCTGGATAAGGCTTGTCTTGAAAAAACACTGTCAAACAAAATAGCCTCAAGCCGATACATTGACCTACCCACAATCAATCGCCAATAAACACTGACGATCAATCGTGCGTCGTTGTTTTCTATCCGTTGGAAAACAATTAATGCTCAACAGTCATATTACAACGGCACTATTTGAACACGCAATCAATCGCCTTGCACGATCAATCTCCCATTGTAAGTTCGGATTTTTCTAGTTGCCTATAAATTGTCCAAACTTGTTTGAGTTTTGGTTGGAGATCCTAGAGCTTTGATTAGGCATATCCAAAAGGCATTCCTAGATATCTCACATCCTCTTTAAACACTAAATGTAACGCCCCGACCCGAAGGTGGGCCCAGAACGCTACTAAATTTTTTTTTTTTAAATGTCACACATGCTCTTTACATGTGCACTCAAACATATACTATATGTCTACCTTTTTACAAGCATGCATCATACAAACAAATATTTCCATCATAAAAAGGGTAATCTCATTTATAACAGAGTTACTAGCAGTAACATAGTGGTTCATACATGATTACAAAAACGGGTACCATAAGAGGTATTCTACAAAACATGGTTCTAAGAACCAACAGACAAAATAAATGAAATTCCCATCCATGGGACTCCAAGAAACTGCAATAGCTTATCTATCCTTAAGCTTGAAATGGAGGTTCCTCATCCTCGGCTATATCTCCTGAAATGTGAGTGGTGTGAGCTAACTAGCCGAGTGAAAAGAACATAACAATGCAGTTAAATAATTATCAGGTTAGCCAAAATCAACATTTTCATCATAATATGTTTGTCATGCTAAAATATCAATCATTCTCATATTATTGCCGATATCCAACGCAACACCTAGACACTACACTGACTATAAGCATTAAGTCCCGACACGGTCAAAATGCAGAATCTTGCAAGTACATCTCCGACAAACTTGGGCCGGTACTAACACGCCTGGGCCAGCAACTAACACACTTGGGCTAGTAGATGCAAACCGACACACTTGGGCCGGTAATCGACACACCTGAGCTGATAATAGTTCAGTAGTTAAGGGTACGTCGAAGCAGTATAACTCATAAACATTTCATCATCATAATCACAATATATGATAAACATCATAAATATCAATAAGCATTTTTCATAATCGTGCACAAAGTCTACGCATATAAGTGGGTTCATCAAATATGATCCTTGAAACCTGATTTACTCCTACTGCAATGTTAAGTCTCCTCACCGTATGTGTGGGGTATAGAGATATCTGTCAAAACATGAAAACAAAATACAACAAATTATACAATCATCAATTTTAATAGATATGAGTCTCCTAAAATGGGTTACTATTTATTTTAAATTATAATAATAATCAGCAATATAATAGAATGCTCAGGCCACTACTCGTATAACGAGTTAAACCTAGAGATACAAATATAGGGTGCTCAGGCCACTACTTATATAGCAAGTTAGGCCTTGAGATACAAATATAGGGTGTTCAGGCCACCACTCATATAGTGAGTTAGGCCTACAGGTACACTCAGTGCATGATCCCTTCTTTTCTAATGAGCAGCAAAATTAATTGCTCAGCTACTGATAGCTATTGGGCTGAGTCAGCCACAGATAAAGAGTATCACCCTGGAAGTGAATACATAGATATTTATATAGTATAATAGGACAAACAATAGTTAGTATCACTTTTAATTAAGAATAAGGGTCTCTGGACAATCATTAATATAGTCAAAATACAAGTCTCAAATTATTAATTTTAAACAAATTTCAAAAATTACACCTATAAAAGTATTAAGCTGAATAATTAATTTAAGTGGTCTAAAAGTAATTTAAGCCTCTAGGTTATTAAAATTTAAATTTATTAACAAGACTAAATTAAAATTTGTCAAATTACCAACTTTAAACAAAACTAAGATATATTTATAAATATTTCAGTTTTTCTAAGATATAGAAAAACCAACTTAACTATATCTTTTCTTAAAATTACTCAAAATTTTAACTATATTTAGAACACTTTTCAAAAAATACCCACATAATTCAACCGAGATTTATAAATAAAAACTTTACCAAATTCTACATAACTAATAAAAGACATTAAAAACTCATTTTAAGCTTAAAACAAATAATTTCAAAATAATAATTAAAATGACATTTCATTTTATTCCTCTAAAATATTCTATATAGATTCTTATTAATTCTAAAGCTAGAAAACACATAAAATGATTGTATACTTTAATGGGAAAACTTTGCCAAAACTTTGACTTTTCAAAGACTACTTGTAGAGAAAAGAAGTGCTAAGGAGGTGAAGCCAGGAAAAGAAAAAGGAAAAAATCAATGAATGATCAGTTCTTTGCAATGGGCAATGGGCTATGGGCTAGTGAATTCTCTCACTTACCATAGGTGCTATAAATAGTAAATTTCCAAAGCCATGCGGTGGATAAGAATCCTCCACATTGGCTAGTCTACTACTCATAGGCTGCATGAATTATTTCATAGGTTGTATGCATCATCCTTCACAGGTTGATAATTCACTTACATGGGGTTGTAAGAAAAGATAATTTATTTTAATATTCTTTTTTTTTTAACTTCAGTCGGTTACATAGTTGTAGCATTCAAAACATTTAGCATGTAAACATCAAAATATTTCATTCAAGTTGTAGCATTCCTCACCTCGAGTTCTTATGAAGCTTCGGGTCGGTCCTTGGGTCGTTCGACTCCAGGTTCGGGGTTGCTAGGCATTAATCACACAATGAGAACATAATAAATACCAATTAGTTCCTTGATTAGGTCCAATTTAAGCTTAAATACAAAAAAACCCCTCAATTTATACCCCTAATTTGACCCCCAAATTAGGTCAAACCATCCAACCCATGAGAAATCCACAGATTACTCCAAGGTTCCAACTCTAAATTCAAATACAAACCATTTAGACCGTCCAATGGGTTCCTTGACCCAAATCCATCTCAAATCTACCCCATGCAAACCCCATTTCGAAATCTCAAGTTTTGGTTCGTGGATTCTGTGACACCCTGAATTTTAGAATTTATTAAAGAAAATAAAATTGTATTAATTAATTGAGATTAATGAAAATTAATCAATTAATTAGAGAAAATAAGAGGAAGATTAATTGAGGAAATTAATCTATAAATTAACCGTCAAACGTCACGGTCGGAAATTAAATGTATAAGATTTAATTTAGAAGGATTGAGTGACGTCAGGTCACTCCATGTCAAAAGAACGCAAATGTCACACCTTAAAAGAACTCAAGGGCATAAGGGGAATAGAAGAGCCAAGATATGTTTTGACCAAGTCTCCACTTCCATCCCGTGAATAGTAACTGCTTGAATAGTATCGTGAATAGTGCTGCGAACAGTAACCCATTCCATCTTACGTGCGCACGGCAGTGGGTTGTTCCCACTTCTTATGCACATGGTACCCACTCCCCACTACCCCATACACACGGTAGTATTTCCCTCTCTTCTTCATATACGAACGACACTTCTTCCCCAACTTTTCTTTACACTGCAATAATCTATCTCCCATATCTTCCACTGAGAACACCCTGCACTGCTCCTCTCAAGCAAGAAAGGAAAAGAGGAAAAGAAGGAAAGACGAAGAAGAAAAGAGAAAAAGGGATTACAGAAAGCGTCTTGAAAGGTTGGTGAAATTTTCTAAATTAATATTTAGATTTAAATAAGAGTCTAGGGTGATTTAAAATCAACCCTAGACGATTTCAGATTAATGCCATGAAAATGGGACTAATTTGGGAATTTTCGGGTATTCTCCCCAATTCAGGAATCAGTTTCAGATCTCTAAAATTGTTTATTAAATTGGGATTGTGAAAGGAGATCGGAATTAATAAAGAAAAGACCATTTGTTTTCTTATTGTTAAATTACTGTTCTTGATATGCTTAATAAGTCTTTTCTTAACATTTTATTATAAAAAGGGTAATAAAGATAACTGGGTTTTCAAGTAACCTTATATACATTTGGGGGAAATGGGTTTGACGATGGAGAGCAGAAACAAAATGGCCATCACCGCTGGGGTGCGGAGACTGATATCAGTAGGGAAGTTTTGGCTGATCACGCTGGAGTTAAGAGCCGGAAGGAAACCCATTTCTTTTTATCTCTCTCCCTCCGATTTTACCATTATCAGTGGTGAGAGGCTGCTGCAGTAACTCTGCAGCAATCTCCTCCTCTCAGATTCTACCAGCATCGGCAAATCGTCTGGCTTTTTGGTTCCATGCTCGCAAGGTATTTGATTAAATCCCCCACCCAGACACTTGTATATAAATATCTTGAAAATGTAACAACAACCTGTTAGCAAGTGATTCAATGAAGTTGCTGAAACAACCTCTTGAAGTCAGTTATTCTAATCAACAAACAGAAATCTGAGTGTTGCAAGTATATGGACACATGGTTTATGGTGTCCGTGTCATGTTGCTGGAACTATAGTTCCTGGAGCATCCTTTTTTACTAGTTTTGGTTATTCCTGATGTGTGCATATCCTTAAGCTTCACCCATCAGTCTAGATGCATAGAGACAAGACCTTTAGGTAAAGATGTAGTAATGGCACTTAAGGTATTTGATGAAATGCCCCACGACATCCCATTCCAAACCCTATGACAATGCCATTTATCTTGTCAATGGCTTTCATCATTTCATTTATATTTGTAACTGGACATGATCAAGTAGTTTAAGGTTGATACGGTCATTGATTATTAGAAATGGTGAATTAAATGAGAAGGAGGGGATTGGGTTTATTTTTAATGATGATCCAGGCAGTGATGAGGATGATAATGAGGATTTATAGGAGAAATTATTAACTCTAAAGAACTTAGAATTAAAGGGATACCATTAATGAAATACTAATGAGATTAATAAACTATGACTTGGAAATCATGAACTCGAATTGATTATATGGTCTATTTTGATTTATGAATGTAATTAGAGGATCGGAGGGTGGTTTAGGAGCTGTACGTACCCCTTAGTCACTCCTACACAGGATTCTGTTGACCAGGTAGGTTTTCCTACTTTATTGAAATGCAATGGGTGTGAATCTAATACCCTATTATAAATATGAAAATAATGCTTTGGGTTTCTTTGAAAGCCATGTGTCTTTGATTTATTAAATTGGGTGTATTTTCAATTGAAGTACTCTAGAATGATATGATATATGAGTATGCCTTGAAATGTACATTATTAATACGTAGTGTATTGAGAATAATATGGATTTCAGTTATTTGGAGTTTTGAACTACTTTGGGACTTAAACCTATGTATAAAGCATCCAGATGATTATGTTGAAAAGAATTGATGTGTTTAGTAATGTATGAAATGTTTGTGATGAAAACAATACTTTCAAGTTCAAGAAGATAATTGATAATACATGACATGAATCATGGACATCAAATGCATTCATATTCCTCATGCATGAAGCATGGGATGGGAAAGACATGAAATGAAAACAAATGGACCTTAGGGTCATAAACTACTATTATGGGGTTGAGTAACGAACCAAAGTGCCGAATGTCCGGACGGACTTTGGAGTCTTATTATGATTTAACGAATCAAAGTGCTGAGTTGACCAGGGCAGACTTTGATGTCGTACGCGCGCATGAAAGAAATAATGTCTTCCGGTGGAACCGGTTGAGTGGTAACAATGTGTATTCCCCAAGGAAAACAATGAGTATGAAATGTGTACACGGGATGTTAAATACCCTGTTGTTATATATACGAGATGCTAAATACCCCGTGGTTTTATATGAGGTATTGAAATACCTATGCATAGGGCATGATAAGGGTATGCATATATCATGGCATCCATGGCATGACATGTTACATATTGATGAACATCTATATGCATTGAATGTGGTATTTGAAATAATAAGACGGGTGTGTCTTTCGTGAAAGGTATTAAGAAAGTATTTTCAATTTGATTCCTTGATCAATGATATATGATTTATACATGGTATTTTGGAGAGTATATGATGATTAGACATGAGTTTAATATCTTATGAAAAGGTATGCAAATATGTTTTCAAATATGATATCTCTATAATGTTTGAATTATGAGATTTATAGCATGATAAATATTTTAAAGGAAGTGATATCTTCATCTTAAGAAGAGGTAATTTGTGGTGAGATGTAGGTTTTACAACCTAAGAGTGATTTGAATAAAGTATTGAAATACTTATACGTCATGTGATGTTTTAAAGCATGTTTTTGTATAATTTGAAGTGCGATACGATCGGATTTTGATAAAAGTACAATTATGTACAATGTCTAGATATGACACGCCATAGGGCATATTATATGATCGGAATTCCTACTGGGCACGTTGACTAAGCCCATAAATTTCCCCCTCCAGATTTATATGCAGGTTTTGGAAGATGTAGATGACATTGGATCAAGGGCTGACCGAACATGAATGAGATGGGGAGCAAAGAAGAAAGTCCAGAGGACTTAGCTATATATTCATGTTTTGAGAGTTTTGAAGATAATGTAATATTCATGTTTTGGAATCTATGTTTTTTCAGTTTAATTGTATTTGACTCATTATATTATTCTTTTGGGAATTCCTTATCTGCTATGAGATGTGTTTGGTTATTCATGCAATATAAAATGTTTAAATTTCCGCAGGATTATGAGAGAGTGTGCAAAATATTATGCACACACACTAGTTGGGCCAGTCAAGGGTCGGGTTTTCGGACTCAGACTTGACTCGCGTCGTGACGTCTCCGCCCCTTTCCTCCTGTTCTCTTCCCGTTGTTATATATATAAAAAAAAATACTCTGATAAATAGGGAGGAAAAGGGAGGGGCGTTACAGATTCTTCCCTAAATAAGGCCCAATGGCCACTTCCAAGGTCTTCCACATGACATCCCACCTAAACCCCATCAAACAAAGGGAAAAGGGATAAGATGGAATGAATATCTTACCTCAGGGAGAAGAAAATATGTTCACAAGGAAGCTCGGGTGAGGTCTCCTTCAAATCCCACACATGCAAGGGTGAAAACAGGATGAAAGAGGAAAAAGAGAGATAGGGTTTGGCTGGAGAAGAAGGGTTTCAACAGTTGAGTGGAGGAGGGGAGTGAAAAATGACTGATTTTCAGAAGAGTTGGGGTTTAAATACCCCAATTTAAGTTTCGTTTCAGTAGCACCAATAGTTCTCACCGGTCGCACTGACAAAATACTGTTATCTGTCGGATGCACTTACTAAAGTGTCAGACGGTCCGACAGATCAGCCATTTTCCTCGAATCCAGTCCTCATCAATCCAATCCTCGGTCGTATCGATTCCATCGGTCAATCCAATAGTTCGATCTGTCACACCGTCACACCGACAACCCACTAAAATTCTTATTTGATTAATTTTCCAACTCAAATTTATCAGGGGTGGTCTTTATAGAACACGTGTGCTCAAGTGGGACCCCTATGGGACCCACAAACACCACTTACATGTAGTAACTGTTGAGTACTGAAATCTTACATTTTTACTCCTTATTATTAGGTTAGTTAATCCTAAATTTTGTATATAATGATGCATTTAATGTAGTTTGTTAGTTTTATAGTAAAAAATGGAAATTTTAGGAAAATCAAATTAAAAGAACAGAAAATTGCAAGTTTAGAGCTTTAAAGAGAAGTCCTAGAATTATTATAATTTTTTATGTCACTTTCTAGGATTTTCATGTAAATTAATTAATCTAGATCCAGTTATGAGAGTCTATGACTAATTAATAATTTTTAGATTTAAAGTGGCTGAATAATTATTTAATTCTAGAGGTTAAAAGCTGCAATCCAAGTGCCCGAGCCTGAATTTCAAGTCATTGGGCCAAGATTCAGTTCAAATGGGTCAAGTTATGCTCCACAAAGCTTCAATGGGCCAAGCCACATGAAAGCCCATACGTATTTCACACTTTGGGCCAGGCTAGTGTGCAAGCTCAGTCCAAATAAGGCCCAAGCTCTCAAATCCAATTTAAAGGGGCCTAAGTTGAGGTCTAGATCCAAATCCAAAGTCCAAAGTCCAATAAACTCCATGGTCCATGTTTGGATTCACCTAAGTCCAACCCAACTACCTATGTCCAAAACCCATAACCCAACTTCACACCTACACCATCCAATTTCCATCTTAGATCTTAACCTTCCATCTCACACACCAAATTAGGCCAAACCTTCGAGCCAACATCAAATCTTACCCATCCATTCATCTGTCATTAGATTTAGGCCATCCATCATCATCATGATCATCTTAACCTTAGATTAGTATTCATCCACGCATCACCTATTAATCATTGCATTCATTTCATGCACTGAGCATCTTAGCCATTAGATATTAGGTAATCCAATCACATCCATTCATTCATCTCTTAGAAACCCTAGAGCCTCCACATGCATTCATCACATAAACACATTACCTTAGATTTAGGTCATGCATTTCATCATCCATTTAGATCCACCTTTGCATCTAAACCCTCCATCAACCATCTATCCATTTTTATAATTATTTTATCCAAAATACCTTAGAACCATTAGATCAAAACCCATTTAATATAAGTCATCCATTCATAAACCCTAAGCAATGAAAAACTTGTAGTTCAAGCTAGCCTCCATGCGCATTTTACACATCATCATCCTATGATTATTGCAACCTAAAACCTCTCCATGCACTTAGACTAAAAACCATCTAGATACATTCCTAGGATCTTAACACACCTCATCATCCCAATCACAATGCCCACACGATTTTCTCAATTCCAAGCCAATCCAATTCCTAATTTCTCTCCTAATCTCCTATCTTCTCTCCACCTTGACTTAGCCACCAAGGAAAGCCACACAAAATTCGTGTGACCCTCCTTGTGCAACCCTAAAATCCAAGCTTAAATCCCCATCATCCATTCCCATTTAGATCCAATCCAGTCCTTTGATTTCCCACTTTAAACCTTGATTTAATCCAAGCCATCCATCTCTTTTTAAAACCTATAAATACCCCATTACCCAAAGGGTAAAATTCGAATATGACTTGGAATTCAAGAGGACTAAAGGCTGAAGCAAAAGATAGGAAAACAAAGAGCACTATGCGAATTTACAAGTGAGAATGTACACTTTTATCTTTTATGTTGTCATTTTTATATTTAATTTAGAAAAGCCTTGTACTTTAATTCTTCCATTTAATAAAGTAAAACATTCATTTAGAACCCTGGAACATCCAATTTCTAAAATACTTTTATGATTATTTTATTTTTAATTTAAAGAACACAACTTTTATCTATTTGATTGAACATGAGCGTATGCAATAGTTAGGATCTTGATTGTAAGACTTGAATTATGATTACTAAGGTTTTGATTAATTAAATTAAAAGTTGTAAATCTTTTTTTATTAATAAATATGAATTGTATTTTAGATCTTTATGTGAATTTCAGATCTAGGGCTTTACTTTATTTACATATCTTGGGTGATGAACAGTCTATTCCAAACAACCAACCTTTCCGTTACTGCACATTTAATTTCAGTCATTTATTTTCATGCAACTTAAATTTTCTGCCTTTTAATTATGTTAAATCTCATGTTTGTTGTGCAATAGTTGTTTGAACCCAAATCTTGTATAACCTAATCTTTAATTCTGTAACTCTTTAATTCATTCTTTAATTCTTTGATTCTCTTTCTCTTAATTCACTCTCTCTCAAGGATCCATTCAACTAAAGTTAGGAAGAGGTGTAAATAATTTTGTAAGTTGAAATCCTAATCTTAATTAAGGTTAAAATTTAATTCACCATACAAGGAAAAAAAACCCACGCATTTTATTTGCTAATTTTTCAAGTTAGATGCATGACTCATATAATGATTCAATTTCTTAAAAACAATTCATTTTTAGAGGACAATAATTTTAATTCATATATTTTGAGATTTTCCTTTGAGTTCGACCTCGCACTCAATCGTTATACTATAAATGGTTCGTGCGCTTGCGAGAATTACAAATTTAAAACATCACAAGTTTTAGCGCCGTTGCAGGAGAAAATATTAAATTATGTCATATTTAAAAAGTATTTATTTTTAAGAGAAATTGTTATTTTTGAAATTTCTATTTTTGGCAACTATTTAAAAATGGAAACTTTTTTATTTTTCGAAAGTTATCTTAAATAAGAAATTCTTGAAAAATCTCAATTATTTGAATCAAATTATTTTTGGAAAGATATTTGGAGTGGTGTTGTTTCTTAACAAGGAAACAAGGGTTCTGCAGCTGCCCGACCCTTAAAATATTGGATTAATGATGTAATAATTGTTTACTGTTGATGTTTTAAATTTGTAATTCTCGCAAGCGCACGAACCATTTATAGTATAGCGATTGAGTGCGAGGTCGAACCCAAACGAAAATCTCAAAATATATGAATTAAAATTAATATCCTCTAAAAATGAATTGTTTTTAAAAAATTGAATCATTATATGAGTCATGCATCTAACTTGGAAAATCAGCAAATAAAATGCATGGTTTCTTTTTCTTGTATGGTGAATTAAATTTAACCTTAATCATGTTTAGGATTTCAAGTTACAAAATTATTTACACATCTTCCTAAATTTAATTGAATGGATCCTTGAGAGAGAGTGAATTAAGAGAAAGAGAATCAAAGAATTTTGAATGAATTCAATAATTAAATAATGAATTAAAGAGTTACAGAATTAAAGATTGGATTATATAAGATTTGAGTTAAAACAATTATTGCACAACAAACATGAGATTTAACATAATTAAAATGCAGAAAATTAAATTGCATGAAAATGAATGAATCAAATTAAATGTGCAGTAACGAAAAGATTGGTTGTTTGGAATAGATCGTTCATCACCCAAGATATGTAAATAAAGTAAAGGCCTAAATCTGAAATTCCCATAAAGATCTAAAATATAATTCATATTTATTAATAAAACAAGATTTACAACTTTTAACTTAATTAATCAAAACCTTAGTAATCATGATTCAAGTCTTACAACCAAGCATGCTCATGTTCAATCAACTAAATAAAAGTTGTGTTCTTGAAATTAAAAATAAAAAAATCATAAAAGTATTTTAGAAATTGAATGTTCCAGGGTTCTAAATGAACACTTTACTTTATTAAATGGAAGAATTAAAGTACAAGACTTTTCTAAATTAAATATAAGAAAGACAACATAAAAGATAAAAATCTACGCCCTCACTTGTAAATTCGCGTAGTGCTCTTTGTCTTCCTATCATTTGCTCCAGCCTTTAGTCCTCTTGAATTCCAAGTCATATTCGAATTTTACCCTTTGGGTAATGGGGTATTTATAGGTTTTAAAAAGAGATGGATGGCTTGGATTAAATCAAGGTTTAAAGTGGGAAATCAAAGGACTGGATTGGATCTAAATGGGAATGGACGATGGGGATTTAAGCTTGGATTTTAGGGTTGCACAAGGAGGGTCACACGAATTTTGTGTGGCTTTCCTTGGTGGCTAAGTCAAGGTGGAGAGAAGATAGGAGATTAGGAGAGAAATTAGGAATTATATTGGCTTGGAATTGAGAAAATCGTGTGGGTATTGTGATTGGGATGATGAGCTGTGTTAAGATCCTAGGAATGTATCTAGATGGTTTTTAGTCTAAGTGCATGGAGAGGTTTTAGATTGCAATAATCATAGGATGATGATGTGTAAAATGCGCATGGAGGCTAGCTTGAACTACAAGTTTTTCATAGCTTAGGGTTTATGAATGGAGGACTTACATTAAATGGGTTTTGATCTAATGGCTCTAAGGTATTTTAGGTAAAATAATTATAAAAATGGGTAGATGGTTGATGGAGGGTTTAGATGCATAGGTGGATCTAAATGGATAATCAAATGCATGACCTAAATCTAAGGTAATATGTTTATGTGATGGATGCATGTGGAGGCTCTAGGGTTTCTGAAAGATGAATGAATGGATGTGATTGGATTACCTAATATCTAATGGCTAAGATGCTCAATGCATAAAATGAATGCAATGATTAATAGGTGATGCATGGATGAATACTAATCTAAGGTTAAGATAATCATGATGATGATAAATGACCTAGATCTAATGATAGATGAATGGATGGGTTAGATTTAATTGTGGATCCAAGGTTTGGCCTAATTTGATGTGTGAGATGGAAGGTTAAGATCTAAGATGGAAATTGGATGGTGTGGGTGTGAAGTTGGATTATGGGTTTTGGACATAGGTAGTTTGGTTGGACTTAGGTGAATTCAAATATGGACCATGGAGTTTATTGGACTTTGGGCTTTGGATTTGGATCTAGACCTCAACTCACGCCCCTTTAAATTGTATTTGAGAACTTGGGCATTATTTGGACTAAGTTTGCACACTGGCCTGGCCCAAAGTGTGAAATACGCATGGGCTTGCATGTGGCTTGGCCCATTGAAGCTTTGTGGAGCATAGCTTAGCCCACTTGAATTGAATCTTGGCCCAATGATTTGAAATTCAGGCTTTGGCACTTCGATTACAGCTTTTAACCTCTATAATTAAATAATTATTCAGCCAATTTAAATCTAAAAATTATTAATTAATCATAGACTCTCATAACTGGATCTATATTAATTAATTTACATGAAAATCCTAGAAAGTGACATAAAATAATTATAATGATTGTAGGTCTTCTTTTTAAAGTTCTAAACTTGCATCTTCTGTTCTTTTAACTATTTTTCCTGAACTTTCCATTTTTTACTACAAAACTGACAAACTACATTAAATGCATCATTATATACAAAATTGAGGATTAACTAATCCAATAATAAGGGGTAAAATGTAAGATTTTAGTGCTAAACAAATACCCCCAAACTCAGATTTTGCTAGTCCTCAAGCAAAACTAAAGCTAAAAATTTCTGAAGACACACAGAAATCCTATTCTAGACCAACTGAATAAAATAAAATAAAATCCTAAACTAAACCACTTTCGCTGGTACTCTCGATTGCATTTGGCGTATGCAACAAGCGTTTAAATCCCTAGATCACAACTAGTGGACGAGTTATAATCTCGTGAGGGCTTTCAATGATAATACTCACATATATCAACATGTTTAACAGGAACACAAAGATGAGAAGTCTAGACATCATACAACTCTAAATTTCATTTTACAAGGTTTATACTTGGAGTGTAGTGTGTGCTTAGCCAACATTATGATATACCTCTTTTTCCAAATAGACCCAAGTTTTGTTCACACTGTTGGAAAATGCATTTGACAGCAAACCTCACTGGATATATCTTTCGGAAAAATTAATAATCAGAGGTTTGGGTTCATTTTCTCTCAAGTACATACGAACAGAATTTATGTACTCAAAATCAAAGTAGTCTCACAAATGTATTAACAAAGACGGCTCATATCAAAGAATATGTATGATCTCATGAATATATGCCACTTTCCTTAGAATGTTGAGTCAAATACCATCATTTTTTCATTTTTTCATTTTATTCTCCACTTGAAACACCCTATTTAGACCTAAGATAAATAGGACTTCCTTTTAGAACGAAACGTAGCTTGGAATCGAGTCAAATCAAAGAAGAATATAAGGTTCTAAAGATAAATACTTTGAATAGAAATTGTTAGAGATCTTCATTTCCTTTTTAATGGGATATTTTTCCTTTATTCTTCTTTTTGGCACTTTTCAAAGCATTTTCATTTTTTTTTCCTTTCTTTTCTTTTTCACATCCTTCTTTTGGTGTCTGGATGTTTCCCTTTTTGGATATTATTTTCTTTCTTTTTCTTTTTCTTTTATTTTCTTGTGCCCTTGTTTTAAGAATACCATCCCTTAATTTTTCATCTCTAACATTTTCTAAGAATAGGTTATGGATATTTTCGATTGGCTCATACTCCTTGACTGGAGTTGGGTATGGTAAACATGTCTAGTCAAGAAAACAGGTTATTTTGAAGGCTGAACTAGGGAACTACCAAGATAAGATGACAAAAAATAGGTGGGCTTTTAGGCTCAAACAATCCAAAAATGGTCTAAATCATATCCTAAGTTTCAAAATGTGGTTTTCTTGTTTCAAATAAATTTGGAAAAGTTTCAAGCACAATAACTCAATTTTGATGGCATTCTCAGTAATATGACCAAGATGAAGGATAATGAGATCAACAACGACTTATTTGCGCTACCAAAGAAAATAGAATTGACTTATAACTCTCAGAAGAAAGAAGGACTTTAAAGCTCACTGGGTTAAGTCTCCATTGGTATTCCTCTAGTGATCACTCAACTCGTGAATATTTTTCTTTTTCAAACTAAACTTAATATGGCTGTGTATAATGGTTTCCAAATATAAATCGATCTCTATCTAAGTATTAATGTTAAAAATGTGACTCTTTTTACATCAAATTGTCAAGACGCATGCTTTTCTCAATTTTAGATTGACAGTCTTTTTAAGCACCAAGGAGTCTCACCCTTCGCCTACTCTTCTCTTGAAAAGGTTAAGTCTGCCTAATCTTTTCCTAAGAAAATAATTTTTTTTTTTTGAATTCTAGTGTAACCCCTCAATACCCCCAAACTCGAATTGAACATTGTCCTCAATGTTCCCTAATCTATAGTGATCAAGGTGCAAATCAGAAAATATCGGAACAGTGCTAACTAGGTTTAGATGTACCTAAAAGGGCTCACAATGCAAAACTTATAGACAAACCTAATAACAAAATTCCTAAGCTTACTTAATTAAAATCCAAGGCTAGACTGACTCTAACAAATTAACTAAAATCCTAGACTGACTCAACTGCAAACCTAAACTAGATACTATAGACTCAGACCAACTCAGACATAGACATATGGGTAGTGGGTCTGGGTAAAGGAAGATGAGTGGGTGAATATGGATAAATAAGTGTGGGTGGATGGGTAAATGAATGAATGGGTGATGGGTAAATGGGTGAATGTGTAATGGGTGAATGGGCACATGGGTGGATGGGCAAATGGATGAATGGGTAAATGGGTGGATACGTAAATTGGTAAATGGGTTAAATGGGTAAATGGATAAATGGGTCGATGGGTTGATATGTAAATTGGTAAATGGGTTAAATGGGAGAGTGGATAAATGGGTAGATGGTTAAATGGGTAGACAGGTAAATGGGTGAATGAGTAAATGGATATTTCTTATCAGTTCTAGTCAGATGTTGGACCTTCAGGTTGGCTATCAAGTAAAGGATGGGTTGATAGGGCGGATCCTGTGATGGTTCTGGTGTGGGTGAAATGGTTGGTTGGTTGATGGTGATGTTGGTGGTGATAAGGATGGACCATCTATATCTATGACTGAGCTTGACTGAGCCTCAGACATAATAATCGGTGGATTGACAGGAAGTGTAACTCGAACCAAACGATTGGTGGAGTCACTAAACCAATGAAGCATACACAGACACGATGACAAACGTTCAAACAAAAATCACACAAGAAATGCCTAAATCTAGATTCAAATTTCTTTAAGAGAAATTGAATTTTTATTGGCTCCTAATAGGATCCTAAATTTTGTCTCTAGACTTGCTCCTACTTTTCTTTCCAAATAATCTAAGTCTCTAATGAGATTTTAACCACAAGATGGCCAGGTAAGTGTGGGAGCACACGGAATCCCATCCCAGCTTATCCTTAGACGATGCTCGACCGCATGTCTAAGTGACAGAACTAGCCTTAGACACCATTTTTGAAGATAAACTATTCATTGATTACAAAAATTGATTTGAATTAAAAAAGTTCTTAATGAGCATGAAACCTAAAAATCTAGCCTAATGGTTCCTTAATTGATTTTATTAGGGGATGCATAAACCATTTTTATTTACTAATCTTTTTTATTTTTTTATTTTTGTGAATGCAATCCTAAATCTAACAATACAATACTCAAAGCAAATATGAGAATTGTAATGCCCTGACCCAGAGGTAGGCCTGGCACGCTACTAATTTTTTTTTTTTTTAATCCTTAATAGCTCCTAACTGGGTTGGATCAAAAGTTAGGCCCAGAAATAAATGACACACATGCTCTTTACATGTGGACTCAAACATGTGCCATAAGTCTACCCATTTACAAGCACATATCATACAAACAAATATTTCCATCATAAAAACATTATCATTCATTCATATCAGAGTTACTAACGGTAACATAGTGGTTCATACATGATTTCAACATATTAAGCACCACATGAGGTACTTTACACATAACATGGTTCAAAGGAACCAAAAGTCAAAGTGAGAATGAAATTTTCGTCTGGGGAAAATACCAGAAACCGCAACAGTTTATCCTTCCTAACCTTGAAATGGAGGTTCCTCCTCCTCGGGTACATCTCCTAAAATGTGAGTTGTGTGATCTAACCAGCCCAGTGAAAAGAATATAACAATGCAGTGTAATGAATATCAGGTTAGCCAAAATCAATATAACACCATAAAAGGTATATCCTGCCAAAGTTTCAAAATAATTCCATGACTGCTGACATCTACCATAATACCCTGACACGGTCAAAATACAAATCTTGTAAGTACATCTCCGACACATCTGGGCTGGTACTGACACACCTACGCCAGCAACTGATACATCTGGGCCAATAGACGCAAACTGACACATCTGAGCCGATAATAGTTTAGTAGTTAAGGGTACATGGAAGCAGTATTAATATCATCATAGCTCATAAGCATTTCATCATCATAATCACAATATACGATAAATATCGTTAGTATCAATAAGCACTCTTCACAATAGTGCATCATGTCTATGCATATAAGTGGGTTCATTAAGTCTGATCCTTGAAACCATTCATTGCACTAGATCTTCTTAACCTGATTTACTCCTACTGCAATGTTAAGTCTCCTCACCGAAAATATGGGGTATCGAAGTATCTACCAAATACACAAATAAATATACAATGTAATTATTCAATTATTAATCAAACATAATACATAGAACAATACAATACATATTCATAGTAATTCAAATCTTTCTATCCTATTTTCTAGAAAAACTCCAGGGGAAATGGATTGAGTCTCCTATATGGTTTACGATCCATTTTAAATTACAAAAATCAGAAATATAATAAGGTGCTCAGGCCACTTCTCATATTGTCTTCTGGAAATGACCATGTAAACGTATTGTGTTAGGCCTAGAGATATAAGATGCTCAGGCTACTACTCATAGAGCTAGTTAGGCCTAGAGGTCACTCAGTACCCGAACCCTTCTTTTCTACCGAGCAGCGAAGTTAATCGCTCAGCTACTGATAGCTATCGGGCTGTGTAAACCACAGATAGAGAGTATCAGCCTAGAAGTGATACATAATATATATGTATATTACACTTGACTTAGAATTTTAGCTACCTCCCATTGCACACATTTTTCCCTCAAATAGTTTACACATTTGAAATAATTTAATTGGTGATAAATTATATAATTAAATAAAAGAATTCAATAGATTATAAGCAAATTTTCAATATTTTTATGAAAAGAATACATGTTGTTGCTATCCTCTCCCCCTCTTTCGTTGGTAACTTCTTAATTTTACCCCATATACACGCTTTGCCCTTTGTAATTCCATCGTTGTAGCTCCAAGTGGGGCCCACATCCTTGACAAATTCTATTTACGATAAAACACATTAGCCGACCCTTGTTGTTACCCGTTCCTGCATGCAAATATAATATGTATCAATCGTTGGAACCTTGTCTCATCTCTAACATCGGCTCTCTTCTCTCTATCTCTCATCTCCTTCGAACGCTATCTCTTCTCTCTTTGTTTTCCAACTCCAACAACCATCAGCGTCAATACTGTTACCCATTACCAACATCGATTAATCAAGCCTACACCATCCACACATTCTGGTAAGATCCAATTCTTATTTAGTATTTACTTTAGGTTACTTTTATGATTTATATAAAAGAAAAACTTAATTTTAAAGGAAAAGAAAAGGGTGATTTCTTTTAAACCCCACCCTTTATGTGGGTTTCTCTTTTCTTTCTTTTTATCTTTTTAAGTCTACTTGTTGACTTAAATTACAGGTATTAATTATTTTTGCAAAGCGTTCCTTCTTATTTATTTCAATTACAAAATTGTTTTTTTTTAGATCTTATTTGTTTATCTAAACTAAGTATTTAGTTTCTTATCTATGTATCTATTTATATATTGTATCGTTTTGGATTTAATCCAGGCATGTTTCTTTTTCATCTGTTTTCATTAGGAAAATCTGATCTTTCTTTGTTTCTTGTTTTATTTTGATTTCATTGGTTAAAGCGCTTAATAACTCCTATAATTTATTATTTTACAAAATAGTTTCGTTTTATTTGTCCCAATTTCCAAATTTGCTTAAATTCTTAAATCATTTGTTATATGTTTATTGTTTATCTCATCTAGTTTGAGCACAAGGGAAAAATAAAAATATATGATTTTATTAATCATTGTATTTGATTAAACTATTTTATGATCTAGATTCTTTCAAACTTTTATAAATTTATTATACTTATTTGTTTAAACACCAAAGTGACTGTTTTAAAACAGTAATAATAATAATATTTGTGTGATTTCAACCCTGACTTTTTCAAGGCATGTTCTTCTTAGTTTTATTCGACCATGTTATTTCCTCGATTGAAGTTTACAAACTCATCTCCTATTGGATCAGTCTCTTTGTTTTGGGTGCAAAGTTGGCTATTAAAATAAATTAATCAATATTGAATCTAAGTTGTCCAAATTATTTGATAGGCATGATATTAATAACAATACTTGGAATCTTCAATAAATTTATGTGCAGCACTAGTTGACAACAATTTGGAAAGCGTTTGGATTCATCACATAAGTTGTGTAAACTTTTAGGTGAAGGAAAACAATACATTATAACTTTGTTATGCATGATATTCTCTATTTTATTTATGTGATTGAGTAATGGAAAAATATTGCATTATGTAATGTGTTTGGGAATATAACATTGGACCTATGAAATGGACTGGATATAATATGTTGGGACAGTGGCATAATCTGATGCTTACTCACAGTAACGTAAGGGAATTTGCTAAATGTTCTAATGGCCATCAGGAGACTCAGTCTGCCCAGGACCGTTGGAAATTAGCCGCTGACATTGTTGAAAGATCCAATAATTATATTCAACTTGGATGGATGTGTTGTTATTGTTTGAGATTGTTTGTAGAGAATAGAGATTTGTTTATGATATTGAATTGCTATGATGTGATTTGTTATTACGCATGTGTGATATTATTGAGATTGTTTCATGATGACCACGACGGTGGTAGTTTGAGGCCTCACTTTTAGTGAGAAGTACCATGCATGTGATAGGTTTAGTTTGTTAGGCCATGAGAGGTCACGAAGACTGTTATTTAGTGTGTAGGTTTTGTTGTGTAGGCCTCATTGTATATGGGAAGTACCACGATGTGGTAGATTGTAAGCCTCGCTTCAACAGGAAGACCATCAAATATAGTGGGTAGTGTTGTGGAGAAATGATTCAATAAACATGTACATTGAGTATTTTTGCATCGACTGGCATAGAGCATGCACATTGGGGCATATTCATTTATTTATGTTTTAATATTATTTCTATTATGTTAAATTGAATATAATGGATATATCATGTTTCGGATGTGTTATTGTATTTCCTTCATTAGGTTCGGAGCTCACACCCTTACATTATAGGTAATCCTCTAAACTTATGCTTGGAGGAGAACGCTGCTAATTAGACGTGACCATGGATGGATAATTAATTTTCTTTTAGATAGGTGTTGGACTATGTTGATTGAGTTTAGTGATTTGGTTATTCTTTTGATATTTAATTAGGTGATTCAAATAATTTGAGGAATTGAGATTTATTAGTTGGTTTTATATTTTTATGGAATGGGTTGTGAGCAGACTTGCGAGATTAGAATTAATGTCATTAATAAATGTTTCCTTTATGTTTGTGGATGACATTAAATTTTATACGATGTGTTAAGTTTGGGCATGAAGGATTTAGTGGCTTTATTTATTTTATCTATAATATTAATATATATATATACTTATCTCCCTCATCAAGCAACAGTAAAATCCGTTAACTATGTTTATGCGTTGGATCACACCCCATTCAGGTTGTAGAAGGAGTGGGGTGTGACAATTAATTAGATGGTATGTGAATATGCAATCTTCTAAATTTAGTATGTGTACCCAAATTAGCAGGTGCCGCAAGATTGAGACTTTGATCACCAAATGATAAAGGGTTTAGGGTCGTAACTGCAAAATAAATTGCACATTTCTAAAGATCTTCAGTGGAATTTAAAGTTTTAGATCTTGATTCTACAACCGAGATCTAGGATTACAAAATTTAGAAACTCCTAAAATAACTTTCCATTCGACTCAGGTTAGGAGAAAACTCTAAGGTGGGTTGGATCACCAAATCTAAATTTCATTCAATGGGAAACTAAATATGATTCAAATCTCATTAGGTCAAATTGTCAAATTGCAATTGATCAATAATGAAATTATAATTCAAATTGAACAATTAGAGATCAAATCAAGTATGCTATGGCCGAATATGGGTTAATTCAAATTCAATTTGAGATTCAAATTAGAACACAAAATTCAAACCATGAACATGCATAATTTAAATTCACATTCAACAATTAAATTAAAGAAACTTAGATAAAACTCACCAAGAATTTGGAGAGACCTCAAACTAGCTTTACTAGAACTTTTTTTGCTTCAATCGAATTGTGTGTTACAATGGGTCCCCATTACATGTATTTATACTAATTTTCCAAACAAAAAAGGTGGAAAAATAAAAAATGAATTGCCAATCCCAAAGTGATGCACACGCCTAGCATATGCTTGGATTATTCTCTTTGCCTAAGTTCGCAAATCGTCCACAAAGTGACATGTGGATTTATTGAAAAAGAAAAATAAGAAAATAAAAAGGAATTCCCAATTGGTTTGGGCGAATTTTAGGTGCCTTGAAAGCATACAATTCCTAGCCATTGAATTGGGATCCTTGCTTGAATTATATCCACAAACTTCTCCATCCTTAATCTTCTCACATGCCTTTTGTCTCTTCTCACGTGCTTTGTCTTTTCCATGCCTCTCTCAATTGGTTTATGTGCTTGGAATTGAACTACAATGTAATACACGTTGATGAGGTTGAATTCGTCCAAGGATTTTCCATGCAACAAATGGACCCTTAAATGTGAGCTTTTAAGGTCCATAATATAGTGTCACGGACCTAATCCAATACTAAGGCTTTTGGCTTGGAACGAAGTGATTCTAGGCTTGTTGGAAAGCTTAGAACGACCTCCTTACCTCTCTCAGTTGTCAATTGGTACTGAAGTGCAAATTCGTCTGTTTAATCAAATTTTTCATTATGGGCTTCGTCATCATTATATGGATCATCATATATTTTTTGGTTGATGCCTGCATCATAGCAAATGCCCTCAATAGCCTTGCAACATGCAGATCCAAGTAATGGGATTCGACACTTTCAGTGAGTTATACCAAGATGACTTAGGCTTTGGGAAAATCTTGGAGACTGTTCGAGAGGAACCCCTTAACTATTATCTCATCCATGTAGTGTACTTGTTTAAGGGGTCGAGGCTGTGCATTTCGGTTTGTTAATTTAGAGATTGGTGGGCAAGAGAACTACATGGTCCCCGATTTGCAGGTAATTTTGGTAGGAGAAAGCAATGTCAGATCTGGACCGTCTACGGAATTATCTCCGAAGAAAGTTGGATTAAATAAAGTTCAACCGTGGTTAAACTCGGTCAAAATCGTATCCATCAATATAAAAATATAAATAATATCAAATATTCATAAAAAAATATTCTTGTTCTCACAAAAACAAGTATAAATATAAAAATCTAATAATCTAACATCTATTTTCCAATATCATTGTTCATTTCAACAAAAAAGTAAAATTATAAATAATATCAAACATTCATAAAAAAATATTTTTCATGAAAAATATTCTTGTTCTCACAAAAAAATTATAAATATAAAAATCTAATAATGCAACATCTATTTTCCAATATCATTGTTCATTCTAACAAAAATGTTTCATAATCTAAGATCTTACCGATCTAATCCAACATTTCAATATTCATTCTCCAATAACACCATAAAAATAAAAAAATTCATTATCTAAAATATCATCTAACAACCCATTAGTAATTAATATAAAAAACAATTCAAGGACTCAATGTTAGTTAATATCTAAAAAATAATATTTAACTTCCAAAGTCATCATGATCTCCAAAAGAAAAAATAAAAATAAAAAGTGCTTGAACCTCGACTTATGATTCGAAGTTCAATTAATTAAACCGCGGTTCAATACAGATCAACACGGTTTTTCAGATTTTGAGATTTTTAAGGTGAATCAGGTCATCAAAGAGCCAGTTATAACCATGGGGAAAAGAGTTTAGTACTTTTAGAAAAAAAATTCTATTAGTCGAATCTTAAAAAGGATGTAGGTTCATGAAAATTAAGAAATATTTAATTGAGATGATCCAAGTGGATCTTGATGAATACAATACCGAAGACTAAAGAGAAAAGTGAAGAAAAATCCATCCAAAGACGATCAGTTAACCAATTAGTCGATTGATACATCAACTAAAGACTGTATGAAGCTAAGAAAAGCCTGTGAATAGTGCTAGTCCATGTACCAGTCAACTAATACATCATCTACATATATGTGAATAGTACCAGTCGATGTATCATTCAACTGGTACATCATCTACTACCTGTCTGTAAAGACAAACAACTCTTTGATGGTATTAGACGATGTACCAGTCGATAGGTACATCGTCTGGTACGTCGAGGCAGCAGTTTTATGCAGTTCGGGGCGGTTTCTGTTTTTCCAAATCATGCATATGGTGGTTATTGGTGATTCCTTACTGTTTTTGTTGGTTAGAACCAACTCAGAGGGAGTTGTAACCGACCCAATAGGTTGATTTACAAAGGAGGAAGTTGTAGGAGATGAAGGGAGACTTCATTTTTCATCGGTGGAGTCCCATCTGAGAAAGGGAGAGTGGTTGATTCTCTCCAACTCAAGGCTTCTTCATGTTGCAGAGAAAACAAGGAGCAAGATGAAGATATGACCCCTCTTTCCACAGTGGAGTCCCATCTGAGAGGGGAGAGGAGTTGATTCTCTCCCTCTCAACTTAGAATTCTTGCAGGCAGATGCGACCAAAGAGACCACGTAGCCAAGGTGGAGAGATTGGTGCATTGATCGTGGAGACAGATGTGACCAGAGAGACCACGTATCCATGGTTGAGAGATTGGCGCATAATTCCCGTTTGAGAAAAGAGAGAGTTGATTCTCTCCCTCTCAAGTTTGAATGAGATGCCATAAGAGTAGAAGACGTTGGAGGATGCCACTCCCTGTTTTCACTCTTGTTGTTTTAGTGTATCCCAGTGGATAGGAACACTATTTGTAAGACTACTCATTTTTAGTGAAACTGTTTACCTAAATTGGCACATGAATGTTTCCCCATTCAGAGAGTTTTACCACGTTAAAAAAATATTGTCTCAGTCCCGTTTTTTCCATTTGTGTTTATGTATTGCCGGAAGGCGATCTTAGATTCGAGTCCCGCTCATTACATTCAGAGAAAGGCGAGTATTAATTTCAGATCATGAGATCATTATATATCTTGTTTACTGAAAATTGTCTAAATTAAAAATTCAATAAAAATTCTAAAATTAAAATCTCCAAAGTTATTTTCATTTAATTAAAATATCTTGTACTTGTTGCCTAACTCTAAACTAGAGCACCCCCTCCAACCTGGAGAGGATAAAAGCCCGCAGTTGCAGACCTTATCTCCTGATTCCTTGATAGGTGGCCATTTCGTACTTTCCGCGAAACGGCAGAGCGCCTTCTCTATCTCTTGCTTGCACTCCCAGACAAATTGGTAAGAAAGACCGGAACACCAAAACAACTGGTGGAAAAAAACAACATTTTTTCTCAATTTATATTTGTTACATCGACTCCAATTGAAATCACCTTTTCCTCCTCCTTTTCCTTTTTCCCTTTTTCTTCTCCCTTTATCCTTTCTTGAATCTCGATTCTTGATTCGATTTTAAGAGAGAGGACCAGTCATGGAGATCGACAAGGCTGTGAAAGAAAGCAACAATCCAAGGCTCCAAACCAAGTACAACAACGCTGTCTACGTAATTCAGAGGGCGTTTTCTCTCTACTCGTGAGTATTCCCATCTTTGTTCTTCATTTCTACGAATTTCTCATCTGGGTTCTCTTTTTTTTTTTGGGGTCTGGGGCCCTTAGGATGCGATTCCCAATGATTGAGTGGCGTAGAATGTAAATGAAATTTTGTCCTGATCTGGTCATACTAACCTTCGATACCGTGGTCACTGAATTTCAAATTTTTTTTTTTTTCAATGCAAGGGAAGGATTTTATTTTATTTTAATTCAACGGTGGATATGGATTGGATGGGTGTAAGATTGGTTTGCTTGACAATTCAGTAAGGGTATAAGTTTGGGCTCACTCTTGAGAGGTCGTTTCTAGAATTTTTCTTTTTGTCTATCAGCAACTATTATTTTTCGGGATTGGAAATCTATTTATTGTTTCTGAGATCAAAATCTTGTTATTTTTTTTAAAGGTAATCAAGACAAATATATTAAAATAGTAAGAGGACAGTACAAAGCCTTGTTATCTATTGCTTGTTTTTTGTTTATCTTATTTCAGATATTTACTCATTCATTGATATGTTCCATTATTAACACAAAGGATTTTATTTTGGTCCATTGACAATTTTTGATTGGATGTGTGTCACATGTAGTGGATTCCTTAGGCTAATATGAAGATTTAGAGAGATAATCTGTTGAAATCGAGTTGTACTTGATGACATAATGTTCTTACTTTTTATGGATCTGTAGAATTGCTATTATATTTCTACATCTTTCAAGGTGTGCCAGAATCTGATTTTATCAAAGATTGAACGTTGTGCTCAAGTGATATATCAAGGAATTCATGTGATATCCCTGCCCCAAGAGAAGGGGGCTGTTTGGTGAGGGGCGGCAATTGGAGAGAAAGGTCCCATACTGCTCATGGGGGTTGAGAAATTGTGGAATATGTGACGAAGCACCCCTCCCTTCTAGCACAAGGCCTTTTGTGCCCAAAGGTGTCACTTGGGCCCAATGCAAAGCCGTGGTGGTTTTTCAAATCCAAAGCGTACAATATTGTGCTAGAGAGACGGGTCATTATCAATGGTATCAGAGAACGGTTCAACTCTCTGCCTGTGTATTGTGACAAAACTAGGGATGACTCTAGTTTTAAGGAGGGTGGATTGTGATACCCTCGCCCCAAGAGAGGGGGGTTGTTAGGTGAGGGGCGGCAATGGGAGAGAAAGGTCCCATACTGCCCATGGGGGTTGAGAAATTGTGGAATATATGAGGGAGCACCTCTCCCTTCTAGCACAAGGCCTTTTGGGCTCAAGGGTGTCACTTGGGCCTAATGCAAAGCCGTGAGGTTTTTTCAAGCCTAAGCAGAAAATTTTGTGCTAGAGGGATGGGTCATTACAAATCATATATGATAGCTAGTTGGAAATCACCTGGAGGTGCATAAAATTGAACTTTGATGAAGCTATTTCTTTGAGAAAGGAATAGCTGTAATTGGTACTATTTCATCTCTCTAGAATCTACCTAAGTAGTTTGAGGTGAAGGTTCCTTTGGAACACTGAAAACTGCTAGATTTTTTTTTTTAGTTTTCTTACCTATGCATTGAGGATGGTTCTTGTGCATGTTGTTCAACTATTAAAGATAGTCTTTATCCTTGGATTTTCACATGGTGTGATTGAAGATATTGGGGAATGGATCAACAGTGAGAATATATGTTAGTAGGATTTCTAGATTGGCAAATGTCAGAGCTGATGGGCTTGCTAGAATGACTTCTGGTTTAGATGTTGTGATTCGATTCATCTTGTAAAACTTTCATTGGGGATGGATAGCCTAATGTCACAAGCTTGTTTAATGACCCTTTGGTTCTAGCCCTTGTGGCATTCACTTACTCCTCTTTTGACGAGCAAATCGACCTTGATTAGTCTAGTCACTCCTTTGGACCAATGCTTTCACCCCAAATCTCACACTTCTCACACGCACAAGAATGAGAGGAATGCATAAGCAACGAGAACTCTTCATTCAATTGCTTTTTTATTTCTTCTTTGAGGTTTAGCTTGACGATTTGCAAGCTTACATACAAATGAAACCCCAACCCTCTCAAAGCCTTTGTTTTATTTATTCATTTAATTTGAAAGTGACTATCTTGATTCATAAATAGGGAATATACATGGAGAGTATATGAGGCGTATTCAACTCAATTCACAGTATAGTCCTTGTAAAGAGAATACCTATATCTACTCATATTTCTTTCAAAGAAATCTTCCTTGTTTACTCTTTCCTTTGTCAACAAATTTGCTATTTTGTTTACTGATTTTTTTATAATTTTTACAAAATAATTATGGCTCCAATCTCTTCTCTTGTTCCTCTCCTGTCTTCACCTCCAATTCAATCCATGACCTTATTATCCTCCTGTTCTACTTTCCTTCAACAACAACATAAACACAGCAATTAGGAATGCATCATCACCATCTCGATCATATGCAGCACCATCACCATCACCATCATCTTCAATTTTCATTTGCGAAGTTCGTTATTTTATAAATGACACTTGCAAAGAATTGGAAATAGAGTTGATTTCTCTCATTAAGTTGCTCAACCTCATGGACTTCCCTTCTTGCCTTCCTCCTATTCGAATGTGTTACTTGAGTCTCCTTCTATAATCATCTTACCCTCAAATCTTTCCTTAAAACTTTCCTTTTAAAGCCTTTGTTTAGAGATTAGATTGCCTTTTTTGTTTGCTTTACCAACTAAAATTATTATTATCTTCTTAAAAGGGAAAAAACCTACAAATCTTTCATTTTAGTGCATTTTTTCCATTTCAAAATGCTTACCCAAAACACTAGCATGGAAACATGACTTTAGTACTTTCATTACCTACGCTAGATTTCTTTTTTAATAATTCTTTTTCCTTGAGAAATAATTTGCTTTAAAGACAAATCAAATAATATTTTTTATTAGAGCATTTCTTTTTAAAATTTGAAAAGTTATTGTAAAGGATGAAGTGGCTCCTTTCCTCATGTTTTTTGAGAAGCTAATCATTTGGCTAGTGGAGGGTTGGGTGATCATCAATATCAGTGGCAGATACGGTTTTGTGCTTATCCTATATTTTCTTTGTTTTGCCGTATATTATCCTAAGGCACTTTTAGCCCCTATTGGTCATCATTATATAAAAGTATTGCTTTTTTATGATTCAAGAATAGTTGAGGACTCTAATAAGGCAAACTTTTAGGAATTTGGAGGGCATTGGAAGTGTGTGTAGACTTTGGAGGGGGAGACTAATTATTGAGAAAAACTACTAATGCGATTTCTTGGGCTAAAGCTAAGAAGAAGTCACCTTGGTAGTCAGATGTCAGAAGTTAGTCTCATTAGGAGATTGTGTTCCAAGAGGGAGGTGGCATTTAGACTTGTCAAGCACTTGGCGAATAGGGTGTGCAGTGGTGGATTTTCTTGCTAAGGTAGGACTGGATAGACATGAGCCATTTCTGGGACTTCTGTAGCTTCTATTGTTTTTGTGTGTTTGTTGATGATTGCATCATAGATATCATATATTGACCTTATCTTTCCATTTTTGCTACTTCATTATTTTCTTTTCTATTTTATGATTTTTTTTACCTGTTAAAAATCACAATAAATATTTCCTTTTCTTTAAGAAATATTTTGCTTTAAAGACAAATCAAATAATATTTTTTATTAGAACATTTTGTTTAGGGGTGAAACTTGGGTCGGGTTTTGACCCGACTTGAGAAATCATGCGGGTCGGGTCATGTGAATCGGGTCAGAAGGTCAGGTCGGGTTGAGAAGACAAAAACCAGCATGGAATTCAGGGTCGGGTTGAGGATTTTTCAAGTTAACCCGACCTAACCCGACCCAACCCGGCTAAAATTAGGCTAAAATGGGTTCAAAATGCGGGTCGGGTCAGAATTTGGGTTAAGTGAGGTTAGAGTTCGGGTCGGGTTGAGAATTTTGGGTCAATAGGTCGGTTTGGGTTGGGTCGGGTGCCATTGGGTTTTGAGAAACCCGACCCCTATTTCAGCCCTATTTTTATTTTTTTAAATTTGAAAAGTTATTGTGAAGGATGAAGTAGCCCCTTTCCTCATGTTTTTTGAGCCCAAAGCTAGTAGAGGGTCCGGTGATAATCAATATCAGAGGCAGGTATGGTTTCTTGCTTATCCTATATTTTCTTTGTTTTGATGTATATTAACCTAAGGCACTTTTAGCCCCTATTGATAATCATTATATAAAAATATTGCTTTTTTATGATTCAGGAATAGTTAAGGACTCTGATAAGTCAATTTTTTTAGGAATTTTGAGGGCATTGGAACTGTGGGTAGACTTTGGATGGGGAGACTAATTATTGAGAGAATCTACCAATGCGATTTCTTGGGCTAAAGCTAAGAAGAAGTCACCTCGAAAGTCGATGTCAGAATTTAGAGTCATTAGGAGATTGTGTACCAAGAGGGAGGTGGTATTTAGACATGTCAAGCACTTGGCAAATAGGGTGGGCAGTGATGGATTTTCTTGCTAAAGTAGGAGTGGATAGACAGGATCTGTTCTATTGTTTTTGTGTGTTTGTTGATGATTGCATCATAGATATCATATATTGACCTTAACGTTTTTGTACTTCTGTATTTTCTTTTCTATTTAATGAATTTTTTTTACCCTTTAAAAAATCACTTGTAATAGATGAAAGATTATCTTACTGACATATGGTACATTATTGAATTATTTGTCAAACTGGTAATAACTTTTGTTGGATACAATGGAACTTTTTCCCCCTCTCGGGTTTTGCCGAAAAGGCATTTTGTGCCTACCCTCAACGTGGCTTTTTAAGAGATGAGTGGAAAAGTAGAACTGAGAAAGATGACCTTGGATATATAGATAAGGCTTTAAAGGTGGTGATCGTGCTGACAATAATAACTGGCTAAGTTAACTTTTTGACATGCAATCTGGATTCAAGAGATATGAGCTGATAACTTCTTTTGAAAGGTAACTTGAGAATTTCATTAATGGTAAAAATCTACATGTATGACATGGGACAGCTTCTTAGATGGATGCTTATCTCCTATTGGAAAAAAATATTTAATGACATACAAAAAGAGTTTCCTATTTATAATATCTAGTTCAATAAGAACTCGATTTGCATCCTATACTTGAGTACTCTTTTTGGTGCTAAGAAATCTGCCATCCTTATTCTCCATTTCCCTAACATGCACAAAAGGAACATTCAACTTTCTAGTCAGTCCCTAATCTCCTTTGCAATAGATATCATTTTCCATGGTTCTCTTTTCTACCCTTCCACCCACTTCAAAGCATTTGATGAATCTTCTTCTATTAAAGTACCTCTTGGACATGTTTGTTGAAAATATTCAATGCTTCCGTTATTGCCCGTAACTTTACCTCATTGGGAACCATTTTCCCTACTGGCCTTGAAAAGAAAAAACCTTCCTTACACCCCAAGAGACATGCAAATTGCATAATACCTCTTATCCCTGCTGGCCTTGGTTTATCTATTGCTACTCCATCAACATTGGCTTTTTGCGTTTCTTTCATAGGTCTCTTCCATTTCTCTTTGACCCGTACTTGCATTCTTACAACTTCCAAACTCAAATCTCCAATTTCTATGTAGGTAATTGTAAGATATGCCCTCCACACCCATATGATTAACTCCATCTTAAGCCAAATCAAATACCTCTTATGTCAACAGCTTTGTAGTTGTTTGGTTTTCTTTCTTTATTTTTCATTTTCCAAAATTTCTTCTTGACAATGTATTTTAAATGGAGTCAATGGGTCTATAACTTGCAAAGTTGTGAATGAATTGGTGAAAATGACACATGAAGAATAATGTACATGTAACCTTTGATAATTTTATTCTGGGTATAAAATGTGATAATACTTCTACTTGCTCTCTTTCATTTATAAGTTCTGTTTTCTATGAGTGAAAATTTCTTTTTGGACAGGTTTGAGGAGGTTGCCTTCAGCTTCAATGGAGGGAAAGACTCAACTGTACTACTCTTCAGTGAATTCTGGTTCATATAATAAAACAAGCTTTGAACCATTACGCAATTACTAGTTGCTGGTTTTGTAGGTTTTGCTGCATCTTCTTAGGGCTGGCTATTTTTTGCATAATAATGAGAACGGCAATAATTCTAGTGGGATCCAAACAAACTTCAAATTGAAGTTCCCCATACGGACAATTTATTTCGAGAGCCCTTCTGCTTTCTTCGAAATCAACTCATTCACTTACGAGACAGCCTCCACGTGAGAATTGAAAGAAAAAAACCGTATTTCCTCTATATTGTTGATTTTGTAATTTTCTTGCTCGAGTGAATTTTTTTTTCTATATGTTTTCCATGTTAGAGCTTGTGCTTTATTTGCAATTTGTATGTGTTTCTTGCAGTTATGAATTGCAAATGGAAATTATTCGTTTGGATTTCAAGTCTGGCTTGGAGACTTTATTGAGGGGAAAACCAATCAAAGCTATCTTTCTTGGTACCAGAATTGGAGATCCTAATGCGGTATATGAGTGACTCGTCTATGCTTTATCATAGTGCTTGTCTCTGCCATATGTGCTAGATACCTAAATGGGGTGTGAACAATGCAGCTTATGTTTTGGGAAAACATGGGTTAGATATGGAGAGTTTATTTGCCTGTTTAATCAGGCACTGGATGCCATTTTCTTTCCTATTGGGGGTGGGAGTGTGTAGTTTCTCTTTTGAGTTGTGTGAATTGTACTGAGGTTCATATTTCTGTACAATATGCCTCTCCTGTCTCTAATCACACCTTTGTATTTTGGATTTCTGAGAAATAAAATCTTCATGACTTGAAAAGAAAAATTTCACCACTGTCCACTGCCCATTTAATTCTACAACTTTGTATATGATGATTGTTCTGGAAAATAAAAAAGAAAAAACTCTACATATGTTGTGCATTTAATGCTCTGGTGTCACCGCTTTATTTTATATGCAGGTTGGCCAAGAACAGTTCTCACCAAGTTCAACTGGTTGGCCACCTTTCATGAGAGTTAATCCTATCCTGGATTGGTCATACAGGTATGTCTTGGAGTTTATACTTTATATCAAAGCAGGAGACAGATGGGCATGCTTTATATGCATGTATGCATCAGAAGGATGAGGCTATGATGATGCTTGTATCTAACATCTTTGTATGTGAAAGAAAGCTATCTCCGTGCACTGTACTATGATACTACTATTTGTATTTGGACACTTGGATGTTCGAATATCATCCACGTAATCCAGTCAATCTTTCCTAAACCACAATGTAAAACTCACACTGATTGGACATTTTTGGTAGTAAAGGCCTAAGCAGATGGAGGTGATTTTTAGGAGGCATTGCCCATCCACAATTAAGCTTGTTGTATGAACAATTCAGATCCACTGTACCAATTCTCATCTTATGTGGACCATTGATCAGATTTGATGTGATATTGGTAAAATTAATAATGAAGAGTGGCGTGGACCAAATGAATAGCTTGCATGGTTAATTGGACCCTCTGCATTCAATGCAAATGAGTAGCAGCATAGTACGGTCATGAGGCTAGAGGAGATGGATGGGCGTTTTCGATTTTATCTTGGATGTATACCGTGTGAATTTGTGTTATTTGTTATGGAATGATATTTTGTTCTTTCTGATTTCTTTTGTGAGTAGAAATGAGTGCTTTTTGGAGTGCCTTTTTTTCCTCATCTTTTTTAGATGAAAGTGGATAATTTTAATTTCATTCTGTTCATCTGACAGGGATGTGTGGGCTTTTCTACTGACCTGTAAAGTTCAATACTGCAGTCTTTATGATCAAGGGTGAGTTCTTTACCCCTTGTAAATCCAAGATCATTGTAAAAGTCTCTTATGTCAATATTTATGGTTTTTCATCCAACTGATGCTAATGTGCCTACATTGCGATCTTGGTGTTTTTATCATCTACTTTTACCAAGACTATGGGGATAAACTAAAAAATATATTTTCGAAGATTTGATTGAAGATGGCATGGATACAATAATGGTGCATATTCTTCTTCACACAGTTGAAGCACTGGACATGATAAAATAAGGCAACTATTCATATCTTGAAGCATTTTGTACCATAGTTGATTGGTCATCATGCACTGTTTTGGCACTAGACATGATTATTTGGGGGCTGAGAAAAATGTAGAGTACCGCATGAAGCACTTGCTGTGGGATATGTTAATAAATTTGTGCTTCCAACTCAGTTATCTGTGAAAGATTTTATATGCTAGACACGGGCTTCTGAATTCTATTCTCATTTAACGCTGCAGATACACCTCCATTGGGAGTATACATGACACGGTTCCTAATGTGTTATTGTGCATCAATGATCCCTCCAGCAGTAAAGAAAATTTTAAACCTGCATATCTGCTTTCAGATGGAAGACTAGAAAGAGCAGGAAGAGCAAAAAACTGTTCCTCTGTACCTGATGGTGTTTCCGTTTTAAGCAATGGCTTGAAAAGTGTAGGTCCATATCTGAGGGGTTCTCTGACAGCATCGATCATAGCTGTAGGTGATGAGATTCTGTAAGTCCTTTGCATGTCTTGTTGATTTAATCATCTTCCATTATCTTTGGCAGTGATTTTAGTAAGATGGCTAATGAGAATTGGTTTGTACTTGTGTTTCAAGTGTATAATTTGATATGTCACATGCCCCCCCCGTCCTTTTCAAACCAATTGCCATCACTCATGGTTCTTTTATTCCTTATTAAAGAACCAGTAAGTGTCTGTCACCATCCATTTGTTCTTACATTGCATAGTTTACAATTTGGCCTTCTCTTAGTCCATTGGTGTTTGCTAAAGGAGATGACTATCCCTTGTACTTTTGTGGTTATGGCACAGATATGTAGCGTTCCTTCAAGATGCATGAACTGATGAACATGGATTAACAAATAATATTAGCATGCACCCGCACTCCATACATGGATGAACATGTAATCTTTGCGTATCTTCACAGACATGCACAACCCTTCCCCCTTCCAACCCCGCCCCCCTCCCCCAACCAAAGCACCCCAATGCATGCATCCATACACTGCATGCTACATGTATGTATGTGCATGTGTGTGCACACACATATTTACACCCCACTCCCATGCAGACTTTCACATTCACTCACATGTACCCACTATGTATGGGATAATTATTTGGAGGACAATGTCTATAATATCTAGTGAGGACTTAATTTGTAAGACCACCTCAATGCATGCTGACCATGAGGTAGAAGGAGCTTGAGGATTTGTATCAATTTTTAGATTCATTAGAACTTTTGTGGTTTGGGTGAGGGCTTGTTAGTTCTACTAGGAGAAGGGGACACTAGTTGGGGTGGGGAAGTAGTTAGAAGTTATGAGTCATACCATGATAACTTTGGAGAGAACGATAGAACAATGACTAAGACAAGGATCAAATATTTTGGAGAATCAATTTGGGTTTATGTTGAGTAGATCAACAATGGAAATGATTTTTATGTTGGGACAACTCATGGAGAAATTTAGAAAGAAAAGGAAACATCTACATAGGCTTTTATTGACTTAGGAAAGGGCCTAAGATAGGGTGTTGAGGCATTAATATGGCAAAAATTGTAAAATAAATACATCCCTAATAAGTATGTTGAGTTCATACATGAAATGTATAACGAGTGACAATTATTGTAGGAATGGTATGTGAAGAGATGGAGAAGTTTTAGTAGTTGTATTTCACCAAGAATCAACTTTAAGTCCATATTTGTTTCTTTTAGTAATGAACTACTTAACATCGGAGGTATGGGATGAACTATTGGGTTGTATGCTATTTGTAGATATGTGCTAATTAGTGAAACAATCATTTTCATCGTCTCCAAAGCCATTTATCTTATCAATCTAGGGTTGGCATTTGATTTTGGATGTGCCAAGGTACTTTTTACTATGAGCTGATTACTTATTTGACGCCCAATTGGTGAAACAATAAACTAATTAAATGTGAAATTTGAATTATGGAGAAAATCCTTAGAAATGAACAGTTTGAAATTTAGTAAAGCAAAGACAAAATATATGAAGTGCAACTTTAGTGGCATGGAGAGCTTAGAAGATGCATTTATCAAAATTGGGAATGAATTGGTATCATGTTTTGAAAAATTTAGATAATTAAGTGTGTTTTTCATACCAAATAGAGGTTTTGTGTTGGATATTCTCAGTTGGATGGGAGTGGGGTGGGCCAAGTGTAGGCAAGCTAGTGAAGTCTATATGATAAAAGTGTACCTTGCAAATTAAAGGGGAGGTTTTATAGAACGACCATAAGGCAGGGAAATAGCGAAATGTCAATGATTCAATCAGCCTTACATCAACAGAATGAGGAGGATACTTGATGCAGGACAGATGATGGGGTAACCCTAAATGCCTAATGCAATAATGAGATGACTAAATTGATGAACCCTAAATCTAATATGGGGCTAAAATTTAAAGATCAA
The DNA here is from genome assembly GCA_013350335.1 of Chimonanthus salicifolius. Lineage (NCBI taxonomy): Eukaryota > Viridiplantae > Streptophyta > Magnoliopsida > Laurales > Calycanthaceae > Chimonanthus > Chimonanthus salicifolius. The sequence continues at coordinate 27,459,542 of CM023541.1, read as the reverse complement.
TTAACATATGCAAAGAATAAGGCAAAATTGCCACAAATATTCACACAAATCCTTAGAGTGAAATGAAGGGAATTATATTAAAATCCAGATCAACTTACAATACGCGGTGGGAATCTCTCAAAACAAAGGGGCTTCTCCAATTCTCACAAATATGTAAATCTATCACCAAAGGGAATTAATTCTGGCTGTTTGGCACTAAATGGATGTATTCTTGTGATGTGGGTGGCTGGATATGGAGGTAGAGGGACTAAAAGGCAGCAAAAGGGATTAGGTGAAGGTTAAGGTGAAGGCCAGAAGGGCCCAGGTGGAACACAACAATCAAATAGGCAGAAGTTATGGGCTCACGGCAGGGTTAGAAGGATTTAGGGGGTTTGCGGCACCACTATATGGGTTGAAATAGGTTACGGCAGTGTGGGATTGGGCCTTGGGGGGTAAACGATAGGTGTAGGGAAGGTATTTGGATGTGGTGTCTTCAATAGTGGGGTATTAAGGGAGGAACGAAAGGTCCAGAGGGATTTGGGAGGGAGACGATGGCTGTAGGATCTGAAAAGGGATGGATCTGGGACTGTATGGTAGTTTAGGACTGATGAAAATGGCTGTAAGAGGCTAAGGAAGGGGGCAGCAGCGAGATGGGAGGCAGTTGGGGTGATGACGATGGCTAGGAGGGGGTACTGGAGAGGGACATAGGTAAGGGATGTGATAAGGAAGGGTCTATATTCCTTGGGGAGGTAGTTTAAGGAGGGACGGAGGCTATGGAAAAGGGTTTTGGGGTTGGGCGAAGCTCAGGAAAGGGTTTTTTTGGAGAGGGCGAAAGCCAGAGAGGGTATGGAGGGTGGTGAAACAAGGTAAGGGAGGGCATGGGCGGTGGTGAAGGTTGTAGGGGCTGTTTGGAAGGTTCGGCTGTAAGGATAGGGGTTGGGGAAGGGGCGGAAAGGGAAAGGAAATGGGAGGGAGAAGATGGCTTCTCACTCTTCTCCCTGTTGCTCGCCGTGTTACTCACGTACTCGGCAGGCTGCTTCTGTTCTCCACTTCGTCTCCTTTCCCTCGTTCTTTTCTTGTTAAGACCCCTTCTAAAAAAAAAACAAAACTGAAGTTGTGTTGGCTGGGCTGGCCTGGCTCGAGGCTAGGCCCAGGCTTAGCTGAGCTGCTCCGCATCAAACCCATCTCCCTTTCTCTCTCTTGCTTTCTCAGTGTAGCTGACCCTAATCTCATTTTCCCTTCTTTCTCTCTTGGCTTTGTTACTCAACATTTTTCAAACGCCTGCAAGTTTAAATCATCATATCTCTGATCCCTTTTTAAGAGGATTGCAGTAGTGGCGAGACTGAGAGAAGAAGAAATCTAAATTGCAAGGTAGTTTATTTTTCACAAGATCGTCTTTCACTCACGGCGATTGGACATGGAAGTCTATCCCATTCCCAGCTGTTTATAAATTTGCGGTGTGACCGGGGGGACCGGTGGTCACTCAGTTACAATTTGCGGATGGCACACTTTTTTTTTTTTTTTTTTCTGTGATCATAGTAGAGAGGAGGTGTTAGGATTTCGTGCGATTATAAGATGATTTGAGTTGATCTCCAGTCTACGGATCAATTTAGGAAAAAAGTACACTTATTAGGGTAGAAACGGAGAGCTCGTTGGTTAAAGAGCGGGCCGATGAAGTAGGCTGTGGGGCAGAGAAGTTGCCATTTCATACCTTGGATTTCCAGTGGGTGGGAATCCCAAGCTCAAAATTTTTTGGACCCCTGTTGTGGAAAAGATTGAGTGGAGATTGGCTAGGTGGGCAAAAAGTACCTTTCCTTGGGTGGTAGGGTGACTCTTATCAGATCGGTATTGATCAACCTTCCCACGTACTTCCTAAATCTGTTTCAAATTCCGAAAGGAGTGGCTAATACAATGGACATGCTTTTTCGGAGGTTCGTTTGGGGAGAGTAGAAGGATAAGAGGAAAGTTCACTTAGTGGCTTGGTTGGTGGTAACCAAAGCTAAATCCAAAGGCGAATTAGGTTTAGTCCCTATTCGATTGAGAAATGAGGCTTTATTATGTTAGTGGGGCTGGTGCTTTGGTAGAGAATCAAATGCGTTATGGGTTCAAGTCTTAATTGATAAATACGTACCTCTAGTGTAAACCAGTGTTATCAGAACCGGACTGGACCACCGGTTTGACCATGACTGCCATCTACAAGGTTCGGTTCGATTAAAAAACCTTTTGAGAAGTTGAATCGTAAAAAACCCTTATGGGCTGTGATTCATCGCGGTTGTACTAAATAAATCGTGACCCGTGTCCTGCGGTTCACATCATTTGAAAAAAAAAAATTTGGAAAGAAGAAAGAAAAAAGTAGAAGAAATCACAGGAATAGCTTCCTTATTTTTTCTTTAGATTCGCCTTTAGATGGCTCTCCATCTCTCTTCTTCTCAGCATTAGGGTCAGGCTCATCTTCTCCAATTCTCCCTTTTTACGCTTTCAACAGCGGCACTGTAAGGGTTTTCTTTTAGGAACAACTGAGGTAGAGCGGAGAGTTAGGGTTATGAATGGTGGTGGTAAAGTGGGATGAAATGTAAAAGTATCCAACGAGGGTTATGACTTAACCTTTTTATATTTAAAGATTTTTTTTTATTAAAATCATTATAACTTGATAGAAATAATTTAAAAAAAGGAAAAAAGCTTAATAGAAAATATTAGGTGTTAGAAAAAAGAAAATATATTAACTTGACATCTAATTTGATTTTTATTAAGTTATTATTTTTATATTTTATTATTTTTCTTCATTTAGGTGTTAGAATTTTTTAAAAAAGAAATAATAAAATATAAAAATAATAACTTAATAGAAATTAAGTTAGATGTCAATATAATGTTTCCAAATAAAGGATTTTTTGAATGATTGAATTTTTTTATGATTAAAATGTATATTTATAAAATATTATATTTTTATATTAATAACATGATAATATGTTAAATAACTACAAAAGGAGTTTTAAGACTTTAGACATTGTTTTAAGAGTTGAGATTTTTTTTTTAGTATTTATAATTGTGTTAGGGGAACAAGAATATTTTTTATGAAAAAATAATTTTATTTTTATTATGAAAATATATTTTTTAGTATTATATTGGTGACACACGTTTGGCTGGGTTTGATTACGGTTCAACCCGGTTGACCCTTATTTAACCCAACCTTCCTCTTAGATGGTTCGATAGGCCGTTCGATTTTGATAACATTGGTGTAAACAGGTGGAGTTTGGGGAAGTGGACAAGTCAGGGTCAAGGGTTCTTAAAGCCTGGTGGAGAATTTGTGAGGGGAGATCAAAGGTGGGAAACCTCTATAAGAGGAGCCTTCGTTTTTTAGTCGGAAAGGACAATCGGGCTTTCTTCTAGAAGGACTTATGGTTGGGGGATAGATCCTTGCAAAAGAGGTTCCCAAGATTGTTTAGGGTGGCTAGGAACAAACATGCTTTGGTGCAAGATGTCTATTGTCAGGGTGACTTACATATCTCTGAGAATTCGATTTTAGGACATAACTCAGGGGTTTCGAGATGAATAGTCTAAATGATATTTTTTTTGAGCGGTAAAGAAGAAATTTCATTAATAAAAAGAAAAGACGCTACAGGCAAATGCAAAAACAAGACAAAAGACAAACAACTAAAACAAAGCAACTAGAAAAGAACAATTCCACTGTAGAACAATTATCTTCTCGGTAAATGAAATACGTCCAAAATTGACCCTTCAATTCCATTTTTAGCAAAGAAGTCCGCTACGTCATTCGCCGATCGACTGATATGAGTGAAAGATACCTCCAGGCTCGCGGTTAGCCCCTTAATCTCCCTAACAAGTGTGATTAGCCTCCATGGGAGGCGCTTCTTCACACCCCTAGCCCATTTGATGGCATTGGAAGAATTATTTATAATTTCTAATTTAACTCCCCCTGAGCTCACTCCTAAGGTCAAGGCTCTCCGAATACTAAGAAGTTCCGCCTCATTGGATTCCTTGATCCCTAGAACTTCTGAAAACACAACACGAGAACCCACATGGTCCCTAAGAACGCCCCCAATACCTGTCGGCCTAGTTTTTTCTTTAGAAGCCCCATCCACGTTAAACTTAAGGGGACCACTCAAACTCCTTTTTCCTTTTTTCCGGAGGAGTGAACTTTATACAACCCTCTCAAGACTGACACAAATCCCCGTTCTTAAGATCTTTGAATTCCTTGTTAGTGCACAGCCACAAACACAATCTCCATTTTGCTTTTTGAAAAAGATCACTAACTTACGATGATTGCCCCTCAAAGATCCTAGAATTCCTCTCCTTCCAGATAGTCCACGACACAATCGTCGGAATAAATGATCTTAAAGCTCAGTTGGACTTGGAATTAGATGGCAAGTTGGTGTGGGCGGGGATTTATCAGGGTTTTTTTTTTGCTAAAGGCCATGATCGAGTTAGCAACTCGGGAGGTTAACGACTCCTTAGCTCATCAGTTGCTCATTTGGAAGAGCCTTGCTCCTCCTAGAGTACAATTATTCTCATGGTGTTGTGCAAAGGGGAAATTTTGTAATGGCCCAGGTCAACAAAATAGTAATGAAAATGAGGGGATAATAATAAATAGTATAAATCTTATGATTTTACGATTTTCGATTCACGATTCACACCCCTAGACTAATTTTCGATACGATTCGAGTTTGACAACATTGGGTAATTGGGGGCTTTGGCTATTTGAGCCTTGGATGGTCTAATTCAAGAGTTTTAGAGGATTAGTGCCTAATTACCCCAAATTCCGGACTCGGTAAACCTGAGTTGAATGAGAAAATCCATTGGAAACCCAAATTGGGGAATGCCATGCACTTTGAGCATCGGGAATATTTGTGAAATTCCATGCTCATAACGTGTTTGATAATATGTTTGAGTGAATGTTGCTTTGTGCACATTCCAATGCATAGTTGGGCAAAGTTACGGTTTGACCTCCCTATGCTTATGTGTGATTGATGTGAAAGGTAGGGCCTTGACAACTTCCCATACTAGTCTATAGTTATGAGTAATATATGCATCAAATGAATTCTATGATTGTGATTGGAATCCTTAGATGGATAATTCATATAATAGCATGATGAATGTGTTTTTATGCCATGCTTGGTTTTTTGTGATGATATGTACATCACTGGTGAGTACTTATGTTGATAATGGTTGTGGTGGATCAACCTAACCATGTGTATAATGAATTTCCATGATTTGAATAGGAACTTGATGAAGGGTTAGACTAAGTGAAATGAGTGAGTTAAGGTCAAGTATCTTTTAACCTTAGGGGGTTAACTTGTGCTACAATGGGATGGGTTAGCATGATTGAGAATGCATGGAATGTAATGTAAATGCTAAGAAAACCTTGTTTGATTCCCCAAAGTAAAAGTATGACCACTTCCCAAAGTCAACCCAAACGTGAAAATAATGAATTACGGTTGATCTGACCTACTATGTGCTACATTGGCAACTGAGAGCATTATGCCTCAGCTCAATCAAAAGATGCATTTTGTCTCATCCATTTATATTAAGGATGATGGATAAATTGTGTCAATTGTTGGAGACCCCTGGGAGGGTTGAGATGAATTATTGTTGAATTTAATTAGGTTAATGCTGTGAAAAAGGGGGTGATTGGACTTAAGATGATAAACTACTATGAGATGGGTTGAATGAATTGCAAGAACTAAGAATATGTTAAATAAACCCGACGTGTGTATCTTAGGGATTGGTGTGTAGTCCATGTTCCTAAAATAACCCAATGTGATGAATATATTGACTGTATGAAACGTAATGGAATGTGCTATGTTGCTATTATTGTGAAATTATGGTCATGATGTGATTATGACATATATGTTGCCCATGTAATTATGAATATGTTTCCCTTTGGTATTACTCACTGATGTGTGCCTAGGAGGTTATCTAGGATGTGAGTATGAGATATTGTGTTGATGGGCATGGTGATATTGAGAATTACTAGCGTTGGGGTGAGACCCAAAGGGTATATAGGACTTGATAATGTACCTTTCCCTTGCTTGGGCCCCACTAGTATGAGCCTCCACTCCCTAGGGGAGATTGGTGTGACAAGATGATGGTTTTAGTTTAAGGTACCCTATTGAAATGGTGGTGTCTGCTATGGGACTTGGTCCTGTTTGTGGTTGTCATTGAAGAGTATAGCCGCTCACATGCTTCGTACTGTAGGTTGCTCTCACGACTATTTTGTACACTTGGTGTACAGTTCGGCAGGGTCAGATACTCGTGAGCCTATGCGGGCGGTACTAACTTAGTAAGACGCATTGTGCAGGGTTAGACACTCGTGAGCCTATGTGAGTGGTACTGACTTAGTTAGACGGATTGCGCAGGGTCAGATGCTCGTGAGCCTTTGCGGGCGGTACTAACTTAGTAAGACGAATTGCGTAGGGTTAGATACTCGTGAGCCTATGCGGACGTTTCTGACTTAATAAGACGGATTGCGCAGGGTTAGATACTTGTGAGCCCTACTTGGGCGGTAGTAACTTGGTAAGTCATACATTGTCACCTTAGAGCTGACTTAATCACCAGAGTGGTGAAGGGAAGCGGGGTGAGGTAGATTATCTATGTTGTATGGAGATCTCCCACTTGTAAATCGTGGCCAATGTCCCTCAAGGGATCATGATATTTGACAACCCGTTCCATAAAGGTGTCCTTGAGTGGACATTGTGTTCACATTGATGAGGTTGATAGCAGGACAGTGTTGCATAGCATGATTTATATTCCATTTCATGCATTATTATTATGTGGGTGCGTCTCTCATGTAATATTGATATTGAGATGTGGTATGCGTACATCCCTCACGTGATTATGATGTTTGACTGCCTATTCCAGAGAAGTATTCTGGACAGTGGGGTCGGCTACAGAGACTTGGTCCCACATGATTGCCGTTGAGGAGTGAGTCCCTCACATGCTATGTGTTGTAGGGTGCTCTCACGGCTATATAATACATTTGATGTGCGTTGATGTGCATGGCTAGATATTCATTTACCCCATGGGGATGGTACTCGCTTTGTAAGGCACGGTCCGACCGCCTTAAAGTTTGACTGAATCACCTATGAGGTGAAGGGATGTAGGGCGAGGTAGACTTGATCTCGCCAGTCGTGAGTCTCCTGCTTAGCAAGTCATGGGCTCTAAGTCTTGTTAGGAGTCGTGGTATGCTTATGATTTGATATTATTGCCATAGTTACGCAGTGCTTCATGCGAGTGTTCCTACGGATAGAAGATCTCATGGTAGATGATGTGTTCCCCTATGAGTTATGCCCATGGATGGATTATATTCATGGATGATTTATACCCATGGATATATGATACTCACTGATGGAGTGTTACCAGGGATGGATGGTTAGTCACATGGATGCTGTTCACATGGCAGACATATCGGATTCATGCCTAGATATTGGTTATATGGTAGGCATATTGGCCCCATGATAGACATGTTGGTCCCATGGTAGATTTATTGGTCTCATGGTGGACTTGATGGTTCCATGGATAGATATTATTCCCATGGAGAGTTATTCCCATGGATGGTTATTCTCATAGAGGGCATTGTGACCATAGATGTATATTATTACCGTGGATGGATATTCTCACGGAGGGCATTGATTCATATGAGATTGGATCCATATTTAGAGTATTGTCCCCGAAGAGGGATGTAGTACTTATGTTCGTGTATAGGTCCCATGGTTGATGTTTATCCCATGAGTGACATAGACTCCATAGTTGACGGTGTTCCCTTGACCTGTGATTGACTAGACCCGTGATGGGTGAGACCTATTTTATTGATGAGGCCCACAGATGGACACTAGAATGTCCTGATGTGGCATCATGAATAGCACTGTGTTGGTGCTATGAAATAAGTGAAATTAGAACTACGCAAGATCTAATCTCCAATGGAGTACGTAGGCAGCTGATGATTCAGTTCGATCAACCCAAGAGTCCAATAAGTCTTAGGATCCGCAAGGATCTTGTTACACGTGTGGTGTCATGTGTTTGGACTATGAGTTGTGCATGTTTCAGATTTAATTAAAAAAAAAAAATTCTTGTTTCTCACGTGCTCGTTGGGTTGGGCTGCGACAATTTTTGAAATGGATGGATCTTAGAAGAAGAGGTCTCTTGAGTTTGGATGAAGATTCTAGCTGTCCCCTGTGTGGCATGGCTGATGAAACTATGGACCATCTCTTAGTCACTTGACCTGTAACTTGGTGGATGTGGAATGACTTTTTGAATCTCATAGGAGCCTCGTGGGTTTGTTCTGGCTCCTGGGTTGGAGTCATGGAGTCTTGGTCTCTATCTTGTGGTAGCTACAGGAGGAGACTAGCTTGGCTTACTATACCTAGCGGCGGTCTTGTGGACCATTTGGAAGGAGAGGAACTCTAGGATCATTGAGGGGAAGACTTTGGAGTTTAGTGAGGTCTTCCAAAAAGCAAAATGGAGGCTTTTTGTTTGGCTTTGCACTAACAAGGAATTAAAAAATCTTAAAGCCATGGATCTCTTGTAGTCCTAGGAGGGTGGTTTGGAATTTAAGCCCCGAAATCGGATGAACAGGGTTGAATGGTCCCCTCCTCCAAGTGGGATCTTGAAATTCAATGTGGAAGGAGCTTCTAGGGGTAAACCGAGTTCAGCTGGGATTGGGGGCGTCCTCAGGGATTATACGAGTTCCACACGTGTAGTTTTTATGGATTCGGTTGGGACCAAGGATTCTAATGAGGCGGAACTTAGTATTCGAAGCTCCTTGATCATAGGAGCGGGTTTAGGGGGAGAAAAATTAGTGATTGAAAGTGATTCATCCAATGCTGTCAAATGGAGCAGGGGTGTGAAGCGTCCTCCACGACAGGTGATCACTCTGGCGAGGGAGATTAAGGAGCTGGCCTCGGGCCTGGAAGTGTCCTTCATGCTCATCAACCGCACAGCCAACAGGGTGGCTGATTTCTTTGCAAAATATGGCGTCGGAGGGTCGATGTGTGGCACTTTTCACTTATCAAGGGGATAACTTTTGTTTTTGGAGCTTTTTTGTTTTTTTCTTTGCTTTTTCTTTCTTCTATTGTTCATCGGCCCATTTCTCTTGGGCCTTTGTAACTTTTTTATTGTATTGCTTTCTCTTTCTTCTGTTGTTCATCGGCCCAATTCTCTTGGGCCTTTGTAACTTTTTATTGTATTGCTTTTTCTTTCTTCTGTTGTTCATCGGCCCAATTCTCTTGGGCCTTTGTAACTTTTTATTGTATCTTTCTTCTTTATTAATATTAGTTTTTCTGTTACTGCTCAAAAAAGGTTAAGAGAGGAAAGAGTAGAAAATTTAGCCAAGGAATGGCAATAGCAAAGGTTTGGTGCAAATCTCATGGTCAACCTTTTTATTGTGGTTTTTCTCCCCTTTGCAATTGCTTTCTAATCAGAATAAGACACATGGCACTATAGGATTGGTGGAATAAAGTGTGACTTAGTGTTCAAATTTCATGTATCCACGATGGTGGATTTACTTGAAATTGGATTCATTGGAAAACTTATTCAATGAACTATCCAACAAGCCCAAGCGCGATTTCAATGTATAGAGGAGTTATGACTTTGTAATGAAGTATTGTAGAGTGATGACAGGTCCTAGACGCCAATAGAATCTAGCCATCTAGTTTTGAGTTTTGCAATCTTGTGATCTCCCTTTGACGCGAATTACCTTATTTTATGATTACTTGTTTAATTAATTTTCAATTAATTTAATTTAATTTTATTTGTGCTATTTTAATTTCGTATATTTCATTATTGATTGTGTGTATGAAATTCATGGTGCAATTTTACATGCCCAAAGTAAGTTTAGGGCTTTGTAGAATTTCTCTGAGAGTGAAATTTTGCCTAGGTTTCTTCGTAAGAAGTTGGATTCTCCCTAAACAGGCCAATTTCTATGGCATTGGTGAGCTAAGATTGAGCTTCCCATAGGTTTGGCTACCTTAGACTAGCAACCCTACAGGTAAATTTGATTTTGGATTTTCTCTAGGAATCCTTTAGGACCAATTCGAATTTTCCTTGATCTATCTTAGATCTAAAACCACTTTTGTAGTTGAAGGTTCTTAATTGAAAATTTAACCACATCCCTATTCATCATGTTGCTTAACTAAGTTGCAGGGATATAGGTACGTGTTGGAATGTGGCGTGGCTATGGCGTGTTCGAATTGATAGGGTTTGGATTCAGGATTTAAAGTTGAACACGGATTTCAAATATTGGAACTCAAGATAGGTGTTCCCGGGCCATAACACAGGTGAGGGATTGGGAGTTAAAGCGTGCAAAATTAACACACTGTGTACTCTAATCCGGCTCGAACTTGGTTGGAACTCGGTGAACCTTCTAATGAAGTTTAATTGAATTGTGGAATCCAATTTTTAATCAACGGGGAAAATGCACTAAGTGAAATCTGAATTTTAGAATGCAATTAAGAAACCCGATTACTCTAATAAAAAGTTAACTCAACACAATATGAATTAAATTTCAAAAGAAAATTAGTCACCAATATAGGAGAATAAAAAGCATTCAAGATTTGATAAAATTGATAATAAAAAGTCACCTTACAACCTAGGCCAAGACATTAATTTATAGGCCTTATTTAATTTAAAAATAAGGTAACTTAAAAATACCAGATAAGTAGCTCGGTCAACAAGCCAGTCCACCTTCTTCTTTCCTTCTTCCTTTTCCATTCTTATTCTTATCTTCTCAGTCATTTATTGATGGGATCAAATTGGGCATTGCTTTTGGCTGACTTCTAAGATTTCTATTCTTATCCTCATCATGCTAAATGGAATTTTGATGTATTATCAAAAACCCATGAACCTAGTTGCATTACACACCCAAAGACTTGCTGTTTTAGCCTTCCATTATCCACTGATTTTCTTCACAAAATCGCTGATCCTCTGCTTCTTTTTTATCTTTATCTCCAGTCCTTGTCCTTCTCCCTGGATTGCACAAGGTTTTCAAACTGCTGATCTTCTACACAAAACCCGCACCTTATCCTTCTTGATTCGATCCAACCTTAGATGGGCTCTTTTGGATGCAAGGGCCAACGAAAATCCCAACATGATTTTCGCATACAGTTTTGCTGGGTTCCAGGTTCGAGCTTCTCTCCTTGCTGGCTGGCGATTTGGGATTTCAGAGTCCCACTTGGTTCGGCCACAGTGGTAGTTTCCTGCAAGCTTTCTCGTGCGCTCATGCCTTATCCTTCTTTCTTTGGTTGGAACCGATGAGGATGCCCACTGTTTGTTGTGTTTTCCTTCCATTCTCACCTTCTATCTTGATTTTTATCTTGCTGATATCGCCTCTACCGGTTGGATAAGGATATAGCCAATATTGCTGAATCTGTGGACAAACGATGAGGGTGGAGTTCTGTCCGTACTTGGGCTCTGCTGGACTTGTTTCCCATTTGGGACTCTTGTTGTTCAAGCGGGCATGGTGTTCCGTGTGGGGTCCACACGAGGTGATGATACAACAACTTGGGCACAGAGAATGGGGTCCACTATATGAATGATAATTGGGCTTGGGTCCAATTGAAATGGGCCCAATTCTTAAGCTTATGAAGTTGGGCTTTAATGGACTGTGCTTGCAGGCCCCACTCCCCGATCCGATGATAGATTTGAAGGGCCAACTCGTCGGCCCGGTCCAGTTGGGTCAGATTGTCTTCGCTCGAGCTTGAGTCGGACTCGATGCCTACATTATCCCCTTCGGGTTGGAGAGAACTCGCCCTTGAGTTAAGTCCGGTGGCCCGAACGAGGAGGAAGTTGGCGCTCGTCCATCTCTGTCGTCTCCTCTACACTTTGCGATTGTGACTATGATTTTGAATTGGTGCATTGTTTCTAGGTTGGCAGACTACTAAAATCTGTCATCCACAAAATTTGTCAACCGTTGACTATCAGTGTTAAAATTTACATTTTCCAAAAATGGGTCCACGTAGGGTTCAGTCATCTGAACCCCATTCGCGGTGTTTGTCAGTGGTAGGTTTGAAATTTCCACCGGCTCATTTGGATGCACCGTCTCTTCAATCGACTGCTCTTCCAACCATCCCTCAACCGTCACTACTCCATTTTGTTCCAACGATTCAAATACGCCCACTAAAGTGTTAAGTATCTGGATAGTCGTCTTACACCGGTGAAGGTAGGGTTGGTTGTCCATCTGCCACTGGAATATCTTGCCGTCCAGTGTACCCCACTGTGCTTTCTTTGCGTTGACTTGGTCTCGACTTGATTTTCACCCCGTCTTTGGTGAACGCGTATGTGTTCTTCTTTCCGTCGTGCACGGTCTCCCTGTCATACTGCCATGGTCTACCCAGTATTATATGACAAACATCCATAGGTATTACATCGCACTAAATATCATCAAAGTATTTATTTCCAAGTGAAAGAGAAACCAGACATCGTTTGTTTACTAAGACTTCATTACCTTTTTTGAACCAAGATACCTTGTATGGCTGGGGCAACTTTTCTGTTTTTAGCTTCAATCTCTCCACCGTGCGTTTCGACGCCACATTTGTGCAGCTACCTTCGTCAATGATCATGTTGCAGACCTTCCCATTGATTGTGCACTTTGTTCAAAAAATGCTCGATCGAAGCCAATCATCTTCCTTCTGATTAGCCATCAGTTTCTACCTAATCATGAATGCTTCGCCGGAGTCACCATATATCACTTCATCCTCATCAAAGTTGGATCCGGTGTGAAAATGTGGTTTTTGATTTTCTTCTTCTTCCACCAAGTGCACGTTTCTCCATAGACACTCGGTTGAGAGGTGTCCCTCTTTATTGCATTTGAAGCATCAGACCTTTCTTTTTCCTCTTGCGTCTGGCATTGACGGTTTTTCCTCCGTCTTTTATGGTGTCTTAGAATTAGATGTGCTGTGGTCAAAGGCACCTTGTTAGGTATACTGGATTTGGGACGGGGTTGAGATCTAGTTACCGCTTTTGGATTTGTTCAAACTGCACTGCCTTCTGAAACACCTTTGCCAAGTGCAAAAAGTCGAACGGTGCCATCTCGTCATTGATGGAAGGCCTGAGTCCATCTTTGAACCTCTGCACAGTCTGGTACTCAGTCTCCGACAGATTGTTGCGTGAAAGAAGCAAGTGAAATTCTCCTGCATATTCTTACACAGCCCTGTCTCATTGTCTCAACATTTGTAGTCTGTGGAACAGATCTTGCACATAATTAATTGTTAGGTAAGAAAACTTTTTGTGTCAATGATTTTAACTTACCCCATGACTGTATTTTTTTCTTGCCTCTGTTTTGCGTTCCCACCTTGACCTTCCTGTACCATGCTAACGCCCTGTCTTTGAATTTGACTGCCAGTAGTTGTACTTTCTCTGAATCTGGTAAGTCTTTAAACTTGAATATATTTTCAACCGCCTCCTACCAGTCCACGAATTCATCACCATACATGCCTACAGAGAATTCCGGAATGAGTCGAATTCCAAAGGACCTGTCCTCCTCTGGGTGATGTCTTTCTCTGCGTCGTCCAAAGGTATCTGTGAATGGGTTCCTCACATCTTCCCCTGTTGAAGAAGATTTTGATCTGTTAATTTTGCCAACCCGTTCTCTCTTTATCTGTATGTGATGGTGTCTAAATATTTACATCGTATGTTTCTTGATGCTGTGGCTCGAGGGTTGATCCATGGTTTTCATGTTGAACACTCTGAATTGGAAATTACCCATTTGCAGTATGCTAACGATCCTATCCTTTTTCTCAAGGCTGACAAGGAGGAACTGAGTTTGATGGCGGCGATTCTCCTGCGGTTTCAAGTATGCTTGGGTCTGAAACTTAAAAAAAAAAATTGAGATGATGGGGTCAATTGGATTTCAGTACCTGTGTGAAGCTGACAACTATTTTGGGATCTAAGGTCTCTAGTTTTCCTACCTCCTACCTTGGTCTCCCTCTCAGAATTGGTAAACCTAGAAAGAGCTACTCATACAAAGTAATTGAGAAATGGAGGAGATATTATCTGTAAGGAAAGGTAAGTATTTATCCATTGGTAGAAGGGTCGTTCTTATTAAGTATTTTCTATCCAGTCTCGCGGTTTATTTCCTTGTTGTTTTTTGGTGCTCGAAAGTTGTCATCAAGAAAATGGAAGGTATTCAGAAAAGATTCTTAAGGAATGATACTCCCGAGAAACGTTAATTTCACCTGGTTTCATGGAATCAGGCATGTAAGGTGGAGAAGGGAAGGGGTGGTGGGGACTGGGGATTAGGTCGATCTGTTGCTTCAACATCGCCTTGCTGGGAAAATGGTTGTGGAAACTTAGGGATGATTTTGAAGGTATGTGGAAATATATTATTATCTGGAAGTATGGGTTGTCAAGCAATGGGTGGATGGTTCCTTTGTCCGGTACATGGGTTTTTGGTTTTTGGAGAGGTATCTGCTCTGTTCTTACAGTTTTCATGGAAAATATTAGATATAGAGTTTACTTTGGGGCTGAGGTTTCATCCTGGCATGATAAGTGGGGGGTGAATCTTCTCTGGCCACTAGATTCCCTTGTTTTTACTCTTTGCTTCAAATAGAGATGCGGTGGTCAGGGATTGTTTCAAGAATCAACATGATAATGTGGTTTGGTGTCCCCAATTTAGGGGAAAGCTAGAAGATTAGATGGAGGGTGACTGGATGGTGCTGATGGATTCTACTATGTTATTGGGTCTAAAAATGGCGACATAATTTGGGAATTGGATATCAATGGGAAGTTTAGTGTCAAATATTTCATCAGAAAGTTAATGTCTTCAAGTGAGTCTCCACGTGTTCATCTGAATATTTGGAAGAGTGTGGCGTCTCTTAGAGTTTAGGATTTTGGTTGGCTTGCCGGATTAGAGAAGATCTTGATGATTGATTACTTGAGAAACCGAAGGATGACAATTGTAAATGCCTGCCCTCTCTGCCTAGTGGATGCAGAATTAGTAAATCACCTTTTTTTCACTATCATTTTGTCTCATTTCTTCCAATTGATGGTCATCTCCTTTTGCTTGCCTTCTGCTTGGTATGAGCTTTGGAATGAAATGATCATCAAGGAAGTTAGCTCTTTCCGAAGGAAGTTTTGGAAGGTCACGATGTTAAGCATTATCTGGTCAATATGGCTAGAAAGAAATTAGAGCTTTCAGGGAATGTGTACTACCGCTGGTCAGGTCAATGCAGTTATTAAATTTAGAGATGCTTGGTTGATGCTGGGGGATAACCCTTTTTAAGGTGTCCGCATTGTTGATATATGTAGGGATTGGGCCTCGATTGACATGTGGAAATTAGCTCCATCATCATCGTCCTTTTTTTCCATTATCTGACATCCTCCTGAGCTGGGGCTTCTCAACTTAAACTTCGATGGAAGTTGTGTGCAGGATCGTGTGATGGCTGGTTTTGGTTGTTTGATTAGGGACCATCGTGGAGATCCTCCAATCTCCTTTGCGATTTCAAAGTCATTTTGGGTTGGGCGTTGGGTTCTAGCTGCCTTTGGAAAATTTTGGATAAAATGGATAGGGTTTGGTATGCTATCTATGCAAATGGCTTCTCGGTGTCGTGGGTTCCTATAGCGGATAATTTGGCTAGAAAGGGGTTGATTTCTAATTCTGAAATTGTAAATAGATTTGTTTAATACCTTTTCGGAGAATTTGTAAATAGATTTGTTTAATACCTTTTCGGAGAAGGGGGGGGTTGGCCTGGTAATTAAGTCCTGTTTGTAGAGCTTCTCTTTTTTTTGTGAATAAAATTTGTTACCTTTCAAAAAGAAGTCTTGTGGGTTTTACACAATATTTGAATAAATATAGATAGATATTATTTTAAAATAAAAATATGTAAAAATAACATAATTAAGAATTAACACATAAACTTAGAACAATCAAATATTGAACATTTTAACTTTCTAGTTAGATTGAAAAAGTAGAAAAGTTGTGGTCATACT
The DNA here is from genome assembly GCA_013350335.1 of Chimonanthus salicifolius. Classification (NCBI taxonomy): domain Eukaryota; kingdom Viridiplantae; phylum Streptophyta; class Magnoliopsida; order Laurales; family Calycanthaceae; genus Chimonanthus; species Chimonanthus salicifolius. The sequence continues at coordinate 27,443,627 of CM023541.1, read as the reverse complement.
TTGTTGAGTTTGGATGTGGAGAAATAAAAACATGGGGATTCTCTAGGCTGTAGAGATAGTAAAAAGTAGGGGTAGGGGTTATTTAACTGGTGGAGAACCTACCCCATGATTCTCTTGCTTTTTCATTACTCTTGTTTAGTTTTAACTGGAGAAGGTTTTTTTTTTTTTTTAATTTTTTAATTAACTAGAGAAGTTAGTTATAGAAAACCATTTTGAACAAAAGTGGAGAACTAAGTGAGTTCTCTTGAGGTAGGTAGAGACACCACATTCTCTAGTTTTTGGAGACTTGGCTTTTCTGTGGGGCCCACATTCTCCACATGGGTACTCATGAGTTAAATAATCATCGGAGGTTTATCTAATACCTAATTTTTCTTTATTTTGGTTACATTTGTACAAGGTCTATTTATTTTTTGCTTGCCCTGTTACTGTTTATCTGGAATCAGTTTTATTTCTCTTACCCAGGTTTGGAACAGTTGAGGATAAACTGGCTCCAACATTGTGCAGAAAGCTTCATTCTATCGGTTGGTTAGTCACACATATCTCAGTGGTTCAGAATGACGTAAGAAACTAAACTTTTCACTTGATTACTATTTTAAGTTAAGGTAATAATGTATGTAGATTGGGCTTCATGGTATTCTTTTATCTTCATTTACAAGGTATGAATAGTTTTTCTAATCAAGCTTTCTAGTTGTTTTCATGCATTATGACCATCACTGTCATTCTTTTATGATTGTTCCCAAGTAGATCTTGTGCACTTTTTTCATCCCTAAGACATTTATTCATCACTCTGCGGTTGACCTTTATATTTAGATTTGGTAAATTATTTCCATAGGTCGATTGCCTATTTGATGCCCATAGGAGTTAAACTCACAGCCTCTAGGCTGCAACCGTGAGCCCTTACTAGTTGTCCTACAGGTTTTTCTCTTCCTCCCTTCTAAATTGTCTAGACACTAATTCATTTGGAGATGTCTGAGTATCCATCTTTGCATAACATACCTGATGATGAAGACCTAGGTTGATTTTTCAATATTCCAATGTCTCCAATGAAATTCTGTTGGAAAAGTTCAAATCTGGCTCAATTTAAATGAGAAACTCAAATTTGAAAATTCCCAGAATTTCTAGAAAAATCCTCAGATTTCTTTCAATTCCAACGCCAATTGAGAATTCACCCAAGATTGGGAAAATTGAAATTCAACTAGAAAAACTCACCAAAACCCAATTTCTCTCTGGAATAAAGGATTAAGGCTCAAAATCTCAAAGGAAACCCAACACCGTACGAATTTCACGATGAAATTAAAATTCTAATGAATGCTAGAATTGAATTGCAAGAATTAAAATTCTAAAGCAAAGACAAATAATTGCAATGATTAAAATTTAATTCAAGGCAAAATCACACTAGAAATCAAAGAGCAACAAAGAGAACTAGAACTTACTTGCACAAAGCAATTGCAAACCCAATCTTAAGGATGTTCTAGGGATCGCCCAAGCACCTCTGTTTATACTAAAATTTTCAAAATTATTTACAATATTGTCATCCATGGATGGCTGCCTTGTGGCACCTCCTTAAATAACTTTACATCATAGCCTTTGATTTCATTGAATTCAAAAAAGAAAAAAAAGAAACTAAAAAAGTCCTATCCATATGTGCCACCTCCTTGGTGTTCAATTAGGAATTATTGCTAAGACAAGCTCCATGATCTGGGATGCGCCATGACTGTAGGGATCTCTCACATACATTGACTTCTGACCACCTCCTTAGCAAGAAATTCCGTAACTTTCCTCTCTTCTACAAATATGGTTCCTATAATTTGATACTTAGGATCCCAACACCATAAGTGAGTCCCTAGGTCCATATACTAGGTCTATGAGCTCATATTTCAGCAATCTAGTGGCCCGCTGTGATTATTTTGGCTTTGTTTTACCTTGATCAGAAGTCTTGTAAAATTGTAGAGCCAATTTATCAATTTCATCTTTCCATTGGTCTTCAAGTCTTCCAATTGGGCTATAGATGTCCTCTATCACCTACCTATTATATGTCTCTATTTAGGATACTGGTGAGTGTTGCTAAGAATTAGAGAAGCTCCGAAGGGCTTTTTTGGTGGGATGGAGCAAGGGATAGAAGAAGGGTGCATTTAGTGAGTTGGGAAGAAGTAGCAAAGTCTTAGGAGGAAGGTGGTTTAGAGCTAGTTAATTTTGGAGGTATGGGAACAGACAAACAACACTATGGTGTAGGGTTATTGATGGAGCCTATGGCGTAAGTGGTGGGGGCGATGAGTTATGAACGAGGAGGTAGAGAAAACAACGTTAGTAGTCAATAGAGAACTTATAGACTAGGTGTAGGTTTAGGAAGAATGGGAGAAGTGTTCGTGAGAGGTTTGAAGTTTCTGGTAGGCAACATGATTCATTTTTGGAGTGATCGATGGTTGGGGATAGAACTCTAAAGGATGGGTATCCTATAATCTTTAGGCTGACAGTGAACAAAGAATTGACAACCCTCGATAATTACGATCTTTTGGGAGGAACTATTGTGTGGTCAATTGTATTTAGAAAAGCTTTGAGGGATAGGTACTCAGATCTTTATGTTGAGTTGTTGGAGCTACTGAACGACACATGGATTAATTTTGAGGAAATGATTTAAGGATTTGGGATGGAGACCCTTTATGTGAATCTCAGTAAAGTTTGGAATTAGAATTTACACTGGGAAGTAGTTATACCTCCTTTTTAAACATTATCTAGAAGAGTAATTCCCCTTCAAAGGTGCACTCATTTTCTTGGTGTGTTGCAAAGGGTAGGGTGCTAACTAGATCTATCCTTAGGAGGAGAAGGATAATCCCAAAAGAAGCTAACTTGTCTTGTGTACTGTGTGGTGTGGAAATAGAAAATGTGGATTGTTATAATGAAAATAGGGAGGAAGAAAGAAATAGTTGGAGGAAAAGGGTAGGAAAGCGAGAGATAATTCTCTGTATATTGTGTTGCTTGTCTTTCTAATAAAGGAGGTCACATTTATATTACAAGTACAGGCAGCTAATCAAGGTGAAGAAAAAGGAAAGACAAATCAGTTATAGTAATTTACAATCAATGATGTCTAACAATATCTAAAGGTCAACCCACATGTGTAAAATGCGATACACCATATCCTACAACACTCTCCCTCAAACTGGCGCAAATATATCAATTAAGTCCAACTTGCTAAACAAAATGAGAGAAATGAGTGTGTCGTAGGGTAAGGAGATGAGAGAGCAAACTAACCTGGAATCTGGCTATGAAGGGCGACGAGAGCATCGGGATGACAAAGGGGGCAAGGGATGGATGCTCTACTCGAGCTAAAAAGGGTAGCGGAAGGAGGTCTCTTAAGCTTCAGTGACATTATTTGTGGCCAATCTCCCAGATCCTACCACCCGGAGATGGCTGCATATCTTCTCCAGGCGGTGGGGCTCCATAAGAGATGTCTTCATACCAAGGAAGAAAGATTCCAGGGGTCGTGTTTTCGGCTTTGTTAGAATGGCCAGTGGTGTTGACGCGGAGAAGGTCATCAAAGTGCTTCATGGGTTCCTGTTGGTAGGGAGGAAACTTCTTGTCCAACCAGCCCACTTTGGAAGAGACCCACCAACCTATACGAGTCAAGGAACGGCAGGGAAGCAGTGCCATCAGACCATTTCCAACACTCCGTGCACAAGCTGAAATTGGTGAAATTGAAGGTAAACACTACTATCCCGAAATAGAGCAAGCTGAAATTGGTGGACATACTGCGTATGCCAGCGAAGAAGGAGTCGATGGAGGATTCTGCAGGGGATGGCCTTACTAGAGGATTCCCCTTATTGAACTGATGGTGAACCAACAGGAAGAACACAAACTACAAATAAAACTTTCCAAATCACTCCCCAATTGAAAAACTTTCACCACCTAAGCTGAAGAAGGTCCTGGAAAGTGTAGGCCTCTTTGGCTTCCAGATCAGCCGTATTGGAGAAAACTGCTTTTTTATTTTTTTAGGGACGGAGGACACCCAGAAACTTCTGAAATCTCCTCGACACTGGCGAACATAAGTATTCTCGGCAGGTGGAAGTCGAGCCTCATCCAACATTCCAGGCGCGTGTGGATCAGATGCCTGGGATATCCTCTCTACGGGTGAATAGAAGGAACAATCTGAGCATTTGAGAACAGAATTGGGAGGCTGATTGCGATTGACGATCGTAATCTATCAATGGCCGATTGGTCTTTCCTCAAGCTTCTGGTTGAAATGAACATCGAGGACAAACTCCCAAATCAGGTGAGCCTTTTGATTAACGGCTATATCTCCACAATAATCGTCGAAGAAGTACAGAAGCATGACAGGCAAGCCTCTGGACTCACTCTCGCTGGATTTTCCATCGGAAAATCATGAAAACCAGCCAGAGACGGGAGTCTCCCTTTTGTTGCCACGCTAGCCATGTGGCAATGAAGGAATGCATGCAGGCTCGACTGTTGGAAGCGTGAAAGGAGGCTCGAGGGCGGCTTGTCTCGGAAGATGAAACACAGTGTCCCAATCAATCGCAGGGAGGCATTCAAATTCCAAAGGAAGGGGTTGGTTCGAGAGACTGCTCTAGGGCATCTTCTTTGAACTTTAGAGGCAGACCCTTTGGGTCTGGGATGGCTCAGCTCAACCTGGGCCAGGTCCACGAAAACCAACTTCTTGGGCTGGCCCAGCTCAACATTGGTCAAGCCCAACCCCTTTCTTTCTTGAGTCAGTCTTGGGCCTAGCAACATCTAGGCCCACTCACGAATCTGCCCAGCACTTCTTAAAGCCAAGTCCAACCCCGTTCCTTTTAATTCTCAGACTTCTGGGACTTCAAACAGAGTTCCAAGGGCTGAAACCCAGGGAAGGAGAGCGAGGAATGGCAAAGTCAGCACGACAAAACTGCAGGCTAGAGGGGCATTGGTGGAAGTTGATGACTACCAATCCGACGTTGGAACTGATAAACTTGACGCTGCCAATATTCGAGAAGGAGAAAAGGCAGGGACGGAGATGACACATCCAATGGAAGATGTAAAAATGCCTGAGTGTCCAAAGCTCACACACTATCTATTAGACACCGATTCGCTGGGGGCAGAAGAGGAAGACTGTATTTTGAGGAGACTGTCTTGGAAAAAAAAAAGAAAAAAAGAAAAGAAAAAAAAAGAGAACAAAAAAAAATAGAAAAAGAGAAAAAAGAAAGGATACCTCAGGTTCTGCCTAGCCCAGTCCATCCCCAGTAGATGCCTTTGGTCTCCAGACTGACGATCATTGGCACTTACACAAACTGTTTGCAGAAAATGGGGACCATCTGTCAACGGTAATTCCGATCGGCCGGTGAAAAGAATAGGGTGGGATGAGCTGAAGCGAAAGGGGTATAGTCCTGTAGATGCACGTGTCCTTCTGAAGATCGGGGAAGCACTGGGGATCAACTTCAATGATAACCCAGAGGCTCAGAAGGCCATTCGGGAGGCTGAAAATAGAGATATGGCCTTTTCCTCCTAGTTAGGAACGTCAAAGAGAAGCGCCAATGCTATGCTCAAAATGAGAAATCCTCTCTTCAAGCTTCAGTACAGCTGGAAAAAAACTCCTGAAAAGGAACATGGCCTTTCAGATTATGTTGCAATGATGATTCTAACTTGGAATATTAAAGGCCTGGGGCCTCGAGAAAAATGGGTAGCTATCTGGAGATTTATTAGAACACACAATATAGATGTCTTGCTCATTCAAGAATCAAAGAGGACAAAACTATCCCCAACACTCAGCAAGGAAGTTTGTGGCAGCAATGACTGCGAGGGTTTTTCAAAGAATCTGAAAGTTAATCCAGAGGCCTCATCACAATATGGAAACCATCCCTACTGGCAATCAATGCTAGAAGAACGGACCCAAGATCAATTTCAGTTAAGGGATAATTGTTGAATGAAAGAGTGGAGATATGCATCACCAATGTCTACGGGCCTAACTCTGAATCGGAAAGGGAAGCTTTGTGGGTCGAGTTGAAAAACATTAGATCATTGGCCACGGTGTTATGGTGCATAGGTGGCGACGTTAGATTTCCACCAGAAAGGAAGGAGGAGGCACCTTCTTGAGGTTTATGGTGGACATCTCCGACTTCATAATGAGGAACTTTTTGGTTGATCTTTTGCTACTAGGGGGCTGCTTCACTTGGTCCAATGGACGGGCACGGTCTGCAATGAGCAGATTGGATAGATTCATTGTATCGACGGAGTGGGATGAACACTTCACACATGAAAGCCAGCCAACTTAAGTTGTTTAGTCCCATCTCATATCATTGCCCGATTATTCTTGACACAGAGGAGATTGATTGGGGTCCGAAACCTTTTCGATTCAACAATGTTTGGTTGGAGGCCCCAAAACTTATGCAACAAATCAAGACGTGGTGGGATAGCTTTCACATACATGGCTGCGCAGTCTTTGTGTTATCAAGGAAGCTAATTCTGTTGAAGGCAAAACTCAAAGAATGGTGCAATTCCAACGGGGCCCCGGTGAAAGAAAGAAAATAAGCTACTTTGGTAGAACTTGAAAGTTGGAGCTGGAGGAGGATAAAGACTTGGATGAGGAAGAGCTAATTCCAAAGCGTCAATGCAAAGGTTTATTATGGGTCTGCATGCTCTTGGAAGAGGTAGAATGGAGACAAAAATCAAGAGCACTTTGGTTAAAAGAGGGAGACAAAATACAAAATTCTTTCATAAGGTGTCAAATGGGAGACAGGCATGGAATAGCATCAAATAAGTGCTGGTGAATGAAAAAGATTATGGAAAAGAATGAGATAAGAGATGCGGTTAGGCGACATTTCTTGGCTATCTTCCACTCCTCTCCGGATCAGCTGCAGTCACACACCTTCCCCTTGGCCTTCCCGTCACCTCCCCTGCCTAAGTTGCTTCTTCGGGGCTGGACTATCTCTTGGGTACCTTTTTTCCCCTTCCCGTTTCTTTGCCTCTTTATTCCTTTCCTTGCACACCCCGTGTTTTGTTTCGTCTTGTGGCTTTACAGGACTTCTGGGGTAGGAGCATTCACCGAATCTTATCTTTGTCCCTTTCCCCCCTTACCTTGGGCGGAGTGGACGTTCATCCACTAGCTTTAGTATGCCGATAGCCGCCTCTGTTGCAGTTTCTCAGCTAGTTCTTTCTGCAGTCTTCAATTATTGGGCTTTATCCTCACAGGATGTTCTTCAGTCGCCTCGTGGGCCTTTGACCCTCCTCGGTTCTCAGAGGGTCTTCCGCTCACTGCTTTTCCATCACCTTCTCGAAGCAATTTCTGCAGTGTAACCTCCTTCAGTGCTATCTTCGACATTCGGCTCACCTCGTCTCATTCTGTTTGTTGTCATGCTGGTGTTTGGTCTTGGCCCCTCTCTGATGCTTTCAGTGGATTCCCCCTAGCTTGGCTCGCATCTTCATCCAAGCTCTCCTTCTTGATTGAGGTTTTGTCCTTGGATTCTTCTTCATTTTTCTTACTCACGACTGGTTTTTTTCTCCTTTACCTCATGTTGGTTTGCATTTTCCCAGTCCTTTTTGAGCTAACCCTTGCCCGGGGGAACCCCTTAGTCAATCCTCTCCTTTTGTTAGGTTCAGTTCAGCCTCACTAGGCTGGAGAAGGGCTGGTCGTCTGGTCATGGACGGAATCCAATTTAGAAAGGTTTTCGAGGCGAGGGCGAGTTGGTTAGAAAAGGAATTCACGGAGCAACAAATCAAAGCTGCCTTAGATGGTATCGAGTGAGACAAGGCTCCTGGTCCTGGCGATTTTAACTTTAAATTTATCTAAGCATGTTGGGAGGTAGTGGGGCCAGATTTTATCAAGGTCTTTAAACAATTCTATGATAATGGTGTTTTAAACAAAGGCCTTAAGAACTCATTCGTCACCCTCATACTGAAAAGGAAGGGACCATTCAAACTAACCCACTATAGACCAATCAGCCTGATTGGATGAGTCTATAAACTTATAGCGAAGGTCCTGGCAGAAAGATTGAAAGATGTCCTAATCGAAATGATAGCGGAATCTCAAGGCACATTTGTGTAGGATAGACAGATTCTAAATGATGTTCTCATTGCAAATGAGTTAACTCACATGCGCCTTAAAGATAAGAAACCTGGTTTGTTATTCAAAATAGACAGAAAAGGCGTATGAATATGTTGATTGGTCCTTTATGAGTTACCTTTTTGTTAGAATGGGCTTCGGATTCAAATGGAAGTAGTGGATGAAGTCCTATGTAGAGTACACCACTTACTCTATCCTCGTCAATGTCTCTCCAACCACACCCATAGCAGCTAGGGGCCTCAGGCATAGGGATCCTTTGTTCCCCTTCATTTTCACCTTGGTAGGCGAAGGTTTGAACATGTTGATTGACAAGGCTAAAGACCTAGGCATTGTAAAAGGGTTTCAGACCTGTATCAGGGGTCAGTAATTACACACTTGCAATTTGCATATGACATTGTGTTTTTTTGCAATCCATCCATAGAAGAAATTGTCGGTTTTAAGGCGATGGATATTAAGGTGCTTCGATTTGCTGTCAGGGCTGCGTGTAAATTTAGGAAAAATCACACTCATAGGAGTTGGAGTGGAGGAAGGTACAGTAAGAAGAATGGCGGATATGGTCGGATGGTCCATGGGGACCTTGCCTGTTAAATATCTAGGGCTATCGGTGGGCGGGAACCCAAGCTCGAAATCATTTTGGTCAATGGTTATAGAAAGGGTGGAGAAAAGATTAGATGGATGGAGTTGGAAATAATTATCGTTAGGAGGGAGACTTACTCTCATCAGATCGGTATTAATGAACCTACCCACCTATTACATCTCCATATTTCAAATTCCAAAAGGAATATCAAGGAAATTGGAACTATGTTTTAGGAGGTTCTTATGGGGTGACAAACAAGATAAAGGGTAGGTTCATCTAGTATCATGGCCTGACGTGGCCAAACCTAAGGAAAGAGGTGGCCTTGGAATTACTCCCCGTCAATTAAGGAACTAAGCATTATTATGTAAGTGGAATTGGAGATTTGGAAAAGAAAGGGAAGCATTGTGGGCAAGAGTTCTAACAGCTAGATATTGAATAGGGGGGAGAGGCGGATAGACTTTAGGAGACAATGGAAAAAAAAGGCTCTCAAATTGTGAAAAGTTGGTGGAAGCTAGGAAAAGGGGAGGGTCAGGTGGTAGTGCATTTAAAGAAAATATAAGGCGCCTAGTGGGAAATGGAGACCCAACCCCTTTATGGGTGGATTCGTGGCTTGGGGAAAGATCCTTAAAGGATGTCTTCCCTAGATTGTACAGGGTAGCAAGGGATAAGGCTGCAGTCGTAAGTGAGCGGTATCGGCTAGAGGGAGGTCGGGCTCAATGGCACTTTTACTTTAGAAGAAACCTTAGGGACTTTGAAAATGAATATTTAGTAGGCATGCAATCCCTTTTATGGGACTTTCCTTTGTCCATTGAGGAGGAAGACGAATTGATTTGGACATGGGAATCCTCTGGAGTATTTTTGGTCAGATCAATGGTAGGGAGGATAAACAACTCAAGCAACGAGTTCTTACTCCTGGGTGTCACATGGAAGAACCTAGCCCCACTGAGAGTACATGCCTTTTTGTAGTGCGTACTACAAGGAAAGACCCTTACCAGATTAGCCTTAAAAATGAGAGCCTACTTGACTCGAAAGATGACCTCCATTGCCCCTTATACAGCCAAGCAGAGGAAGGCTCGAACCATCTATTCTTAAAATGCCCTATCGTGGATCAATTGTGGAAAAAATTCCTCAATCTAATCGGAATGTTGTGGGTACTCGACAATACCTATATCGGGGTTATGCGCTCTTGGTCCATCTGACACTTTAACCCCAGAAGGAAAATGGCCTGGAATACAATTCTCGCAGCAATCTCTAGACTATTTGGAAGGGGAGGAATGCTAGAAATTTTCAATCAAAAGAGCTGGGGACTGAGGAATTATTACAAAAAGCCAAATGGAGATTATACACTTGGCTCTTACCAGGGAAAGACTTCATAGGATCCAAGATAATAGATTTCTATCAGTCATGTGAGTGTTCTATGATCGGTGTCCCTAAAAAGACCAAGAAATCAACCACTTGGGTGCCCCCACAATAGGGGTGCTTCAAGTTCAATGTGGATGGGGCATCTAGTGGAAAACCGGGGTCGACAGGAATTGGTAGTATCCTGTGTGATCATAATGGAGAACCTTTAGTTGTATTCCTAGAGTTGATTGGCAAAGGAGAATGGAACGAGACAGAACTGTTCAGTATTAGGAATGCCTTGAACATGTGGAATTCCTTAGGGTTGGACAAATTAGTCACCGAAAGTGACTTGGCAAATGCAATCAAATGGGTATTGGGAGTAAATAAACCACTGTGGCAGTTGGTAACAGTGATTAGGGAGATGAATGCTCTACTTGAGGGTTGAGAAATCTCGTTCATTAAAGTTAGTAGATTGACCAACGGTGTTGCTGACTTCTTTGCAAAATAGGGAGTGGACTTGACAAGCCTGGGCGTTTACTATCTGTGATTCATGGGGATAATGCTTTTGCGGTGGAAACCTTATCTTGTTATTACGATTTTTTATTTTGGACATATGTGATTATGGAGTGGGTAACTTTGTATTGTCTTTTCCTTTCCTCGGGTTCATTTCTCCCAAACCATGATTTTCTCTTCTTATCTTATGTACCTTCTTTCCTATTTTAATGAATTTTTCTATTACTGCTCAAAAAAAGTCCAGTGTGCTAAAAAAATCATCAAGTTGAGAGCGAGAGATGATTTTCATCGTCATATTTGCTAATTGATTCTTAGACTTAAAAATATGGAGTGACAATATTCCTAGAGGATATATGATGTCGAAGAAAATAACAATCAATCTCTATGGACGCTCATAGAAAACTGGATTGGAAATAATATTGATTGCAGCTTGATTGTCACAGAACATGTTCCAAGTTCCTTTGTGGAAGGAAAGTGATGCGGAGCACCACATGAGTTTCCATATTTAGCAAGTTTGTATATTTAGATTTAGGATTTCCAGTTTTTCATAATTGTATTTTTTCTTTCATTTATTTGTTTAGTCCAATAATTGGGATTTTTTTTTTTTTTGAGAAATTTAGTGATTTTACATGTAATTAAGGCTTTCTAATCATTGGGGGTAGTTTGATATTTGTTTATTTGAGGGTATTTTGGTATTTTTCATGTTTTTAAGTCATTATATATAGGATGTAACCCGTCCATACGCGATTGATACTTAATCAATGAAAAGAACAACTTTTGCTTTGTGCAAACTTGCCACCATCGTAGGAAGCATGGTGAGAAGCCAAGGAACCCTCGTGAGAAACTAGGGAAGGCGAGAAGCCATGGGAAAATGTGAGAATCCTCTTCAAAGATCCAGGTTTTTATCTATCTTTCTTCTATCTCTCTTTCCCTTTCTCTTAACTGCCCTGACCCATATCCCCCTCTCTGTGCTTTCCCTGACCCAAAACAAACCCCTACTGCTGCCATGACACTTGAGCTTCTTCTCTACTGTTGCCGTGTCCTTCCCTATCCCCTTTTGTACCCAGATTTGTTGCTGCCCTCTCAGATCTGCACCATAACCTCAACCCCAAACTTGCTGCCAATTACCCTCCTTAGTCCTTTTCTTGTTACTGCCCTCCTATTCTATCCTCCTAACCCGTCCCTTATTTGCTGTCCCAGATTTCCATAGCCTAATTTTTCTGTTCTAAATCCCTTTGTTGTCCCACCTTCCTACCTTCTATTTTGAGTTGTGACTTGGTTTGGAATGTTATATAATTGTTCACATTAAATTGAATATTGGCGACAAATTTATATTGTTTATTGCAATTATTAATTTTGAGTTTTAATTTCAGCTTCATAAATTTGATTCATATTGATTTCTTGTTACATTACAATTGCATTTAGGCATTTAGGATTACACTATTAGTTGTCCTGCGTCGAATTGGTATCAGTAGCAGGTTAGAGTGTTTCCTTAAACATCCACGGTCCTAGATTTGCATTTAGTGAAAAAAAAAATTGAATTGCATCTTAAAAAAATAAAATAATAGTTAATTAAAAATTAATTAATTAATTTAAAAAAAATTATTAAAAAAAAGTTCATCATATCATGTAGAGTCTAGGACACATCATTTAGAATCATCTAAACATGTTGTCTTTTTCATGTTTCATTGACTCTCAAAGTATGTTCAATGCATTTTATTTTCTGATGTTATTAATAAAGAATTTGTTTTAAAAGATGCCATTCTTTATATGTAGATTGATTCTGTGGCTGAAGAAGTTGCAAAACAGAAGTCTACTACTGATTTGGTATGCTTTCGTAGTTCAAAAAGTAAATAGCATGTCCTCTGGTTTCGTTAAGGTCAAAATCAAGAGATTGTTTATTCTCATAAGGTTTAACATGTATTTACAGTTTGTGCTGATGCCAATAGGTATTTATGTTTGGAGGAGTTGGCCCCATGCATTCAGATGTGACAGTAGCAGGTGTTGCAAAAGCTTCTGGTGTTCGTTTGGTAGGTTCCTTCTGTTGTCGGTGATCCATGTTCATACATGAGCTACATAGATTTTCTTTAAGCTTTACTCGTTTGTTTGTTGAGTCATGTTTTAATATGTTTTCACTTTGGATAGTTATCGCTGTTTCATTTTTTTCCCTTCTTGTTCTTGTTCTTCTTTTAAAGTTCAATTAAGGGTGTTTGCTTCACTGGAACAATCATACACTTGCCTTCAGTAATTTATTCATGGATTTCTTGTGTCGGTTATTCTGTCCAGTTTTCTTGTTTGTGAGAAAAATGCTGGAAGCTGGTTTCTGCAGACCTGACTTTGGCAGAAAGTAGCCATTTCATCTGTTCCTCTTTCTTTTAGACAGCAACAGGAAGAAGAGGGGGGAAAAAGAGGAAGAGGAGGGGGGTGGTAGGAAGGTTAGCCTTGCACACTACAAAAGTCGGTTTTAATTCTTGGTGTAAAATCATGTCCGGTCATTGAAAGGGTGGTGATGTAGAGCATTTTGGAGCATATGATTCATCAATTTTATTTTTATTATTTATTTGGTTTGATGTATTTTTTATTTTAGTTGAGGGTATTTCTGTCTTTTTACACTTGAGGGTATTTTAGTCATTGTGTACTTAGGGGTATTTTAGTCTCCTTTATTCCCATTGTATAAATACTCTCAAAAGCCCCATTAGGGGAACGATGATGATTAACGGACGATGAACAATTTCCACTGCCTACATGCGCATGGTGTGATGGTGGAATCCCATTAATTCCCATCTTATATTCTTCTTAATTATCAAATCACCATTAACCATTTAATCTATTAAACACATTATATTCTTAGTATGTGCATGATTATGTATGGTAAATTTTATATTCATTAATTGCAAGTATTAATTTCAGCCCATTTTAGATTTAGGGTGCATCATTTTCATCCCTTTTAATATTTTTATAACCACATTAGGCATTTAGGGTTACTCTATCATCTATCCTGCATCAAATTTGGTATCAGAGTAAGGTTAGATTGTTTCCTTAAACATCCATAGTCCTAGATTTGCATTTAGTGTTTTAAAAATAAAAAAAATCATTCTCTTCATTGCATATAGTATTAGGACACAGTATCTAGTCATCTATCTTTCCTTCTTAGAGTCATGAGTCTAGACATGTCAGGAGAACAACCTCCAGCTTGGTGGAATCAGGCCCTCGCCCAGTTGACTGAACTCCGAGGAGTTTGTCGTGGTGGGTACCATTAGTTACATAGGCATCAGGAACCTACTGAGAACGATGAACGTGTCTTGAAGACCATACGCGTAGAAGCCTCTAGCTTTGATGGACGCTTAGACCCTAAGCTTTTCCTAGATGGGTGTCAGACATGGATCGCTACTTTGGGTGGCATAATATATCGGAGGTTTGACGGATCCGATTTGCAAAAATGAAATTGGTTGGATAGGCTCGACTTTTCTGGTCCACGGTGGAATAGAAAACTAGGAGACGACCCCCTCAATTTGACTTGGGACGAAATGAAGGAGTTGTTAAAGGAGAAATACTTCCCTCTCAAATAAGGCAAAGACTCAATATCAGGAGTCTGGAGAGAGATCTTTTGATAGGAGAATAGTCCATAGACCTTATCCCAGTGTCAGTGTCACCTAGTCCGTCTGAGTCTGTACATGCATCTGCATAGCAATACACGATTTGCATGCTGAAATTAAAAGTCAAATTAATATAAGCGATGAACAATATAAACTTGCTGCAGATACTCATTGCCGGTCTAAGGAAGTTGATGTGAATGATCATGTGGAGGACCTCACACCCTGTCCGGGTCCAACACCTTCACCTCCAAGCCCCATCCCACATCAGCATGACCCCGACCCACAGTTTGGCCTTCCTGATCCATTCCATGACCCATGGTCTGCACCTGTCCAGCCCACTCAGCCTGTACTTTCCTTACTTTCCTTGCCACCCAAGAGAGAGACGATAGAATTTATCCTGGTCGAGGAAGTTATTTCCATAGCTGTAGGAGGACATCAACTATATCATTCTGGTCGGATTACTGGTATATCGTCGATGGCGGAGGAGAGCCGCTCCAGCATTCTCGTTGTGGCTCGATGTCAGTCAGTCAGATGACGTCTGAAGGCCTCACATGCCCGTGATTGCACTTTGAAGATCCCACATTGGGAAGACGCGTGCGTGGATAGATTTGTGTCTTCTTATCCGTTTGAATTCAAGGTCGAGTTCTTCTCAGATAGGGAGATTGATGCAGAGCATTTTGAAGCATTTGATTCATCAATTTTAGTCTATTATTTATTTGGTTTGATGTAAATTTTTTTTTTTTAATTATTATTTTAGTTAAGGGTATTTCTCTCTTTTTACGCTTGAGGGTATTTTAGTCATTGTGTAGTTAGGGGTATTTTAGTTTCCTTTATTCCCATTGATAAATACTCTCAAAAGCCCCACTAGGGGAATGATGATGATTAAGGAAAGATAAAAATTTCCATTGCCTACATGCACATGGTGTGATGGTGGATTCCATGGAACTTTGGTGAGAAATCGAAGCGGCGAGAACAAGAAGGTGAGAAATCTTCAAGAACAAGAAGGTGAAAAGCCTTCCTCTATCCAGGTATACATCTCTATTTCTTCTATCTCACTTCTTTTCTTTTTCCCTTTTTATTTTCCCCTGGCTGTGACCCCAAGATTCCATCATGCTGCCGCGTCCCGTCGAACCCATCCCTCTGTTGTCGCCTTCCTCCTTAAGCTCCTTTACTGCTACCATTATCACCCAAAACTCCCTCCTTGGCTGTCCCCACTTCCAAATCTTTATCCCTACTGTTGCCGTTTCCCCAAATCCCTTCTCCTCTTTCGCCCAGGTTCAACTCTTCTATCTCCCTTTAATACCAACTCCTTCCTCTGTTTCGTTATTTCTTTTACTTTACTTTTCCACATTTAAGAACTTAGGCCTAATTTCCATCTCTTACCTACCACCACTTCTTTCATTTATCCCTTTGATTGTGTCCATCAATCACCATTAATTCTCATCTTATTTCTTCTGAATTATCAAATCACCATTAACCATTTAATCTATTAAACACATTATATTCTTAGTATTTGCTTGATTATGTCTGGTAAATTTTATATGAATTAATTACAAGTATTAATTTGAATTTAATTTTAGCCCATTTTAGATTTAAGGTGCATTATATTTATCCCTTTTCATATTTTTATACCACATTAGGCATTTAAGGTTACCCTATCCCCTGTCCTGCATCAGGTGGACAAGAGACTAGATGCCTGGAGCAAACACTAGCCCTCTATGGGAGCCAGGCTGACTTTACTTCAATCTGTCTTAGCCAGCCTGCCCACATATTTCATGTCCTTATTCGAGATGCCCAAAGGAGTGGCTAGGATCCTGGAAAGATTCCTAAGGGCTTTTCTATGGGAGGGGAAGAGGGAGAGGAAACGAATGCACCTGGTTAAATGGGATGAGGTTATCAACTTGGAGGAGGATGGGGACTTAGGGCTACACAGCATGAGGGATAGAAATCATGCACTGCTATGGAAGTAGGTATGGAGGTTCGCCTTGGAGAAAGACTTCCTTTGGAGGAACGTGTTCGTGACTAGATATGGATTAGAGGACTTCAGGGGGTGGCAACTAGGGAGTAGGGTGGCCAGAGAGGGATCAGTAGTGATCAAATCCATCGTAAAATTAGGAAATGGGGAGGGGATGGTAGGTGCGACATTCAAAAGGGACATAGAATTCTGGTCGGTAGAGGAGATAGGGCGTTGTTTTGGAAAGATAAATAGGTAGGGGAGAGCTCTTTGAGTCAGGCTTCCCTGGGCTGTTTAGAGTTGCATTGAATAAGAACACTTTAGTCAACGACTACTATAGCAAGCTTAATGGCAAACAATAATGGGATTTCGAGGCAGACCAACTTCAATCATTGGAATGAATGTTAGGGGAATCACGTCTAAACACAGAGGAGGAGGACAGTTGGATATGATCTACAAACGCATTTAGAGTTTCTTTAGTTTGATCTATCCTAAGGTAAGTCTACTCCCTCGGTCAAAATCCTCCCCAATCATGCATCGTGGCTTGGAATAACAAGGATTTCCCAAGAGGACAAGTATACTTGTGGGCTGTAAGAGGTAGAATCTCAATCAAATGCAACCTAAGGACTAGAGGCCTCTTATCATGGGGATCCTCAGCGTTGTGTGTACTTTGTCATGGGTAGGCGGAATTAGTGGACCATTTGATGTGCAAATGGCCATTCTCTATAGGGGTTTGGCTTTTATTCCTTAACCTAATGGAGCGCCCATGGGTGTTGGATAATACGATAGGAAGGTTATTACACAATGGTTGGGGGGGCTTTTTTAGGAAGGAGAAGGGTGGCTTGGAGACTGATCCCTGCAGCGATCATTTGGGAATTTTGGAAGGACAGGAATAATAGAATTCTTTAAGGGAAGTCAGGTTTGGCAAGGGAGGTTTATGAGAAAGCCAAATGGAACCTACTCTGTTGGCTAACCCCTAGTAAGTAATTCATTGGATGCGATCTAGAGGACTTTTACCTGTCATGGGGAGGATGTATGAAATGAGGCAAAAAAGCTAGGAAGGCTAAGACGAAATGGGTGAAACTTGAAAAAGATTTCTATAAGTTTAATGTCGACGACGCAACAACGGGTAAACCGGGCCCAACATGGATAAACGGAGTCCTTCATGATGACAAAGGTAGATGCAATTAATCTTTTCAGAATTTGTAGGTGTTATGGAGTCCGGTGAGGCAGAGCTGAGAGCGATTAGGCGAGCAAACCATCTCTGAGCTAGTCTTGGGAATGACGACAACATCTTCGGAGGTGATTCTATAGTGCAATCGCTTGGGCTAGTGGAAAGAAAACCTCCTGGAAACTGGTCAATACTGTTAGAACATTAGGAGATTGTCTAGGAATGGAGATATCTGATTCGTGCATACCGCCCGCTCAGCGAACAATGTTGCTAACTTCTTAACCAAGGTTGGAGTACAAAAACCTCAACCAGTAGTGGAAGTGTTTACTCTTCAGCCTCTACAGGAAGTTGGGGTTTTAGGGTTGAGTATCTCTCCCTTGGACCATGTCCTTCAGGATCTCTTGGGTTGTAACAGGTTTGGGAATCAATGTTGTAACCAACGTGGTACCTTTCTTGTTATTATCTTTCTTGCTTTTTTGTATTTTCTCTTTGGAGGGACATGTATTAACCTCTTATACATAGTCCTTTCATGCTCTTGTACCACACTTTTAATTAATGAAATATTTGTCTCCGATTCAAAAAAATAAATAAAGTACTACATAAATGTGATCCTTATTGTTGGTAGAATACATTATGTAACTCACATTGATTAGTCTCATCAGACTAGTCTATCTCTATTTAGATTGTTTCATCTAATAGATATCTAAAAGATTAGATATATAAAAAAAAAAGATGGATTGCTAAAAGGCAAGCCGCCCTAAACAGATGGCAAAGTGGCAATGATGATGATCACGACGGATGGCTAAAATATAAAGGCCCACAATTTGGGCATTCTGGAACTTTGGACTGGTGTCCATATCACTGGTTCATTTATTTACACTTAAAAAAATGGTGAGAATAAAATATTATTAAAACAAGGGTACAAGAAAACAAATAAAAATAAGAAATAAAATAGGAGAAAAGTCTAGCCCACAACACCAAGTACATCCCACCAACACATTACAGGAGAAATATACTGAGAGAATAGAACAAGGAACCAAGATCAGACAAAGCCTGGCTACATATCATAAAATCAACGCAGTCAACCAATGGCATGAAATCCACAACTGCCCTGGGCCTTACCGTTCTTGCCTTGGCCAAGAAATCTGCAATACAGTTCATTGTATGCCTACTGTTTCTAAAGGGACTGCCTTGCCACTTCATTCATTCCTAATGTCTCTAACAACATGGACCGACCTCTTGGGAGTGTTGAGATATATTTTGATGATTTAGATTATGATATATTTAGTTACTAAAGTTCTATTTTCTATTTTAGGGCTTTCCCCTTTATTTGATTTTACCTTCCTTATTTGTATTATGTTTTCCCTATAATTATAAATCATAGGGTCTCTCCTTGATTAAGGAAGACACAATAATTCTACATGGTACAGAGCCAAAAATTCGATCCCTTTCTTTAGATTCTATTTTTTTTTTTTAGGAGGGAGAGAAAGACCGTAGGAGCCTTTCTCCATCTCCCTCTGCTAGTGCAACCACACTAGCAGAGGGAGGATCGTTGATTCCTCCAAGAAGATCTATGGCCCCCTTCTTTTTATTCTTCTTCTGATATTCTCTTTTCCAAATTTGTTGGTGCCTATATTGCTCTCAGCTTTGTTTCTTGCTGGCGACCCATCACCGACCCTCTTCATAGTTTCACTTCGATCCATCTTACTTGTGGTCAGATCCTGCTCCAACTTTTTAGTGGTGTTCCCCCTTTGCCCACCTTTGATCTCTTAAGGTTGACTTAGGGTTTCGGTCAAAGGTCGGCCCCTTTTCTTGGTTCTACAATCATGCCACAGTGACGCCCAAAACCCCAGTTTTTGGGATTTTTTCCTAAGATCAATGTGGATCCAACCCTTCTGCAATTGGTCCTTACCCCACCAGAGTCGCCCCTGGCCCACCTATGAACGCCTAAGGTTAACGTAGGCTAATTCAGCAGCTTTTTGTTCAATTTCTCGTGGAGTAAAATTCTCATCAGTACGAGTCAAGGGAATGGCACCCTGGCCTCTGATTTCCATATAAAGGACACGTCGAGAATAAAGACCCAGCAGAGTGCTTTCGCCGTTGGTGTTCTTTCCGATCTCTACGCATTTCACCGCTCCACCGGAAATTCCCTCTGCCCCTACCATACTCCAGCTTGGTAGTTTCCACCGCCTGTCCAGGGTTGAGCCCTGGGATTTGACGGCGGACTTGAAAAGCCACCTACAACAGATTCTATGAGCAACTAGTGAGTAAAGTAATAATAATAAGAATCGTGTCCTATAAAAATAAGGTGATTCGATGGTATACTATTTGTATATGCTTATTAGAACTCCTTCTAACGACCTACGGTTTGCCGAACGATCCTCCATTTGCCTCCAAGATTTGTTTCTCCAGCCCTTTGACCTCTCATTTTAGAGATTTTTTTTCCCTGCACTTTGTGGGTGGTTCATAGGGCCATCTTTGTTTGTTCCCTTAGATCTATAATCTTTCTTCAGATTTGAACCTATAATCCCACAACTCTACAACTGAAAAAGGGCGATTCAATAACGAAAGAGAGAGAGGAGAAGAGAAACCATACCTCTCTTTTCTCCCTCAACCCTCAAGCCGCCACCTCTCACTATGTCTCTCCCTCTCCCCTGCGCACTTCCTCCCTCTTGCTCTCCTCTCTCCTGGCCTCTCAAATCCCTCCCTTAGTTGATGCCGCCCAATCAACCAGATTTGCGATTTGGCCTCTTTCTCTGCACAGCCAACCCTCTTTCACCTGCACAATGTCGTGCACCTCTGCCTTTACCGTGCACCCCTGTCACCAACGGAAGACCAACATTGTCCTGAGCCATCGTCATTTGCCTTGTCGTGCTCTCCATCGCCTGTCCAGCCTCTCTTGGCCGAGCCCTTGCTGCTGTTCTGAGCCCATACCTGCTCGAGTCTTATCCTTCTATCCCCTTCTCCTGCTGCTGTATTCTGTTGAGTGAGACCTGAACCAGAACAGACCCTCCAACGTTACAACCCCACCCAACCCTTCCCTCAACCGATCCTTTATCCCATCTTCCTGAATCCAACCTTCTCCAAAAGCCTTATTTTCTCCATTTAACTCTAAACTCCAGCTAGCTAGGACCATCATTCTCCTTGCTATTTCCTCAGATCTCTGTCCCCATCGATTTCTGAGCGATCTTGTACCGAGCCTTTCTCATGCGCACTCTTTTGTGCTCCTTGATGTCTTGCCAGTGCCTCCTTTGGAACATCTTTGCTAGCCAGATCTGAACCATTCGGAGCCCATCCTTTTGCTGCAAGTCATCGTTCGCCTTTGCTAGCCCTGTGTGGACCCTGTCCACTTCCCGCCTGGGATCTTCCCAAGCCCATTGTCCATCCATGCATTCAGATCTCCGGCCTGGGTCAGATCCTCATCTAATTTTCCTCAGATCCCCATCGCTTGTTAGAGTAACTAGTTTCTGTGCTCTCCCAGCATATTTGGTCATGCTGAGGAATCTAACATTTTCGCCAAACCGGCCTTCTTACCTGCCACGGATCATGGGCATTCCTTGGGGACCTGCTTTGCAGCGTGCAGCGTGCTCCCTCCTTCAATCATCCGCTCAGCGATCTGTGAGCGTGCCATGAAGAGACGAGGAATTTTGGGTTTCTCAATGTGTTTTTTTCATGTTACGAGCGTGCCATTTTTTTTTTTTTTTCCTGTTTCTATAAAGTAATTGCCCTTTCCTGTTCCTGCAATGTAATTGCATCTCTGATGCAGTTTTTTTATTAATAAATTATATGTACCATTTCAAAAAAGAATCCCACAACTCTACAATTGTTTTTGGCCCTAAATCACATTTGTATGTTGCGATTTTGAGTTTGAATACCAGTAGAACTCTCTTAGACCTATTCGTTGGCCTTATTGAATGGAGATCAACATTTTTCTCCGTTTTATTGTTCTTGCCCATATTACTGTTCTTCATCGGACTTCGGCATCTTTTTCGGATCAGTTTCTCTTTGAAGCGAACTTCTGTAGCAGATTCTCATTATTTCCCGGCCTTCTGAAGCATTCCCAGTGTTTCTTCCCCTTGCAGCCAACACTTCCATGCATCAGATCTAGCCACCGGAACATTTTCTACCGGCGCCATACTGTTTTTTGGAGATCTATAGCTCTGTACGTTGGTGTTGTAGCCTTGTTGTTTCAAGAACCGACTTTCCACCGTTCCGTCTCCAATACTTGTTCCAGTAGATGCTGCTGCGGGACGTCAACTGGTTCCAAGCCTCGACCAAGTTTGGTTTTTGGAGATTCTTGTTGATCTGCTTTCGCTCCAATTAGATGGCAGTCACCATTGGATCGTCAAGTTGAATATTTTCAACCTCATGTGGGACCCATTTGAGCTATGGGGGAGTGTTGAGATATATTTCAATAATTTAGATTTTGATATATTTAGTTACTAAAGTTGTATTTCCCATTTTTGGGCTTTCCCCTTTATTTGATTTTACCTTCCTTATTTGTATTATATTTTTCCTATAAATATAAATCATAGGGTCTCTCCTTTATTAAAGAAGACACAATAATTCTACGTGTCTTATTCTACATGGTATAGAGCCAAACATTCGATCCCTTCTTCTAGATTCTATTTTTTTTTGTGAGGGAGAGAGACCGTAGGAGCCTTTCTCCATCTCCCTCTGTTGGTTGCAACCACACCAGCAGAGGGAGAACATCGTTGATTCACCCTTCCCTTTCCTCCAAGAAGATCTACGGCCCCTTTCTTCTTCTTCTTTTGATATTCTCTTATCCAGATCTACTGGCGCCTATGCTGCTCTCAGCTCCGTTTCCTGCTAGCTACCCATCACCGACCTTTCTGCACAGTTTCACTTCGATCCGTCTTACTTGTGGTCAGATCATCTCCAACTTTTCAGTGGTGTTCGCCCTTGGCCCACCTTTGATCGCCTAAGGTTGACTTAGGGTTTCGGTCAAAGGTGGGGCCCCTTTTCTTGGTTCTACAATCATGCCACAGTGATGCCCAAAACCCCAGTTTTTTGGGATATTTTCCTAAGATCAACGTGGATCCAACCCTTTTGCAACTGGTCCCTACCCCACTAGAGTCGCCCCTGGCCCTCCTATGAACGCCTAAGGTTAACCTAGTGTTTCGGTCAAACGGTGGGGCCTATTTGGTTGTTTTGCTCCATTGCCTCGCCTCTGCCCAGACCCCATTTTTTGGGACTTTTTCTGCCAGATGTTCTGGCTTTTTGTTTGGATCTCCCTCCAACCAGGCCTTTTACTATCGCCTTTGCCTTGGTTTCCATCGCACCTGGTGGGCCCCCATTTCCATCAACGGTGGGACCCACTTCTTTGTTGTTTTCCCTTATTTGTCCGGACGCCTGTACACCTAGATTTTGGGTGTTCTTCATTCGATATGTAAAGAACCAACAAACAATGCCCCTGGGTTTTGGACCACCAGTTTCATCCAACCCTCTAGTTTGTATCTATAAGGCCTCTATGCCTGTATGTGCTTCGTGGGACCCACTGCTGCAATTTTTTTTTTCTCCCGGATCTTCGTATGAATAAATAAATTCCTCACTGCCTTCCTTTTGTTTGCCGAACGAACCCCCATTTGCCTCCAAGATCTGATTCTCCAGCCCTTTTACCTCTCATTTCAGAATGTTTTTTTTCCCTTGCATTTTGTGGGTGGTTTACAGTGCCATCTTTGTTTGCTCCCTTAGATCTATAGTCTTTCTTTATATTTGAACCTATAATCTCGCAACTCTACGTTTGTTTTTGCCCCTAAATCACATCTGTATGTCACAATTTTGAGTTTAAATACCAGTTGAACCCTCTGAGACCTATTCTTTGATCTTGTTGAATGGAGATTTACGTTTTACTGTTCCTGCCCATATTACTGTTCCTTACCGGATATGGCATCTTCTTCGGATCCAGTTTCTCTTTGAGGCGGACTTTTGTAGCGCATTCTCATTACTTCCCAACCTTTTGAAGTATCCCCAACGTTTTTCCCCTTGCAGCAAGCACTTTCAGGCATTAGATCCAGCCACTGGAACATTTTTTGCCGGCGCCATGCCCTTTTTTGGAGAAGTATACCTCTGTACGTTGGTGTTGTAGCGGGACGGCATCTAGTTCCAGGCTTCGATTTTAAGTGGGACCCATTTGAGCTTTGTCGCGGGCGGGGCGGGGAATGGAATATATTTAGATTTTGCTATATTTATTTACTAAAGTTGTATTTCCCATTTTAGGGTTTTCCCCTTTATTTGATTTTACCTTCCTTATTTGTATTCCCTATAAATATAAATCATAAGGTACTCTTTTTTATTAAGGAAGACACAAATTCTACGGTGTCTTATTCTATAGGGAGTTCATTTCCTGTCACTATCCCAAGAAACAACATTACTCGAATCTCCCTCAACACCAAACTGCCACTAATGTACGTAGCCCTACTCTAAAGCCCTCCTAATATCCAACAGTTTTGTCTCATTTGAATCCACGTAACCTCTCGACTCCGAAAAAAAAAAATCCTCCCCCCTTGTCATTCTGCAGCATACCTACTATGCTTGGAGGTCAAGGATTTCCTCTTGCAGTCCCATCCACATTGAATTTAAATAAACCTAATGGGGCCCTAGACCACACTTTGCCAACCTCTTTAATGTATCATAAAGTTCCGTAGTGTGCAGACTTAACACCAATGTCTGCCTGTAATTTCTTTAGGAGTTATCAAGCAACATTTTATTTTGAGAACAATAATCACAAATATTGATGTACTGTATAAAATATATACTGTAGGAGCCAAAATGAAACAAGAATGAATGAGCCCTCGTCCTCCATAACTTGAACTATCCTATCATGGGTATGTTCATGTACGGTCCATGGAGCAAACCTGGCCCCAGCATATGAATGGTATGTATCATTAATGCTGACACCACTTGTGCAAATTGCCAAACCAAGAGAACCATTGATGTGATGGCCAGGGTATTGAAAAATCCCTTTGACCCCCTAGCAGGATTGCAGTGTCGGTTGTCTACAAATACTGGCCACTCATCATCACACTAATGGGACATAGGAACATTAATCTAAATTGTACTCCAAAATTGAAACTTACGTTGAAGTTGACTATATCAAGAGATTTATTTCAATTAGTCATCAGGTAGAATCTGGTGGCTAGGATTATGAAGCAAAGTGGTCTTTTTGTTATTCTCTATTGACAATGGGTTCCATAATTCTGAATTCTCCATTTTGGTGTGCATGTACTCATATATAATGTGAATTCAGCTTTGTTGGACTACCATTTGAGGGGCCAAGCGTTGTACATGTGGCCCATGATTTTAGTGACCTAGATGGGCTAGGTCTCTGGTAAGGTCCACGGTGTGTGCGCCTTGCATAAAATATTACTCATTTGAAGAACTCTTCTACTATCAGTTTGAATAAACGAACAAAATGAGGGAGATGGTTCACGTTCAATTTAACGAGTTTAGTCTTTATTACCTAGTTTATTTTACAATAGTCTATGGTAATGAAAGTCATTAGGCTAATGATCTGTCCACAATGGAAATTTGGGTTGATAAATCTCAATGTCTTTTTTTAACAAGGAAGAACTATTCTGCGAAATATTTTGTTCTACCCAATTGGAACTTATTCGAGACTAATTATCTTAAAAATGAAATCAAAACAACCTCCATTCAAGAATAATTTAATCACGGAAGTAAAACCCGAAATAGCTATAACATTGTCTTTCATGGCTACTCTCACTCGCCAAAAAATACTATCTTCTTTTTTTGAAAACTACCAATACTATCTTCGTTTGCATGTCTTTATTGTGTAAATGCTTCTTATTTGTGGTTCTATCTTTATTTTATTTAGATTCAGGTTTTTTACATTTCAGGCTCCTGATGAAGAGTTTGAAGAGTACCTTAGGCATCACATAGGTGATCAATGCACTGGGGATAAAAATGAGGTAATAATTTGGTATGGGGATGGAATATGAAAACACAACCATCTTGCTAAATTTGTACTATTTTTCTTTTGAATTTTAAGTATCTCATGATGCACTTTAACAAGATTTTATTATTACTGATGATAATATGCAAAATAATAAAATTGAGGCACTTCAGTATTACTTTGTTTTCACAAAAGTGTGTCAAGTTATTTGTCTCATTAGAAATTCTTTTAATACACACATGTACTGTTATGGATGAGCAAATCCTTCAATGTCATATTGCTAGTAATAGTATAGAATGAACAAGTGTGAAATATGGATACCACATTATCATGCCAAACCCTTTATGTAGGTCAATGTGCCCACCTCTACAGTTATGTCATTTGGTAGAAAACACACATATAGATGCCCATGTTAGTCTGTCACTCTTCTTTGAGAAACACCCACCAATATCTCATTGAACTGTAAAAGGATGTTTTATCATCATCGTCATCATTATCTAGTAGGAACCCAATGGTAAGTGGCGGTAGGAATTTCATTTTGAGGAGAAGTCAAGCCTCCAACTTAGGTTTCAATTTGAAGAGAAATCCCAACCTCCTGTCATCATGATCTAGTAGGAACCCGTGGAAAGTGGGGATAGGGATTTCACTTTGAGGAGAAGTCAAGCCTCCAACTTATGTTTCAATTTGAAGAGAAACCCAAACCTCCTAGCCTGAGCTAAATTGGGGAAATTTTCTTCTACCTTCCGTGATTGACTAATTCAAATATAAATAAGAGTGCAATGATGTTTATAGAAATTGGAATAGAAATAGGGAAACATATCCCTCTTGCCTTCTGTTGCAATCCCTCACCCTACCATGCAACATTTTGTGCAAAACCCCCCCAAAGAGCTCCTACCTTAGACCTATTTTGGGTACTTTGGGGTTTGGATTCAAGTAGGACCTGATTTTCCATTGTGGAACTTCACCGTTCTCTTGTGTGTGAATTTTTGGACGTTTTGGATCTGATTTTAGGAGATTTTGGGGGGCTTAACACTGACTTGTGATTACTTCTAGGGTTTAATGTGCTTGCATGCTGTAGAACTCTATAGTTCTTTAGTATTTGTGATGTTATTTGCTTAGATCTTACATTAATCATTGGTTGCAGAATTTTAACTTTTTAAATCAACATTCTAATTCCATTTTGTATGCATTTAGCTGTAGTTAATGTTTAGATTTCTTATTTTCCTTCTTTGTACTCTTAGACCTAGGGTTTCGAATGTCTTAAACTTATTTTAGGGCACGCTGCATTTCCGCTCTACGTCATCAAAGCTTTGGATGGTATGACAACCAGCTACTGAAACAGTAAATGTGGAAGATGGAGAAATAGAAAGATTTAATTGGGGTGCTAATGTGCAATTAATGAAATTGTTGATGCTTCCATTGCCAATCAAAACAAAAATTTGTCAATCCTGAAATCATCCAGAAATCTGTGGTGTGTAGGTCTTTGCAGAAATTATTTGGAGTGATATTTCGGGAGAATCAATTGCAAGATATCCTTGCTGTACATTTGGCACATCTTCCTAATCTTGAATATCTGCTTTAAACAGAAAAACCTATTGTGTTTTACATTGACGGTACAATGCGAACTTGTCATCACAATTGTAACATAGGCCTTTTTTTTTTTTTGAAAGGTGACATAGGCCTATTTCTCTCTTAGTTTATGTTTTAACCCATGGCAATTACTTGATAGGAGGAGTATCTCCTTTTGGTGTGGGTGAGACCAAGAGTTTCCGTAAATGGAGGTGGTAAAGGGTTGGTTACCTTGCTCAAACTATGAAGCTTCTCCTCTTGCATTTGGGTCAATCCTATAGTTTCTAGTAGTGTACATGGCTAAAACATGCACACCTAGGCAGTGATTTCCTCAACCGGTCCACCAATAACCAATTAACGCTTCTCCACCCAATGGTCAACACAGTTTTCCAATTGCTCAAATTGAGTCTAACATTCTTGCACTGAGCCATCTTGGTGCAATTTCGACAAGGGTTCATCAAAGTCTTAATATTCAGTGTGACCAAATCGCACATAAAGGGCCTTAACTAAAGAGCCCCACATGAGATTTGGCTGAAGTGTGCTCATTCCAATGAAACCACTGATTGGCTTCTCTTTTGAGATGAAAAAGAAAAGGCCAATAAGACCCATTTGTCATTTGTTGTGGATTGGTATTTGAAGAATTGCTCAACGTGTTGAATCCACGTAGTTGGGTCAGTGCCAGTGTCACAAGGAATTTGAGTCGAGCATAACGAGGAGCATAACGAGCTAGTATTAGGGAAGCAACAGGTTCATTATTTTTCAGTGCCTCCCTCCTCTCTTGCTCTGTATTGGCCTCCTTCGCCTCCCACCTTTGGTCACTCGTCTCAGCCTATGGTCTTGGGTACTTCTTTTCCTCTTTTTTTTTTTGTGATTAGTGTCTTAGATATTTGGAAACCTCGTGGCTTGTTTGCTTCTTCTTTTCCTTAGGCCTTGTCTTCCTCTTGTGCTACTCGGGTTTCCTAAACGACATTGCTCCTATCCTGTGCTGCTACAACGTCTTGGGACGTTGGGTGGTTGGATTGGGGCCTTTCTCGGAGATTCGCTGGTACATCGCCTACGGTTTCTTCTGGTGGAGATGGTATTCTTGGTCAGCAGGCGCTTTTGGATGCTACTACTCTCTTTTCTCGAGTACCTGTTGGAGGCATCTTCGACTTTAGCTACCTGAGTAGTTTCTCCTCATCTTCTCAGATCTTGGTGGCGGGTGGCTGGGCTTCTGTGCTGTGGTGGCCCTTTAGCTCTTTGGCGTCGTCAATGGTGGTGCAGGATGTGCTATCTAAGGCCCGGGTACTATCCTCCCTTTGTTCTCTTTTTTCTTCCTTTCTGGGTGTTCTCTATGGGGTTATCCTTTTTCCCTTTGGCTAATGCGTTGGGTAGTTTCTCTTCGTTATCTTTTTCTCTCCCCCACTTTTTTTCTTGTAGTCTTGGCTCGCCTTTTTAAAACCTCAGTTTAGCCTTAAATATAGATCCTGGTTCCCAACGGCCTACCTTGGATGGGCTTCAATTCACAAGAATCAGTGGGTGGATGGAGGTTTGGGTTGAGAAAGAATTTTCCTTAGAAGAGATTAGGGTGGCATTTGAGAACTTAGAAGGAGATAAGTCACCTAGACCTGATAGTTTTAACTTCACTTTTTAAGGCTTGCAGGGGAATTGTGGGCCCAGTTGTCTTCAGGTTCTTTAATAAAGGTCTGAAGAATTCCTTTATTACTTTAATCCCGAAAAGGGAGGGTTCATTTTGAATATGAACATTGCCAATATGGCAAGCATGTTAGATCTCATTTTCTCCCATCTATCAATAAAAAATCATCTACTTTATTTTCACTCATTCATTTTGATGTTTGGTAGTCTCCCACTGTATCCACACTAGCTTTCATTATTTTGTCACATTTATTGATGATTACTCTCTCATAACTTGGACATATTTGGTGAAACAAAAATATGAAGTTTCTTATCACTTCCAAAATTTTTACCAGTGGGTTCATAATCATTTTGGGTGTAATATTCAAGTTTTACAAAAAGCCACTCCTGTCTTACGTTTATGCAAAAACATGGCATAGACTCTCATTTCTAATGTTCTTTTAAACCTCAACAAAATGGTGTAGTTGAACGAAAGAACCGTCACCTTCTTGAGGTGACACGTTCTCTTCTTTTTACCATGCATGTCCCAATGTCCTATTGGCCCAAAGCGGTGTTAACTGCTTGTTATCTCATCAACAGAATGCCATCCCGCATTTTACAACACCAATCCAGTATAGACAATCTCTCATTACATAAACACATTCTTCATATTCCCTTACATGTCTTTGGGTGTGTTTGCTTTGATCACAATTTCTCTGGCCATAAACTCTCTCCCCAGGCTGTGTGTTGTGTCTTTCTAGGTTACTCACCTTTTCACAAAGGCTATAAGTGCCTCGATCCTCTCACTAGGAAAACATACATATCCATGGATGTCACCTTTTTTTAGCGGGAGCCCTACTTTTCAGCTCCCTCTACCTCTTCTCCTTCCCCTGTCCTTCCCCTTGTTCCTACAGATCTTAGTTTCTCAAGTCCCACTAGCCTCTTCTGGTATACCAACGTCGACAGTCTCGACTACCATCTGCAGCTGACTCCACCTACCCATCTGCCAGTTATTCAGATCCATCGCTCTCTAACCCGTCTGATCCTCCTATTGTGCTTTGCAAAGGTAAGCATTCTTGTACTAGTCATTTCATTGACCGGTTTGTATCATATCATGTTGTTTCACCCTCCTATCACAATTTTCTCACAACATTGGACAACATTAAGATACCAAAGAGGATTGACACGACTTTGATCCCTCTTTGAAAGCAGCCATGGATGAAGAGTTAACTGCCTTTGACAAGAGCTAAACATAGGAGATGGTTTCTCTACCTCCAAGCAAGACTCCAGCTAGGTACAAATGGGTCTTTGCCTTAAAGCATAATCCAAATTGATCCATTACCCGATATAAGGCACGCCTAGTGGCCAAAGGCTTCACGCAGACATATGGGATCGACTACCAAGACACTTTTTCACCTGTTGCCAAGATTACCTCTCTGCACATCTTGCTCTCTCTTGCCACCACTTATGCTTGGCCCTTGCACCAGTTAGATGTGAAGAATGCTTTTCTCCATGGTGATCTTCAGGAAGAAGTGTACATGCTTCCTCCTCCGAAATTTGTCAAGCAGGGGGAGCCCAACTCTGTTTGCAAACTAAAGAAGGCTCTCTATGGTCTTAAGCAGTCTCCCTGTGCTTAGATAGAGAAGTTTAGTAGTGCATTACTACCTTATGGTTTTACTCGCTGTCAGTCGGATCACTCAGTCTTCATCTACCGCTTCCACTCACTTATGATGATTTTGGTGATCTACGTTGATGATTTTGTCCTCACAGGTAACAATGATACAACCATCTCTTCCTTCAAACAGTATCTTCAACAGACTCTTGATATTAAGGATCTGGAGCCCCTCCGGTACTTTCTTGGAATTGAAGTTACTCGATCTTCTCGTGGCCTCTATCTCTCAACGGAAGTATACCCTGGATCTGTAAGTCCGGGCTAGACCAATGCACGGGTCCTTTTAGGTTTATACTTATTATGAATGATTTAAACACTAATAACGTGCAGCATAATAAATGTGTGTGCAAATAATAATAAACAATTCATCAAACAACACATATGCACAACGATGTATAGTAGTTCAGTTCATCTGAACCTACATCCACTGTTGGACTCACCCACACTTGGGCTATCCCAAATCCACTATGTATGGGAATCTCTCCCAAACATTAGAACCTAGTTTTGAAAGGTTCAACCACCCGAGTCTAATCCTTAACACCTATTTTTAAGGTGGTTCAACATGATCTAATCTACCGTACAATGATGAATGAAATAAAACAAAGAACACTTGCCTTGGTTTAGCTCGGATCTTGAGTTGTGTTCTTCAGTGATGCCTCGATGCTTTGATCTTCGATCTTCAATACTTAAGATGCTCCAATGTTTGCAACTAAAGAAGAGGCTAGGTATAGGGTAAGATGATGATTCCACAATAATCCCTAGATGATTTACCCTTAATCACATCAACAAAAAGCTTAACATAGCTTTGAGTATTCCATAATCAATTGTAGATGTGAGGTTCAATGGAGTTTAACAATAGTTAGAACCTCTACTGCGAGTCTAGGAGAGATTTAAAATTAATCTCACTTAATTTGCTTGTTTGCTTAGAGAAACGAGTTGTATTTATAGATTTACTGTTCATAACAGTTAGTCCTCGAGTACTATAGCTCGAGGGCTCGAGTAGCCTACAACGGCTAGTACAACTAAGCCAATGGATAGTCTTATTGTCATAAAATTTGTTGTCAGCCACGAGACCTCGGGAAATTCTTGAGGCCTCGGGCACTATTCACTCAGCATGCTATAGTGCTTGAGGCCTCGGGACACTATACATGCTACAGTGCAGATAGTGAATTTTGAGCCTCAGATCGAGGGGCTCGAGCCTGACAGTGTTCAAATGTTCAAATTAAGCTCTTTTAACCCTTTTTCAGTGTATGGTCTTTTAGCCTAAGGTGTTCCATATCCTTCGGTATCTTAACGCTTATCCTGGCCGATGTTTATTCTATGCACATCAGCCTACTTGTATGGATCGCGATTATTCTGATGCTGATTGGGTTAGGTCTCCAGATGATCGCCACTCTACTTCCGGCTATTTTGTTTTCTTGGACTCACATTTAGTTGCCTAGCGAAGCAAGAAGCAGTCAGTTATTGCTTGTTCCATTGCTGAGGTCGAATATCGTACCATGTCTAATAATACTTCTGAATTGTTCTGGTTTCGACAATTCCTTACTAAAATTGGCTTGTTTTTGCCGATCCACTTGTCATGTTCTGTGACAATCAGCCGGCCCTCAACATTGCCTCCAATCCAGCCTTTCATGAAAGGACTAAGCACATTGAAGTTGATTGTCACGTCCTTCGTCAGCATATTTCTAAAGGCAGACTTTTTACTCCTCATCTGAAGTCTAAAAGATCAGTTTGTGGACATTTTCACAAAGTCAGTTCCCCGAACGCAGTTTGATTCGGTTGTTAGAAAG
Source organism: Chimonanthus salicifolius (assembly GCA_013350335.1). Classification (NCBI taxonomy): domain Eukaryota; kingdom Viridiplantae; phylum Streptophyta; class Magnoliopsida; order Laurales; family Calycanthaceae; genus Chimonanthus; species Chimonanthus salicifolius. The sequence goes on along the minus strand of CM023541.1, from coordinate 27,411,850 downwards.
CTGGAATTACTCGACATCTTCTAACCAGCTTGACGGGGAGTATCATGGGACCCACTTCAGTACACGTAAGGTGTTGTGGACCCACTTCAGGACAGAGTTGACCAACATGATCCACTTTTGGAAATATATCTTATTGGTTGTATATTGATTGTAGATAAGTTTTATTTTATTCTTTTCCTATTTTAGACACCTAGATTAGCTCCTTTGATTCTTTTTATACATGTAATCAATACAATTCTATACAAAGATTTTCATCTCCATCTTCTCTTTCCTTTATTTTCTAGTCTTATTTTCGGGGAGAGAGGAGGACAATAGGTTGGAGGAGGCAACGACAAGCAACCACCACCAATGATGATGGTGACACAGGAGGGTTGAGGAGACACTGATTGTTGTTTCCCTTCTCAAACCTACCTCCCCTATGAATTGGATTCTGTGACGTCCCGCCCCTCGAGACACGGGCATGCCAGCTAAACCTAAAACCACAATAAACAACAGGTTTTATCTTAAAAATTTAACATATATTCATCTCAAAATAAATTACAACTCAAAAGATAAATGACTTTAAATTAATGTACAACTTAAATATCCTAAAGTCACCCATGACTCGGTATCAAGTCACCATCGTTGTGAGTCAATCCGACCTTCTCAGTTAGTACCCTGTAAACTGTTAGGTAGTGAGCTTCACTAGCTCACATATCAATAACCCAGTAGAAGTACAATAGCCATATAAAACATACAGGAACCCAGCACATTCCATAAACAAGACATACAAACCATCATGCGGTAATATCCCACACAGAGTTCCATCTACAACATATGGACACAAGACTGTCACAAAACAGGTGACAAGGCATAATGGTCTGCCAAAGGTCAACAACTCCGACCGGATCGACATATATCCTACCTAGATATACTTCTTAGGTACATCAGATCCAAATACAACTCTACCCATTACATACCTCTCTCATATGTACTATTCTCATAATCCACCTACTCATCTATCCATGAGCATTTGGGATCAACAACATGTGTCTCACTCGTCTGTCTCCAATGAGGGACTCGTGACAACCCCTACCGTGCATGGCAGTGTGGTGTTACGATAGCATCGCCTGCCCACCTCACACCTGTCCACTCGGATTATAAGGTCTATTGGCCTCACTCCTCTTCACCGAGAACACAGACTCGTACACATCCATAATCATATGTACCCACTGCAGATCCACGCATAAGAACTAATGCAGCAATCGACCAATCGACCAATGGTACTTATATATCCAACTGCATATCAACATCATCTACATTCATCATAACCATCATCCCCATACATGGAGGAGTTATACCTAACGTATGGAAATAACCACCATACGCCTTACCTGCATAGACCATATTCATTGGATCCTAAAATATCACTGGACCCAATAATACTCACGAGGACCTTCCTAGCCCATCCTCGGCTCAATCAAACCATCCAATACATAGATCTCCTATATAGACCTAAACATACCCTGCATATGGAAAACCCTCATATGCCAAACACAACTCCATAATGCGAATCATTTAAGTTGTGTATAGATCAGTTGACTGGCCATCGGTTCACTGAAGCATATTGTCAGTCGTCCGATCTTGTCTAGAAAGCACAGTTTCGAGCAAAATGGACGGAGAATCAGAGAAGATGGATTTCAAAAAAGCATCAATCATTCTCATTTCGCATACAAATTCATGCATTTTCAAACTGTGCATAATCAACCAAAACATAACATATCAAATGTGAAAGGTCCCACATCAAGTAGATGGGCTCAACCCAGTTCTTTGGGGCAGATATATTCTCATATAAAATAATCCAGAACCGGAATCGATTTTGGACATATCCACTTCATTCCACATCAACCCAAATCACATTTAAACATAATGGGAATTCAAACAACAATCATACATACGGTATGATTTTAAAGCATCCAAATAACAGTCGGGAAAACACCGATAAAATCTCAAGATTTAATATCAACAAGGTTTCGTACTCCCTACCTCAAAAATGGGGAAGCGTAGGCTCTCCTTAAAGCCAAAAGGAACCCGGACAACAACTCAGCTCGCTGCTTGGGAGATAGAAACTCGCCCTCTGGAGTGGAAATCATAGAAAATGAGAGAGTGAGCATTAACCGGGCGTGTATCCATCATAGTTGGATGGGAGTGAGAGAAAATGAGTTGGAAAAACCATATAAAAACCCTAACCCTCGCTGCCTTTTCATAGAAAAAGGGAAACTTGGTCGCCAAGAAAAGTCATCGGTCCTCCATCTTTTTTTTGCTCGACTGCTCTAGGTTTCTTCATCGCTAAGAAAAGGCTTTGGTCCTCTAAAAGTCAATCTTTGGTCGACCAATCAAGGTACTTTGTCAATAAAACGCATTCAGTCCTCCGAAGTCAATCTTCGGTCGACCGATCGAAATAGACTAAAAAATGGTGCTCTTTGGTTTTTGATCCGACTGTAAGATCGGTCCACCGATCTGGCACTTCGGTCCACTCATCTGCATTTTCGCAGTTTTCCACCCTTTCACTAAAACTGTCATAACTTGAGCTACGGAGCTCGGATTTGGGCATTCTTGTGCTCGTCGGAAAGCTTTTTGACTGAACTATTCAACCAAACAAAATTCACCAAATTCAGAGTTCGTTTGATACCCCAAATGTGATCCACAAATCAGGCCTACTTCCAAACACCCGGTTTTGAAGGCAACTTGACCAGATTCGGGCCAAAAGTCACTTCCATACATTCTCCAAGAGAATCCTCAATAGTACGGCGGGTCGGATCGTTGCAGATCCATACTCAATTAGGCCCCAATCTAAGTTAAAATGATCACTAACCCCATTGGATAAAATTGAATTTTTGGGAACTTAAAACATGGCTACACTTGTCCAACTAAGGTGATTTTTTCTCGATAACTTATTCAAGTAAAAACCTTTTCAGCCAACTCATCTCCAGAGGCCATGGTGGACCTCATTTCGTTAGTATCCTCAAATTACAATTTGAGGGTGCACTCCTAGGGGGGGTGTGGGTGCGTGTGTGCATGCACGCTATCATCAAGCATTTCCACCATTGATAAAATTGAATTTTTGAGAACTTAAAAAGCATGGCTTCACTTATCCAACTAGGGTGATTTTTTCTAGAAAACTTATTCCAAGTAAAAATCTTTCCAACCATCTCATCTATGTATGCCATGGTAGGCCCCATTTCATTAGTATCCTCAAATAACAATTTGAGGGTGTGTCCTTAGGTGTCTTTATGTATGTTGTGGAATTTGGTATACACTACACTCAGGTTTATTGTAGTTTTAGCATGTTTGCCTCTAATACCAAATGGTAAGAACCTAATGGAAAATGGGGATACGGATATCACTTAAACTTCATGCGTCAAACTTGTGTTTCAATTCGATGAGAAACCCAAACCTCCCAGCTTGAGCTAAATTAGGGAAAATCTATTCTACCTTTCATTTTTGACTAATTCAATTGTAAACAAGAGTACAATGGTATTTATGGAAATTGGAACAAAAATAGGAAGCATATCCATTTTATTAAGTGATTACCCAATGCCTACTAATTAAATCAAATCCTAATCATATCATTTTCCATTTTTACCATTTTTTTGGGGTTGGCTCTTTGAGTTCTAAGTTTTCATTTTATCCTATCAAAGACCATATTTTCGGCGAGGTTACATTCTACCATATCCTTTTTTTCTCCCTTGATCTAAGGTTTTATTTGTCTGCCGCTTCTATTTTCCCACTACCTATGGTTTATAAGTTCTTTATATTCACGCTATTTGAGGTTGTCTATGGACATGTCCAACCATCTTATATGGCCTTCCCTTATCTTCTCATTTATTGGGCCTATTTTTTTAAGGATCTTTTAGTGCAGTCATTGAGGGTTCATCTTTTAATGTTATTCACTAATCCATTTCAAAATACATATATGGTACTTGTCTTTCCCTTATTGACCAGTATTTTACTCCATAAAGCATTGTTTGTCTAATTGTGGTGGGGAGAGGCAATAGGGTTTCTGTCTAAGAAAATGTATAGGTGAAGGAATCATTCTGGGTAACTATGAGGAGTTGGGAATCTATTCTTTTAAGGGTTGAAGAAAGATGGTGTGGCAAAACTTCCTGGTGGTAGTTAATGTTGTGCATTTAGAAGGGGAGGAACTTTAAGTCAAAGGAGAATAGTGGGTAGAATTTTTTTTCCCCCTTAGCCAAGGTTAGAGTCTTCAAATGGTTGTTGGTGTTGCATTAGAATAGTGGGTGGCGTCAAAAGACAAGTAATTGCTCATAGGTGAGAGGCACCTTTGTTGGGGTATTCTAATGAATCAACGAGAGAGAAACTTGGGCCAGTAGGATTTGGGGGAGTGATGTACAATTGTGAAGGAAATATGAAGATGTTGTCTCTTCGGGGACATCCAATAAAATTGGAACGAAACAGAGAAGGAAGTATGAAGATGTTATTTGTGGTTCTAGTGGTCTTTAAGGATTCCAACTAGGTAGAGCTGCTTGCAACTCAGTATGCATTGAAGCTTTTGGAGGGAACATTATGTGGAAAAGATCACCATTGAAGGAGATTCTTACAATGCAATTGCTTTGGTAGCAGGGAAGAAAAGGGTGTCATACCGGCTGTTAAGAGTGCCTAGGGGTATTGCAAAATCAAGGAATGATTACAAGTTATATTTGAAAAAGAAATAGCAATCAACTAATTTTGTGGCTAAGGTGGAATTAAGCACTTGACCTTTATGTGGTTTTTTGTAGAGTTCCTTATTGTATTTTGATAGCTTTTTTACTCAAGCTCAGTGGCTCTCTTATAATGTAGATCTTTTTGTGGGTAAAATGTTTTTTTTTTTTTTGCAAACTATGTAAAGGTTAAAAGGGGTGGTGGGTGACAAACTTGGGCATACCAATTCATAGTGGGTAGGTAATGCGAATAGTTTTGATTGTATGTGCCAGAGCCCTATGTCGATGTCTTTATTTGCTCTCTACTTTGAGGATATCTCTAGAATTTGTGATCCCTCTAGATGGTTCCCCTATGTACATGTACATATACTGATATGCATGACACATTCGTAATACACGACTAAATATGTACATAAATAAATATCTATCCTCATAGTTGTCGTTGTCATCATCATTGTTAAAGCTATCATGCCATCTACCTCGAAGGAGGAGGTTGGGTTTTTGAGTCCTACTTCATCAATCCTATGAAATGATCAGGCTCTTCTGACCACCTTAATTCAAGTTCTAAATGGTCTTCTTCTAGTACCTCCTACTTGTAACTGTTCGGGTCTTTGTTTATATGATTGAAAATTGCCATATCAATTTAATGTACTTTTCTAGACAGCAGATAGATCTTGGATGTTATATGTATCTGAATATCGCACGATGAAGAAACTACATATGTTAACAGTGGGAGAAATGTGTCTTAAAATGGATATGCAGAGTAGCAAGATAATAATAGTAGTGCTATAGAGAAAGCCTTGAAGAACACAACCACAGGACAGTTTTCCTCATTGCCAACATCGTTTGAATCCTTAACACCTGTAGGGCCAAAAGAAAAAAGCAGCAGCAACAGCGACTCCTTGGAAATTACTGAAGTAGATTATCGTTTTTCATAGAATCATTTTGACAGCAACATCTTATCAAAATACTCTTGCAGAGCATTTCAGGTGGTTATGGACTATCTATTTGTTTTGCACCTTTTGAGCATCTGTATTTTTTTTTCTTTTGATAGTTACGAGAAAAAAATACAGGTGCTCCAAAGGTGCACGACAAATAGATAGTTCACTCGATATATTCTGCAAAATTTGAAAAATATTCCTGTCTGTATTTCTCATCATTATTGAAAAAAACAATTAAAATATCATGAAATTCTTTTCATTGTATTTGTGCAATGTGTATCTTTTCTGTGGAGTATTCCATTTATTTAACAGGGGTACACCTTTGTTGTTGATGCTATCAAATTCTCATTAGTCTTTTATTCTAAGGAGTCTTAATGCTGTTAAAAACTCATTGGTCTTTTAGTATTCACTGTATTGTTTGCATGATTAGTTTTCCAAGTTGAATAATTTTTGCGGAATGTGATTTTTATCTCAAGGTTGTTTCCTTTCCAGATGGCTAAGTTGCCTGAGGGCATTACCTGAATTACTGCACCATGAAATGCTAGAAGTTCCTTTGGTATGTTAAGGGCTGGAATGTGTTATTTTATATGCCACATAAGTTCTCTAGTTTCATATGCTTTTTTTGTTTATATCATTCTTAATAGCTTCTGTAGTAACTTTTTTTTGGGTATCTCCTTGCTCTTTTATTTGATTAGAAAATTTAAAACCACTCGAAGAGTGAATCAAAACATGGTGAGAAATTTCCTGATACAGGAAGTATATGAAATTGTCATCACACTATTTGCTATTGTCTGCTTTGCGGATAATATGTTTAACATTAACCACAACGTTGGAAAGATCAGCTCAATAATGCTTTACATCTCCCATAGGTCTATGCTTTTGTACTTTACTGTGCAAACCTACCTTAGGTGCTACTTGTACACTCACTCATTTGCTCCTATGCCTTTCCTGTTCTGTGTTTTACTGCCGCTACAGTTATGTTTCACCCAATTTTTCCTTCCTGCTTGTTCAAAATAATTTGGTTCTGGTTCTATTTGCAAAATGTTATTTGCACTGTATCTAATGAATCTGATTTGCCGAGATTATTTTGCCATCTCTTTCAATTTGTGTAAACAATACACCTGAATGGTTCATTAATGTAATATTTAGTTTAAAATCTTTTTCATTTCAGAAATATTTTCTTCTAATATTCCAAGGTACTTGTCCATCCTCCATGCTTGTATATCTCATTTTAGATTAAGGTTATGAACTCTGAAGTAATTCTATCTTTGTATTCATGGTATTGATTTTCCAATAGTAATTCTATTCTTTTTTTTTTATTCTTATTTCAAAAGACCTCTTTTTTTTCCAATCTTTTGTCCTATTTTAAAAAAATAAAAATATCTAAAAAATGATTTTTTATTTTTAGAAACTTTTTATTTGCTGAATGCTATTTAGATTTATTTAAATTCCATTGCTTTATTTGTTTATAAAATAATTTAAAAATAATTTAATTGTGGAAGTTTAGTATATTTACAGTTTATGAAATAATTTTAGAAAAAACATTATGAATCTTACGATTCTACAATTTCTGATTTACGATTCACGATACAATTCGCGATTCGAGTTTGACAGCTTTGCTGATAGGAAATGTCATACCCCCCATCCCATCAGAATTGCATTTGCCTTTCCCCTTAAATGGTTTATTACTTGACAAGGGCCTAGACGTACTAGCTCCCCTTTTTCTAAGCTTTGTTCCGCCTCATTGCCCTATAGTAGTTCTGCTACACCATTGTTGGAGGGAATTCAATTTAGGAGAATCATGGGAGAGAGGTCTACCTGGTTGGAAGCTGAGTTCACTACATAAGAGATCAAAGCTGCATTGGAGGATTTGGAAGGAGATAAGGCTCCCAGACTTGACGGTTGAACTTTAATTTTATCAAATCATGTTGGAAAATCGTCGATCCGGATTTTCTTAGGGTTTTCAAAGAATTTCACCTGTGGCGGAATTATCAACAAGAGTTTGAAGAATGCCTTTGTTACCCTAATTCCGAAGAGGGAGGTCCTGTTGAACTCTCTCACTACTGGCCAATTAGTCGTCTTAGGAGTGTTTACAAACTCCTTGCAAAGGTCTTAGCTCTGATAGGTTGAAGAGAGCTCTACCTGAAATCATGGGTGAATCCCAAGGGGCGTTTGTGGAGGATAGGCAAATTCTAGACGGGGTTTTAATCGCCAATGAACTAGTACACATGAGACGCAATGAGAAGAAATTGGGTCTCCTGTTCAAAATTGATATGGAGAAGGCTTATGACTTTGTGGATTGGTCCTTTATGGGTTACCTCTTCGCTAGAATGGACTTTGGACGCTTATCGTGTCGATGGATGAAAAGCATGTATATAGGACACCTCTTACTCCATCTTGGTAATGGATCTCCAACTTCTCCAATACAATCCAATAAGGGTTTAAGACAGGGAGACCCACTTTCTCCCTTCATTTTCACTCTAGTGGGGGAGAGCCTGAATAAGTTAGTAGAGAAATCTAGAGAGTTGGGAGTGGTAAAAGGCTTCAAATCGGCACCAGATGGGCGTATAGTCACTCATCTACAGTTTGCAGACGACACATTGTTTTTCTGTGAACCTGAATGTTAGGAATTACTGGGATATAAGGCCATTCTTAGGTGCTTTGAGTTAGTGTCGGGTCTCAGGTTCAACCTTGGCAAAAGTACCATATTGGGATAGATTTGGCAGAGGATCACCTTAAGGACCTTGTAGAAGGTATGGGCTGCGGAACAGGAAATCTTCCCTTTATCTACCTAGGTCTACCCGTAGGTGGGAATCCAAAACACAAAATTTTTGGTCCCCGGTCATAGAAATGGTGGAAAGAAGATTGGCCGGTTGGGGTAGGAAGTATCTCTCTCTTGGTGGGAGGGTTACCTTAATCAAATCAGTCTTGACAAATCTCCCAATTTATTACCTTTCCCTCTTCGACATGCCAATAGGGGCCTCGAAGAAGATAGAGCAACTCTTTAGAAATTTTCTACAGGGGAGATAAAAAGACAAAGAAAAACATTCATTTAGTGTCATGGTCGGAGATAATCAAGCCAAAATCCAAGGGTGGACTTGGAATTGTGCCATTGAAGATGAGGAACCAAGCTCTGTTGTGTAAGTGGGTGTGGAGATTCGGGAGAGAACGTGATGCTTTGTGGGTGAGGATCTTGAGAGCCAAGTATGGCCTAGAAGAGGCTACCGGATGGTACCTTAGTTAGGAGAGAGGCCACTGAAGGAAATTTTCCTAAGGCTTTACAGGATCTCAAGACATAAACTTGCAAAACAGAGGGTAACCAAGTGGTATGGCAATTGGACTTAAGGAGAGAATTGATGTCTTTCGAAGAAGGTGGTAGAATAGATCTTTTAGGTCAGCTGGACGAATTCCCCATATCACCAAATGAGGAGGATGAAGTGGTCTAAACTGGGGATTCATCGGGTAATTTCTCGGTCAAAGCATTGGTACATTGGATCTTGCAACAACAACCCAATGAAGAAACCACAACCATTTTGGCCTGGAAAGGTACTGCCCCCTGGAGCCCCCACCCCCCCCCACCCCCACCCACACACACACACACACACACACACACAAAGTACAAATCTTCGTTTGTGCGTTTTATAAGGGAGAGTATTAACTAGAATGGAACTCAAGAGGAGAGGAGTAATCAAGCTGGAAGAGGAAATCCGATGTCCAATTTGCGAGACAGAGGAGGAAGATCTAGATCACCTTTTCATTGGGCGTCCGACGGCGTAGTATCTTTGGACGAATTTCGCCAACTTCTTAGATGTGCCCTTGGTGTTGGATAGAACCTGTGCAGGGTCAGTGGAAGCGTGGTCTCTCTCAAGCCTTACCCCAAGGCTTAAGCTTGTATAGATTACGGTCCTAGCAGTTATCCTATGGACCATTTGGAAAGAAAGAAACTCTAGAATTTTTTAAGAGAGAGCTTTTTTCAAACAACAAAGTGGAGATTTTGTATTTGGCTTCTTTCCAACTCGGAGTTTAGTGGTCTTAAACCTACAGATCTCCTATCATCTTGGGAGGGGTGTATGAATGGTTTTAAAAGGAAAGTGAGACCCACGGTGCGTTGGACACCCCCAGAACGAAACATCATGAAGTTCAATGTAGATGGGGCATCAAAAGGAATCTGGGGCCAGCAGGGATAGGAGGGGTGCTTAGGAATCATGAGGGGATTATTTCCATTGACTTCAGCGAATCGGTGGGAGTTACAAACTCTAATGAGGCGGAAATCCTTAGTATTAGATGAGCTCTGACCATCTTGAAAATGTATGGGCAAGGAAAACTCATAATTGACGGGGATTCGGCAAATATAATTAAATGGGCCAAGGGACAAAGGCATCCTCCTTGGAGACTGATCACTCTAGTGAGGGAGATTAGGGAGTTGATTTCAGGTTTCGATGTAACCTTTGTCCAAAAAGGCCATGCACTAAATGGTGTGGCATACTATTTTGCCAAGCTTGGAGGAGTTGATCTGTCCTCTGGTGTTTTCCTTCTCTTAATTGGGAAGATTCTTTTATTCTGCACTTGTTGTTTTTCTCTTTTTTCCTTTCCTTCCCTTTTTTGGTCTAATCCTTTTAGACCTTTTTATTGTTTTTGTATATGTACATTTTTTCTGTTTTAATGAAACTTCTTGGTTACCACTAAAAAAGCCGATAGTTTTTTGTTGTTTTCCTCTATTTGGTTCAGTTTGTCCTGATCTCTTTTTGGGCTGGAGCTTATTTTTGTACATTATTTTCTCCTATAAATATAATTTCTTTTGTCATCTTCCTAAAAAAAATACCTCTTGTATCCTGTACCTTGTCCACATCCAGATAATTCCATTCTCCTTGAACCCAACTCTCTATGATTCATACTCTGATTAAACTTTGTCTACTTTTTGCAAGTTCAGGGATTGGGAGCATCAAACTGAGAGGTGACTTTTGAAGAGTATAGATCAGGGAATCCACTGATTTCATTTGCTTAATTTGGACCAAACTCCTGAGTGGTTTCTTGTGCTGTGCCGTGAATCATTTTGGCTCTCTAAATTTGTTGTGATATGTGTTGTTACAAGAGAAGATAGAATTAAAAATGAATAAAGTACTTTTTTTACGAAAGACAAAAACGTGTAGCACAACTGGTCAAGGATCATTGTTGCCTCCTAGTGCTTGCGGGTTCAAGTCCCATGGGCGTCAAATAGGGCAACCGGTCCATGGAAATAATTTACTAAATCCAAATTAAAGGCCAACCCCAGATTGATGGGATAAATGACTTCGTAGATGATAATGATGACATTACACGGGAGATTTTTAATATGAGTTCATTAGAGAATCCAAAATGCTTTGCACACATTGTAGAAGATTAGAAACAACCTTGGTGCAAATAATCAAAGTTTTACAAGTACAAGGTACTAGGAGGAGGGGGAGGCCATTAAAGATGTGGGCTGAGGTCATTTGACATGAAAATATGATTGTTGATAGGGTTGAGTAGAAAAGCAGAACTTCAGAAATCCAAAATCAGATATAAGACAAAAGTAATGAATTTGGAGCAACATATGTTAGGACTAAAGTTGTGGTAGTGATGATGATGTCTGGCTCCACACTGTGCCTGCTTGAGTAAACACAGTTCTGGGTTACAGCCACTATTTTCTTGGTAAACCAAAAGCTTGGCAATGGTTACAACTTTCTAAGCTGTGTATTATATTAATCTTGTCCAAATCATGGAGTCTGGCTTCTTTCTCAAAGTCAATACACTTTATTCAGGTATTATTATATATGCATGTTATGCAACAATGACTCTCGCACGCAATATACATTTTGACTTTCATTCTTGTTTCTGTTGACAATGTTTGGAGCAGCATTTTGATTGTCTGAGCATGTAGTGGCTATTCTGTACAGATCAAATGCCAGAATGTGATCATGCTTTCTGCAACAAACGCTACTGAACTGGACAAACAATGGGACTGCTTGCTGGAGTTAACTAGCACTCAGTGGACCCCTAGCGCTGCTGGCTCGATTTATTTCAAGGCATTTGAGGACAACACTTTCTGATGTAAGCCTTCAAATTTATTGTTTGATATAGTTTTGAATTTTCCTTCTTTTTGTTTTTTCTCTTCTGTCATGCACTTTTATTATAAAGTAATCTCCAGTGGAATGTCTTTATTTAATTTTCTCTAAACTTTCTATTCATAGAATGTTTCTATCTTGCACTGCCACAAGGTTTTTACCAGTACACTGATTTTCTTATTGCTATGGTTTTATGTACCTTAGCTAGAAGTGCTTCTCTGTCCTCCAAATATTCTGATGAAGTTCCTATATTTGGTTATCTTGGAAATTTGCAATTAATTTAGATTCACTGTTTATTATCCTTGTAAATCTGAAATGTAAACACATTTCTGATCATGTATCTATAGACATAGAAACATAGAGATGCACACTTGCATGCATACATGTGTCTTGCTTCATTAGTGACTTGGGGTAGCTATTGATTGTTGGCACAGAAGTCTGGATTTTTTTTCCAGAAAGAAAGCTGATCTCACATGGGTTTATGGGTGTCTAAGCCTAAAGCAGTTAATTCAATGCAATCTTCAGCCTGTTTGAAAAGGCTTTGTGTGCCATGGCCCAAGCCTATCCATTTAAATTACATATGAAGCCCAATCCTTCCTGTCCAAAGCCCACTTGTTTATTAATGGACTAATCCAGACAAGTCAGTCCAGCTATAGTTCGCTTGTTTAAGTTTCTTTTTCTTGCTTCCTGACGATTCGTAGTGAAAATGTCTTATTCTCATTTTCCAAATAACATTTTCTAGTGACGAGAATGATAGTTCACTTCTAGTAAGAGTTCAGCTCTAGGAACATCACGATCCGACAACTAGCACCCATGTGAACCTTCAACAATCGACATATTTACCAGGGAGAAAGAGGTGTGGCACCTAAAAGGCTGGCAAGCAAGCACCGGGGGAATCCAACTAGAACGCTAAGAGTGTTGACTCCCTCCCGGGCTCCACGGCCAATATGCAATAGCTATGGACTGCTCTTCACTTATTCTCCACCTATGTTTCTACAACATGCCTCGCCTCACCCGCAAATAACCGATAGCCAGATCGTCTCCTTCCTAACCGGGCGGGACGCATCTAACACTCATGTTGGGGTTCTTTCCTCTTACCCCCACCCCAGGCACGCGGGTTTTCACTCGAACCAAGGGCATGCTACTTTCAATCACTGATCCTAGGGATCAATTCATGGCAAGCAATTCCTCCCCGCCTAGAAAAATCAAGGTGGGGGAATGTGTAACCAACTAGTTATACCTGATTGGAGGTGAATCAACATATCTACTTCAGCCCTTAGTGGAGTAGGTATGACCAGATATCTTTGTGGATGAACCAACAATGCAAACTCAGTTAAAGGATTCACACAAACTTACGAGGTGGACTATCAAGAAACCTTCTCCCCCGTGGCCAAGATTACTTCTGTACACATCTTGATTTCCATTGCCACCACTTATGACTAGCCGATGCATCAGTTAGATGTGAAGAATGATTTCCTTCATGGTGATCTCCATGATGAAATTTATATGCTTCCACCACCAGGGTTTGTTAATCAGGTGGAGCCTCAGTCTGTCTGCAAACCTCGAAAAGCTCTATATGGCCTCAAGCAGTCTCCACAGGCATGGTTTGAGAAGTTCAGCAGTGCATTGTTGCCTTATTGTTTCTCTAGATGTCAGAATGATCACTCAGTTTTTATCTACCGCCTTCACTCTATGGTCATGATTCTAGTGGTGTATGTTGATGACATTGTCGTCACCGGTAATGACGTTGTTGTCATCTCTACCTTCAAAGAATATCTGTAGCGCACATTTGATATTAAAGATCTGGGTCCATTGCGTTATTTTTTGGGTATTGAAGTCACTCGTTCTTCTAGAGGGCTCTCTTTATCTCAGCACAAGTATGCTATTGACCTCCTTTAGGATGCTGGAGACTCTGGATGTAAACCTACTGACACTCCATTAGATGTCAATACGAAGCTCTCCGCAAGCAGACAGGACGACTCTTGATACTCCTTCATTCTATCAGAAGTTGGTGGGGAAATTGATTTAGCTCACTATCACACGACCAGATCTCTCATATGCAGATGGTGTTATTCAGTTTATGCACGAACTACAGGATACCCATCTTCATGTTGCCTTCCGCATCTTTCGCCGTCTTAAAGCTCATCCTGGCAGGGGTTTGTTCTTTGCACAACAGTCTTCACTCTCCGTTCGTGGATATTCAGATGTTGATTGGGCCAGCTCTCCTGATGATCGCCGCCCAACAACTGGCTATTGTGTCTTTTTGGGTTCTCATCTAGTCGGTTGACGTAGTAAGAAACAGTCTGTTATTGCTCGCTCCAGTGCTGAAGCTGAGTATCGTGCAATGGCCAATACTACGGTTGAGCTTCTTTGAGTCTGTTAGTTTCTTCACGAATTGGGTTTTGTTCTCCGTGAAGCACTCATGATGTTTTGTGACAATCATGCAGCAATCAATATCGCCTCAAATCCAGTCTTTCATGAGCGGACCAAGCACTATTGAGGTTGATTGTCACTTCCTTCGACAACACATTTTTAAATGCCGACTTGTCACTTCACATGTGCAATCGAAGGATCAATTGGCAGATATCCTGACCAAGTCTGTTCCTCGTCATCAATTTACTTCAGTTATTGACAAGCTGGGTTTGTTAGACATCTTCGAGCCAGCTTGAGGGGGAATGTTATGGGACCCAATGGGACCCAACTCAGGACAAATTGACTCAACTATGCTTATTTTGGCAAGTCAATTGTATAGGTATATAATTAAGTGTAGATAATATTGACTGATTGTATTTTCCTTTATGGCCACCTTAATTGGCTCAGTTTCTCTTATTTATACTTGTATCCTCTAAGAGGAAAAACTCATCAATATAGTTCTGGGAATCATTATTCTTTGTTCTTCATTTCTTTCTTTCTTTCTTTTTTCATTATTAAAAAAACAGCATCCATTACTTTCTTGGGATTGATGTAGCTGGCTCATCTTGAGGTCTCTCTCTCTCTCAAAGAAAGTATACTCTAGATGTATTGCAGGATGTCGGGTATTCTAGATGCAAACCTGTCGAATCTCCTGATGACCGACGCTCCACCTCTAGTTACTGTGTCTTCTTGGGCTCTCATTTAGTCTCCTAGCGAAGCAAGAAACAAAATGTTGTTGCTCTGTCTAGTGCTAAAGTAGAATATCATGCCTTGGCCAGTACTACATCCGAGTTGCTATGGTTTCGACAATCTCTTTGAGTTAGATCTTGCCCCTGCTGATCAATTAATAATGTTTTGTGACAATTAGGTTGCCATCAACATCACTTCAAACCTTGTGTTTCATGAACGGACTAAGCACTATTGAAGTAGATTGTTACTTCCTTCGACAACACATTTCTGCCGGGTGGATTTTCACTCCTCTTCAGTCCAAGGACAACTCACCAATATGTTCTTTCCAAGGCGGTTTCTTCGGCCCAACTTGATCATGTTTTGAGCAAGTTGGGCTTAATCGATATCTTTGCCCCAGCTTGAGGGGGAGTGTTGTGGGACCCACTTCAGGATACAGAATGACCATGTGGGATCCAGTTCTAGGCAGAGTTGACCATAATCATCTTTTTTTTGGAAAGTCAACTTAGTTTATTTCACTAGCTGTATGATTTATTGTAATTGATCGTTCTTTTATTCCTTTTCCATTTTAGCCACCTTGATTTACTCCTTGATTATTATTTATACATGTATTCTCTTACAGTTCAAACAATATACAATACGGAGAAATTCTCTCTCCCATCATTTTCTTTCTCTTCTATTTTTTCCTCATTAATTTCTACAGTAATAAAGCCACATGGCTAAATCTCATTCTGTGAATTGTATTTTGTAGATAGGACACAATAGCAAGCATTGGCATGCATGCTTGATTGGGGATTTTATTCTTCTTTTTGATTGGGGATTTTGGGCATGGGTGACTATAATGTACACAAACTTCGATTAAGTCTTAGGGAAGCAAAGGTTGCTTTGAGTCTCCAAGTGTGGTGAGTTAAATCATTTCTTTTCAAAATAATTTTGAATTTATCTTGAGTTGATTTTAATTCATACATATGATATGTTGTTGCATCTTGAATTTTAATTTCAATTGATTGCATTGGACCATAGCATAATCAAAATTGGATTCTATAATGCAATTGAATTTTCGATTTCATTAGTGAATCTTGCATTGTGCCAGTTTTCCTACAGGTTTTCTCCTAACTAGAGCCGTTGCAAAATTGATGGTTAAGGGGGTCTATGTTTTTCCTTGGCTTGATTTATAGAAATTGGCCTAATTAACATTTTGCTATGGGTTTGTGGAAGAGATGCAATTTTCTTGCAGTTTTTAGCATACGCCTTCATCACAAATTCAATTCATTATCGCGGGATAGGGATGTGAAGGGGAAGGGTATTTGATTTGTGATGAAAAATACAATCGCAAATTTTTTATTTATTTCTGGACAGACAATGATTCCCTCTCTTTGACTTTTCCCTTTGCATTGAAAGAGCATATTTAAAAATAAAAATAAGAGAGTCGATTCAACGTCAAATCCACTTGAATGTAGTTGACAACAACGGGGCTCGAGAATTGATGTGCATTCGAATCATAGGAGCTAGTAATCATCAATGTGCTCATATTGGTGATGTTATTGTTGTTGTAATCAAAGACCACTTATTGTCATAATTATTGACAATAATAATAATAAAAAACCTATTCTACATTTTCTCTCTCTCCCATCGCTTTCTTATACGTTTTCTTGCATGTCCCATCTCTCTTATACATATTCACATCATCCTTGGATATTTCATGATAGTGGTGCATTTGCTCCTGTTGATTCTTTGTTAGGTCTGTGGAGTCTCTTCCTTTTCTCATTATATGCACAAGTTACAAGAACTAGTGACATTGTCAGTGTAATAGCTGTACATCAGCATAAGTGCACAGTAAAGTTAATAATCTAGGGTTTCACCAGCCACCAGTCCACCACACTTCACTGTGGAGTAATACCTGTTTGTACTCATTTTCTGGTTATAACTGACAGTATTTGTGAATGCGTACTTCAAATATTTGTAGGAAACGTTACCTCCAAACCATCTGGCAGTGTATCTGAAAAGAAGGAGCAGACATGATTTTTTAAGCACAGTGGATTCAATTTAAGTCACTGCTGTCGAGAAAGCTAAAGAAACACTGCTTCTTTTCACAAAAAGCTAAAGAAACACTGCAGTGACATCAATCCTGTCCTAGTCTTATCCTCTTTTTGAAATTTGGCTTTTGACTCTAGTCCTATCTACTGTATCCTACATAAAATATCTAGTGAAATGAGACCCCAAAGTCCTAGTAGGATGAAATGGAAATTCTGTTAAATTGGTCAGAGGCCTAATAGTGTTTCTTTCTGTGTACTGACCCATATCCTGTATTATTCTATCCTATTTGCTGAAGGGTTGGCTTTAAGTAGCAGACGTGTTTGGCTTCTAACATAATCATTGAGGATTTTTTTTCGGGGTTGAGGGAGATTTATTAGTATGGCAAAGGGGTTCTAGAGTTTCTGGATTGCAGTTGTGATAATTTCAATGAATTTACAGATAGGATTCAACCTTTAGTAAATCAAATACTGCAGTTGTTCTCTTAGCTTTTAGACTAATGTGTCTCAAGTGCATTAATCATCATCCTCTTTTCTGGTTGGGCATCTATAAATAGGGTATCGTTTTACTTGTATATGCTCTACTCATTTGACTCTGTGTGGGTTGTAATTAATTTGACTTATATTTTCACTCATCTGGAGTTTGCATTTGCATCAGTAAGTTAACTCTCTATACTGTACTGTAATTAACATATTTCTCAGTGCTGTTCATGCTCTTGTGAATTTGGCTTGTTCTTATTATTTTCCAATGTTATGCAGTTGAAAGTTGCTCAAACGTTATCCAAATTCCATCTTGAATTTCCAGATATTTACATTGGTAAGACTATCATTAGTAGTATGCTAGGGATCCAAAATGTGGACTTCCTAGAAGAAATCTTAATGCTTATCGACTATGTGTAGGTTGTTATCGCGAATCCAGAGTTGAGCCACTCATTATCAGTTTTGTGGGGAAGGTAGGTAGTGAAATTTTTTGGCCCTTACATGTCCTACTTATTCTGTGAAATTTCTTGCTATTCCCAGTTCAAACCTTATAGTTCAAAATCAGTTATTATCAGCGCTTGGGTGCTAAACAGTTTATGGATAGAAACAGAGGATTTGCAATAATATTCAGTGGTATATTGTTTTGGCCACCTGCTCTGGACTTCATCATGAGATGTCACGTGATGCAACTTTGTGGCCTTTATAGGCAGGTGGGATATGTATGGAATTATGTGGACAAGTGATGTTGAAAACACCCTTCATTCAAGATCCCTAGCCTATGATCTGAGCCCAAGCTATATTCAGGTGTTGCAGATATTTGTGATAAAATCACAAAACTAGAGGTCTTGAATGAGGTTGGTTTTCTGATACCAACCACTTGTTATGTTTCAACCTCATGGACACCGTCAACCCTTTCTGTTGGAATCAGGAAGGATGCAGGTAGAGGTAAAGTTCTCTTGAGTAGTGCATTTTTTGTTGATTTAATCTCATGGAGTGCTGATGCATGCTGCTAGATGTTTAAGTGGGTTTTGATTATGTGTCAGATTGGGGTATATTGTGGTGTGCACCTGATTATTTGTGTGCATGTATGCATGTATGATCTCATTGCTTTGAAATGATTGTGACCCCTACCTACAGTGACCAAAATTTTAACTGAGTAGTACTCAGATTGAAAAGCTAAAACTGTAATCTTTAAGGCCCTAATCATGTTCATCTGCACTCTTTTTTTTATTTTTGGATAGTCATCTGCACAATTTTTTTTGGAGTGCATTTTTCTTGTGACCCAATCCAATTGTGTTTAATCTGGTCAGGATGAAAAAGGGTTGTATTGAAGGGATCTGTATGTGGATTGCTAAGATCTTGATCATGTGGGCTTCATATGATCATGGGTTTGCATGTATCATGTATCTGGGTACGTGAACTTCGCTTGAGCTAAGTTTCATGGGCATGGGTGTGAGTATCGGAATCTGACAAGGGTGCGAGGTGTCAGACTCGGCAATCTAGAAAAAAATAGGATACAGATACGACGCCATATTTAAATAAGTTTAAGTTTAAATTCATTTTAAATAAAAACAAGGTGTGGAAATACCACTAAGAGAACAATATACTAGTTTTACCCTGAACATTTAGACAACAAACATATTAATACTTTAATTATGTTTTTAGAGGGGAAAGGTGTACTATTCTAGTCATGTTGAAAAACAATGGTAAAAAGCACTAAAAGAGTCCATGAAGAACAAGTACAAGAATCCAAGTGTCTGACATAGATGCATCACACATCTTGAAGCATGCACGTAACATAGCCTTGAGCAGGATCTGGTTTTCGTCGAATTTTCTATACTGAAACCATTATATCTTTTGAGCTCTGGAGCGAGATCATTATTAAAGTTATTTGTCCTATCTATGTAAGGTCGGCACTGTCGAATTTTCTATACTGAAACCATTATATCTTTTGAGCTCTGGAGCAAGATCATTATTAAAGTTATTTGTCCTATCTATGTAAGGTCGGCACTGTCGACTAATTGCCTACCAAACACCCATTGGACTTTTTATCATAACTTTCACAATTGCAACACAAGCACCTAGTAACTTGCAGCGAGCTTGGCCCTGAAATGATTGTCATCACTTATTAGCCGTGGGGCTAACAGGGAAGTGGGGCACATTTGGTTGGGGAGGATTACAAATTGAATTGATTGTGTTCACTAATTTGTGGTGGGCCTAACTAGGAAGTGGAGCACATTTGGTTGAGGCTCAAAGGATAACAAATATAATTCAGATTGTGTGTGTTTTTCCTTTCCATAATCCTGGATTAAAAAGAATTCATTAATGTCTATTGCAGGATGCCACGAGAATAGATATTGCAGTGCAAAAGCTTTACAGAGAGTTCCATCCATCAGCATTCTCTGAAGTCAAGCGTGGCTGATTCTGTTCTCAGCATCAGGATGCCTCTGAATCTCTGGATCATGCCATTCCTGCTGCTTATTCAGAAGTCGATTATTTTTGTTCAATCCCACCTTCAATTCATATAGAAACAGGAGGGGATGGATAGATGATCTGGGCATGTGATCAAAAGAAAATCCATCCTGTTCCGTGCTCTTAGAAATGCCCTTAGTGAGGAAAAGAACCATTCATGCATTGCAACTTCAAGAACTACTTACCGCTTCTAGTCATTGTCACCAGTTATACGTAATGGTCAATGATATACACTCACTACTTATGAATCCAATATATGGTACTAGTAAAGAGAGAATAGGCAACTAATTCTCTAATATTTACTGTTTCTGGATTCATTTCACCGATTTGACTCTGATTGATCTCTCAAAAAACTTGTTCATGCGATTGCCCTAACTCTAAATGAGTAATTGGGTGAATGGAATCTATGAGATGGGTGAATGGGTATGACTATTTTGTAAATGTTCGGGTTCCACAAGAAATTGTACGTCAACTCAGGCCTGTTTAAGGTAACTCAGGTGTAGCTCAGCGAGCACATATGGTAGTGCAAAAATGGGATGCTTCTATCTACTCTTTGAAGCAGTCAATTATCTAAAAAATGATGCTTGAAGAAATTATCCATATGATGTTGTGTTGATTAGGATGAGTTGACTCTCCCCCTTGCATGGACCAAAACGGAGTTCTCTATGGAGGATGGTCTCCAGCACTTGCATTCTTTGAAATTAAGCGTGCATAAATCAATTTATAATTAAGCGCACATGTGCAGAGTTCCACCGAGAAGAAATTACATAAATAGCGTCACTCTCCATTGTTTTGTACTTGTCATATGCAGATTGAGAAGTTTACACATACTCCAAGGATTAATCAGGAGTGATGTTGGAATATCTTTATTTTAAAAAGAAAAAAAAAATCACTCAACAACATACATGTGCAAGTTCCAGCAGGAACAAATTAAATAGATGGTAGTCATTTACTGAAATTGCCTCAGCAAAATTTCATTCTTTATTGTTACATATAAAATATATGCAATGGATACATGGATCACATAAGCAACATGTGATGGTCGAGCTGAATCTTTGAACTGGTCAAGCTGTGCTTTTGGGCTTAAGCTTATTCAAAATTTAAATTTTCCAAGGCTGAGTATTTGCTCATCAGTAATTGCTTCCATGATTCGGTCTTTCTGTGGCATCGGGCTCTTCGCACATGGGAGAAGTGAAGTAGAATGGGCCGAGAGTGTACTTGATAAAACCTCGGTAAACATGAGATGGATGCTGAAGCTTAACCCCAGTTTGGCCGCCATTAAAGTTGGTGAGAACGTTGCAGTCCTGATCTGGAGAAGAAACAAGCCACACCGAGCATCCTGCGGCTTCCAATTCCTTGCCATTTATGTATTTGTTGACTGTGAGCTCGAATTGTCCTTCTTCATCAGTCTCATCGCTTGCATAGTATACCACTCTGCGATTGTGCATGCACATGATGGCCACCCTGGTCCCTGTTGAATTTACAAGTTAATCACTTTTCTTTTAGCAAATTCTTGAGTACTTGTGTATGCAAGTTTTGGACATTTAAAAACATTTAGTTGCAATAAGTGGAAAGTCTGGTTTTTTTTTCTTATGATCAAAGTGTCCAGGTTTCTTAGAGTATCCGACTAATCATCGAGGCATATGTAAGCCTCTCTACCCAAACACATCGGGTAACTCTATGGGGATTGGCCCTTTGGAGTGGAGTGGGACTTGAATTGTTTAGTGTTTGTGCTAGAGGATCTGGATTTGTCCTTATGATACAAATTGTGATTTTTAAATATATCAGAACATAAATCACTTGAGGATACAATCTTTGATGGGATGGGAGAGAGTGGGATCTTAGAACTGAAAGAACCTAACCCCAAATTGAAAGAAAAAATATCTACGACGATGATGATCATGGGAGTTCTGAGTTCGGTTCGATTCCCATCTCAAAGGGCCACTCTCTATAATGTTATCCAGTGTATGTAAGGAAGCTTGCATAAAACAAAAGTATTATAAAGGATTATATGATATGATGGCCCATAATCAGATCTAATCGTATGCATTTGTGTTGGATCTAATAACTTGGTTACAGGCCAGGACTTGAATTGTTATGTGTGATCTGACCCAACCCAACTATGCACTGATTTAGCACTTTGTGCTGAAATTTTCAACACGTTTAACGGTATAAGTAAATTGGATCAGGCCCATGTCACCCCAGCAAGGCTAGGCCTAAATAATCAATGATGCTATTGCTCATGAAAAGGCAAAATTAGGCCTGATTGTTTCAACCAAATTTTGGTTCAAAGTTTAGTCCGTTTGTATAACTCGAGTCAAGTAATTCAACTAGTATTTAGTTAACAAATAAAGAAAAAAAGACTGAGTGAAAATAGTCTAAGCCAACTTAACCCCATTTTACAAAGAGTTAGGCTAGTGAGACTTTCCATGTGTGAAGCTTCACTATAAACTGAGCATCCTAATCATGTAATAATAGCCATTTAAATTTCAACAAACACAAGTCATTGATTTATAAAAATTTAAAATCAAGAGATAGGATGATTAGATAAGAGTAAAACATCATGAATCCCTACACATATGGTCCCCCTTAGTCCTTGCTTCATCGCCAACCACATAATATAAGACCTAGGACTTATTTAAAAGGCAGTCTTGTTTTTGTCTTCCCGTTGAGTTTATACCAAATGGAAAATTGTGTTGACTCAAGTTTATTTGAGGGATCATATTTGGATTGAGTTAGGGTTCGATGAATCATACCCAAGTTCCACCTACCTAGGAGTGCAAGTTGGGCCGGGCCTAACTCGAGTTGCATAAAATAAGCCAAAAAAATTGAGTTCATGTTGACTCAGACTTGGACTCGGGTTAAGCTCATATTTGGACTGAAATAGCATTGTCCAAATTAGAATTTGGGTCAAGTTGGACCTAATATATAAAAGCCCAATTTTGGCCTAAAAGCTCGAATTTGAATCATAATTTATTAATCTAATTTTCTTAATTTATGTTATGTACAAGTATAAACTCTTTTGTAATATATAATTTATAGTTTAATAGAATAAAACAATATATTCATTTTATATCCAAATAAACTTGAGTTTGAATAAGTACGCATGTACATTTTAGGCTTAAAATTAGAGTCAGTTCCTACCAATACAATTTGGTTCGAGCTTGGATAGAACTGGGCTTAATCTTGGGCAAACTAGGGGTATAAAAATCCGAGATATCTTGACCGATACGCACAGTATCGGGAAGGGAAAAAAGAAATCGGCCGATATGGCTGAGATCTCAACTGAATATCGGTTGTGGGCCCAGCTATATCTCAGCCGATATCTGCCAATATCAGCCGATATTTTTATTTTTTATTTTTTTTGAAAAAATCATTTTTTATTTATTTTTAAATGAATTTTTTCAGAAAAAAAAAAACCATCTAAAATTTCCAAAAAAAGAATTGAGAGAGAAAAAATCTCTGTTCGGCCGAATTTTCGACCCCTAGGGTAAACCCAAAACTTGGATTGGCCCACCTAAGTTTCAGTCCTACAGAATATTTGGAGAGAGAAAAAAGAAATTTGTACCTTTGATAGGTCTAGAGCCATGCACCCATTCTTTCCAACCTTGGGTGCAGTCTTGGCACATGACCTTGCCACCTACATGAATCGTTTCACTCTCATCTTTCCATGCTTGTATTGGATTCAAGCCCACCACCAACATCCAAATCCAAATCCAAATCCATGCTCCTACAAACAAAACAACTCTGGTTCTCATTCTCTCTTTCCCTCACTTCTTCTTCTCCTTCTATGTGATGAGGCGTTATATACATGAAAGATGTGCAGAGCAACTCTCTTATATTATTATAGATGTAAAACGTGCAATCCATTTCAAATCATGAATAGAGATTCTCATATACGTGCTTGCATTCTAGCTTTTCAGTCAATTACATCACCAAATAGCACAAGAATGCGTATGATATAAGTTTCCATTAGGGGTGAAACTTGGATCAGATTTTAATCTGACCGCAAACTCAACTTGAAAAATCAGTGGGTTTGGACTATGTATTTGTAATTTCGAGTTGGGTCGGGTTGGGAAAAAATGAAACCCATAAAATTTGGATCGGATTGAGTTAAGAAATTTAAATCAACCTGACCCGATCCGACGTAACCCGACTCGACCTGAGTGCACTAAGATATAAAACAACACTCAGCTGAATTGGGTCAAAAATTCAGGTCGAGTTGGGTCAGGCTCAATGAGTTTTGACATCGATTGGACTAGGTTTATTAAAATTCGACCCAATCCAATCTAAGATTCAGTCCTAAGTTCCATAAAACAAAGACTCTTCTCTTTCGTCGCACACGTCTCTTAAACAATGTTTTGAAAACCTTTAGGATGTGTGACTGGATTGCTTTTAAAACTTTTTCGAATGCAAACCTTATCCTCAAAAGACCCTTTCGGGTCAACTGATCAAAAGGATTGAAACAATTGACCTTCAATAATCTTCGAAAAGTTTGAAACTTATTAGATTGTTGAGTTATTTTATTATTTATAATTGTAATTACTTTGAACCAGGGGCCAAGATGTCAGCCGATATCCGATATATATCACCGATATCAGCCACTATTAATACGTCTTAAAAAAAAAATAAGAAAGAAAAATATCGGCCAATAACGAAATATCGGTCAATATATCGTATCGGCCGATGTCGGATTTTAAACCCCTTCTTTGAACAACATTTTTTATGAAATTGTTATTATTAGTTTTTTATATTTTGTTGTATTTTGTATTTGACATTTTACGTTTTACAGTTATTTACATATTTATTATATTTGAACTTATTTATTATTAATTTACTAATTAGTTAATTAATTAATATTATATATGAATGTCACATCAATATCATGGGTTTGACCGAGTTTGACCACAGTCAAACTTCAGTTGAACCTCATAGTAGGATTTCGATTGAACTTTATCTAACCCAACCTTCTTCCAATATGGTTTACCATGAGTCTGTTTTTTAAATATTGGTCATAAATCTAGATTTTTCATCACAAGAGACTTGGGGAGTTGAAATTTTGGCAACACCGAAACTTTTGCTATATCAGCCCATTTTTATTTTTTTTATAAAATGAAATCTTTGGCCAAATTTTTGTCAAATATTTTAAATCTTGACTAAAATTTTAGTCCAATTCAATTGGCCCATATACCATGTACTTTAGTAGGATTGTCTGAGTTTTCCACACGTAAATTCAAATATATATATATATATATATATATATATATATATAAAGGCCCACTTGTAAATTGTAATTGGACTTTCAAATTTTAACTCTAAAAGATCTGACTACCTTGATTGAAAAAGGTAAATGATAAATAAAACGAACAGTTGAGTAAATATTTCATTTTGACAATTCGTTTCATTTGACTTGAATGAGATAGTTTACAATAACTAATGTAATTTAAAATTTGAATTCAACATATTTACGATCTCTTATTTAATTTTAGTAAAACAAGTCATTATCACTTACTATTAAATATTGTAAATTTGAAAACGTAGTCTTGAACACTTGTGACTCACTTCTTTGATGACCCCAGAGTAGGTTGTAAAGGATGAAAAGAAGTTTAAAAAATAAGTTTTTAAAGTTAGAATAACGAGTCCAATTGAACTCTAGTTCTAATTATTTTAGTTGCTTCTTTCGTGAGAGTAACTAATAAAAAAACCATCCAATTGAGTGGATTACATTGACGATTGATTGTGTTTGATTTCTTTTAAATGTCATGACCAATTAAAAAATACAGATTCAATTGGTGTGCTGAATTATAAGAGTAAAAAGAGAGAAATAATAAAATTTCAAATCATTGTCACGAAAGTGAGTTGGAATGCCCCTAAACGAGAAACATCTTAGTTTAAAAAATAAATGAATAAATAAAATATCTTAGCTTATACATATCATGTTCTCCAATATGCATCAGTTTTTCAAAAGTGACATCATGTCTTTATTGAGGAGAGAAATTTAAGGAACTAAATTAATTTAATGTTATTTCATAGATAATTTATTAGTTGATACAGTCTAAACTCTAAGAAGTTGAAGTAATGTCCAAGAAGTCGCATCGTAGAGTTCTAAGTTTGATTTCCATTTTATTCGAAAGGACCACTCCTATGTAGAGTTATGCAATGTGTATAGATAGAGAGACTTATAGATGTCTAGAGGATTAGTGGAATGCTCTAAGAGTTTTGGACTACTTTCGTCATAACAAAAAATACAAACACATATCATATTTAGATCTCATATTGTTTTGGCATATAGAGATACTCGGTTAGTGTTAAAAGTATTAAAAATGATAGTGGTGTTTTTTTATAGTAAGGGATTTCGATAATACCTTTTTTATCACTTAGATGATGATAAAAAATTAGTCCAACATTGTTACGAATCAGTCCGTATCAGCCATTATCATACCGGCCGATATTCCAATATAGCAATCTCAGCTAATACATGGTTTTAAGACCCTTCTTAAAATCAGATGATGAATAAGATATATTTGAATTTGATTTGATGATTGTAATTATTGAATTGAGAACACAGTTGGATCAAACGTTTAGCCGCTTGTTTTCATGCCTCTTACTCTTAAGAAAAGGATTATGATTATTAAAGCAATTATTATTAAATCATTATTGAACTTATTAATGCCTTATTACTAAATGCCCACAGCTACATTGGATTGAATTATAGTCCAATTGATTGGATTTTTATAATTTCTCTATCATCATTCTCATATATTTGTGAAAGTGTTCTGCATCAATGATCTGATGGATCAGTAAATACAATGCTAATACGACATTTTCTATTATTATTTACAGAAAAAAAAAAAGGGAAACTTGGATACATTAAATGTGTATCGATCATAGTTTTTAAATTTGAAATTTTGATTTCACTTGAAGTCTACGAGAAGGCTAAGTTTTCTTAAAAATTTCTAAACTTCCTCAAAATTTAGTTGAATATATGATTTAAAATAAAAGTAATTGTTCACATGGGTATAACTCAACTGGTTAACCTCCCATTTAAGAAGTGGAAGGTGTCAGATTCAAACCCCCATGGCCTAACTTGGTGTACCCTAAGGACAGTGGGTATCACCGTAGGGGTTTTACACTGGGATTTCCTGCTGTTTCCCACACGTAAATTCAAAAAAAAAAAAAATTAAATAACTTGACTCAATCTTAGAACTTTTATAAAATCTTAAACTGTAGTATAATTATATTATTAAATAAATTTATTTTCTAAAAATTATACTTAACTAGTGATCGATATTTTAAAAACAGACCAGTGGGTAGGCACTCATAATGTCTATATGATGCACAATAGATGCCAAAATTGGACAGGTTGGGCTAATGGGTCTGTACATATACAATAAGGATGGACTTCCATACCAAACGAGCAACTCCATTCATAAATTCAGCATTGGCCCACTCACCCCATGTGCAAGAAAAGCTTGTCCAAACCCAATTTACCCAAACCACTGGCAACCATATTTTCCCATGTGAGAGAGGAGAGGTCAAAGTGGTCAAACAATTCCATCCACTTTGATCACATGGAGATAACAATGATAAGGGTGCAACATTTCTGGGCCTAATATGAGCCCACATGAAAAACTTAATAAAAAATTTGGGCTTGGGTCTCATTTTCAGGTTTAAATTATCAAACTCGAATTAAAATCCCCGTTAAATCAAGCTTAATACATGAAAATTCAAGTTTAATTATAATTTATAGAATCTAATTTTCTATAAATATAGTTGGGTCCTACAAATACACACCAGTTGAGCTCGAGTTTAACTAATTCAAGTTGACTTAGGTTTGTGCTTGCCTTTGGGCAAACTCAAGACCTAGTCTAATTCACTCGAGTTGCAATACTAGACAAAGATTAGTTTGGATCTTATATACATAAATAAATAAATATATATGACAAAAATTCTAATAGACCATAGTGTAATCAATACTCTATTCCACAACATACAAAGGGATAAAATTCTTGAAAAATTACATTGAAAAATGTGATAGTACCAATGTGATGAGAATGATATGGGCACCTACTTGGAGTTATTGGACTAGTTTTTTTAGGTGTGTGCAAGTCTCACTACTCATGCACACATAGTAAAATTATCTGACCAACACATTTCCCTTAAAGTTTGGTTTAATGTTATTTTGGGTCTTGAGAAAAATATTTATTGAATCTAATTTAAAAAAAATATATTTGAATTTCTCCAATTCTAATAGTGGGCCATCATCTCATCATTGCAAAATGTGGGCCCAAACAACTAATTTGTACATTACTATCTTTTGACTGTACTTTCCTTTTCATGACAATTTGATTTTCTTGACAAAAGTGATCAGATCATAATAATGAGATTGCAACACTTTACCGTAGGAACACAAATTCCAATCAAATGCCAAAACAAATGATGTCATTATTAAATTCAAATCTCTGTTTTTCCTTTTTATCTTTTTTAATGGAATCACATCTCACTTTCGAGCCCATTGTCTCAAACATTGGAATTTTGAAAGTTCAGGCATGTATATAGGCCCCACATTCATGGAAATGTGAGATGCAGGTCAATTATGTGGGCCCATTGATTTGATGCTCTTATATTCAGTCATTTGACATAAGGCAAAAGCAAGATGTGAAGTATTTATTGTTTTAATATCTACATAATTGACTTAGACAACAATAAAGGTTTTTCCATTTTATCTTTTATTTCATTATTAATAAATTGAAATGTAAAAAAGTAAAATGAAAAAATGTTATATATAGTAAAACCTTTGTAATGTAATATGGTTGGGATCATGGTATATATATTACTTTCGAGAAGTTTTTTAATTAGAAAGTTTACCAAATTGGCGTTTAGTATTTCTTTCCAAAAAACTCTTTAAATTCTCACACATCGTAAAAGGTCCTTTCACCTGAAATCATTTTATCTTTTTTCTCTTTCTGTCCCATCGGCCATTGCTGCCTAAAAGCTAACTGCCAGCCATCGGCGCCATTGGATCTTCTCCGTCTGCAACTCTCAAAACCAGGGAGAAACCCTACCGCTTCAGCCAGATCTGTAAACAAATCATCCTAGTCGTTTTTCAGAGTGTTTCTCGAGAGAGATAATAGAGGAGAGGGTTTACAGAGCACCAACAAATCAACAGTAACAAAAAAAAAAACTGCCAAACTCTTTCAGTTTGTGAGGTCCATAGTAATTTTTCTAGTAATTTTGTATTCTGAATATATGGAACACTACTTCTTACAAAATGGTTAGGACAATTCATTTTTTATTCTGAATTTATTGAGTACTCAATTAGAGAGATTTATTACATTTTGTATAAGTCGGAAATCGAGACCAACTACTGATATTATTTTAGACAGATTATAACTTTATAGAGGTTTTATTGTATTCTACATTACGCTATCCTCTTTGTTTAAAAATCTTGGTGCCAAATTATTTTTCTAAAAATTTTAATTACAGGTAAATTGAAATGAGAGAATATATATATCATCTAATCTTAAAATATTTATATTTTGTGTTTATGCTTCAAGAAAAATCAAACACGAGGATATGAACTTTATCAGAAAAATGACTAAAAGGATGATTACTCTACTTCTAATTTTAAATAAATGTGTCATCATGTGATCTCTATTTTTATTTGGAATTCAAACAGTAGGATGATTTCATGCTTCTTAAATTAAATTTACAATCAATATAGAACATTTTGAAATAAATATAATTCAACAACAAATATAAGTGTCATATTGAAGCATGTGATAACTAATTAAAGCATAATTTGTTAACTTGAATTGATTATAGAAAATACTCGATATTAAAAATTAAAAAGGAGAAGGAAAAAATATTAAAAAAAAAAACTGAAAATATCACCTAAAAATGTGGTTAGTAAAAATTAAAATAATATAGATATACATTTAAAGATTGCAAAGTTCTATGGAGAATGCCCTTTGAGTTTTTACTAAACACTAGATGATGACGATGGACTTTGCATTACTTAGACATTCTGCTTTCAAAAGGGTTACTAATTTATTTTTCTAATAACAAATAGTTTTTAAAAGTTCTATAAAAAATAAAAATTTAAAATAAGCCTTCTTGTCCGACTAAGTCAAGTTAACTTGACCCAAATATAAATTGAGTTAATATTTTAAATTAAAATTAAGAATAAATAAAGTAAATATCGAGTGAAATACTTGATGCTCTGATTTACTTAAAAGTCATATAGTTGAATAGATTATCATTAAATTTGTTTAAGTGTCAAATTGGTATTCAATGAATAATTTTAACTCTTGATTAAGATTAAAACTAAATTATTAGAAAAGTTTTTAAGATTGATCTAACAATTAAAAGATACCAAACAAATATTAAAAAAAGAAATAAACTCTAAAAAATAATAATTTTAATTACTTAAATTCATTATAAAAAAGCGTAAGGAGTTGAGGGCCTTTAAACAGTCGAAGAATTTGTAAGGGCTGAACACTTTTTCTTGTGTCACAGTTCCACTAGTGTGGGGCCATGTGTACCGCAATTAAGTGGATAAAGTGTTGAAATGATTGATGGAATATGCTCAGCCCAATAATAATACACAAAATAGAAATAATTAAGTTCAGTTTAATAGACTAATTTATAGACTGTCGATTGAAACTCTCTTTTTTAAAGATTGTACTAACCTTGCAGATATGTAGTAAAATTTGAATGCAAAATAATGAGGATTGAACTTTCACTTAATGGGAAGATTTTCACAAATAAGAGCAGGTTTTGAGCATCGACCTAATTATTTAAAATTATTTAATTTTTTTTATTTATATATATTTATTTGGTGAATCTCGTAAGCTGACTTTGGTGATGTCTTAAAAGAGTAGAGGTTTTACTAGGTTTTTCAGACATAAATTAAAAAAAAAGAAAATAGTTTTAATAGAATTGTGCTTATGTATAATTCATTATAATAATTGAATGGAGCTCATATGTTCTAAAAATCACTAAGAGAGTGGTACCTTCTCCATTATCAAAAGAGAAATGTTTAGATAGATTTTTCTCCCAACTATAAAACGTTCAAAACAGATGGAGTAATAATCTGTGCATCTGGGGTGGAAATCTCGATATCGGTCGATAAATTTTTCTTTCCTATTTTATTTATAACAAAAACCACCTATATCGGCTGATATATAAAGGTTAAAAAAACCGATATTAAAATCCTTATCGTGCACCATGAGTTTTCACCATGGTGCACCATCTTTAAAAGGAAAAAGATCATTTTACCATTAATTTTCTTCTTCTCTCTCTTCTCTCTTTTAAAAAGATAAGGCAAAATGGTCTTTTCCTTTTAAAGATGGTGTACTATGTGAGCACTCATAGTGGACAGATCATTATCCAATAGAGATTCTCTAATAATCTTATCATTTGGATTTTTAAAATTAAAATAAAATTATTAGATAGATATTTTTATCTATAATGTTCATTTCACCAAATGACATGCATTAAATGACCATTAATTAAAGTTAAATTTAAACTTAAAAATATTGATTTGGACATCTTCTATAGCTCATTTGGATCATAAATATCTTTTTTTTGCATTGTACAATCATTTAAATTACTTTTTATTAGATTTTTAAATTCATGTAGATGGATTTAAATGAACTCATAAAATGAGTGAACTTTAAGTCAATATATTACTGCAATATCTACATCATCATCATTATCATATAACTATTTATTTTTATCAATATGGAGTCTTCATTTTTTATTTGAATTTGATAAATTATTATTATAGATCGACTATCAATCTAACGCCTATAAAATTTGAACTTATAATTCTAAACTTCAACAAGTTAATACAAAATTAATTATTTTTTAAAAAAATGATAAATGACCTCCTCATTGTTTAACGAGAAAAGCTTCAAAATGCCACTTCACTCAAGAATGAATTGAGTCAACTCGTCATCTCAAGTAAGTCTTCCCTTCTTGCTGTGTCAAATGTAAATTAAAAACTAGAGCTAAATAATAGCCTTGTGCCCTTGTGGCAGTAAACTCACTGAGTTTCTTAAAATCCGAGTGAGCTTAGTCAGCTCGAGTCGAGCTTTCCTTCAATTAAAAGATTGATAATTTCTGCTTTTCTACCGCCCTTCCCCCATTGCTGTCTCCTCTTCAACATCATGTCCTTTCTCTTTTAATGAATTTGAGAGATGATCAAACGCTCATTAATTTTCAACCATAAACCTCTAACCAATCTTTTATGAGAAAATGATTTCACTCTAGCTCAATTGATATCCAACATTAATTAAAAGCAATTAATTTCACTCTAGCTCAATTGATATCCAACGGTAAATTAAAATCAATTAATTTCACTTAGGCGTGAAACTTGGGTCAGATTTTAACTTGACCCGAGAAATCAATGGATTTGAGTTATATTTTTGTACATCTCAAGTCAGGTCGAATCGGATTGAGAAAAAATAAATCCGTATGAAATTCAAATCGAATTGTGTTGAAAAATTTAAAAGCAACTTGAATTAAAAGCAATTTGAACCGGGCCAAATTGAGTAACTTGGGTCAATAAGTTGTGAGTGACACTAATATAACTTTTTTACAATGTAGAATCTCAATATATTCACTTCTCTTTGAATACATTGGTGTTGGATAAAATTTTCGGTATACCTAGCCTCCTGTAAACCATAGACATTAAGTGATTACAAGACTCAAATAGAGACCTCTGATTTGAACCAAAGTATTCACCAATTGAACTATCCCATACACTGATTGAATTAAATAAGATTTGATTAATCAAAATTATTACATCATTATCTGTGAGTTGAATCGAATCGCATCATCATCTAAACCATGAAGCTTGCACCACTTAAGAAAGAATTGAGAGGGATAGTAAGAAATGGAAGAAATAGTTTGTTCATGGCCAGTTTTAATCATCGAATCATTATAACTTACATCTGACTGAAGTAGACATTGAGAAACATTTTATATATAATCATATGCTTAAGAAAGAAAATTAATAATTTTTATCTACATAATTTGTAAATCTAAATATCATTCTTAAAATCAGCCAAAGTCAAATCCATTCTAGTAATCTCACCATTCAATAACACCCATAACCAGAAGTTTTGGACAACAATTTAAACATTAAAATTATGCTAACATGATCTAAATTGGCCCACTGCTAGCAAAATATTTACTAAAAAAAGTTGTTAACAATTTAAAATTAAAATTAAAATACAAAAAAGAAAAAATTGTATGAATGTTCCGATAATTTTGGGCTTAATATCTAAAATTGGTAAAAAAGACCTTTAGATGTGAAAAAATCAGCAGAATTGCTAAACTTCAATGACTTAAATATAAAATATGATATCAAAATTCTAAATTAAATGCTTTTATTGATAGGTCATCAATCAAATTTGTTGTTCTAAATAATTTTAAATTTTATTTTTAATGAATGACCCTTCTTAGGATCTTAGCTATTGTATCCCATGAGCCAATTTTCATCTAACCTACAAATCAAAGTAAAAATTGTAAATGCAACAAACATATTATTAAAAAAATCTATTTTAAACTTTAAACTATCAAATATATAATTATAAAGAAAGACATCGCCTCAGTCACTTACATAATCATTAAAGAGAAACATAACTTAGTTATATAGAAAAACACTCTTAATTCAAGTTTATAATGTTAATAAATTGGAAATTTAAAATTTTTTGAAAATAAAAATTTTAACCATCAAAATTTATAATAAAATCACCACCTCTATCGGCCCAATTTGGCCCAACTACGCCACCTTGGAGGGAGGCTCAGACTCTCAAACAGAAGCCAAGGGCAAAGACAGACTACTTTTGTTTCCGCCGGACACAACTAGGAACATTTTGGCCATTTGACGCCTCGTCGATTCACTCGCGCAAATTACACAAAAGCACGAGCCCCAATTATATATTATTATAAAACAAGTTCATTAGATGTTTTATTAATTTAGTTTAAATAAATAATATTGACATTGGACTGTTGCCAGTGAGTTTTAATTCAATTATTTACTTTAGTAATTTAAATTAAATGTTAAATAAAATTAGGTTTTTATATATTTAATAAGATTATATCAATAACTATTTCTTTCATTTGTTGATTCACTCAATCTTGCTCCATTCCCTTAATATTTATATATTTTCTTAAATATTTTAAGTTATCATAATTTAACAACGACTTCTTGTGACTCAATTTTTATTTAAATGTTATTATACAATATTTATTAAGTTTAATAAACTAAATACCAATAATAAATATTTAATTTATAAAAGGAGATTCCATTATGTGTCTTTGTTGATTTGGTTTAATTAAATGAAATAAGTAGATGATGGAAACTTCCACACAAATTAATTTTATTATTTAATTTTAATGAGGCAACTATTCATATTACTTGGAATTAATATTTTAACTGGAGATTTTGATCCTGATACTTTTGATAAATATTTTAACTGAATTAATTTTTTCATTTTACCCTTTTACTTGAAAAGAGCAAATATTTGACAAAAACATTCTTGTGTGAAGTGAAACTATTTAACACACACACACATATATATATATATATATATATATATATAGTTTATTATTTAGTCTTAATTCTATATCAAATGTCATGCAAAAGAAAAGCTCATGAGAGAATCAAGCGAGTCTCATTTTAAATTACATATTTGATGATGACAATGTAGTTTTAATCACTTTATAAAATTTACAGAATAATTTTTTATGTAAAAATTTAAAAAAAAATGTTTATTAAATATGTATATTTTGTCTAATTTAAAATAAATAAAATAATAAAATTAAGCCAAACTTTATGTCAAATGATAATGTTATTTATTAGATTAAATAAATAAAATTTATTTACTATAATCTATACGTACTCGTGACGCTTGACGTTCAAAAACCCACTTAAGAACAGCGAGATAACCCCGTGTATATGAATATATCAAGGGTAGCGATCCTCCCATGGGAGGTTTGTGTAACTAGATACGGGGTTGTAGTGTATTATCAATTTTATACTTCGGATGAACAGTAAAATCAGCTCACCAATCGTTCGTATGAACAGTAAAATTGACTTACCAACCCTTCGTATAAACAGTAAAATCGTGTCACGACCCGATCCCGTACATGGGCCTGGGACGCGACTAAATTTTTATTTTTAAAACCTTAACGTAATGATTCACTAATTCCATAACATACTACCCATGTGAGTCTAATACCTATGATAGATATTCATGTGTTAAATATTCCTAAACAGAGTCAGCAAAATCATCCGAACAATTTTCACTCAAACACAAGAAAGCAATATATTGAGCACACCAACACACAAATATATTACATGGAAACATCAAACTCACAGACATAAGTTTTTATGCCACATGAGGCATATTTATTATCAAAATACATAGAATAGTCCATCGATTCATTTTGTTTCCTCGAGCGGGAAACTACGGGAAACATCCGAGTTTGACTCTCAGTGAGGTACCATTGGTTCCTCCATTCCTTCCTCTAGTTCATATCCTGTAATGTAAGGGATATGAGCAACAACCCAGTGGGGAGAGCTCACCATAAAATCCAACGTACAACATTCATTGAATAAATAACAATGCATGTTCCATGAATGAAATGCAGTTAATCCACTTGACTCATTTTCACCATAACATCCAACATAATAGATGAAACAATAAATAATGTATGTTTCATGAATGCAATGCGGTTAATCCACTTAACCCATTGTCACCCTAGGATCACTTTCTAAGGTGTTTTATGAACTTTTAATGGGGTCAGCCCCCATTTAGCAACTTGCAAATGCATAAGGTCTCCACGACCCGGTCTACTGGCCTATCCAATACCAACGGTTGATGGCGGTCAACCACAGCCTACTAACACGTCAAATCCAACGGTTCGCAAACGTCGTTCGGCCTAACATCATAAGGTCTCCACGACCTGGTCTACTAGCCCATCCAACACCAACGATTGATGACGGTCGACCACAGCCTACTAACACGTCCAACCCAGCGGTTCGCACACGGTGTTCGGCTAATCTCAGTAATTATAGCCCAACGGCCAATATCAGATTTTCCAAAGTTATTGTCTGTCACAGATTTAACTTATAATCATAATTCTCATATGCAAATGTCAAATGCATGATAATGCATGATTTCCAATGCCCTCCTTACACAGAGACTTATTATGAGAGAACCACGATATTTCAGCTTTACCATTTGGTGTATCCAATACCAACACAAGAAATCAATAAAATAATCAATATCACACAAACATCTAAAGCTGGATTTGATAACACGAATGCCTTCACCCATTTTTTTTTTTACCCGACAATTTTCAGACACTCTATGGGTTCATACTACGTTAGAGGCTGTAAGTATTCGACTCTCCGATACCATTTTTAGCCTACGTTCTAAACAGTTAGAACATTTACATCCCTTATATGTAGGAAGTGTCAGATCTCGTATTCTGGACCTATATAACATTTTCCATCTTTAAATGACCATGGGTCCCATTTCAGTCTGGTGTTAGTGGGTTTAACATATAACACAATACAAGTGTGGTTCGAGTCTCCTCACCTCTATCCGTAGATATTATCACATAATTTGTAAGATAAAAAAATAATAATATAAATTTCAAGTCAATAAAGTATTTATGAACTACTTCCCATCCTCCATGCATTTCTCAAGAAAACATGATAAATGTAGTAAGTCTCCTAATTCTTTCTAGTCTATTAGATTAAGTCAGCAGTTAGTTTTCAGCTAACCAAAACATCACATCAAAATAAAAATATAAAGTACTCAATGTTCGGTCTGGTATTTTTTCCTGGCCAGGGAAAAGTATTGAGACGGAGCCCAGAGAGTACAGTGCAGGAAATTAAATAAAAGTACTCAGTGCCCAAATCCTTTTACCACCGAGTGACCAAAGCCGTCTTAGATGGCCACCGAGCAGTGTTTCCGCTCAGCTGCGCTAAAGATGGAGATTTTTGGCCCAGAGATTACAATGCAAGTAATATAAAAAGTATTTAGTGCCCCACTTCAAGACCATCGGGTGACTAAGCGTCTCCTCAGATGGCATTACTAAGCAACTAAGCGCCACTACTGATGAACCACCGGGTGATTAAGCGCCACCTCAAATAGTATTACCAAGTGACTAAGCGCCACCACTGATGAATCACCGGGTGACTAAGCGTCACTTCAAATGGTATCACCGAGCCACTAGCGGTACTACAGATGATAGTGTAGCCCAGAGTTTACGATACTGAATTTAAACACATAATGCGTAAAAATAAACACACAACTCTTAGATGGGGTTAATCTTTTATCCTCTTTTAATTAAAGGCTGAAAAACAAGTTTTGAACTTAAAAGAAAATGATTTTAAAGGTATAATTTAAAATTTAAAAGAGGAGCCTACCCTCCCTCCATTTTGAAAAATTCAATTTTAAAACCCAATACTAAACTATTTTAATTTTAAACTGCTACGAAATTATTAAAATTAAAAATAAAACTATTTTGGTACCTCACACGCGAAAATCAGTCGATATTTGACTAAGTTTTGAAAACCCAACATAGATACGAGAAGCTTTGAAGCTACTGTCTGCTTCTGTTTCTTGCGGATGAACAAAAGAGAAGAAAAGAAGAAACAAAAATGAAAGAAGAGAAAGAGACAGGAGAGAGCGACGGCTTGGATGGCTTCTGACGTTTTTGGAAGGAAAAAAAAAAAAAAAAAATGAAAAGAAGAAAGCTGAAAGCAAAGAGAGATGTTGGAGGCGATGGTTTTTTTTTTTTTCTTCTCTTGCTGTTGGCGGATGTTAGAAAAAAAGAAAAAGAACAGAAGAAAATGAAGGAAAGGAAGAGAAGACAATCTAGAGAGAGAAAGAGTGATAGAAGATAAAGAGTTGTTGTTGTCTCTCTCTTTTTTTTCTTCTTTTTCGTCTGCTGCTGCTTGCGGACGAACTGAAGGAAGGAGAAAACGAAGAGAAGAAAACGAAAGACGGTGAAAGGCGTCGGAGCAAAGTTTGTGTTTTTTTTTACTTCCATTGCTCTTCACCTCCTACAATTGTAGCTTTGTCCTTATCTTAAAAGATTTTTAGATTATTTTATTATTATTATTTTTTTAAGAATTTCTCTTATATCCTTTGTTAAGTCTGAGTATTCAAGGGTCCCACTAATTTAATCTAAATAGTCCAATACATCAGATATTAAATTATTAACATAGTATAAAATTTTGGATAGAAAATTCGGTCAACAACTCAGTGTTTTAATTGAAAAACATCGATTTGATAAAAATTCTTAATTTTAAAGAATTTCCTGAAGAAAATTTAATTTTGTAATTAGATAGATTAAATTAGTGTAATAAAAACATTCTAAAGTTTTAAAGTGTTTCGAAGTAAAAAACTACTCCATCTAAATGATAGAATATTCGACGGCTCACATTTCTCGACGTAAATAACTATAAAAACTTGATATTTTGGAAATATGGAGATATAAATGGCTCAATTATATTATACATTGAATATTAACTTCCTTAGTATAATTTTAAAATTCTGTCTTCCTTATCCAAGTGGGGTTTTGCCATATATAAATTTTTAGCAATGAAAATATGTAGAATTAGGTCGAGATTGGCATTCTGTTAACTCCGGATTTTAAAAATAATCCAACATCTAAAATTTGAGGTTGAAATGAAATTAAATGACTGTGTTTCCAAATCAACTAAGTTTTAACCCTAAAATAATATTATTAATAATCATAACTTGTTATTATACCTTTTAAAATTTAATTTGAAAGAGTTTTCGGACTCGGATCGAGTCAAACTCAGACTCGTTGAGAAGCTCAGTTAATATTCTTCATGATCAACATAACAAAACTTATAATTATTGGCTAAAAATATTTAATTAATTAAAATTTGTCTAAATTAACCACTAATTTGGGCTGATGTATCACACCCCACCCCCCTTAAAGAGATTTCGTCTCGAAATTTCAACAAAATGTTCGTACCTTTAATCAGCGAAGAAACTAGAGTATAATTTTCGGATTGTTGACTCCAGCTTCCATGTTACATATTGGCTCTCACGATATTGCCACAGTACTTGTACAAACGGTATAGTCTTTCATCATAGTATTTGAGTTCGAGTGCCTTGAATTTCAATAGGAACTTCTTCAAAAGTCAAATCCTTGGAGATTTCAATATCTTCCATATTTATCACATGAGATGGGTTGGGTTCGCACTTCCGAAGTATAGACACATGAAATATGTTGTGTACCTTTTCCAGACTTGGAGGTAATACTAGTTGGTAAGCAACTCCTCCAATTCTCTTAAGGATCTCAAACGGTCCAATGTATAGTTGTGATAATTTCCCTTTACGTCCAAACCTCTATACTCTATGACGTGGGGCTACATGTAAGAATACAAAGTCTCCCACTTCAAATTCCAACAGCCTTCGTCTTTTATCGGCGTAACTTTTCTGTCGGCTCTGGGGAGCTTTAAGACGTTGCCTTATGATTTCCATATGTTCTGTTGTCTCACGTACCATGTCCAGTTCTAACAGTGTTTTATCTCTTACCTCTGTCCAACACAGGGGTGATCTGCAAGGTCTACCATATAAAACCTCGTATGGTGTCATTTTTATACTTGCTTGGTAACTATTGTTATATACAAATTCAATCAGGGCCAGATGATCTTCCCAACTTCCTTGCATGTCCATAACACATGCTCTCAACATGTCCTCTAGTGTTTGAATGGTTCTTTCAGACTGACCATCTGTCTGAGGGTGAAATGCTGTGCTGAAACATAACTTTGTACCCAATTGACTTTGCAATCCTTGCCAAAATCGAGAAACAAATTGAGTATCTCTATCTGACATAATAGAGATTGGTACTCCGTGCAGTCAGACTATCTCTTTAATGTAGATCTTGCTTAGAGTATCCAACAAATCTTTTTTTTTTTTTTAATAGGTAGAAAGTGAGCTGACTTCGTAAGTCGGTCAACAATTACCCATATTGAATCATTCTTTTTAGTAGACTTAGGGAATCTTGTCACAAAATCCATTGTGATGTGTTCCCACTTCCACTTGGCTACTGAGAGAGGTTGTGTCAATCCACCTGGTCGTTGGTGTTCAGTTTTAACTTGTTGACAAGTTAAACATTTGGACACAAAATGTGCCACTTCCTTTTTCATTCATCTCCACCGAATTGTCGACGTAGATCACGATACATCTTTGTGCTACCAGGATGGACCGCAAATTTAGTGTGATGATAGTGATCGATTACTTTTTCTTTACAGTCTTCAGATTCTGGTACGAATAGTCGTTCTTTAAAAGTTAAACATCCACCGGGTCTAACCTTCTAATTTTCTAATTCCACTCCATCAGATAGCTATGTTATTATCTTTTGTGCTTCAAGATCACTGTGCTGTCTTTCCAACACAATTCCGACAATTTCAAGTTGTAACACTGGATTTTGAATTCATGTTGACTCTGTGCTTTCAATTAATTCCATATCATAGTCGGACAAAACTTCTAGTAATTTCCATTGTAAAGATGTTACTTTGGCAATATCACCACGTGACTTCTTGCTTAAGGCTTCTACCACTACATTAGCTTTCTCTGGATGATAGGAGAGTTGAAAGTCATAATCTCCTAAATATTTCATCCATCTCATTTGTCTCATATTTAAATCCTTTTAAGTAAATAGATATTTGAGACTATGGTGGTCAGAATAGACATTAACCGCTCACCATACAAGTAATGTCTCCACAGTTTTAGTGCGAACACCACAGCTGCCAATTCCAGATCGTGTGTTGGGTAGACCTCGTAACCGCGTCCCTGTTCTGGTATAGTTAGTACAGGAGAAGTAGTTAGCTTCTTTTTAAGGTCCTGAAATGCTTCTTCACATGCTTCTGTCCATTCAAATTTGACATCTTTCCGGCTCAAGAGATTCATTAGAACCGCAATTTAAGAGAAATGTGGGATAAATTTTTGATAATATCCCTCCAAACCAAGAAAACTCCGAATTTTAGTGACATTTTTGGGTCTTTCCTAGTTCATAATTGTTTCCACTTTTGCTGGATCTACTGAAATTCCATTGACCGACACCACGTGTCCGAGAAACTGGACTTGGGTTAGCCAAAATTCACACTTACTGAGTTTGGTGTACAGTTGGTAATCCCGTAAAGTCTGTAAAATGGTGCGTAAATGCTGCTCATGCTTCTCTTCAGACGAGGAGTATATCAAAATGTTGTCAATGAAGACAATTACAAACTCCTGTAAATAAGGTCGGAAGCTCCGATTCATCAAATCCATGAAGGTAGCTGGTGCATTAGTCACTCCCAATGGCATGACCAAAAACTCATACAGGCCATACTAAGTGCGAAACGCAGTCTTCGGAAGATCCTCCTCCCTCACTTGGAGTTGGTGATATCC
This sequence comes from Chimonanthus salicifolius, assembly GCA_013350335.1. Taxonomy (NCBI): domain Eukaryota; kingdom Viridiplantae; phylum Streptophyta; class Magnoliopsida; order Laurales; family Calycanthaceae; genus Chimonanthus; species Chimonanthus salicifolius. The sequence goes on along the minus strand of CM023541.1, from coordinate 27,370,581 downwards.
CAATCTCAAGTCGATTTTTGAGAAACACCTTGTCCCTCTCAACAAATCGAATAAATCGTCTATTCTAGGTAACGGATATTTATTTTTAATAGTGACCTGATTCGAAGGTCGATAGTCTATGCACATCCTCAAAGATCCGTCCTTCTTTTTTACAAAGACAGCAGGTGTGCCCCAAGGCGAATTGCTTAGACGGATAAAACCAAGTTGGAGAAGTTCATCTATCTGTTTCTCCAACTCTTTCTGTTCTATTGGTGCCATCTTGTAGGGTGTCATGGATATAGGAGATATTCCGGGATGTAAATCAATTACAAAATTAATATCTCGGCGTGGAGGCAAACCACTGAGTTTATCCAGGAAAACATCCAGAAATTCACAAACCACCCGAGGTAAAATAAATTTTATTCCCCCCCCCCCTCCAATCCCATACTGGCCACTACTCTACTAGAGTAATCCTTCAAATTAGAGAATTTCACTCTTACCATATCATATGGTATCAACTTCTCCACAAACATACACTTGGTTGTAGATGTCCCATATATCTTTCTTTGCAGACCATCTATCATAATCTGATGTGCAATTAACCAATCCATGCCTAAGATGACATCGAAATCCATGATCTCTATGACAAAAAAGTTATATATCAAATCTAAATCACCCATTTTTAGAATACATGATATGCATTCCTGATCCACTCGTACCTTTTTTTCTAATGGTGACATTACGGTTAGAGGTCTCAAGGCAACTACTGAGGGTAAACCCAATTTATCCCGACATGACTTAGAGATAAATGAATGAGAAGCATTGGTATTAACTAATACTTGTGCTATGAAACTAAAGAGAGGTATGATACCTTCCATCACAATGTTTTTAGTTGGTTCCTCCTTCTGAGTTCCCATGGTGTAGACTCTGCATTGGGTCGTCGGAGAGCAGCCTTGTCCTCTCGGTTGATCGTTCCATTGCGGCACACTTCCAAATGCTGTTGAACCTGTGGAGGGTAACAAAGTAGACTGCACCTGAGACTGTACTGGTCTGGCATTCTAAGTAGATCCTGCCACATTGTTCTAATTGTCAGGATAAGGACAATCTTTAATATAGTGTCTCATTTGGTTGCATCTAAAACATGCTCAGTTGTCCGTTGTTGGTGGATTGCTCTATGGACACTGTCTCATTGTGTGACTTGGTTGGTTACACATCTAACATATCACTTGTCTTAGGCCAGTGTTGCTAGTCTGTCCCACAAATGTTTGTCCTTTCTTGGAGAATAAACCCTTGTTAAACATCTTTCTTTTGTTAGGCAATGGTGGTTTTTTACTATTCCCCAGACGAGATCAATCCAAATACCTATTGGTTGTGTCAACAACTTCCATCATGAAGGCTTGGTTGATTGCCTCTTTCAGAGTGACAAATTGCGTTCCTACCATTTGTCGTTGAAAATAAGGACGAAGCCCTTCAATGTATTGTTGAATCTTTTCCTCTTCAGTATCAAAAAGTCTTGGTGCGTACATATAGAGATTCAGGAATTTTGAAGAATACTGGGCCACTATGTCGGAGCCCTGCTTCAATTCGATAAATTGTTTCTTTATAGCATCTCTTACTACTTTTAGATAATAGTGAGCAAGGAAAGCAACATAAAACTCCTCTTAAATCATCGGTTCTCTGTTTCTTGCATTATATCTGACTGCCCACCATTTGTATTCATCTCCTTCCAGCTGATAGATGGCTAATGTGACCTTATACTCTTCTGCAGTAGCTAGTGTGTCGAAGATTCGACTAATCTGATTGATCCAGTTTTCTACTTCGGCTGGATTCGCATTCCTAGTGAAAGTCGGTGGATTCAACTGCTTGAAAATTTTCAGAGTTGTAGTAGCTCTTCCTTCGGAGGTCCTCTCCCGAGGTCGGTGGAGATCATCCACTAGCCTTTGGAAAGCTTCCACCGTGGTTCGTACGGCATCTAAGGGGTCAGATCGATTTTCAGGAGGTGGAACTGCACTTTCTCCCTGACTTTCCGATTCTCCAGCTGACCCAGACATTTCCTATAGTCGTCATTGTATTAACATAATTCATTCGAACAAAAGTTTATCAAGTCACAAGATAAACAAACATACTTTATATATCACATATCAAAGAAGTTACTTAGTCTCCATACATTTCAGTTACAAAAGAGTATATACATACATTCTTTTTTCACAAAAGTTTCCCCAAACAGTTTCCTTCCTAAGATTTTTTCCCATTTTTTTACATTTTTACATGTATACACATATGTATATTTTTATACCTATCATTTCCTATCTGGCATTATTTCCATCCTTTTTTCTATTCTCCCCCATCCGAAGGTAATTCTTCAGAAGTAAGTCCTGACTGATAAGGGTAAACCTCTTCTTGGTGACCGAATACTCTACATAACTGACATGGAACAGGTACTGCAATTCTCATGAAGGGACAATTCACATTTAGATGCTCGAATATTCCATATATTGGGCAAAACTGGATAAGAGGATAGGGACAATATTCAACAGTATGCCTTGCTTGTTTATAGTTCTCACATACAATCTCAGGTACCGGTTCTACAGCAAGAGGTTTTGGTTCCATAATTAGATGTACAATTAAAGGGTTCTATTATTGGTGGTGCAATTAAGGGTTCTACAACTGGGGGTTCTGGCTCCTCGACTGGTGGTGAGGGTGTATGAAGAGGATACTCATATGATGGTGTATCAGGGGAATACTGGGGTGATGAGATATGTGTCTCACTATTCTCTTCTTCCTCTCGGTTAGATTCTGATATAGACCATTGAGTCCCACTATCAGAAGATATTTCTATTACTTTTCCTTTTTCAGATTTTGAAGCTATATGGGTTTCAATCTCATCTGGGTCGGATTTTGATGTCTATGATACTGAGTCGGAGTCACTAGATGAAGAAGGTATCACCAATGGACTAGAAAGGGTGCCTTTTCCTGTTACTAAAGCTAATATTTTATTGTCAGACATTACAGTAAAAAAATAAAACAACAGTTAGTAATTGAGGAAATAAATAATAATAATGCACTAAATAAAACTCACAACCACAAAACCCTACTAAGCATGTATAATCCCATTATAGTCCGAGAGCTTGGACCTAAGCTTTGATATCACCTTTGTCACGACCCGATCCTGTACGTGGGCCCGGTATGCGACTAAATTTCTTTTTTTTTTAAAAAAAACCTTAACCTAATGATTCACTAATTCCATAACATACTACTCATGTGAGTCTAATACCTATGAGAGCTATCCATGTGTTAAATATTCCTAAACATAGTCAGCAAAATCTTCAGAACAATTTTCACTCAAACACACGGAATCAATATATTGAGCACACCAACATACAAATATATTATATGGAAACATCAAATTTACAAACATAAGTTTTATGCCATATGAGGCATATTTATTATCAAAATACATAGAATAGTACATAGATTCATTTTGTTTCCTCGAGTGGGAAACTACAGGAAACAACCGAGTTTGACTCTTAGCGTTCCTCCATTCCTTCCTCTAGTCATATCCGGCAATGTAAGAGATATGAGCAACAATCCAGTGGGGAGAAAAATAACAATGCATGTTCCATGAATGAAATGCAGTTAATCCACTTGATTCATTTTCACCATAACATCCAGCATAATATATGAAATAATAAATAATGCATGTTTCATGAATGTAAGTGGTTAATTCACTTAACTCATTTTCATCCTAGGATCACATTCTGAGGTGTTTTACGAACTTTTACAGGGGTCATCCCCCATTTAGCAACTTGCAAGTGCATAAGGTCTCCACGACCCTATCTACTAGCCCATCCAGCACCAACGGTTGATGGCGGTCGACTACAGCCTACTAACACGTCCAACTTCCAACGGTTAGCAAACGGCGTTCGGCCTAACATCACAAGGTCTCCACGACCCGGTCTACTAGCCATCCAACACAACAGTTAATGACTGTCGACCACAACCTACTAACACGTCCAACCCAATAGTTCGCACACGGTGTTCGGCTAATCTCAGCAATTATAGTCCAATGGCCAATATCAGATTTTCCAAAGTTATTATCTTTCACAGATTTAACTTCTAATCATAATTCTCACATGTAAATGTCAAATGTATGATTTCCAGTGCCCTCCTTACACAAAGATTTATTCTGAAAGAACCATCATATTTCAGCTTTACCATTTGGTGTATCCAATGCTAATACAAGAAATCAATAAAATAATCAATATCACACAAACATCTAAAACTAAATTTAATAACATGAATGTCTTCACCCAGTTTTTTTTTACCCGACAATTTCCAGACACTCCATGGGTCCATACTTCGTTAGAGGGTATAAGCCCTCGACTCCCCGACACCATTTTTAGCTTACGTTCTAAACAGTTAGAACATTTACATCCCTTACATGTAGGCATTGTCAGGTCTCATATTTTGGACCAATATAGCCTTGTTCCATCTTTAAATGACCATGGGTCCCATTTCAATCTGGTGTTAGTGGGTTTAATATATAACACAATATAAGTGTTGGTTCGAGTCTCCTCACTTCTATCCGTAGAGATTATCATACAATCTGTAAGATAAAATAATAATATTAATTTTAAATCAATAAAGTATTTATGAACTACTTCCCATCCCCCGTGCATTTCCAAAAAAACATGATAAATGTAGTGAGTCTCCTAATTCTTTCTACTCCATTAAATTAAGTGAGCAGTTAGTTATCAGCCAACCAAAACATCACATCAAAATAAAAATATAAAATACTCAGTGCCCAGTCTCGTATTTTTTCTTGGCGAGGAAAAAGTATTTAGACGGATCCTAGAGGGTACAATGCAGGAAATTAAATAAAAGTACTCAGTGCCCAAGTCCTTTTACCACCGGGCGACAAAGGCCATCTCAGATGGCCACAGAGCGGCATTTCCGCAGCGATACAGATGGAGATTTTTGGCCCAGAGATTAAAATGTAAGTAATATAAAAAGTACTAAGTGCCCCACGTCAAGACCATCGGGTGACTAAGCACCTCCTCAGATGGTATCACCGAGCGACTAAGTGTCACTACTTATGAACGATCGGGTGATTAAGCACCACCTCAAATGGTATCACCGAGCGACTAGCGCCACTACGGATGATAGTGTGACCCAGAGGTTATAATACTGAATTTTAACACTAAATGCGTAAAAATAAACACACAATTGTTAGATGGGGTTAATATTTTCTCCTCTTTTAATTACAGGCTGAAAAACAAGTTTTGCACTTAAAATAAAATGATTTTAAAGGTATAATTTAAATTTTAAGAGAGAAGCCTACCCTCCCTCCATTTTGAAAAATTCAATTTTAAAACTTAATACTAAACTATTCTAATTTTGAACTGCTACGAAATTATTAAAATTAAAAATAAAACTATTTTGGTACCTCACACGTGAAAATCCGTCGATATTTAACTAAGTTTTGAAAACTTGACGTAGATATGAGAAACTTGAAGTTCAGCTACTACTGTTTGCTTTTGTTGCTTGTGGATGAACAGAAGAGAAGAAGAGAAGAAAAGAAAATGAAAGAAGAGAAAGAGACAGGAGAGAGTGACGGTTTGGCTGGCTTCTGACGTTTTCGGAAGAAAAAAATAAATGAAGAGAAGAAAGCGGAAAGCAGAGAGAGACGTTGGAGGCAATGGTTTTTTTTTTTTTTCTTGCTGCTGGCGGATGTAAAAAAAAAAAAGGAAAAAGAATAGAAGAAAATGAAGGAAAGGAAGAGAAGACAATCTGGAGAGAGAGAGAGCGACAAAAGATAAAGAGTTGCTGCTGTCTCTCTCTTAATTTTTTTTTTTTCTGCTGATGCTTGCGAAAGACAGTGAGAGACGTTGGAGCAGAGTTTGTGTTTTTTTTTTTACTTTCACTGCTCTTCACCTCCTTAAATAGAAAATGTCTATATGCGATTAACGGATGGAATTCATCCACCGTTGCCTACAAGCTACAATTGTAGCTTTGTCCTTTATCTTAAAAGATTTTTAGATTATTTTATTATTATTTTCTTTTTAAGAATTTCTCTTATATTCTTTGTTAAGTCTGAGTATTCCAGTGTCCCACTAATTTAATCTAAATAGTCCACTAGGTCAGATATTAAATTTTTAACATAGTATAAAATTTTGGATAAAAAATTCGGTCAACAACTCAGTGTTTTAATTGAAAAATATCGATTTGATAAAATTTCGTAATTTTAAAGAATTTCCTTGAGAAAATTTAATTTTATAATTAGATAGATTAAATTAGTTTGATAAAAAATTCTAAAGTTTCAAAGTATTTCGGAGTAAAAAATCATTCCATCTAAATGACAGAATATTCGACGGCTCACATTTCTCTACGTAAAATAACTATTAAAAACTTGATATTTTGGAAATCTTAAGATATAAATGGCTGAATTATATTACAGATTGAATATTAACTTCCTTCGTATATTTTTAGGATTTTTTCTTTCTTATCCAAGTGGGGTTTTGCCATTTTTAAAATTTTAGGTAGTGAAAATAAGTAGAATTAAGTCGATATTGGCATTCTATTAAGTCCGGATTTTAAAAATAATATAAGATCTAAAATTTGAGGTTGAAATAAAATTAAATGACTGAGTTTTCCAAAGTAGGCAAATTTTAACCCTAAAATAATATTATTAATAATCATAACTTGTTATTATATCTTTTAAAATTTAATTTGAAAGAGTTTTCGGCATTGGATTTAGTCAAACTCAGACTCGTTGAGAAGCTCAGTCAATATTCTTCAAGATCAACATAACAAAACTTATAATTATTGGATAAAAATATTTAATTAATTAAAATTTGTCTAAATTAACCACTAATTTGGGCTGAGGTATCACAAATCGACTAGTCGAAATTCACATGAACAGTAAATCGGCTCGCCAAAATTCACATGAACAATAAATCGGCTCACTGAAATTTAATATTCATGCGAAGGATAAAATTGACAATACACTAAACACGTGTCGGAGTTACACAAAATACTTATGGGAGGATCGCTGCCTATATCAAATATAAACTCTAAGGCTGCGTTTTGATGGGGGGTAAGGGGGGGTTAGCCCCCTTTACCCTTGTTTGGTAATGAAGAGGTGAGGGTAAAAATTCAAAATTTTATCATTTTCCCTCATTTTTAGAAAACCCCTTGGAGCATGGGGGTTTTTATGAAACTCTTGCCCTTCTTTACCCCTCTTTATCCCCCTTTATCCCTCTTTGCATTTATGGAGCAAAAATATTTTAAATTTTTTTTAATTGAGGAATATTATTTATTAATTATGTTTCATAAATTTTTTATTTTATTTTTTATACTATGTGAATTTAATAAAAATTGTTAATATATTACCCTCCTTACTCCCTCTTTGCACGTATGGAGCAAAAATATTTTAAAATATTTTTAATTGATGAATATTATTTAATAATTATGTTTTATAATTTTTTTATTTTTTATTATATAAATTTAGAAAAAAATATTTATTCTAATAAACCCTCTTTACCCCTCTAAACCATCTTTACCCCTCTTTACACCTGTTACCCTTCTTACCCCCTCTTTGCACCTACAGAGCAAAAATATTTTAAAATATTTTTAATTGATGAATATTATTTAATAATTATGTTTTATAATTTTTTATTTTTTATAATATAAATTTAGTAAAAATTATTAATTCTAATAAACCGTCTTTATCCCTCTAAACCCTATTTATCCTTCTTTACCCCCTTTTACCCCTCTTTGCACATGTTACCCTTCTTTATTCCTCTAAAGCCTTTTTACCCCACTTTACACCTATTACCTCTCTTTACCCTTCTTTATCCCTTTTTGCACCCGTTATCCCTCTTTACCCTTCTAAAGCCTTTTTACCCCACTTTGCACTTATTACCCCTCTTTACCCTACTTTACCCCTCTTTACACCTGTTACGCTTCTTTACCCCTTTTTGCACATGGTACCCTTCTTTATCCCTCTAAACCCTCTTTACCCCACTTTGCACCTATTATCCTTCTTTATTACATTTACCCCTTTTTGTTCCTTTTACCATTCTTTACCTCCCTTTACCCCTCTTTACATCTATTATCCTTTTTTACTCCTCTAAACACTCTTTACCCTTCTTTGCACATATGGAGGAAAAATATTTTAAAAATAAATTTTAATTGGTGAATATTATTTAATAATTTTTTTATATTATATGAATTTAATAAAATTATCTATTCTTATAAAGTTATTAATATATTGCCCCTCTTTGCACTTATGGAACAAAAATATTTTAAAATAATTTTTAATCGATGAATACTATTTAATAATCATGTTTTATTATTTTTTATATTATATGAATTTAATAAAATTGTTAATATATTACCCCTCTTTGCACCTATAAAGAAAAAATATTTAAAATATTTTTAATTGATGTATATTATTTAATAATTTTATTTTATAAAATTATATTTTTATATTTTTATATTGAATTTAATAAAAAATATTAATTCTAATAAAATTGTTAATATATCAGGTTACACCGATTTATTGTTACCAAATAAGATTTTTTATCTTTAGGATCAGTTCTTATTTTACCACTGCAATTACCAAACGAGATAATGATAACTCCTATTCAAAGATGACCCCTATTCAACTCCTACTCGAAGGTGACTTCTACTCAGAAGTGACTCCTTTAAAATTTACCCCTCATCCAAATACAGCCCAAGAGACATAGACAAGTAAGGGCGACTCTTCATAATTTATTTCCTATTAATTCTGTATGAGAGAGTTACACATGCTCGAACGATCATTAAGTGAGACCTTTGAATAATTTAATCTTAATAAAAAGGCCGTGGACAACTTGATCTGAAAAAAAATCTATACACCAATATTGATACTTTTATTTAACAATTTAGTGTATTTATTAAATAATATTATTTTATTAAAATCGAAGTCGAATAAATGGAGAACTGACTAGTTTAGAGTTTCCATCATCTTATCTGTATTTTCTCTATTTCTCTTCAGCATGTGACCTCTAAACTGACACCACCACCGTTCTCTCTCTCCCTCTCTCTGTCTGCAATAAAGAAAGAGACAAGAGGAGCAGAGAAAACACAGAAATCAATAGAAAATCGATCCACCAAAGAAAGGAGAGAGAAAAACAAAAGGAAAATATTGCAAAACAAACCCAACAAGGAACGACAACTTGTTTGGCAAAAACCTCTTTCCCATCTCCCGTATCCTTTTCTTTACCATCCGTCTCCATTTCTACAGCTCAATATTCTTCTTCCCTCTCCCTCGCTTTTTTCTCTTCTATGTTTCCTTAGAGGGAGGGAGGGAGAGGTGGGAGATGGTGGGCTTGAAGAGAAATCCGAAGAAGAGAAGAATTTATGCGATTTTTTCCTACAAAAGACACTTAAAATGGCTTCTGTGGTTTTGCGCTTTTGTTTACTTCTTCACCTCTTACCGTATCAGCAGCAGCAGTTCCTCCATCAGCCCTACCAGATTCATCTCCTTCACTAAGAGAGCCACCACCTCGTTTGCTTCCCGGGCGTTAATCGAGCCGTCCGGCAAAACCAGGAAGACTAGAATCAACGTCCAGGATGGGCTGTTGGGGAGTGATTTGAAGGTTTATATCTACGATCTGCCGTCGAAGTTTCACAGGGACTGGCTCTCGGACGATCGGTGCGGGGACCATCTGTTCGCGGCGGAGGTGGCCATCCATGAGGCGTTGTTGGCCAGTGAGTTTCGGACCCACGACCCGTTTGAGGCCGATTTCTTCTTTGTACCCGTTTACGTCTCCTGCAACTTCAGTACGTCGACTGGTTTCCCGTCCTTGGCCCACGCTCGCCAGCTTTTATCCTCAGCGGTTGATTTAGTCTCTTCCCAGATGCCATTCTGGAATCAGAGCGGCGGTTCCGATCACATCTTCGTCGCTTCGCACGATTACGGAGCTTGTTTCCACGCTGTGGTAAGCTCGGTCAAAGCTTCAAAGATTTTTTTTCTCTTAAAAAAAAAAAACGAAAATCTCAAATTCATCCGCGGGGCCCACTTCAGGCAATCGAACGGCAGTGATTGATTTAAATTAGTCTGCTGGACCCCACTTAAGGATGGATGGCCTACCTGCGCTAAATCAGAAATCGGAACTGGAACATGAAAATGCGAAAGAAGGAAAATAAAATCTTCTCCGTTTGTGGGACCCATTTCTCTCCATCAAAGGGCGAAGAAAAGGGGTGGGCCTTTTCTGTGATCAATTATCTGTCATTGTATCACAGAAGAGAAGTTGGTTGGCCCCACAATTTCAGATATCTATCAGCCGTCCGATCTGATACCTGATGTATCGAAATTTTTTCCGGCCGAACCCCTATTTGCCTATTGTTAGGCCACTCGGTTCTCCAGTCTCTACACATCTGGAAACCCAAGAGCTCAACCATTTTTTTAGGGAAAGGAAAAGGAGAAAATCACAATCTCCCTTTGTGGACCCATTATCTTGTTCGAACCCTTATCATGATAGACCGGATTTGAGTTCTGTGTGGGACCAAATTTTCTGACATCTAATTTCTCATTTTATTATCTGTTAAACAAAATCGGATTGAGGGGATTCACGAGATGTTCCATCCGATGCCTGATTTTTTTTTTTGGGAAATTGGGGAATGAACGGATGGATGAAACAGGAAAATCTTGCGATAGCAGATGGGATTCCGGAATTTCTGAAGACGTCGGTCGTTCTACAGACGTTTGGGGTGAAGGGCAGGCACCCGTGTCAGGAGGTGGAGCACGTCTTGATACCTCCGTACGTGCGAGCTGAGAGCGTGGAGGTGGCGTTGAAGAAGAAGGAGAGCAGCATCATGTTTTGGAAGAAGAAGAAGAAGAAGAAGAGAGATGGAGACAGAGACATATGGGCTTTCTTCAGAGGAAAAATGGAAATGCATCCCAAGAACATAAGTGGTCGCATTTACGGCAAGTATGTGCATCTGACCTCTGCAATTTAATTTACTGCTACTCATTATTACATGAAAGTTTAGTTTAAGAGCTTCATCTCATTTTCCTATGATTAGAAATGGATTAAAGTAGACCATGATTTAATTCCCATATTAACATGTGGGTCCCTGTCATTAACTTTCCTAGAGCTGTGGAAATCAATCCCATGTGAGAAAATGATAGAAAATAGCTACAATTATCCACTTGTGGGATGTTTTTGAGGAGTGGGAACAACACATAAATCTATTCACATGTGAAACCTTAGTTAATTTTGATGAGTGAAGTGAAATTTTGTGTTTTTTTTCTAAAGAGCATTAATGAACACGTATAAATTTCTCAATTAGTTCTTTTTATGTTGAGGGAATTTGATCTTAAATCTCTTAAAAAAAAAAGGGTGAGAATTAACGATCAAACTAACATTTTAGGGTTTTGTAATTTATTTATATAATCTAATGATATAAATTAGATAGATATTTAAAAATACTTTTAAACTTGATTGTCCAATTTATTTATCAAAGAAAATCTAAAAAAATAAAGAAATAATAATATAACATCAATCGAAAAAGTGTCCTTTTTTCTCTATTTTCTTATTTTTCTTAATCGAAATAAACTTTCTTTTTGTAATCAGTCTAAATTAATATCCCACTTAATTATTTCATTATAGTAAAGACATTTATTACAAGTGGTAGGTGCTCACATTGAATGGTTGATAGGAAAATATTGCACTAAGTCACAGGTTAAGAATGTGCACCCAAGTCACGAGTTGTGTATTGGCCGTTACATTAAGGCATTCAAATTTTTATGAGAATAGATTATTAATTTTTTAGAAATTTAAAATTAAAGAAAAGAACAATTAAATGCGGATGAAATTTTTATATAATTTATTTATTTTACATCGTATCTAATTATATAGATGGTAAAATTCATTAAAAGTGTCTCTTAAGATTTTTCAAGAGATATATCCTCTGGAGACTGTAAAAGCGAGAATTTTGTGGTGTGGGGTTTTTGTGCGTCTTGAAATTGAAAAATAAAAAATTTCGGGTTCAATTTTTAAAAGTAAAGTCACGTGACTATGATCACAAGATATGGTTCCACTTTCTGATCATGACCCTTGACGGTTGTGGTGTCTATGAATTTCGGTTTTTTATTAAAAAGTTCCATCGTGAAGCTTTTTTAAGAAGAGAAATTATATGTTGTTTAAGAATTAAGAGTTTATTGTAAATTGAATAATTAATATTTTATCAATTTATTTAAGATAATTGAATGAACTAATCAACCGTCTCCGAGCCCTTTAGTTTATCATGGATTGCATATATAAATTTTGTCCGAAAAATAAAATAATGTCTAAAATGCCTTAATAAAATTGAAATTTTATCCTTTTACATGACCCATCAGTCATCAAATGAGAAAATAAATTTTAGGTTTCGACCCAACATGGATAATGTTATATAAACATTGCCCTCTTAGTCATTCTAATCTTTCAATGTTCTACTATAGTTAGAATTTTATTTATTAAAATTATTAAAATAAAATGACTAAATAGATGAGAGTACGGTTGTAATTGTATATGAAGTCTTGTAAAATTATTGTTGACACTTGTTATGTATGAAAAAGGCTATCATAGAATTCACAGAAGATGACTGAAAAATGAAGTGGATATTATCGTCTACGTTGGTCAATCATAGAACATAACGACATTAACGCCGACATATTCAATTCTCTGCCACCATTTCTCTGTCCCGGGTACTTCGGTAAATTTCTAAAACATTTTTTACTGTTTTTCAATGTATTTTATTAGAAAACTTAGAGAATATTTTAGAATCTTTCTATTTTTAAAATACTTTCTCAAGTGGACTGCATCCATCTAATTCATTATTAATTTAGTTTTAGTTCTAATTTTAATTTTAATTTTATTTCTGAAATATTTTTGAATTTTGACAGCGGTGTGAGAACAGCAATATGGAAGAAATACAGCCGAAACCGGAAATTCTTCTTGAAGAGGAAGCGATTTGCCGGTTACCAGTCAGAGATGGCCCGATCTGTATTCTGCCTCTGCCCGCTCGGGTGGGCCCCGTGGAGCCCACGATTGGTTGAGTCGGTGGCCCTCGGCTGCGTGCCAGTCATCATAGCCGACGGCATCCGCCTCCCTTTCCCTTCGTCCGTCCCTTGGCCCAACATCTCACTCTCCGTCGCTCAAAAGGGCGTCCCCAAGCTCTCGCGCATTCTCGATCGAGTCGCCTCAACCAACCTCTCCGCCATCCAGCGCAACCTCTGGAATCCACTCGTCCGCCGGGCCTTACTCTACCACCGCGACGGGATCCAGTTCGGAGATGCCACGTGGCACGTGCTCGAAGAGCTCTCCGGCAGACTGCTCCACAGATCTCACCGGCGGGCCAGGCTTCGTGTCAGTCCATCACGCGTTCCATTGACTTCATTAGTTCAGCATTCTTAAATTTTTTTTAAAAGGTACGCAGTACTTGAATATTCCTTTAAATCTTTAGATATTAGTAGTAAAACAATATCTAATACTTTCTCCATTTTATTTTAAATATTTAAATTATTTAAAAAAGAACTCTAAAAAGACATTAAAATTGATATGAAAGAGAATCAAAATGTATCATGTAACTATTTTATGATAATTTTAAAATACATATTAAATAATTAAATTGAGTCAGAAAGAATATATAAATATAAGACTATAATAAAAGCATGTCAAAACTTAAGAAAGATAATTTTATCTTTTATTTAGTTATTCTTTTATTGGCAATATGCTTAAAGGATATCGATCTTTTTATGGGCATTTAATGTTTAGCGACACGGATTTTAGAATATACTCGATTTTACCCTTCGCACGAAGAGTAAAATTTTAATGGGTTGACTTTTACTGTTGATATGCGAGCTGATTTGTAATTTCGGCGAGCCGAATTGCATTGTTCATGATTCTCGGTGAGCCGACTTGCAATTTTGTAGAGCTGATTTCAGGAAACATTGTATTGTTCATGATTTTCGACAAGCCGACTTGTAATTTCGGAGAGCCGATTTCAGGTAACATTACACTGTTCATAATTTTCGGCGAGCCGACTTGTAATTTTAGAGAGTCGATTTCAGAAAACATTGCACTGTTCATGATTTTCGGCAAGTCGACTTACAATTTAGAGAGTCGATTTCAGAAAATATTGCATTGTTCATGATTTTCGGTGAACCGACTTGTAATTCGGAGAGTTGATATCAGGAAACATTTTACTGTTTATAAATTTCGGCGAGCCGACTTGCAATTCAGAGAGTCGATTTTAGGAGAATTATATTATTCATGCATTCTTCTTTTCGGTACGGTAAGTGGAGAGCAAATTTGGCATACGCTAAAATCCGTGTCTGTAAACACAAAATATTTGTGGAAAAATTGCTCTTTTATGTTTAAATGAAAAAATAATCAGTGCACTTAGAGGAGAGTGCTAGCTCTCTTTTCTTTTTCTTTTTGTCGAGCAAGATTTTTGCATTTTTAGTGAAACTTCAAAAATAATTCTTATTTTCCAATAATATAATTTACGTTTTATTAAAAATAATTTTAATTAAATGAATATTAAATTGCAAAAGTATCTCTTAAAGGAAGAAAAGTCTATTCTATGATAAATTGTTTTGGAGTCGACGTAAGAGAACATTTATATCCGTGTTGTAGGCCCCACATTCATGCTGAGCTGTTTATATAAAAAGGGTGGAAATGATTATATAAAAAGAAAGAAATGATGGACTGAATCGGCATTCCAATCTGATTGGAACACGTAGAGGACAGCTATTGGGCTATGTTGATCCAGCTGGCAGAGAGCGATAATGGGGGACAGCTGGCTCTGATTCTTGTACTGCTCCGTCACGGACTGCTCCGTCACGGACTTGGGGCCCAGTTGATCTTGACGCGCCGATTTGTATTTTTGTTGACGTGGCGGTGCATGAATGGTGGAGAGAACGGCAATTATGCAGACACTTTATGGAGTTGGGGACCCTCTAATTAAAGAAATGTTTCAGAAGAATTGGATTGATTTGGTCCTCTTTGTTTTTTTGTTTTCTGTTTTGTTTTTTAATAATATTCTTTCATTGGTGCAATGTATGCAACAATTTTTTATAAATATCAAGCTCTTTTCAATTTCCTTTTATTTTTCTTTTTCATGAGTTAAAAAAAAAAAAAACACTATAAGGTGACAACTTTCCTGCTCATTAATATATTTCCGGTAAAATCTGAAATTTTGATGCAATTTTGATGCGAATTTATTACCTTGGACTTAATAAAATTGAAATTGAATACAATCGATAGTTTAAGTGGATTGAAATTCGACAGGGATATTGGTTGAATTTGTCATTTTGTTTAGTTATTTTTGTCTAAATGATAAAAGATAAATGAGAGTTACTTATTATAAGGAGCATACGTGTTTTTATGTTGGTTTGTGTAAATTGTTCATTTTTTCATTAGTATCAAATGGATAAAAATGTTTGAACAAAAGTTAATTCTATAACCATTATATGAACAATATCCATTATTGTTGTGTACGGTTATAGTGTCGTATAGAATTGCATAAGTTATCAAAATTAAAATTAAAATTACGTGACACAAGTGGAAATATCAGCTGTTATTTTCAAGTAATTGGAGTTTAGATTGAAGTATTTTGCTCAAAATTTTCGATTTCGGCTAAAATTCACAACAGAAGTCATGATAGATTTTTCAAAGTTGAGCTGAAATTTGTTAGAGCAAGTCCAAGCTAGATTATACCAAAACTTTTAGGCCCAAAAGACTTGTTAAGAGGGAGGTGCTCACTACATAGAACCCACTTACTCTCAAATCTCATGTCCCATGCCCCCTTCACACACATCAGTCCCATGGGCAGGATATTACATAGGATTTATAGTAGAATCTCAAAGACGTTTTGACTTAGATATAACGAATATGATAGGAGTAGAGTGAACAAAATGTAGACAAGGTAGCAGAGTCTTATGTGATAAAAGAGTCCAATTCGTTTAAAAGGATAATTTTATAAAACAGTTATTAGACATGCGATTATTTATGGAGCAAAATGTTAGGTAATGAAAAAATGATAAGTAAACAAAGTGGTTACAACAAAGATGTGTAAGTTATTTTGGATGAGCGGTTTAACTGTAGATGATAAGAGTTAAAAATAAATCATTGGGAATAGTGTGAAGATAGATGACAAATTGAGAAAAATTTGTTTGAGATAATTTTGTCATATTAATAGAAGACCAAAAACAACCCAGTACGTAGAGTGGAGAGGCTATGAATTGAAGACAATAGGAGGAGAGGCCGACTTTTGAAAAGATGAAAGGAAATAATAAAAAGGGACATGTTAGACTCTTGAGTGATTGGTTGCATAATTTGTGACAAAATTGTTTGGAAAGAAAAGTCATATAGTCAACTCCAAATAGATGGAATTATTCGCTTTTGCTGGTGATGATGATCGGAGAGTCAATACTCTCTCCATTGCTGGTAAGGTTGTCTGTTGCAGGCTAGGTAGGATAGGACACCCTACTTAATCGCTTGAGTGGAAGCACTGGAACAACTCAAGTATCTTGGTTGTGTAAATCAAGAATCAACATAGTTTAACACAACCATTTAATCTTAATAAGTAAAGCCCAACTCTCTCAAATAATGAAATTAATTGAATCAATTAATTTAAATAAAAAAAAACACAATTGGATTCTAAAGAGAAAAATCCCATTAATTTGATCAAAACCTCCCACAACTACAAATCAAATTTGAATCTTTATTTTTTGAAACCCAAATTGAACTAATTGAAAATTGGTTAAGTTTTAATTAAAAAAATACCAAACAACTTAAAATCAGGTAAATACTCAATAAGAGTAAGTTTTAAAAACCGAATTTGTAAAATTGGTTTAAAAACCTTCAATTGAAATAACTAAAATAAATTTTAACAAAATCAGTTCCTAACATTGTGCCAAAACACAAATCCACGCACGTTCAGACTCAACGTGATTTGTGGATTTTCACAACGAGTCGATAGAACTCTAGTTAATTAAACCATCAACATTCTCATTGAGTCACTGAATTTAATTAACACAAAGAATTGATTCAATTAATTCCAAAAGAGCTTGAGAAAGTCAGGAATTACTTGATTCTGTCCTCTAATCCACATACCTCAATTAGGGATCAACCAGCACACTACTTGACTCGACTGCAACCTGAATTATCTTAGACCTCAAACGATATTTCCATTGGAAAAATAAAAATTTAATTCCTCATATATGAGAAAAAAAAAAAACACAGAAGATCCTCATGTGAGCCGACCCTCACACAATTTAATTCCCAATCCAACACTATCACCACCGTTCCAAACTAATAATCCTAACTAGCAAGCAACTTAAAATAAATCCTAAAAGTGTTGTTACCACATATCCTAACGTTGCATGCTTGGAGAGTCCATACATATTTGCACCAGTGGGCCCAAAGGCTTTAGGAATCCCACTTGAATTGCCACACTTGCACCGTCCCACTGGTCCTTGCATCCCCATGGTTTTTTTTGGACTCTTTTGAGTCCCCACCATGTAAACCATCGCGGAATGTAGTGTTCAAATGTGTACAGTACTGGTCCTGAGATTTGAGGAATTAACAACTAAATAATCAAAATTAAAAAACAATAAAATCTCATTTGATTTGAGAATAAATCAGAAGTAGTTGGAAATTGTCATATGCCCACTGCCCCGCCCATACAAGATTAATTACAGTCACATAATCAATTTCACTACAAAATATCAACATAAAAAAATGAATAAAATTAATAAAATATATAAAATAAATTCAATAAATTTAAATATTTAATGAATAATTTGCAGATAGATAAGAAGTTTTAATAAAAAACATGTGGGTTCGGTTGGGCCCTACAACTACAAGTCTACAAGGCTCTCCAACGCTTCCAAGCCAAAGGAATACAGAGAGAAGAATGCCAAACCAAAAGGTTCAAATAGGAATTACATGGAAGAATATAAGAGAAATGGAAGTGGAGAAAAAAAATGAAAAAAACATGTAAAGATCACTCGCTTGGCACAAGGAGATCGCCCACAATGGTGGTTTGGCTACAGGTGGAAGGAAAGTGAGAGGAAGAGAACTAAAACTTTGATGTGGGTTTGCTGCAGTGTAACGATGGCCTAAACGTATGGCATCTTGGGCAGCTTGTTGGGTTTCCTCTTTGGCCCCCTAGAATTCAATTGGGCCTCAGTTGTAAGACTGGTCTGCTTTGCTTTGGACTTGGGTTGGATTGCATTTTTTGAATTAAAGCCCACGATTCATCTTCAAATTTCCAGTCGGATACCTATCTGGATCGAAGATATAATTTTCATCATTCGACTCAAAGCCCAGACCTATCAAATTGCTTGCGCACCCACTTGGATCAAAATAAAAAATTTGTCTACATCTCCATATGCCTCCATCACTGGCCATCAAGAATGTCGCGTCAAATGTGCCCAACTATTGGATGTCTAACTCTATGTTTTCCAACAAAAGTCAATATCCATCCAAAGGAATTTTCTCTGGAATAAATGGAATGGTAAATCATTTTTTTCCAAGAATTAATTGGGAAAACATTTGCCAACCAAAATCTTGTGGTAAGCTTGGATTTCGGAAATTCAATTTTCAAAATTGCTCAACCTGGTGATTTCTTAATAATGATTGCATCTTATGGACCAGGTTATTAAAGGAAAATTATATACAAAATGGCAGCTTCTAGAATTCTACTAGAAAGGAAAAAATCTTATAAATTCTGAAAGTTAGTTCTACATTATAGGAATTTTATCAAACGAAATAATCCCTCATCAGAATGAAAGGAAAAATTGTGAAAAAAGGTCACAGTTTCATACAGGGATGTTAATGTAGCGAAAGCAGGGATAAAAATCAAATTAAGTCAATTCTGACGAAAGATCAAGTCACACACGTGAGTTGCTTCACACGTGCAGGAATGAACTTAAAGGGGCTATTTGACTGGCACGTGGAACACAAGGGAATTAGGGTTACTTTAAGGTGAATCACGAAGGAAAAGGAAAAGGAAGAAACTGGAAAGGAAAACGAAGGCCTGCGGCGGCGGAAGCAATGGAGAGAAGAGGAAAGGGTCTCGCAGCAGGGAAGCAAGAGGTAAGGAAGAAAAAGTTAGGAGATAGGAAGAAATTCGATGCAGGGTAGCAGTAGTATCTGGTTAGGAAAGAGGTGAATATGCAAGAAGGGGACAGAAGATGCAGAAGCAGTGCCGGAACTGCTGTATGGAGGAGACGATTCAGCGAGCAGACGGGGTGGAAGGTTTGCAGCAGAGAGATGCAGGGATAATGCCCAGCAGTGAAGAAGTTCTTCCTTGGGATTAAGCTCAAGAGTTGTTGAAGACGACGCTGGATGTGGCCAGCCAGAAGCGAACCTGCAGCAGAGGCAGAGAGATAGAAACAGTATTGTCCTTCGACCAATTCAATATTTTAGAAAATAAGGTGTATCCTTTTCTCCACCTCTTGTATCTTATTTATAAGCTAAAGAACCGACTATTACATAGACCTAAAACCGAGTTTGGAACTTTTCAAACTTTACATAAGACTTCTAATCCTAATCAAATACTTAAACCAAATAGGAAAACAACACTTAACCCAAATAGGATTAACATACGAATTAAAATAGCAATTTAAAATATTAAAATACGAATTAAGCATGTGAGCCTAGCTTCTTGTCGACCCGACATAAGTACGTCTTCAAGAATTTGTTGGCCACCTATTCTACATCATTCCCCCTTTCTTAAAAAGAACTCGTCTCCGAGTTGATATCTGGCAGATGTACTGGACTATCACAATCAAACTCAAACTCTTCACCTAATTCTAAACCAAATACATCTCTTAATTAGAAATAAACCCAAACTTATGATCCTAATTACAGAATAGTTCTAATATATTTTAAAAACCTAAATATATTCTAACACGCCTTCGCAATCTGAAACATGGATGAACGCGAATCTTGGAACATGAAGAAACAACAGGTGAACCGCAAAAGTGGTACACCGACTGACCAGAAGATTTGTTGGCAGCAAACTGATTAGCTGCAAAAAATGTTGAACAGGCAACGCACTAATTGGATACAAAATAACAAGCGGCAAACACAGATAGCAGCTTGAAAAACATAAATTGTTTGACAAAACAATAATCGCAATATGTGATTAACACAGGCAAAAAATGGCCTGAAAAACAAGGGCACAGTACATGCCAAAAAGGTTGAAGCCGTCACATCGATCAATCAGGTCGGAAAGGCCATCAAATAGAGGAGACGAATCAGAGTCATCCAAATAATAAGGTGGATGAATTCCATGACAAATGGATAGGTGTCCAAAAATAGGCCATCTCATATTTGTGAAACGATGAAGATTGAATGTTCGATTGCAAGGGCTGCATATCTGAGCGACAGTGAGCGTCGATTTCGCTGGGTGTCCTCAGCGGTGACAGAAAGACGAAAGTAAAAGGAGAAGGGCAAGTTGCATCCCTTTCTCTCCCCTTTATGTTTTCGCATAGATCTGAACAACTAAAGAACAGAGATAGAGAGACAAAGATTGTAATACCCTGCCCCAGATTAGGCGTGTTTTAGCTTGTTAATCCTGTTTAACCGATTAATCTCGGAGATTACGGTTAGGGTTTCGACGGAAACCCAGTTGTGGCCCAATCCGAGCTCGTGAGCTCAGAGATCCAGCTCGTCGAGCTGGAGGGGCATTTTGGTAATTTGCCACTTGTTGTGTTTATTTTATAAACTTTGTTGATAAGTGATTATTATTGATTGATAATGTTTTCCTTAATAAAGGATTTGCATTTCTGATTTTAAAATGAATTAATTTTCAAAAAAATAGTATTTAAATCCGCACGTCAAAACCCCGAAAGGGAGTTTTAATTATTCTAAAAATTTTTGGAAACAAGATAAATTCTGAAAAGGGTATTTGATGTTAGACCATTTCAAGAATGGTCTAGTTATTTCATTTCACTTCAAAATAAGATTTACAAATTGGTTATTTTTACATTTGTTTATTTAAGTAATTATGGGTAAAATATGGTTTTTATTTGAATAAATGATTTTCAGTAAAAGTTAAATTCTGAAATTTTTATGGTGACTAAGGTTTTCAAAACCCAACCTATCTGTAATATTGGATCAAGTTTTTGAGTTTTTAAATTATTACTTTTAGTTTTAAAATCAATTTTTATTAAAACCAGGACTTATCTGCAATTTAGAAATTATTGGAGGGCTGATCTGCAACAGCAGAAAAACCTGCCCACGACATGCAGGCGCATGCACTGGCTGTTCGGCCCGATTTCCGGCGATGATGATTTCCCGTCGTCCAGTCCCATCAACGGATTTCCCGGCCAAAAACCTATAAATTCAGGCCCCCTTCAATCGGTTTGAACTCCTAACAAAAAATTGCATCTTCTCTCCTCCCTCTCTGCTCTCTGTGATTTCAGCCGAGACTCTGCTTAAGCTTCTGTTTTTCAGTAACAGTAAGCTTAGAGGAAAGATTTTCAAAAATTCGGATTTCAGCCCAGGAACCTTAGCAAAGGTATCCTTTGCATTCCTGTTTAAATTCTAACCGGTTTTGAATCCAGAAAATCAAGTTTTGACCCTGTTGTGATTGAGAAAAACCAGTTTTTAATCTAAGGAAAAACCATGGGTTTCATGTACCCATGAGCTTTCACTGTTTAAATTGGATGGCCCAGTGAGCTTCAAGGCTCCAAACCATTCCCTATGGAAAGAGGACTCCCAGAGGAGTCCATCAGACCAGATGGATGTGAAAACCGAGTCCGGGAGACCCTCCATTTCAGGAATCGTATTTTACTGTTGGTTTACCGTCATTGTCTGCTGGTGCAGACAGTGGAGGAAGACGACTCTCGGAAGGTCCGAGAGCCGTTCTTCGGAAGGTCCGAACCTTCGGACGGTCCGACAGCTTCATCCTCGGACGTTCCGAGCTTCACCCAAGCCCACCTACGCCCGAAGCGAGCTAGACCCTTTTTCGGACGTACTGAGCCGAGCTCGGAAGGACCGAACCCACTCGGACGTTCCGAGCCCAAACTTCGGACGTTCCGAGAGTACAGACCCACCGAGATTTTTTCTCTGTTTTTATCGGTTCGGATGGACTTCGGAAGGTCCGAGATCCAACCTTCGGACGATCCGAAGTCAGACCATGTTCCGATGTCAGTGACTTAGTTGTGTGGTTCGGATGATCCGAACCCACTGTACCCAGTTCCGAGGTATGTTCCGAGGGACACAGTTTTTAAATGTTAAAATATTATTTGATTGTTGTTTTTGTCTAATCTTGATTAATGATGTGATGATTAATACCCCTTTTGTTAATTAAAATTGGTACTAACCCCTTTTCTCTTATTATTTATAGTGTAAATACTATTGTATCCGCTTCTAGGCCGATCCTATTGGTCAGGCACTGAGTGATTCACTTTCAGGCCGACACTATATAGTCGGGCACTGGGTGACCTCGAGGCCTACTCAAAATGTCAGATCTGGTCCTATCCAGAAGACAACCGAGAAGTGACCTGAGGATCTAGACCTAACTCAATAAGTCAATCTGGTCAATGCCCAGAAGACAATATGAGTTTGGACTGAACCCCTTTTTATTTATTATTATATTGTGGATTATGATAATTTAAAAAGGATAGAAACCAAATAGGAGACTCAATTCCATGAACCCTGGATATTTTGCGAGAAAACGTATGATTTTCAAATACTACGTATGTGTACGTATCTGTTATGTATATTGATTGTGCACTTGTGTGTTGTTTGAAAAGAGACCGCGTAACCACACATCACGGTGAGGGAACTTAACTCTGCAGATTTTGTAAACAGGATTTATGATGAGATAAGTATTGAGTAATGAGTGGTTTCAGTTTTGATGAACCCACTCACGTGCCTAGATATGATGCACTATGGTAAGAGTGCTGATGATGATTGTGATATTACGATGTTGATCGTATGAGTATGT
The DNA here is from genome assembly GCA_013350335.1 of Chimonanthus salicifolius. Taxonomy (NCBI): domain Eukaryota; kingdom Viridiplantae; phylum Streptophyta; class Magnoliopsida; order Laurales; family Calycanthaceae; genus Chimonanthus; species Chimonanthus salicifolius. Next base: position 27,347,598 of record CM023541.1, on the reverse strand, counting down.
AAGACTGCTTCCACGTACCTGGGCTATTGAACCAATATCGGCCATATGAGAGATGGTTTATGTCTACTGGACCATGGGTGGACCATGCTGTCATCAGTTGCTGACTTGAGGGTGTCAATATCGGCTAAGTCAGAGCTGGAGATGTACTTGTAAGGATGTATTTTGACAGTGTCGGGACTTAATACTGGTCTCAGCGTAGTCTGCAGGCGTTACGGTGGATGATGGCAGTGTTTGATGATGTTGATGTATTACTTGAGATTATGCTTATTGTTATCAAGCATGTGATATTGAACTGTTGCTAACCTATTTCATCTTTACTCAAACTGCATTGTTATATTTCCTTCACTGGGCTAGTTAGCTCACACCACTCAACTTTCAGGCGATGAACCCGAGGAGGAGGACCCTCTCTTTCAGGCTTAGGGCGAATAAGCTAAGGCAGTGTTTTGGGATTCCCCCGGAGGGGAATGCCCTTATCTTTTCCTGTTGGTTATTGGAACTGTTGACTTTTTATTAAGTACCGGATGCGGTACTTAATTTGTGTTAATTTGATGTACTAGGCTATGTTGCCTTTGTAGTGATTTGAGACAATGTTTGAATGTTGAAATCAATGGTTGATTTTCTTATGCTATGTGTTGATGTTGTTAATGTCTATTTTTATGGGGTAGGCATATGGTACATGTTTGAGTCCACATGATGGGATCATGTGTGACCCTTGCGTCCAACTGTTGATCCGGCCCAGTGTGAATGCTTGTGGTTTAGTTTACTTATAAAAAAAAAAAAAAAAAATCAGTCGCGTTCCGGGCTCACCCTTCGGGTCGGGGCGTGACAGAGATAGACACGAGTCCAATATGGAGGCCAATACTTTCAGTAAACATGTTTGGTTTGTGGACCGTGATCAAACCAGACAGGCCTCCTCTCTTAGCATAAATAGTACAATCTTCAATAGTGCTCTGTGTGAAGAAGAAATAACAAAACCGAAATGATGCAGAACTATATCTGAATTCTGCCTGTGATTCTGTTGCTTCTTTTGAGCTTTCTTTCATCATTTGAACCCATCTATACAATCTCACGATCTCACTCTTATCAACACCAAGTTGTCACCGAAAGTGGTGTATTATTTTATGTGACACATCAAACACAACTTTGCAATGATGAACTATTGATGGCAATTGATCTTGAGACAAACCAACTCCTGTATTATGAGGATAAAGTAGACCCTTCAAAAGAGGGTCGGCAATAGCAACAAGCAAATCTGGTAAATAGAGGCGGCGATATGGCCACATAGGACAAGAACAGAGGAGGCCGATCTTAGAGTTGAGATCTGAGGTGAGGCAACACGTTTCGAACAAGAAAAAACTGATCGTGTGGGACAACAAATCAGATCTGAGAATAGGGGTTGAACCTCGCTTTGATAACATGTAGGAAATAATAAACTGTGTATTATTGCATTAAGAACTAAGCTTATTATATGTATTTATAGCCTCTAGCCAACCTTATGGCTATCACAATCAAACTCAAACTCTTAATCTAATTCTAAACCAAATATATCTCTGAATTAGAAATAACCCAAACTTATAATCCTAATTTGTAATGCCTCGACCCGATGGTGGGCCCAAAACGCTACTATTTTTTTAAAAAAAAATCTCCAATCAACCACAACCTAGCTGGATTGGATCTTCAAATTTGCCAAAAGTCCATCATAGAAAAGGTCACACGTGCTCTTCTTACATACACTTAAACATGTAGCATATGTTCCCATAAACAAATACATATTTAAAAAAACAAATATCTCCATTCATTAAATCAGAGTTATGAACGAAAACATATTAATTTACACACTCTTAGATTTATAGTACCACAGACGATAATAAAATCAACAAAACATAATTTTCACGAAAATATACATAATATACATATTTTCCATCATTGGGAAATACGATTGACTGCAAAGGCTCTCTCATACCTTTTCCACTGTAATTACCATATAATATAAGAGAAATCCATGTTCAAGGAAAACTCCTGCATAAGAGAAACTCTTACAAAATTTACTTCTCATCCAAATACCACAGTGAATTCCTCTGAGGAACCAACATGCTCATAGAAGTTGTCATCATGAGGACAATTCGCTCAATCTTGTCAAGACCATTAAACCCCAAAATGACAGGAAATGGGAGATGCTTATCAATGGAGATGCCTTCAGAATTTTCTCACAAAGATTCGACATTGGAATATCTAATATTATCTTAGATGAAGGGAATAGTGTGGCCAAAGGTCTGGTGGCTCTTGGACCTCAACACCTAATGAAATTCGAAGGCTATGAACCAGTCCCTCTCTTCGTGGACCAAATGACTCATGACCTATCCCTTAGTAAATGTTTTGTAGTAGATCATGAGGCATTTCTATATTATGTAATCACCCTTTTATATGCATCTTCGTATCTGAATGTTCTGTGTTGACCCTTCGTTAATTACATAAAATTCTAGATTTTTTGAAAAAAGAAAAAAAATCGTTAAAGAAACACAGAAACTCTGTCCTGTTCATCAAAGAAGTCCATTGAACAAAACCTCAAAAAATTGGTCCATAGAAAGTAGAAATGGAGGCGGAAAATTCAATTTTTATAGTGATTATGCTCGCCATAGGCTGTCCCAAAGTTTTTTCTAGAGACTGGCCTGGAAAGGAATTATACACTCATGGATGGAAGAAGTTCTAGTACATTTTTTAACATGAAAATTCAGTTTCATATGCAGATAGATGTAAGAATACCATTATTTTTTATAACACGAAACATCTAAGTGATAAAAAGGCACATTGTTGTCCTTTGTTATCGGAAACACTATTGTTCTTATCAATTCTCCATTTGCATGTCTATGTATTTTTTTACGGCTATAACATTAACCATTTATTAAGATTTAGGCTATATTTTGTTCTCATACCAATCGTAGGTTTCACTTATTTAAATCAGATGGTTCCGAACCCCATCGTTGGAAGAGGCCCTTTAAGAAGTTTATCTTATAATAATGTCAAATAATATAAATTATAGAAACTAACATTGACCTAAATCCAAATGCCTGTACCTAGAGAATATAAACCTATTCCATAAATGGGTTCGAGTTACCTAGCTTATTGTTCTCATCAAAACTCAAGTTCCACTATGATCGATTATATTGAAAAGAAAACCATGAATGACTTTTGTTCTGAACATTTGAATCACGTCAAATATAGGGCTGTTGAGAGGTTGAATCGAATCATTTTATTTTTACTTTTAGTGTTGATACCAAGTAAATGGATGCAAGCACATATCCATGAATATAAGTGAGGGCAAAGTAGTGTGAGGGTTTGAATGACATGTTAAAAATGCGTTGTGCCCATACGTATCAGTGTTATATCTGTATCGGTGCAACACACCGTATCGGCTGAATTTATACCGAAATATACCATAACAACCAAATTTATGTATGGCTGCAACACATAGATATGTTGCAGTCGATACCGTTCGACCCTCAGAATTCCACAACAATTCGGCCCGATATGCACCATATTAGCCGAATTTGTTACCCAAAATGGAAAACATAGAGGTACAAAACAATGAGAAGAGCATAGAGTCTCTTAGAAGCAATAAAACATGGGAGTCAGGAAGATCACAGCCAAAACCAAACACTGGGTCATACAAAAGTTGACAATAATGAATGCAGGATAAGGGTACCAAGTTGCAAGCTTATGAGAGAGACACCAATGGTCCACAACCAAGACCAACCCTAAAAGCAACATGGACAAGACATTACCAGGGCCACTCACTATGGACCACTACAAAACCTCACCACACAAGAAGCACAAATATGATTGTAGGACCTAAACAAAGCTGCCTTATCTTCTCTTAAAACAAAATGTGGAAGGTAATCCACAGATCTATACACTTTGCAAACAACTATGAATGTGTTATGAATTAGATGCTAGTTTCCATGTCTCTTCATGTAGATTTAAAATATTGACAAATGGGTACATATTTTTATCCTTGTACACAACGGGTTTTCCTTACAAAAATATATTTCGCATTCTTTGCATCTTGTTTGCCATGCTATCATTTATTGTACCATCAACTTGTACATATATCTATTCTAAAAGGAAAAAAAGTCAATTCATTGTGACTTGCCACATAAAATAGTCAAAAAATTAAATAATTTTAACGCAAATTCAGCATTTCCCTTGATAATAATAATTATAATAATAAAAAAGAGTGCCTCAGCAGTCCATCCATCACATGTCTGAAGTAACATGAAAAACTGATGCTAATCTAATGGTCCAATGCATCTAAGTCTAGCTTGCGCCACAAAATTGTGAAGACACCCCCCGAGGAAAAGGCCCATCCCCCCTCCCCTTTAAATCATTTTTCTCCTCTATGGAATTGGTCACGTTGGATTTACAAAAAGCACCAAGCAACTGACTGATTCTTATCGTGCTCATGTTTAGATGATTGGATCAATGTTCGAAAACCAAACCTAACCAGACCATCCTGTTCGAACTAAGTCTACTTGAACTAAAGTTCATTCTCACTCGGTTTAAACTGAGTCAGCAGTGTGTCATGGATTGGGACTCCGTGACACACAAAGTGACACAGCGACGAGCATCTAGAAAGGTTGCCTTTGGTGCCACAATCGGGCACAAGGTATGGCTGAATTTGAGGAACAAAGGTTTTGATCACGTAGGGATTTCTAAAATGTTTGAAAATGGCAAAAAAAAGCATGAAGAGTCCAAAATGTCGCAAAAAGTTTCAGGTGGTTCAAGACTACTCCAAGGTGTGTGCTAGAGAGTCAAGTTCTCCGAGTTTTGTAGAAATGTGTAGGATATTGTAAAAGTCTATGGAAAAAAGTAGAACAATGTAGTAGTGAATGGTAGCGTACAAGAGTGTTGTAGAAAGAGTTCAGAAGATTCATGATTGTTGAATTGTTGCCACAAGACACAATCCTGGCCATTGATGATCAAGGCCTCAAGTATAAAAAGGTGAAGGGAACTCATTTGCTCCCAAGTTAGTAACGAATTTTAGCAAAGTGTAGTGAGAGCTTAATACTCTTTCAAATCTTTTATAATATCATCGTATTCAATTCGAGTGCATTCTTATTCCTAATCTTTGTGTTCCATCGAACTCTGGTGTTCAAGTTTGTGTGTGGTTTAGTGTGATCAATTTAGTCCAAAAGAGTGACCAAATTAGTTAAAGGCTTACTCACTTGACAAAAAATTTGAGTGAGCCAACAGACTTGAATCAAGAAAGATTTCGCTAAGTCTGTGACAAGTGGCTATAGGCTACAAATCTGATAGGCTAAAATAATAGAAAATCATTACACAAGGCAGGCGGCTGGTTTTATCATATTATTCCGGGCTTGGTATGGTCAAGCAAGTTAGCATAAAGATTAAACATTGGCCACAATGCAAAATATCATCCAACATTTGTGAACTCCGCATGTTTCAAATTTACTGATATCATATTTACAGTATATCAATCATATAACTGTGTCTAGTACTTGATACTGCCTGGAAAAAATATTGACTGGTATACACAGATTATATCTGGTGCCCAATAAAAAGAATCAAATTTGGATTAACCAGCTAGTGACAGTTCTGTTTCTGAAAAATTGGATTTGGTGAGGAAGTAAACTAGGGGATTCCCAGGTACTCTCAGCAGGTGAAAATTTCACACGAGGGAATCCTATACTGGCATAGACCTGCTTGCATTGTAGGACACTGGCTTTTCTCTTGAACCTGGATGAAAGTACTTTTCTGCAATCTCAAACTTCTCTCCACCAAATAATTTTCCATCATAGGGGCTTTCATTCCAAGAAGCCAGAAAGGTGAAAAAAAAAACACTAAAATCATAATTTATAAAAAGCAAGGATCCAAAAATCAAAACAGAAGCAAATAAATCCAAAGCAAGAAATATCTAGTCAAAGTCACCATTACTCTCCAATACCATCTCTTCAACTAATAATGGTTATATTTAATGCTAGAAAAGCAAATCCAATTGTTTCTACCAGATGATCTGACTGAAAAACAGAAATGTCTAGCCAGCTTACTCAGATTTCCAGATTCAAAAACTTCCAACAGTAATTGCAGATCAGTATCTTCGGGGTCCACGAGGGAGAAATCTACCAGATGGACACTCATATGCAAAGTGTCCTCGGCCCCCACAGTTATGGCAGAACATCAAAGGGCCCATGCAGTCCCTGCTCATGTGGCCCACCTGATTGCATGTCCGGCACACGACATCACGGTAGCTACTGCCACGGCCCCCACCCCTCTCTGCAAGAATATCAGCCTTGGGGCACTCCCTGGCAACATGCCCAGAAATATTGCACAAATTGCAGATGGGATCATTCTTACAGTCCCGTGCCAAGTGGCCCGTCTTCCTACAGTTGTTGCACGCCTTCTCGTTGGTACATTCAGGAGCACTGTGGCCTTGCTTGTAGCAGTTGTTACAGAGCCTCAGGTCACCGGGTGGCAGCTCAGGAGCTGAACATTCCCTGGCAAGATGGCCTGCCTTGCCACAAGTGTGGCAGATTCCTTCATTCGGGCAATCACTGGCCATGTGGCCTGGCTCTCTGCAATTCCAGCATAGTGACTTGGTGGTGCACTCTGATGCAATGTGCCTGGTCAAATATTGCAAAGCACAGGTAACACTTAGATGGCCGATGAGAAAATTCAGTAAATTAACTTCTCAACCTGTGGTCTAATGCTTGTGTGTTTGTGTGTGGTCTGTTGTATGCATACATTGTCCACCGCATCAAAAAGATGGCAGCAATTGATGCAATCTAAAAAAAGAGCACAGCGGTGAGAATGGCCAGCATCAACATAGACTGTAAGGTCGACTCCAGTAAACTTAACTTTTTTGTACATACATGAGCAATCAAGGGTAAACAATTAGCTGGTTAGACCATAAGAGAACAGAATTCTGCAATCTAGGTCTTCCCAAGAGGAAATATCTCCAGCAGGAAGGAAAAGTTCCAAAACTTGGTTAACTAGGTTAAACGAAAAGTTTGGAATATGGGGAAGTGTAAATCTACAACATGTTTGGTGCAGGGTCATTTTGCAGTGGGAAGAAGAAGAGATGTTTAACTTGAACCTTCTAAGTTTGAGAATACATTACTTCCCCTTCATTAAATTAATGAGATCATGGTCAACTCACTGGAGAAGAAAAAAAAAAAACTACAGGAAGACATTTTGCATGCATACTGGGTTCTATTCAGTTTCCCAAATCCTATATTCAAATTATCATGTTTTAGCTGATGACCAATGTAACAGGGCTTTAAACCAGAATCAGTTTAGCAGTGGCATAAGATGGATATCTTCTTTTCATTACCCAGGAAGACCACAATTGTTACAGATAGCGACATTAGGGCATTCTCTTGCAAAATGTCCAGGGCGCTTGCAGTTCTTGCAAAGATTACCTGACCTGTAAAGAGGAAAAAGAAGTTGGACATCAGTGAGCGGCAGGGAAATCTGAAAATCATTTCAACGTCTAAATCCAAAGATATTTTTTACATCCTCTCACTAATTAAGCTCTCTTAACTTTCTTTTCAAGAGATGTTTCACTGTTTAATCCTACATGCTACAGCCACTACACAACCTTAGACAACAAGAATATATAACAATATAACACTCTTCACCACTGCTCTATATAGTGTTTTTGTTATAGGCTACAGACACTATGAGCTCCCAATGTCAAAGACAAACAAATTATGTGAAGCAATGCTGCTAATATATTGAAAGTGTAAAGTTCCAAAGTCAAAGGTGTAAACCACCACTTATGAGATAAAAAATACAGTAATCAAAAGAAAATCCTGAGGTATCAAGAATCGGATGTATCGTTCGGATTGGCAATTAGAGTATTCCAGTAGAATACACACTTTTGGCCCCATAAATGCAGATCAGAAGAATGTTCTCTCTGAGAAGAGAAAAAGAACTAGAACCCAGAAACAGAGCAAAGAACCATGAAGATCGGATTCAATTTCTGATACTATGGCACTAATCATGATCTAGATATTATTAACTCTGTTCATGTTCGAAGAAAAACAAATAAAGGTGCAAGACTCTGCCTAGACCAAGAAAGTGGGTAAACCAGTGATTCATTTGAGCTGGACAGTTGGACCAGTCTCTGTAGGTTTATACTTCAGTTCCCCGCATGATCTGAAAATATAGTTTGGCTTGCTTCTCTCATACTCATACATTCCGTAAATCCTTACTCTATTGTTTATATGACCATAAGGGCTGGCCATAGAGACGAACTACCTTGAATATGTAGGCTCCTGCTCAAAACCTTGGTTGAATAATTCAACCATTTTCCATCAAAATACAACAAAATGGGCAATTATGTCAAGTTTGTTCTACAGCCCATTCCATATGCTCTTCATAGTGAATAACCTGATCAGTGCAATTAAGAGGGCTTAGTGCATCCCAAGGTTGGACCCACTGATCTTAAACAATTGAAGATCATGGCTAAAATAGATGATCCAGACAAAATGAACTTGAGAAGACTTGGGTGAACCATCCATTATAAACCCCACCGTGGCTTGCCAATGCTTCTAACTTGACATGAGGAAGATGGCTGAGAGACATTTATTTGGACTAGAAGAAATCATCTAACCAGTAGGTCATAGTAAATAAGATTTTTGACATCCTGAAACAAACCTAGAAACATAAAATCAGTAAACCAAACAACTATCACCAATAAGAGATTCATAATTTGCTACTATAATCTCATAGTTGCAATATGATTTTCAATTTTTATATTTTTAATAATTTATGTCATAATCTAACAGCATATTGATGTTATTATGATGTTATACTAACATCACGGTTTAAAGTAGCTTGACCTAGTGGTTAGGCCTACTTAAACCAAACTATAATAAAAAAAATGGTTTGGTTAACGGTTCAGTTTTCAGAACTTTGTTATTGTTAATTAAACTAACACAATTCATGGGAAACACCGTTGTTACTGGCTTCTGTCATTTTGTTTCTTCATTTCTAACTTCTCAATCTCCAACCATGTGGGGCTCAAGACTCATTTAAAGGGCAGTCTCATTAGATAAGATTTCAATTTTTTTTTTTTTTTAAAAAAGGTAACAGATTTTATTGCAAGGAAAAAGTAAATTGGAATAACAGGAGATTAACAAGCTAACAGGCCAAGAACACTGACCTAAGAACTCAACCAAAAAAAAAGGTAACAGATTTTATTGCAAGGAAAAAGTAAATTGGAATAACAGGAGATTAACAAGCTAACAGGCCAAGAACATTGACCTAAGAACTCAACCAAACATAGCACAACTGCAATAAAAAAAAAGGATAGGAGAAAGAAGACAAAGCTATGAAATCATAAGCAGTAGGACGTTACAACTATCCAAGGTCAAAAGTAAATCTGCAAACTATGGCCCAGTTGCAACAGGTGTCTGTGATGGATGTGCCTGACAGGCCTATGTGGAGAGAAGCCCATGAAGCTGCATGAAATTTTGTATGCATAAAATTTTACCAACTCCAATATCTCCTGCATTTTTGCACAGCTACTGAAGACCCTATTATTCCTCACCCCAAATGGACCTAAGGACATCTGGGAGGACCAAAACCCAAATGATTCTTCATCTCTCATTATCCCAGCCCTGATATTAGCTAATCACAAGGTCAAGAGATGGAGGAGAGAGCCAATTAATTCCAAACAATTGGACGCCAGAGTTCCAAATCAAAGAGGCAAAGGTGCAATGAGCGACACTCTCAGCATCTCAGAGGCAAATAGGGCAGGTATTAATGATAATGAGACACTGCCTATGTAGTGCTTAATGGTTCAGATCTTATCAAGATCCACAATCCAGTAAAAACTTTGATATATAGAGGAGCTTGGGATGTCCATAAAGCCACTGGGAAGCCAAGCTGCAAAGTCAAAGAGACAGGTTTGAAGAAACAAATATGGTAGTTGTCTGGGATAATCATTTCTTGGGAAAGAAAAAAGATGGGTGGTTTAGAGACTTTTCACTGTTAATGATCCTTTAAAATTCCAGAAATAACATTATCTCACTGTTAAGAACTGGCATGATCTGTCCAAACGATATAAGGAGATTGCAAAGTCCCATTGATGTGTATAGAAAGTCTTTTCAAAGAAACATGTTATGGATTATGCAAGGCATGGTCATTCTAGTAGCACAAGGAAGGTAGAATCACCCCCTCCAAGTTTCAAACATCTGTGCATGAGAAGAATAACCCAAAAGGTTAGGGGAAGTGAATTTTTTTTTGAGAGATTTGGGATTTGAGTGTGTGCGATATATATATATAAGATGATTCCATTTATTTCTTCTAAGCAACAATGATCAAGGGAAATTAGATAAGGTTGTGTTTGGTGAAACACTGCAAGGCCAATATTATATTGGACCTAAAGCAACCTGAAACTTTGGCCTGGAGAAAAGTAGCGTCAGAGGTCTCCGTTAGCAACAAGGCTTAAATAAATAAATAAACTACAACAATTTATGATGATAACAAGAAGAGCTTGAGTATTGCAAATGCTAATGGGAGAAATTCAGGGTTTTGGAAAGGTGTTTGCTCAGTGGCGATGACCTTTGGTTAGCATATTAGATATCGTGTTTATTCAGGTGAGGATATCTTTTTCTGGTTGGATGGTTGAAGACTGGATGTCGTTAATGAATCTTTTGGGGAATGGGAAAGATAAGCGGATTTGGGAGATTGAGCCTCATGGTTTTTTCTCTATGCAATCTTTTGTAAGCATTTAAAGATGGTTGGTGATGCTCCTTCCATTCACCTAAAATTTGGGTGGGAACATCTCCTTTTAAAGTGAAGATATTTGGTTGGCTTGCTGGATTGTAGAAAATCTTGACTATCAATAATATGAGGATGCTTAGGATGCTTATTGTGAATGTTTATCCGTTGTGTCTTCACTGTCAGTTTTCTTATAAGATTAGGGTGCATTTCTTACAACTGTTGGGTATTGCTTTCTGCATACCTCGTATGTGGGGTGAGTTGTTCAATGAAGATGTGGTGGTGACAGGAAGTTCCTTTCGTCGAAATCTGTGGAACATGACTATCTTGAGTATTGTTTGGTCTATTTGGCTGGAATGTAATAAAAGGTTGTTTCAAAGGTAAGGATCGTTCAGCTCGGTCGCTCCTAGATATTACTAAATTTCAGGCAGCTTGGTGGTTGATCGGGTCTAATAAGTTCTGGGGAGTTTCTGTTTCAGATTTGTGCAAAGATTGAGCTTTTCTGTGGATTCAGTTGTGCATCATTTAAAGCCAATTCATCAAGCTCCTTACACGACTCCTGCTTCTGGACTTCTTAAGCTTAAGTTTGATGGAAGTTGTAAGCGCGAGATTGGTCTGGCAGGATATGGTAGGATCATCTGCAATGATTCAGGGTCTAGAGTGCTTTCCTCTGCTAGTCCACTTCTTAATGGATCCGTAATTGAGGCGGAATTATTGGCTCTCTGGCGTGGTATTCTGGAATTGGAGGAGTTAGGAGTTCATGGGAGTTTGGTAGAAGGTGACTCTTAGGTAGTGGTTGGGTGGGCGTTGGGGTCTCTCTCTGTCTAGGGGTTTTCTTGGATAAGATTGAAAGGATTCGATGATATGGCTCGTCAAGGTTTATCCTTAGTTTCGGAAGTTATAAATAAATTCTTGTAATTTCAGGCAGGGTTTATGTTTTTCTTTTTGTTGGGCTTCTTTGGCCTGTTTTCTCTCTTGTTTTTCCTCTTTGATTTAATGAAAATATCTTTCAAAAAAAAAAAACAAGAAGAGCTCGAGTTAAAGACAGCTAGTATAATTCATGTGTCTCAAATCAGAGGATATATAGGACAGCAGACAAGGATTCACCTCTAAAACTCAAGACAAGGTTGGAGAGCTTGTATATGACAACTCTCTAATAAATAAATCGTTCAAGAGAACAAGCCGAAAAAAGGTGCTATGGGCCTCAAATGCAGAAAAGGTGCAACCTGTAGGAGTATCTCACCAAGCTCGATAATATCTTCAACTACTTGCTCAATTTGGAGGTAAAAACTAGAAGAAGAAGATAAGGCTTTACTCATCAAACATTTTTCCCTTCTTTACCTGCTTACAACTTAGCCATGCAAGAAAAGAACTTTGGACACAGAAAAGATCATTGAAGAATTATTATTACAAGGGATGGAGAAGTAACAGAATTATGAGGACTCTCAAGCAGACTTATGGCTAAATCAGAATAGGGCCAAGGGGCAGTAGAGTGAGGGATTGTTGGTAGCTTGAATCATTGAAATGCATAGAATGGAAAATGGGAGTTGACGTGTTCCCACTCCCAATTCTAACTCGTGTCTGCTAGCCAAGAATGAACAACATCAGCACACCCATCGCCATTCTCATTCCAAATTTTCACTTTTCCAATTCCTCTCAATGACCTATTAGTGTGGGAAAGGAATGGGGAGATGAGTGGTTAAACTAAGGTGACCCAATGGCACAATGTATTTTTATAATAATAATTGATTCGCTAAGTGAGATCCTAACTATTCATCTGATCGAGTTTAGTGCAGATGGGGTGCATATCTGTATTCATCTCAATTGGATGCTCCTAATTTGTGATCAAACACCTGCACCATAAATGGTTAGGAGAAGGGCAAGTATTCTTGTTCTGTTTATTCATTGAAACGAATGCCATGTCGGAATTCCCATTCCTTCAGGATGGAATGCATGCCAAACAAGGCCAAGAGGATGGGAGGTTAGATTCAAGACTTGATCCAAGTCAAGGGGATGGGAAAGATTGAATGTTATTATTGTAAAAAAGGAAGCATCAAAGACCGTGTGCTGAAAGGTGCCAGATTGCATCAAAACTGAGAAGCAAAATGAACAATAAAGTGTTGTAAATATGTAAAGATTCTCTCAGTACCACAAGGCTAGATTTTAGATTCTAGATGCTTATTTGATATGAAAATTGGAGATTTTATGAAACTATAAAGGAAGAATATCTAAGAGGACCAAACTTCTCCAACGCTATTCATACATGATACTTTAAAGTTTACATAGGTTGCACCAGGCCTTTTATTCCTTTTTTCTTATTTTTTGTTGATTCCATAGACAAGCCAACCAATGAAATGAACGCAGACTTGATGATCAAATTCCAACACTAAATCAATTTTAGCTAGTTGACCTTAATGGTTGAGATAACTAGGCTTCCCTAAAAAAAATTCCAAAAACACCTAGTGATCTTGACCATTAAGATCAAGTGGCTAAAAGTTAAATTTGGGGCCAAAATTTGGTCCAACATGCCAGTACTGAATTAACCATAGCAGGATCCAATGGTAATTAATGGTCAAGATGCATAGTATAGAATAGATTAGATGGTACAGTTCACATAGAAAACATAAATTCCAAGTACACTGAAAGCGGCTATCACAACATGCCAGTACTGAATTCACCACAGAAACAACAACAACAAAAATAATTGTAATTAAATAATTAAAAAGTGGTTGATATTCTAAATATGCAATCAAGAAGGAGTGCTTCTGGGACCAAGTTCATCTTTAAGAAACTAAAAATACAGTTGTTTTACAAAGTTACAGAATACATGATAAAACACTTACTATATCTCACTCTCAGATAAAAAGATTAACTATTAGGACTTTTTCAATGCTCTACAGAATCATTATTTTTGGAATGCCAAAACATAGTATACAGACTGCTTTTAATGTCTCAAACAAAGAATGATATAACAAAGAACAAGTACCTAAGCAAAAATATAGGTGGCTCCATTAGAAGAGAAAATGAAGTAATGTCCTCTAAGATGGTGGGATTCTATGCATAATATGCAAGAAATGGCTTCCATATGAGGAACTGTGGTAGAGGTATTAGAAGAAGGGGAGATCAATAAGGATTAGGAACGAAGTAACTCGAAGTGACATGTTGGGCATCAAAGCACGGAGTGCTTAGATTAACCTTAAAAGGGGAAATATAGATAATACAACGTCACAAAACCAACCCCACTTAAAGCGTTCAAGCTTCAATTATATAAGGACATCCAGTGAGTTACTCAGATGTGAAAATTCTAAAATAATTCAGTTTGTGGCAACAATTAACAGACTTTACAGGAGAAAACTCTCCACCAATTCTCTTAGATATATGAGAGACATCATAACTGTTAGGGCTGCCAGTTTCTTTCTGCATTCCTGGATATTGTTTTTATGCAAATTAGCAATTGATATCAGAAAACATCATCTGAATTACAAGGTTCAGACAATTTATATTCAGCTACACAACAGTCGTATCAGAGTTTGAATGCCATGCCAACAGCGATGTTACATTACAGGCATCATACACATAACTAGGAAAAACCTGGCCTATATAGAAAACAAAAAAGAGCAACTCAATGCAAGTGGGCAAGTATCGAAAACCAAAATTCACTGTATAAACCAACCTTTGAAATATATTTATATACAGCAGAACACATTTGAAGCATAGTAATCCGGATCAAGTTCAATATTCATATCAATTTTGTGGTTCGCCCTCAATAGTGATCTGATGTCACTAGCATCATTTATATCACTAAGAAAAATCTGGTTCAGGTAGAAATGAGACATAGCAACTTCATACATGGGCCATAACAAGGCAGACCAGAATTTATTGAATAAACCAAACTATTAAAAAATAACAGCAAGAAGAACAGGCTTGCAGTATCGTATTCCCATTCAAAGAGATCCCTAATATGCACATTTCACTAACAAGTACCAAGGATCAAGTACCAATCTACGATGCAACAAAACATTAAACTGTGGGCTCAAAATTGACACTTCAAAAGCAACTGGAGAAAGAGTGTATCAGATAGAAACCAGGAAACCACCTGAAACCCAGACGTGACTCCCTCTTATAAGGTGCATCACGGTAGGAATAGCGCTGAGTGCGGATCCTGCGATCTCTTGGAGAGCGGCTTCGTCGGGGACTCATCTTCAACGTTCCCTTGAATCACAACTATCACAAATCCACACCACCACCACCACCACCACTAACACCACCACCACCGTGGTTTACTTCCTGTCCACATAACAACCATGCACCCAAAACAACCTCCATGAGTACATCATCAAACCCCTGTTTTTTACTCCAATAAACAAAGAAAACAAAGGCCACACCAGAGTCCACAACAGTATAAAAGCCATCCAATTAGAACACTACACCTTCCATTCCAATCCACCACATCATCCATCCAAGCCAATTAAAATAAAAATAACAAATTCTTCCACAGCCATCCTTCTCAATAAGATGTCAAAATATCTGGGTACATATCTACCATTAAAAAATGAAAAGCAAACTGCATAAAAATAATGTATGTATTTTCTATCCCATATAGGGCATACAGAATTTTCATTTCACAACCTCCACTACATGCGACCAACTACACTGCTTGTCCACCTAATGAAACTGAAAGAACAAATGGTAAGCCAATAGCACAGCCACCTATCATCCAACTCACGCACATCTCCGTGTTAAGCTCTTCTTTGAACAACTCTGTGATAGCCATGGGATTTATTCATCCTGACAAACATTTACATTTCATTGGTGACTGTATAAAGCCAAGGTTATCAAGCTGATGCAAGGCCAATGAATCTATCGATCTGGGTCAGTGGTGGACATGGTACCAAAGGCAGTTTCCACATGGATACCAGAGAGAAGCGTCTAAAGTTAGAACTCCAAGTTGTAGCACCATCCCCATAATACTAAAACACATGTATATCGTAGAAAAGCAAGCACACTAATCATCAAAGTCCCATACACCAGAACTCATGCATCTCATGTAAAAGCAGTACATATTGAGCAGCAGCTGAGGAAGAATGGTGCGAACAAAAAGGGGAACACCTCAATTCCTCAATTCATACTTGTAACAAGAGGGTTGTTGCTACCCTGTAATCTTCTTAAGCTGTTACTATGTCAAGAAGACCAACTGAACAACTGATGATATTGATGGAGAATGGAAAAAATCTTAATTCCACAACCTATCCTTTTAGTAACAAGCTATGCCACGATTCTCATCCACTTATTGTCGAGAAAAATCAGCTGAAGTCCCTGAAGATTAAGGTGGAAACCTAAAAGATGGCTAAAACTAGTGGTGATTCACTTATCTCTGGAAGATCCTATCCTTTTAGTAAAAAGCTATGCCACAATTCTCAACCACTTATTGTCGAGAAAAATCAGCTGAAGCACTGAAGATTAAGGTGGAAACCTAAAGATGGCTAAAACTAGTGGTGATTCACTTATCTCTGTAAGGGATTAAGGAACTATTCATTTCAAAAAGTCCCAACCGATATTCCCACCACAGGTGGCTTCAGATTTATGACAATCCAATATTCGTCCTGCGCAAGCAACAGGCCTTAAAAAATAATTATGTGAAAATATAATTCTATCCAAACAACCAACCATTGAAGTCCACTGAGATGAAAGGATGAAGAGACGAGAGGAAACATCCAGGAGCAAAGACGTCCGTACCAACAGTGATGTTACACACCCATGCTCAGGGCATGATCCCTTCTTCTTCCTCAAACTATTTGTCTTCTTAGCGGCAGAGGTCTTGATCCTTCTCTATTATTTCAATCAAATCATACAATTATACAAACCTCTCCCCGCCGCCCCCCCCCCCCCCCCCCCCCCCCCCCACCACAAGCGTAAATGATGATGGTCCTAAAACAAAATAGTAGAACCATCTATAGTTCAGTAATTTGATCGACATCTGGGCCCTTTGTATCCGAGAAACTACCAACAGAAAGCAAGAAAAGCAAACCCCAAACAAATTCCCCATCACATCAAATATAGTTGAAGAAGGATCCTCCAAATCCAGATCCTCAGAAAAACCCTAAAGGCTCCTTTGTATGCATGGAATGGAAAGTATTTTCCTGGAAAAGTTGTTATTTTAAATCAAAATTGGCCAAAACCCATTTCTATTTTCAGTTAATTGGTTATTCCCGAAGAAGAACTTTCCTTTACATGCACCCAAACGAAGCCTGAGGCAAACGGAAATAGGTTAACTATTTTCAATGAGAAGGTGGTCTGCAAAAAAAGGTTCACTTCCATGCATCCAAAAGGAATTTAGGGCAAAACAACCGCATATAATGAAAGAAATTAATAAAAGATGGTGAACCAAACATGTATATATCACAATAAAACAAAATCACAGTTCCAGAAAGCAAATCACCTGCCAACTCCAGATACATCAATGGACGTCAGAAACAAAAATCAGAACAGGAACATCAGCAAATACAGACAATCGATGGGAGAGATGAGGCAAGAAATTCGAGATCTCAGCTCTTTAAATTGGAAAAATGAACAGGAAAAAGCGGGGAAATCTGGGGTTTGGGTTTTGCGAAGTACCTGTCTTTTATTTATACGCTACGAAGAAGGCGTCTCCTCTCTTCCTGTTTTTTATCCAAAGACGCAGCAGCAGTGGATACCCAATGCGAAGGAAATTTTTGCCATCATCTTTCCTTCTTATAGCAAAATTGATTTGCAAGCTGCAACGGCTGCCACACGTGTCGTTTGTTCGTGACTTCGTGCAAACGATGACAAATCACAGCAGATCTCACGGCGACTTTCATCCTCACTATTTGTAAATATTTTTTAAGTTCTGTATTAATGATTTAAAAGAAAAAAATATTATATCTATTTGATTATTTTAACTTTGTAAGCTTTAAAATTTTGATAATCTCACAAAAATACGATGATTAAATTAAAACTTTTTTGTTGAATTATACTCTCCGTCCCCAATTTAGTTGTCTTATATGGATTTTGAAATTGTACCAAAATAGTTATCTCATTTATATTGGAGTAGCATAAAGTGAGTTGAAAATGGATGAGATCACATAGAGTGCTAGTCTTATAAAGAGAGTTCTTTAAAAATAATATTTTAAATAAGACAACTAAAATGAGACAGAGAGAATATTATTTATTTAGTCTTTTATCTATCTTAATAGGTCATGTGAGGTCCAATCTGTCATGAATATATATTCTCATTACGTCGTCAAGTCAAAATCTTATCTATCAAGATTGATTTCTTTATTTCTAATTCTTTATTCTCAATTTCTTTTTAACATAAACTACATACCCAATCAATCTACTATTTACCATGTATTTCTTCGTACGGTCCATCCAACCTTTTTTGGGTATGTTCTTCTCCTTGTCTTTGCAACTTATAATCTCTCAATTATACGAAGTGAAGTTATCTCTTATCTTTTACTTACATGGACAAACCATCTCATATTAATTTCTCTAAATATCGCATATATCACAATTATTTTCAACTTTTTAATACAATTATTTCTAATACTATCATTTAGACAAGTGTACAATCTATCTATAAAAAAATAGAGCCTAATTTTGTTAGATTTGCTCATAAATAAATGAAAACTCCCAAAGTATTCATATCTAATGACGATGTTCAACAAATTTTAACTAATAGGTCATGCATTCTTGGTTGATATATAGAAGAATGGTAACAATAGTGGAAGAGTAAAATTTAAACTTCAATTCATCATCTTAGGCTTATGATTTTATATTTTAAAAACTTGATTGATATGAGTTATTGTTTTTTCATACCTTGCATCATAACGCCCTGTTTTACTACGGGCACGTTATCTCCTAAATAACATTTTGAATTCTCAAAATAGAATCTCGGGTCTATATTATTTTTTGAAACAGGACAAGTACCTCATGCTCAACAAACTCATACAACATAATCTTAACATACGAACAATATAACAAACAAGTAATAACAGTTCAAACATTGCTATTACAATCATCCCAAATAAACATACAACAATAATTCATCAAAACATGGTTTTCTCACACAAAACATAAACACAAACTACTAAATCTACTGCTCAAATCCCAGTGCCTGCTTAAGGGGTCCTTGAAAGGTAAGGGAGTGAGTTAACATGCCCAGTGAGAGAATAAATACATATCACATGCTATCAATCATAACACATACATAGGTGCATGAACATCGTGAAGATAAAGATGTCTACATGCATGATTACCCAACCACTCCATCAATCAAAACCCAATGGACTAACCTAAGACATCATCTCGGAAACAACATCGGGTCCTCCGACAATCTTTGGTCTCCCAACCAATGCGATTGAGAGACAACAAATTCCCACAACGACCTCAACCACACGAGCCATGTTAGGGAAGTCTAAAGCTAAGAAAGAGACCACAACCACATAGGCTATGCCTGGGGAAGTCAAACTCTAGGGCAGACACCTCAACCACACAGAATGCAACAGGGAAGGCCACATCCACCACGAGGGTCTCAACCATATGGAGCGTAACGTGGAAGTCTTCCCAATAATCAATAATCACATCATCTTGCATACACTCTACCAACTCAACCCCTCTTAGGGGAAAGACCCTAACACCTGGTGCGACCCTAGGTACACACCCAACGGAACAACTGTCTGTTGCGGGTCACATCCCATGCATGCCGCTACATCTATACATGATAACGTGGTCATTCAAGCGTAAAAAATAATTATGATTCGCTACCACAACTCATGTAACACCATTATGGCTTACACATGAATCAACAACTACACATGATATACATATCAACATACATGCATCTTTCTCTACTTTTAAATAACATTGAATCATCATAACGAGATATCATGTGATCTATCAAAACCCAACATGTTATCAATCAATTTCACACTAACAATATTTCGTGTTTTTCATCAAATCTATCATCGGTCTATAACAACATAAAGTGCACGACGACATCACATATTATCGACACGAGTGCATTCGAATAGGTCCCTTGCCACAATGCATTTCAACAGTTCCCTTACCGAATGTCTTAACAAATAAATAGGGTCCATATTCGAATTCCTCCATGTTCAAAAGATAAGGATATGTGAAATGCAAATGCATGCTCAAGCAGTGATAAGTTCCCTCACCTAAGTTGAAAGAACAATGAAGTAGAAACGAAGATCCTAGTAATCGACGCTAAGTCCTACCAAAATCTGGAAAAAGGGAAGGGAAAGATTGCTAAAAAACATGTACAGAGAAATCGACGACTCGCTCTTGAAGACCGGCGAGCCGCTGAGGAAAGCAGCTTGGAGAATCGGCGAGTTGCCCAAGGTGAACACCTCGAGGAGCGGCGAATTGCCAGGTGGGGCAGTGGTCCGCTCAACACGGACTGGCGAGCAGATCCTAACAGAGACTAAAGTCTCTACACAGTTACAGACCGGCGAACCACTCAAGGGGGATCGGTGAGCTGCTCGTGCACAAGAATGCATAGTTTTGTGGAAAAACCACGAGAATAGGAGGATTTTCGAGGAAAGCTTAGGAAAAATGAGGAGGATTGTTTTTCTAAGAAATTAGAGATGTTTTCCTTGAAACATATGGACGATTTTATGAAAGCCATTTTGAATCCAAGCAATTCTTTTGGAAATCCAAGGGAAACTATTTCAAAACCCCAAAACAGTAAAAGGTGAGATAGAAGATAACGAAAAGCCTGGGAATCATCTAGAAATCCATGCAATCCTCGAAGAAAAAGGTGGCGAGGGCTCCTCCAAGACTCTTCTTGTTGAATTAGGTAGGAAGGAGGAAGAATAAGAAGAATGGAGGAGAAGAAGAAGAGAATAAGGAAGGAGAAACAAGGGAGGGGAGGCAGATGTTGCTGCCTCTCTCCCTCTTTCTCTTCTCCATAAGCAATGTAGCGAGTTGTACAAAACTCTAGGGTTGTGTGCCCTTATATAGGGTCTCCCACAGGCCAGGTCAAGTTAGGCTAAAACGGGTTGTATTCAAAACACTGACTTTTTACTCCAAAAACGACTTGGGTTATTTTTCATAAACTTTTGGGTGAAAACCAAGTCTAAGGGTGACATCTTACTGAAAACAAAACCCGGGGGATAATTTTAATAAATCATTTTCTGTTTTTCATAAATCCTAAAAATACTCTGAAAATCAAACAAATGACTTCAATAATGGACAAGTGTGGGCCTCTATTTTTCTCATGTGTTGCTAATTGAGGAGAAAGTGTGTGCCAATATTTGGAGTCTAACAATCAATTCTATGCTTTCTGCGAACTTTTCGAACATCTTCGCATGTTATAAGAGTAATTAATCAAAATTACAGAAATGTCACTCGAGCTCCTAAATTCGAAATGGTGCAACCCAGGGCTCACTAGTGAGCCCACACCCTACCAAACGCTACCAAACTGCCAAAAAACAACTCGGGGATCCACAAATCTCTCAAAAATTTAGAAATATCATAACGAATCGTTACAACATTACCCCTTTAAGGATTTCGTCCTCAAAATTCAATCTAAACTCATACCTCTAGTCTCAAACAAGGTCGGAAACTATTTCTGCATTGTTGCCTCGTTCTCCCAAGTCGAAGATTCCCTACCTTGCCGCTGCGAAACCACTAAAACCAAACAGATAGTCATGCCACAAAGTCTTTCTCCCTCGAATCCTCAATTTGCACTGGTCCTTCCTCATAGATAACTTCTTCGATATGCTCCACGTCCACCCAATTGATCACATGCGATGGATCATGATGGTATTTCCGAAGCATTGAAACATGGAAGACGTTGTGCACTCGAGCGAGGCACGGAGGAAGTGCAAGTCTGTAAGCCATTTGTCCGCTTCTCTCCAGTACCTCAAAAAGTCCAATGTATCGCGGCGACATCGTTCCTCTCCTCCCGAACCTCTGAATCCCCATGACTGGGCAAACCCTCCTCCGACAGTCAGCATAACTCTTCTGTCGACTCTAAGTAGTCAACAACCTCAGCCTGATCAATCTCACTTGCTCAGTAGTCTCCTTGACCATATTCGATCTTGTCATCACTGTGTCATTGGTCTCGGCCCAACACAAGGGTGATCTGCACAGTCTAGCATACAGGGCCTTATACGGTGCCATCTTGATACTAGACTGATAGTTGTTGTTGTAGACAAACTTAATCAAGTGTAAGTAACCCTCCTATTGATAAGTGCATAAATGTTACATATTTGATACCCAAAATTACAATTGTCAGTATTTTATTTTCTTTTATTTAATATATTTAAGTGTATTTTGTGTATTGTCAGGTTGGCTGCTTGACAATGGAAAATAAGGTCCAAAGGCATCACAAAGTTTCAATTTGAAGTTGAAGTAGCTTGTATGTTTCAAGTAAGCAGAACACAAAGAAATAAAAACATCGTTGAGCCCATACATGGAAGGAGTGGAAAGTAAATAAAGAAATTAAAAAGAGGTGGGAAAGAACCAACGATGGCAATGTCTATGGAAAAATCTGCTAATCGAAATAGAGAAAGAAAGGGCCATCGAGTAGAGAAGGAAGAATGGTGGGCAGAACAGCAAGAAGCCTTATCTAGGGATGAAAATCTGCAGAAAAATATTGCAAGCGTCAGTGATTGCAGCCATATTAAAAGCAACTGGTGAGAGTGAAAAAAAAAAGAAACAAAAGCAGGAAGAAAGAACAGTAGGGGCTGCAAAAATCAGCACGAGACGAGCAGAGAGATCTCCAAGAAGAAGGTAGCAACCTTCTGAAAGTAGATCTGGTTGCTAGTACAAGAGGAGTTCTAAGAGTAGCAAAGCATTGACATAAGAGAAGAGAGCTGGCTGATCTCTAACGTGTTTTACAGAGGGAAAGAGAGGAAGGTGATAGAGAAAAAAAATAAAAATAGAAAAGAGGAAAGAACCATATACAAAGAAGAAAAACCAACTGAGAAATCGTCTATAGAAGGAATGCACCAGATTGAAAATAGAACATACGAAAGAAAGAAAATAGAAAAGATATGAAGAGTGGAATTGAGAAAGGGGGCCCACACGGTACACCTTCTAATGAAGACCGACCCATTGTATTATAAAATAGGGTGATACGGTTGAACTTGGATAGTACAGAACAAGACAGAGGCGTGTGGAGAGGGGCTCAAACAAAGGGATTGCGGCTAAGGCTCGGGAGCTCCGACGACCAATCGGGTTTTATTTTTAATGTCTTTTTGTTTTAATTCTTTCATAATGTCGTTTTAATTTCGTGTATTGAGGTTGAGGATGAAACCCCTTAATGAAATAATTTTCTTTTATTTATTTATTTAATTCCAAATTATGTGTGTTTGATTATTTCATGATTTTGACTTTGTTATATTAATTAAATATTCATTATTTTCATCATTAATATCATATATTTTTTGCAGTTAATAATATTATTTAATTAATCAAGGGCTTGGCATTTTAATTGAAAAGGTAGTTTTATTTGATTTAATGTTTTTCAATTTAATTAGATACATTGGATTAGATTATTTTCTTTGATCCACTATCTTTTAAACTAAAATTGGATACATTAAATGCTTAGGAATTATATATTTAAAAGTGAAGGAAAATCTGATTTTTGAACACCATATTATTGAACTTAAATGTTTAAATCTTTTAAAATTGGGAATTAATAAATAAATAATTAGAAGATTATGGATTTAATTGTGGTAGAATCCGATGCCTTTGTAATTTCTCACTTGATTAAATCTCCATTTTTTAGTTATTTTAATTTTGCAAGTTTAATTCAATCATTCTCAAAAAAAAAAAGTGTTAACTAGGTTAAGGTTAAATTGTTAATCTTTTTAATTTGTTTTCCCGTTCATTCTAAAATCAAGTCCTTGTGGGTTCAACTTCGCACTTGCATATCTCTATATTCAAATTTGATTCGTGCGCTTGTGAGTAAATATAAATTTAAAATTTTCACAACACCCACCTATCGCCGTGATCCAAAACACAAGCTCGGAGTATATCCTC
The DNA here is from genome assembly GCA_013350335.1 of Chimonanthus salicifolius. Classification (NCBI taxonomy): domain Eukaryota; kingdom Viridiplantae; phylum Streptophyta; class Magnoliopsida; order Laurales; family Calycanthaceae; genus Chimonanthus; species Chimonanthus salicifolius. The sequence goes on along the minus strand of CM023541.1, from coordinate 27,323,823 downwards.
TAGGATCTGAATGGTCCACTCCCATTGGCTATTTGTCTGCAGGTGGAGCATTGTACTAAAGCACAACTGTGTGCCCAACTCTTTCTGCAAGCTCTGCCATAACCGAAAACCAAACAAATAGTCTTGCCACGAATTCTTTCTCCCTCGAATCCTTAATTCGCACTGGTCCTTCCTCATAGGTGACGTCTTCGATAAGCTCCACGTCCTCCCAGTTGATCACATGTGATGGATCATGATGGTACTTCTGAAGCATTGAAACATAGAAGACGTTGTGCACTCGAGCGAGACATGGAGGAAGTGCAAGTCTGTAAGCTATTTGTCTGATTCTCTCTAGTACCTTAAAAAGTCCAATTTATCGGAGCGACAACATTCCTCTCCTCCCGAACCTCTGAATCCCGATGACGGGACGACCCTCCTCCAGCAGTCAGCATAACTCTTCTGCCGACTCTAAGCAGTCAACAACCTCATCCTGATTAATCTCACTTGCTCAGTAGTCTCCTTGACCATATCCAGTCACGTCATCTCTGTGTCATTGGTCTCGGCCCAACACAAGGGTGATCTGCACGGCCTACCATACAGGACCTTATACGGTGCCATCTTGATACTAGATTGGTAGTTGTTGTTCTAGACAAACTCAATCAAGTATAAGTAACCCTCCCACCTACCGCCATGATCCAAAACACAAGCTCGGAGTATATCCTCTAGGATCTGAATGGTCCGCTCCCATTAGCAATCTGTATGCGGGTGGAGCGATGTACTAAAGCACAACTGTATGCCCAACTCTTTCTGCAAGCTCTGCCATAACCAAAAAACATACCTCGGGTCCCGATCAGAAACAATCGACATAGACATTGTAATACCCCACCCTTAATTTGGCTTAATTGTGTATTTTTGTGTTGTTAAATATACTTTGTGACCGATTAATCGTGAAGATTACTGAGTGGACTTTCCAAAAACTCCAAGTTTGGTCAAATACGAGCTCGATAGCTCATCGATTCAACTCGTTAAAGTTGGAAGGGGGAAATAGTAAATATCGATATTTCATTTATTATTTTTTGAAAAATGATCATAAAACCATTTCACTGTGAAAAACACTTATTTGGGATTATTTGGTTTCCAAAGTTATACACACACTTAGTATTTTCAAATCACGAATTAAATGGACTTCTCCGTTCATTTTAATGATTACCCGATTTTTAGATATTTTAACCCCTTTAAAAAACTCAATTTGCAAAACCTTCATTTTAAAATACCTCCAGAAGTAAAAAATTTACAAAAAAAATTGTGCGTTTATATTTTTGGATTTCTATTTTGACTTTTTAGTCACTCAATCCAAGTATCGAGGTGTGAATCATTGATTTCATTAAATCGACAGTTTTTCTCAAATCAATTGGCTTTTGTCACCCTATGATTCCAATTTTGGCTAGCCTTATTTGATACCCCAGACTCATCTACGGAGTCAGATTTAGTTGAATATATTCCGATTTCCTCATATTTTAAACAAAGCCTATCAGCACATAAGTTTTAAATAATTTTTTTAATGAATCATCAAACCTATGATTTTAGCCATAGGTAACGTGGTTTCTTCTTTTCCCATAGCGTGCCAACAGACGATTCCTGTAAATGGAAACCGATCGTTGATCCATACCTCACTTGCACCACATTGCTCTTTCTCTAATACTCTGCTCTCTTCTTCTTCTTCCGTTGAAGTTTCTACAACCTGCAACTTCTTCTTCTTTCATTTTTCTTTCTCATTGAAGAATTTTGAAAGGGAAGCTTCTAGAGACTCCAAAATCAATCTCCAAGGTACCTAATATTTCCCATTAACTTAATTAAGAAGTTTAGAAGAGGTTAGAATCAATCTGGAATAAAATTGGATAAGAAAAATGAAGTTTTGGAAAACTGAAAAAATCAAACTGTAACCACTGTACCCATAAGATCAACGCGTTTTCTCAATCAAATTATGACTATTGATTTTCGAAAATGAGGTAAACAACATATAGAATTCATCTGACAAATTAACTTTTGAAATTAGGCTTAAAAATCACTCCATTTTAAAATTTGAAAATTTGAATTTCCGCCCCTTTTTGTGTTGTTTTGCAATCTGTCCAACTAAAGAAGACGACCTTTAGAAGTTCCATAGTCTTATAAGGCTTTCTGATCATTTTACTTGTACTAGAAGTCATCTTCGGACGTTCCGAAAATGAAACTTTGGACGTTTTGAGGCTGAAGCCTTCGGACGTTGTGAGGCAACCCTAGGAAGTTCCGATGGACTTAATAGTCATTTTCAAATTTGTTTTCTTGGTGTGTTTATTTTATGCATTGTGTGTTTACAATTTTCATTTTCTCTCCATCCTTCTCAGTCTAGACATACTAACTCTCTAACTTTGTTAGGACTGGTCCGTAGGCTTTTACTTTAAATTCTGTCTTTTTTGCTTTTATTGGCTTCTCAATCCGGACATAACTAACACTTTGACTTACTAACTCTAACACTAACTTTTGTTGGGACTCGTCCCAAGCCTTTTCATCTTTCTTTTTGTACGCCCTCTCTGTGAAGAGCATATTCTAGTGTCTAATGTTTTGCTTAGAACTAGTTCGAGGCTACAGATAGACTAACTGTTCTATGAGTTTTTCGTGCACGACTCGGTTTACTAGAGGCTCACAACCTTAGCCCAAACCTGAGAACTCCAAACACTTGTCGAATGGGGAACATACATTTACTTTTTGCAATTTATTTACTTTACTACTTTCTGTAACCTCTGGGCTAAACTCTGAGAATTCACCATGTGGCTATCGCCCATGGATACTTGAGACCTGACACTAAGTACTTTAATTACTTTCAACTTTAAAAAACCATGTTTTAAGTGTTATTTTATTTCTTGTGTGTTTTGTAATGAATCACGCTTTTGTTTTCTTCATTTAATCACCTGAACTTAAATAGTGGATTATGTACGTGTATCTAAACTTTAATGATTACTTACACATTCTTATTTTTTTCAGTTTCTTTCGAAAAACTCACCGGACGACGGTGAGGAGATTCAACCACACTTTTTTACTTTGGAAATGCATTGCATATTGCATTTAAACTCTAAAACTGGAAATCATTTAACTATATGACAATTATGGGACACATGGACATAATAAGATGGAAAAGACTTGAACGAGACTAGAATGCAAGACATGCCATTGCTGACACGTAAGGGATATAATAAAGTCTAACTAATAGAACGTAAGCATATAATGGTCTCGGGGAGCCGAGGCCTACCAGTCTATAAACGCAGTATGTGACCCAAACTCAACTGCTTCAATTAGGATCCTTGAAAGTGCTGATTTGAATAGTCTTTTATTTGGCTTTAGGCGGGCTCGGATCACAGACTTGAACTTTTAACATGGGTTTTCATATATGGAAATTTTAATAACTATTTTACCACTGAACATTGAATTTCTAAAATGTGTTGAAATAACCCAAACTTTTATAGATGGATTTGAATTATTCAGCTTATAATAAAACCCTAAAATGTGGTAAAATAATCATTAAAAATCTAAAGTGCAACGCCCCGACCCGATGGTGGGCCCAGACACTACTATTTTTTTTTTAACAAATTAGAAGATTTAATTTAATATATCTTAACCAAAATGTTGGGTTTTATAAACTCTACATATCATAAATTTTGGATATTTATATTTTATCAAGATTTATTGATTTAAACAAAAATCACATTTTTATCACTATTCCTTTAATTCAAATTGTATTTATTTAAAGGGTTTAAAACAATGAGTTAAAACAAAATCTAAAACACATATTTTCTCAAAATTTTCTTACTTCTAAAATTGTTTAAAACCAATTATTTCTTAACTTTTGGGATCTTTTCGGGTAGTTTTTAATAACATTTTCTGAAGAAAAATATAATAAAATACTTATAAATTTCAGAATTTAAATCCTTAATTAAGGAAATTAATATTACTCAAACAATTAAATAAACAATAAAATAACACTTGTCAATGGTAAATTACTACTTTGCCCTTTCAACTTAGATGAGTTAGATCATCGAGCTATCGAGCTCTGATTGGGCCAAACCTGGACTTTTCACAAAGCCCTAACTGTAATCTTCATGATTAATAGGTTAAATTATGATTTATTAAAATAAATCATATTAATTAAGACTAATCGGGTTAGGGTATTACATCCTATCCTCCTTAAAGAAATTTCGTACCGAAATTTAAAACAAACCTCGTACCTTTTCATTCCGCAAACAGATTAGGTTACAACCTCAGTATTGCTGACTCCGGTTCCCACGTCACATGTTGTATGTCACGATGTTGCCACAACACTTGCACTAATGGAATGCACTTTCTTCTGAGTACTTGAATCCAAGATCCTTGTATCTCTACTGGAATTTCTTCAAATGTCAAATCTTCTGAGACTTCAATGTCCTTGTAATTAACACATGGGATGGATCAGGCTCGTACTTTTTCAACATAGATACATGAAATGTATTATGTATTCTTTCTATAGTCTAAAGGAGATCTAGTTGATAGGCTACTTATTCTATTTTGTACAAAATTTCAAATGGTCCAACATATCGAGGTGATAGTTTTCCCTTCCTCCCAAACCGTTGTACTCCATGACGTGGTGCCACATGTAGGAATACTCTGTCGCCGACTGCAAACTCCAAAGGTCTCTGCCTTTTCTCAACATAACTTTTTTGTCTACTTTGGGCTGTCTTGAAACGTTGTCTTATTACTTCAACTTGTTCAGACGTCTCACGTATCAAGTCCGGACCCAACAGTACATTGTCCCCTACTTGGGTCCAACATAGGGGTGACCTGCAGGGTCTACCATACAGGGCTTCATAGGACGCCATTTGTATACTAGAATGATAACAGTTGTTGTATACAAATTCAATCAATGCTAAATGGTCTTCCCAACTTCCCTGCATATCCATGACACATGCCCTTAGCATATCCTCCAAAGTTTGAATGGTTCTCTCTGATTGATCATCAGTCTGAGGGTGAAAAGCAGTGCTAAAGCATAGCTTAGTCCCCATTTCTCCTTGTAAGCCTTGCCAAAATCTTGACACCAATCTAGGGTCTCTATCAGATACAATTGACACATGTACCCCATGTAGTCTAATTATATCTTTTAGATATATTCTACTCAGGGTAGTCAAAGAATCATTCTTTTTAATAGGTAGGAAATGGGTTGATTTTGTTAGTCGATCAACTATTACCCAAATAATATCGTTCTTCTTAGAAGACTTTGGGAACCCAGTCACAAAGTCTATACTAATGTGCTCCCATTTTCATTTAGTCACTTCAAGAGGTTGTGTCTTTCCACTAAGTCATTGATGTTCTGCCTTAACTTGTTGACATGTAAGACATTTAGATACAAAATCTGCCACTTCCCGTTTCATACCTTTCCACCAGAATAGTCGTTGCAGATTGTGATACATCTTTGTACCACCAGGATGTACTGCAAATCGAGAAAGATGAAAGTGCTCAAGTACCTTCCCTCTGCATTCATTTTGATTTTGACTCAAAAATTGTGTCTTTGAAAGTCAAACCTCCATCATTCCTGATCCTCCAATCTTCCAACTCCTCCTGAAAGTTGAGTCATCAACTCTTTTGCTTCTGAATCATTCTGCTATCCTTCCATCACTAATCAACTATTTCGGGCTGCAAAACCAAGTTTTGAATCCTTGCTGACCCATTTCCTTCGATCAACTCCAGATCATAATCAGATAAGATTTCCAACATTTTCCACTGCAAGGATGCCATACCTGTTATTTTGTCATGTGATTTCCTACTTAAGGCGTCTGCAACTAGATTATCTTTTCCTTGATGGTAGGAGAGACTGAAATCATAATCTCCTAGATATTCTATCCACCTCCGTTGTCTCATATTCAGATCCTTCTAAATAAACAAATATTTGAGACTATGGTGATTAAAAAACATATTAAATTTCTCACCATACAAGTAATGCCTCCAGAGTTTTAATGAGAAGACAACAACTGCTAATTCCAAATCATGAGTTAAATAATTTTGCTATGTCCCTTCAGTTGTCTGGAACCGTAAGCTACTACCTTTCCTTCCTGCATTTAAACACATCCTAATCCAAACTTAGATGCATCACAATATAAATCATATCCTCGTCTTTGTTCAGGTACTATCAGCACTGGAGAGGTGGTTAATTTCTTTTTCAATTCCTGAAATGCCTTTTTACAAGTATCACTCTATTCGAACTTGACGTTATTTCTCGTCAATCTGGTCATTGGTACTGCAATCTGGGAAAAATGTGTGAGAAATTTCCTATAGTATCCGGCTAATCCCAAAAAACTTCGGATTTCAAATACATTCTTGCGACTTTCCCAATTTTTCACGGTTTCTACATCTGCTGGATCTACCGAGATTCCTTCTCTAGACACTAGGTGTCTAAGAAATTGTACATGAGTTAACCAAAACTCACACTTGCTCAGTTTAGCGTACAATTGGTGATCTCTAAGGGTCTGAAGAATAATCTATAGTGACGCTCATGTTCTTCCTCAGATGATGAATATATTAAAATATCATCTATAAAGACTATCACAAGTTTCCCCAGATACGATCGAAAAACACGATTCATTAGGTCCATAAACTTGACTGGTGCATTGGTTAACTCAAATGACATTACCAAAAACTCATACAAACCATACTGCGTTCTGAAAGCAATCTTAGAAATATCTTCTTCTCGAATCCGGAACTGATGATATCCCGACCTCAAATCGATCTTAGAGAAAATTTTTGATCCCCTCAATAAATCAAAGAGATCATCTATCCTAGGTAAATGATACTTGTTTTTTATAGTTACTTGATTGAGTCGTCGATAATCTATACACATTCTCATCGATCAATTTTTTTTTTCACAAAGAGAGCAGGTGCGCCCTAAGGTGAATTGCTTTGTCGCATAAACCAAGTTTGAGAAACTCGTCTATCTGTGTATCTAGCTCTCTCTGTTCAGCTGGCGCCATCTGCTAAGGTGCCATGGAAATAGGAGATGTTCTTGGCTGTAAATCAATAACAAATTTTAGCTCTCGGCGTGGAGGTAACCCAGCTAACTGGTCAAGAAACACATCCATAAACTCACACACCACCCGAGGTACAACAGATTCTACGCCACCCACATCTTCCCACCCCATACTGGCCACCACACTACCAGGATACGCCCTAAGGCCAGAAAAATTATTTCTCATCCTTTCATAAGGTATTAACTTCTCTATAAACCCTTCATTGGTTGAAGAGACTCCATAAATTATCCTTTGAGGACAAAACCAATCCATGCCTAGGATGATGTCAAAGTTCGTCATTTTTAAGATTAGAAAATCATAGGACAAATCTACACCACAAATCCTTAAAATGCACGACTTCCATTTTTGGTTTATTATTGCCTTTTTACCCAAATGTGACACTACCATCAATGGGTTACTTACTTCTACCGGTTGCAGTCCAATTTATCATAGAAAGATCTAGAAATAAAGAAATGCGAAGCACCGGTATGAAAAACTACTCGTGCCAAATAATTAAAAAGGGTTAGTGTACCCTCTATCACCGTATTCTCCATTAGCTCTTCCATCTGAGTCCCAATCGTGTAGACTCTCCCCTGAGTGGTCTGAGGATGTCTCTGTCCCCTTCCTTGTCCGTTCCATGGTGGCCTATTCCTAGGTGTCACCGAACCTCTGCCAAAAGATGATTGTGCAACAGAATGAGCCGGCCTTGTGCTTTGTGAAGGTACGACCCAGACAAGATAGGGAAATCCTTAAGTATGTGTCATGCCTGTTTGCAGTGATAACACATCATTTCTTTTCGTGTTGGGCAAGTCATGGTTGTATGCCCTGGCTGGTTGCAGAAATAGCACACCAGCTGTCGTGTTTTAGACTAGCTTGTTTGTCCTGTTGCAGGTTGGCTTTTTTAAAAGAATGACCTCTCCTGGTTGAATTTGGCTTTCTTATTGGAGAAAGGTTTCTAGAAACTTTCGGTACTCCTATTGGTGGAGTCTACAACTTCCACCTTCATAGCCCGCTCGATGATCTCCTCCAGAGTGTTGAAAGTTAGCCCTGCCACTTGCCGTTGTAGAAATGGTCGAAGTCCATTTTCAAAATGTTGGATCTTCTCTGCTTCATTTGCTGCTATCCAAGGCACATATTGCATCAGTTCAATAAACCTTATGGTGTATTGCGCCACCGTGTCAGACCCTTGTTGAATATTGAGAAATTGCCTCTTCTTTGCTTCCTGTGCTGTTTTAGGATAATAACGAGCGAGGAAAGCAGCTGAAAACTCTTCCCAAGTCATACGCTCGTGATTACGAACCAGACTTTTTGCCTCCCACCATTCATAGGCATTTCCCTCCAGTTGATAAGTTGCTAACGTTACTCGCAGATCATCTGCAATGGCCAGGGTATTGAGGATCCGACCAATCTGGGTGATCCAGTTCTTTGCCGCACCCGGGTCTTCAATTCCCAAAAAGCTCGCTGGGTTTAACCATTTGAATTCTTTTAGAGCCATAGTGCCTCTCTCTTCAGGGGTCCTAACAGGAGGACGTCGTATATTCTTGACAATCCTCTGGAATGCCTGCATTGCAATGCGCGCAACCTCATAGGGTACATCTTGATTGACACAGGGTTGAAGACTTGTCCTCCGTCCTCGGCCTCTAGTATTTCTGAATGGTCATAACATTTTCCTGTCATTCACATTCGTAAATATCACTTAATATTTCGAATTTTTTTTATCAAGATAGACCATATGAGTTGTGTAAATCATAAACATGCATCCAACATACAAATAAACATAACTTCAAGTTTTATTAATGTACATAAGTTGGTAGGGTTGGTAAAACCCTTCATATAGTGCACATTTATATACAAACCCTTCTCCTACATATCCCTGTCTACTTATCTGTAGAGGATTCTACATCAACATCATAGTTGAAAATGATGTTGTCAGGACATGCTACTGACATATGCCCCAACATTCCACAAGTTAAGCATGACACAATCCTTGGTCCTCCAATATAAGGACAATTGGTCATTTCCCTTCCATGTCCGTAGTATCCACATACAAGGCATATTACATTGATGAGATAAGGACAGTAAGTGTAATAGTGCCCTTCTTGATTGCACAGTTTGCAAACATACGCCTTCATATCCTCAGCATTTGGGGTGGACGGTGTATATTCGGGCGAGCCTATTTGCCCTACAGATGACTACTCTATAGCTGGAAATACTCCAACATTTTCATTTTGGACACTGGAGTTGCCGGTAGACGAATCCAGTACTATTGGACAGCGAGGGGTCCCTTTATCCCAAATCTCGGTGTGTTCCTCGTTATTTGACATACATGTATCACAGAATTGATCAACATTGTTAGATAATGTCAATAACAAATACAGTTCTAATCCAAAATATGTTCTAATCATGTATTACCCATTACAGTCCTGAAGTTTGAGCCAACGTTCTGATACCAAGTTGTAACGCCCCGACCCGATGTGGGCCCAGAATGCTACTAATTTTTTTTATTTTTAACTAATTAGAAGATTTAATTTAATCTATCTTAACCAAAATGTTGGGTTTTATAAACTCTACAGATCATAAATTTTGGAGATTTATATTTTATCAACATTTATTAATCTAAACAAAAATCACATTTTTATCACTATTCCCTTAATTCAATTTGTATTTATTTAAATGGGTTTAAAACATTTATTTTCAAAATTTGAAAACATAAAACAATGAGTTAAAACAAAATCTAAAATGCATATTTTTCTTAAAATTTTCTTACTTCTAAAATTGTTTAAAAATAATTATTTGTTAACTTTCGAGATCTTTTCGGGTAGTTTTTAATAACACTTTCTGAAGAAAATATAATAAAATACTTACAAATTTCAGAATTTAAATTCTTAATTAAGGAAATCAATATTACTCAAACAATAACGAAACAATTAAATAAACAATAAAATAACACTTGTTAATGGTAAATTACCATTTTGCCCTTTCAACTTAGATTAGTTGGATCATCGAGCTATCAAGCTCTGATTGGGCCAAACCTGGACTTTTCACAAAGCCCTAACTGTAATCTTCATGATTAAAAGGTTAAATTATGATTTGTTAAAATAAATCATATTAATTAAGCCTAAATCGGGCCAGGGTATTACACAGACTTTCTACTTTCAGTACAAATTCTTCATTTCTTCTCAGTTTTCTTCTGATTTCTCGTATTTTCTTGTATTTCTTGCAAAACTCTCAAAATTCAATTAATTCTAATAAATACACACAAAAGAGAGGTTAACTAGTCCAAATTACAGGGAGATTTTGCTAGTCATCGAGCAAAACAAAAATTAAAAGCTAAAAGAAAAATAAAAATCCTAAACTACACTACTTTCGTTGGCACTGTCGATTGCATTTAGCGTATGCAACAAGCCTTTAAACTCCTAGCTCACCACTAGTGGACGAGTTATAGTCTCGTGAAAGATTTTAGTGATGATACACACAAACATCAAATTTTAGCAGAAATATATAAACAAAAATTTGAACATCATACAATTCCAAATTTATTTTACAAAACTTATACTCGGAGTGTAGTGTGTGATAACTAATAGTAACTTAACCTTCTTTTTCAAAATAAACACAAGTTTTGTGATCATCAATTGAAAATGCGCTTCGACTCCAAATTTCACCAGATATAATCTCTCAGAAATACTTTCGCTCAGAGATTAGGTTACATTTTCTCTCAAAAGTATATGTCAGCAGAATTATTTCTCGAGTGCAAATATCTCACATATTTATCAACAAAGAACGGATAATATTAAAGAAAGACATAGATCTCATGAATCAATGTCATTTTCCTGAGAACGGTGAATAAAAAACCATAGTTTTTCTTTATTTATTCTATACATAAATACCATACCTAGACTTGGGATCAATGAGGTATTCCTATAGGATGAAATGTGGCTTGGGACCAGGTCATATCAAAGAAGGATAAAAAGATTCTAAAATAAATACGTTGAACAGAAAAAGTTATTTGTCTTCAAAATTTTCACTGGGATTCTTTTTCCTCTATTTTTTTTCCCTCAACACTTTCAAAGTATTTTTTTTTTCATATCTTTTTTCTTTTTCACAATTTTTTTTACTTTTTTTTTCAAGTGTCATATTTTATTCAAAGAATCATCCCGATAACAATCATCTCTAACCATTCCCGGTCCCTATAATAGGTCATAGATATTTCAATGTAGGCTTTTATTGGATTTGGGTATGGTTAACATTGCTAACAATAAAACATGCTAAATTTTCATATAAGGCTCAAATTTGGGAACTAATAAGATAATATGACCAATATAAGTAGGCTTCAAAGGCTTAAACGGTCTAAAAATAGCCTATATCACTTCTTAAGCTTCATATGACTATTTTCTTGCTTCAAATAAATTCAGAAAAGTTTCTGGTGTAATAATTCAATTTTGATGTCATTCTCAGTAATTTGACCAAAGTCATGAATAATAAGATCTTACAAAAGTAATGCGCAATCAAAGAAAATAAGAATTTACTGATAACCCTCAGAAAAATCGAATGGCTGAAAAGCTCACGGGAAATAAGTCTCCACTGGTATTCTTCCGGTGATTACTTTACACATGAATATTCTTCTTTCAGACTAACATTAATATGGTTGTATAAAATATTCTAAGCATAAATTCTATAAAATTCATTTGGAAAAGTATGATATAAAATTTTTTATCCACATATTAAGACTAAAATCATTTTTTTTTTCATTTTTTTCAATTTTTTTTTGGACTAAAAAACAAAACTGACACAGTATATAGCATCCAAATACCCCCAAACTTAAATTGAACATTGTCATCAATGTTCCCTAATCTACAGTGATCAGTTGTAAATTAGAAGAAAATTTCATAATAGAACAACATGAATTTAGAAATACCTAAAATCACTCTCTTTATTGACAACATGCAAAAACAAACAGACACAAAAACGCAAACACAAAAATACAAAGACTCTAGACTGACAACACAAATACTCACTCAACAAAAATCAGATATCCTAGCCTAGACTAACTCAGACTGACATAGATACTAGACTAAATTGACTTGGACTCAACTGATAGACACACAACGACATTTAAAAAAGCACACAATATATGACCTAACTCTAAAAAAAAAAAATATCTAGGACTCTAGACAACTCCTAAACCCTTGTTGAGCACTAAAATATTTCATTTTTACCCCTGATTATTAGACCAGTTAGCTCTCATATTTATGTATATATGGTGCTTTTAATGTTATTTTCTAGTTTTGTAGAATAAAAATGGAGAATTCATGAAATCCAGCTAAAACAGTGGATAATTTCAAGTTTGGTGCTTAATTCGAAAGACCTGGAATTTTTATGATTAATTTCACTCCACTTTTAGGGTTTTCATGTAAATTGGTTAGTCTAGTTCCATCTATGAGAGTCTGGATTAAATCAATATTTTAGATTTTAAAGTGGCGAGCTGATTATTAAATTCTGGAAGAGGAAACCTGCAATTCAAGAGGCGAAGGCTAAAATTCAAGATTAATGGGCCTGAGATCCATTTCAATTGGCCAAGCTAAGCTTCACAGGCCAACATTGGGCCAGGCCACAAGCAGTCCATGCGCATAACATAGATGGGCCAGGCCAATGTGCACTCCAAAGCCCAAGTTCTCAAGCCCAAGTTCTCAAGTTCAAGTCCAAGTCAAATGAGCCTAAGATGAAGTCCAAAAAGTTGAGGTCCAAGTCCAAAGTCCAATAGCTCTATGGTCCAAGTTTAAATTTCACCAAAGTCCATATCCAATTACCCATGGCCAAAATCCATAACGCTAATTTCCTCTCTCTTCCATACACATTTCATGTCCACACCAACCAATATCCATATTAAATCTTAACCCTCCATCTCATGCATTAAAATTAGGTCAAACCTTAGATCCACCTACAAATCCAACCCATACATGCATTACATTAGATCTAGGCCATCCAAACTATCCATCATCTAGATTAACCTTAGGATCATAAGCATTCATGCATCACCTATTCATCTATCCAATTAGATCATCCATCAATCATCTAAGCCATTAGATCTTAGGACATTTCATCACAACCATCCATATCATTTATAAATTTAGGAAAAACTATAGAGCCACCTTACTTATCCAATGCATAGGTTCATCATGGTAGATTTAAGCCATGCATTTCATCATCCAGCTAGGATAACCCTTGAATCCAAACCCTCCATTAGATACCTTACCATTTATATAATTTACTTTATCCAATTAAATCTAGAACCATTATATTTAACTCAATCCAATCTTAGCCATCCATTCACTAAACCCTAAGTTAGAACAACTTGGAGCCCAAGTAGCCTCCATTCGCCCATGCGTTGTCACTATTCTAACCATCTAACACACACTCCACACGATTTTAGCACTTAAAACCTCTTTATGCACTTAGACCAAATGCCATCTAGATACACTCCTAAGATTCCTACACACCTCATCAATCTTCCATGTCACACACGGTGTTCACAATCCAAATCCACCCCATTAGAATTTCATACCTATCCAAGCCACACCAAATTTGTGTGCACCTATGTAACCCTAATCTTTTCAACTTAAAATCCAAACCATCCATGTTCCATGAGATTTAATCTAAGCCATTCACCAATTACGTAAACCAAGATTAAATCCCAGCCATTCATCCTTTCCCAGAGCCTATAAATAGTGCACTAAACACACCATATAATTCAAAATTGACCTGGAGCTCAAGAGGACCAAAAGATTGGAGATATACCAAGGCACAGTGCGAGCACTTCAATTTTGCAAGTGAGGAATCAGTTTTTGCAATTTTATTTTATTGTCTTCATTGTATTTTCCAAGTCTTGTATTCGAATTTTTCCATGAAATAAATAAGAGATGTCCATTTTAGAATCCTGAAAAGTCCGATTATTCGAAATTCTCTTCAATGCTTTTTTATTTAATTTTAAATTTGTATTCTTTATTTAATTAAAGTACTTAGGTTATAAATGTTAAATCTAAGAACTAGACTTTAATTAGATTAAAGGTTATAGATTTTAATTAAATGGCATGAAATGATCTTTGAATTCTATGCGTTCAGATCTAAATCTCTTATTTATTTATTTATTTTGGGCGATGAGAGAAGAATTCCATAACCACCCTTTACATTTTGCACTTTTAAATTATGTTATTTACTTTACCCGCAATTTTATTCTTCTAGTTACATTAGTTCATTTGTCTGTTTGTTGTATTCTAAATATTCAATTTATTTTCATATTTTTATTCTTGCATGTTCATGTACTCTATTATTTAATTCTTTGTATTCAAACTCTCTCTCTCAAGATTCTCTAACTAAGGCAGGAGATATAATATTTTGGTCTTAAAATAAGTGATTTTAAATTAAGATGAGACTACCATTAATCATGTTTCACCAATTTAATAAAAAGATGATGGAATTGATTCTCGATTTGTTAAATTCACAAGTTAGATAATAATGGTGATAGTTTTGACTTTCTAAGATCTAAATTAAAATTGTAATTCCATGAATTTGATTTCTAAAGATTACATATTTTAAAGGAACAAATTTAAATTAAGCATATATTTTGTGGATTTCTTTTGATTTCGACCTCGCACTCAATCTCTATACTATTAAATGGTTCGTGCGTTTGCGAGATTATAAATGTAAATTTTGCACATCAACAACCCTTCTCCAGAAAATGTTAAGTCTCTGATTGAAGTTTAACCACAAACAAGTTCCCAGGTAAGTGGGTTATCGCATCTCATCATATTTTGCATTTATTACTCGCAAGCATACAAACCATGTATAATTTAGCAGTATGAGTGTGAGGTCGTACCCAAAAGAAATCACAAAAATATATGTTTAAAAGAATTAAATTGACACCCTTTAAAAAGATATGATCTATGAAATAGAATTAAATCTAAAATTTGAAAAAGAATTCTAATACATGGAATTTATAAAAACTTAGATCTGAAGGAAACATGCTTCTAACTTTTTAATCTAACAAAGCCTTCATTAAATCCATTTTATCAAATCTTCCATCTTTTTATTAAAATGGTGAAACAAGAATTTAAACAGTCTACATCTCAATTTAAAATAATAAAATTAAGATTAAATCTTGAAAGAATGGATTACACACAAAGATTACATAAAATAAACACCATAATTGAAATGAATAAACAATAAGAAAAGCAAATAAACAAGTAAATTAATTGGAACAATAAAATGAATCAAATAACATAAAATAAAATAACATAACATAATTTACAATCGGATTAGATCCATCATCACCACCGAACATCATACTCAATTATATTAACAAATAAGAGATCTAGACCCTGGAATTCGCGTAAAAATCCAAATTTCAATTCAAATATTTAATTAAAATTAAAATCCATATCTAGGGTTGCAACTCGGGTCGGGTTTTGGCTCGACCTACATGACCCGACCAAAGAAATCACGCGGGTCGGGTCGGGTTGAAAAGAGAAAAACCCGCACGGAATCCGGGTCGGGTCGGGCTGAAGTCTTCAAATCTCAATCCAACCCGAGAAGACCCGACCCGACCTGGATTTCCTAAATTAATAAGTGAATATAAAACCCTCACTCTCAAACCCTAACAGACAACTGGTATATGGGCATACAACATTCATTTTTCCTTCCCTACAGACCCTTGTCGTCTCTGGTAGCGACATGCCGACACTCCTTCGGTCGTCTGGAGATCCCTTCCATGTCTTTCTCACAGTAGGGTAAGCCCTCTCCCTTCTCGCCCTCTCTCTCGTCTCTCACTGTTTATTTTCCCTGATATTTCTCTCCTCTGTCCCTGATTTCTCTCTTTTTCTCAAATTTCTCTCTTTGTTTCTCTTTCTCCTTCAGTTTTCTCACAGGTCTGTATGATATTTCTCTGTTTCCGTAAGTAGTTTAGTTGTCTTCTGCATTTACACATTTTTGTTTTCTATTCATCTTTCTTTCCCTTCTTACCTTTAATCATCTACTTCTCAGTATCATAGATATCTTCTTCACAAAAATATCTAATGTTCTTGTCAAGGATCCCAGTGATGATTTGAGCTTAATTAATCCATTTTAGTCCCATGCTTTCAGTAATTAGAACATTGGTCATCACCCCATCTTGATATAAATTCCTCCTCTCCTTCCAAACCCTTCTGAGATTCTCTCTCCAATCCTATCTGACTTTCCTCTAAGGTTTTTCTAGGTTTCGTAGCTCTTCAGATAAACGTGGAATCAATTATCCGAACAAAGGGCCTTCTTTCTCTCCCTTCAAATCCAAGAAGCAGAGATTTCCACATACCGAAGAGGCTCACGTATCGAGTAGGGCAGCAACTCGGGTCGGGTCGGGTCGGGTTGATGTTATTACAAACTTGGGTCGAGTTGGGTTGACTAGATCAGATTTTTAATTCAGGAAGGGTCAGGTCGGGTTCAATGTGTTGTGACATGGGTTTGGGTTGGGTTTGTTAAAACCCGACTTGCTTGACGTGAGTTGCAGCCCTATCCATATCCTTTAACTTAATAATGAACCTTCGATCCTTAGATTTAAAACAATTAAATTCAAAATTTAACTATTTCATTTTGTCCTAACGGAACCTTAGATTTGAATCTAACGAAATCTAAGTCCTAATTATTTCATTATGTCCAATCAATTAAACAAAAAATAGAAAATTAAAAATAAATTAGACAATCATCAAGGAAATTCGAAAATTGGATGTTCGAGGATTCTAAAAGCTTATCTAAAATTTATTAAATGGAAGTATTACATCTCTTTGGAGAAAATATATCAAAGACATAGATTAAAAATAAAATTACAAAATAAAATAAAAGATCTTACTTTTGCAATTTTCGAATTTTGCTCCTCTCTTGTCTTCTCTGTGTTCCAACCCACTGATGTTCTCAAGCTCCAAACCTAGTTCAAATTTTACTGTGCATCAGTTCTCTATTTATAGGCCTTAGGTTAAAATGGATGGCTAGGATTTAATCTTGGTTTAGGTGTTGGGTGAATGGCTAAGATTAAATCATCTTGAAATAAGGATGGATGGGATTAAAAGATGAAAGAGATTAGGGTTACATAAGCATGGTCGAATGGAGTGGCTTGGAAATCAAGTTGTCTTGGTGGCTAAGCAGAGAATTTCGAATATGTGGGGATTGGATATGGGTGTGGCCGACTTTTCATATAGGATTAGGGTATGTGTTATGCAATGCATGATATGAACGGTTGAGATTAAAAGCTAACATGAATGGATGAATGAGATGAGAGGTGATGAGGTGGAGGGTTGACCTATGGAAAATTCGAATGGATTGAATGGGATTTGATAAAATAGTGTGTGAGGTGTTGGTGATATAGCAAAATCGAGTGGATGGGTTTGGAGTTGCTTGGAGTGCAAGTTGGGTTAGATCTAGGGTTTTATGAATGAATAGCTTGGATTAAAAAAAGTTTAGATCTAATGGTCCTAGTGATGGGTGGTTAAGATTGGTTATATAAAAGGGAAAATTTTCTATAGAGGGTTGAGATGCAAATGTTAATCTAGATGGAAAATAAAATGGATGGCTTAGATCTAAGATGATAAATGTATGCAATGGATAAAGAAAGGTGGCTTTAGGGTTTACCTAGTTTATGAATGCAATGGAAGGTGTGGATTAAAGATGGTGTGGATGACAAGGATAAGTGCGTGTTGACTTAGGGTTTACAGTGAAATTCGAGCATGGGGTTTATGGATCTCAGGGGTTGAGCAGTTGGGCCTCAAATGAAAACCTTGGACTTGAGTTCTTGAACTTAGGCCTGCTGGACTTGGACTTGCACATTGGCCTGTCCCACTTGTGAAATGCGCATGGATTACTTGAGCTTTGCCCAATGTCTGGCATATGGAGCATAGCTTGGCCCAATTGGAGTGGATCTCTGACCTATGGATCTTGAATTTCAGACTTTGGCCTCTTGAATTACAATTTCTCTCTCCAGAATTAAAATAATTAACTCACTACTTAAAATCTAAAAATATTGAATTAATCTAGACTCTCATAATTGGATCGAGATTAATCAATTTACAATTAATCCTAAAAGTGATCTGAAATTAATTATTAAAAATTCTAGATCTTCCAATTTAAGCACAAAACTAGCAATTTTTTCATTGTCTGATTGATTTTATGTATTTTCCATTTTTATCTACAAAATTAACAAACAACATTAATTGTATCTAATATATACAAAAGTGAATGCTAACTAATCCAATAATCATGGATAAAAATGTCATTTTCCATGTCTCAACATGGGGGAGCACAACGACATTTACGTCCCAACTTATCATTAGATGTGCTCGACCTCACAGCTTGGTAACATAACTAGCCTTAGACACCGTTCTTGAAGCAGACCTATTCAGTGGTGAACTAAAAATAACTGAATTAAAGACGGTTCTACTGAGTATGAAAAACCCTAGCTCTAACTGATGGTTCTAAATTGATTTACTAATCTTTTTGGATTTTTCTAGTTTTTTTGTGAATGCAGTCCTAAATCTAACAATGCAAGATTCAAATCAAATATGCAAATTACAATAGCCAAACAATTTTAATCTAATGCATGAACTAACAACCTATATGCATGAGCAAATTAAATATACATTTTTTTTTGTTTTTTATGCAAAATAAATGCAAACTACCTAAGAAAATCTATATGAATGCATGAAAAATTAAAAAAAAAAAAATGGTTTCGGCACTTACCTTGGCTTGTAGTGCTTAAATCCAGAAATTTTACAGTGTACGATTATAATCGCCTACAAAATAGAACACCACAAACTTTGTAAAGATTCTGAACTCTTAAAAAAATGCATGAAATCTAATCTAAATACAATTTCCTAATGTTATAACTAGTGAAGGAAATTAACTAACTGGACCCTAGTTAAGAATTCTAAATTATTTTAAAACCATAAAAATTTCTAAATTAACATCCACCAAATTAATAAAAATTAGAATTTCAAGTCTAAGAATAATCCATTAAAATCCAAAGTTGTTCCATGAATTTCTTTTTTAAATTAGACACCGTAATTGAAAACCTTCCAAATTTAGATGAGGGTCTTGAATTAGAAATTTTCTAAGTTCAGAAATTGTCCAAAATTAGCTGTTATCCAAAATTAGACAACTTCTAAAAATAGTAATTTCTAAAATTAGCCAATTTTGGAACTTTTCATAGACAAAAGTTCCAAAATTAAAACTAAATTTAGATCTAATTTTCTAAAAATAGAATGTGTCTAAATTAAATTAAATATCTAAGATTAGAAAAATCTAAAAAGAGAAACTATCTAATTTTAGAAATTTCCAAAAACATGAGTTTCTAAAAATGATAAGTTTCGAATTTTAGCAATCTTTCCAAATTTAGATCATTTCGAAATTTTTGTTATTTCTAGAAACGTCTAATCTAGGTAACCTTCTAAAATTAGTGTTTCTAAAAATAAAAACTTCTAATTTTAAAGAGTTACCAAAAATAGAAATTTTCTTAAATTAACATTATTTCTAAAAATACATAATTCAAATGGCAATTTTCTAAGTTCCCCATCAACGGCGCCAAAAACTTGTTGTGTTTGAAATTTATACTTTCAAGCGCATAGGAGTGCGAGGTCGAACCCATCAGAAGTTAGTAAAATATAACAATGAAAAACACACCATTGAATTATATATTTTAAGAGATTTAGAAAACATAGATATAAAACATAAACAAGGAATAATTTCTCTAATCTAGGAAATTTAATTTTAATTTAGAAATATTCTAAAAATAAAAAAAAGTCCATAAATAGGAACAATATCTAAAATTATAAATTAAACATTAAAGAGATCTAATTTTCATGGAAAATATAAAATTTATCTAATTTCAATTAAGATGGTGGAATTAATCTAAAAATAAGAATAATCTTAATCTAACTTAAAACACAAAATTAAGATGCAATTAAATTATTTCCAACCTAGTTCCACAATTTTTCAAAAATTTCAATTCTATAAACAAAAATAAAGATAAAATTACCTAAATTACTTATGTATATATTTACAATGGAACCGGTTGAAACAATCAATGTGACATTATTTTCCATATTTTAAAAATAAAATCAAAGCCTAGAACATGAAGCTCAATTAAATTATTTATCATACATTCAAAATTTTCAACCAACCAAATTCTCATTATGAATTTTTTGAAGTCCATTTAAACTAAGAAAATTTAATTCAAACCTTAGGTGAAGGTTGAATTTCTACTTGAAAATTCAAATCTAACTATTTCATATATTTTTAAAAAGAGTCTTAGATTAGAAAAATCGAGTTCTACCTCTCCCAACTATTTCATATGTTTTCCTTAAATTTTTTAAAATAAAGTTCATCACAAACTCATGAAAAGAATAAAATTGAAATCAAATCTTCATCATACATAAATAAATAATTGGACGACCATAATTCTAAAGAAATCTGCCTCTCTTTTATTATTGAAACATGAATTTAAAATTACAAAACAATGGAACTTTGAAATAAAAGAAAGAAGAAAAATACAATGGAAATTAAAATCCACGAACCTAAAAGCCACGGTGGATAGAAAATTCCAAAGCCTCTATTTTTCTCTTGTTTCTCTCTTTCTCCAAGCAAAACCTTTGAATTCAATGCCCAAGTTCGAGTGTTACAATGGGAGAGGCCTCCAATTTATAGACTTTTGGAGAGCTTATGGAGGGACATGATTGAGTTCCATAAGTACGGAAGGTGCATGTGTAGGTCTAGGATTGATTGAACTAATTGAGGAAGGAGGTGAAATCTATGACCATGATTGAATGTACCCAAAAAGGAAAGGACATGTGTAAGGCCAATATTGAATTATCTTAGAATGGGAATGACATGGAGATAGAAAGGAGGTGATGCATGGAATAAGGTCGGCCAAGGCATGTCCGACCATAGTGTTGTGCGCATGGTGATGTGGCATCCATCTTCTCTTCCCTTTTTCTTTATGCTCCCTTTGCTGCAACACCTCTATCTGTTGCACGGTGATTTTCCTCTGTATTTTCTTCTCAATGGGTTGCTGCTGTACAGCAAAACGCTGTTGTCCTTGCTTTTGAAGTGTTGAGTGCTGATTGCATGGTTGAGCAAGCATGGTTCGCTTGCTCGGTTAAGGCATTTCCAGAATGACAGTTCGAAGTTCCAGAACCAATGTCAATCTGGCCGACCAGTCTTTGACCACAATGGGTCGATCCTGACTACACCGAGAGATCAATGAGATAGACTGGTAGTGCTAACAGTAAACATAATTCACGTTTCCAAGTCCACTTCCAATTCACTGTTCAGCTTTCTCTCTAGGCATTTTATGTTTATTACCAACATATGCAACTAAGCCTAGTAGTCCTCTCTCAGGTGTGGGTACCCACCTAGGGTCATCTATGGCCATATACCTGTTCTTGTGATTGCCATGATGATGAGCTCTGAGCTTGGTGGAACATGATCTTCTTCGTCTATGATCTTGAGTCTTGAAGCTACTTGGCAAGTGCTTCTACCCAAGTCATGTAATTGACAAACAGGGACTCAGTCAAGCCGGGGCACTAACACAGTCTATAACCTCCGTCCACCCCAACGGTGTGCTGACTGAGATCAGGGTCCTTGCTAACTCTACTTTCAAACTGGAACTAACAACAAAACTCAGGGCCACAAAAGAGTGCGAAGCACCAGAATCAAACAAAACTCTACACTACGCACCTTGAAGAACCAACGTACCTTGCATCACTGCTGGTGGCGCAAACTCCTCTGGCTGTTGGATGATGTAGTAAGCTCTGCCACGGGTCACCGAGCCGGATCTACCACGGCCTCTGCCTCTCTGAGGAGGTGCTGAACTCCGACCCATTGAAGTGCTTCACGCCACTTGAACATAGGGGGGGGGGGGGGGGTTGGCATGATCACTTGCGTGGGCATTACCGCCATGGTTTAACCTCTGCCCTGGGGACAATCCTTGGCGAAGTGTCCTTCCCCGTAACAGGTGTAGCATTGAAGCAAAACCCAGGGCAGAGGCTGGGGACACTCCCCCGGGTATGGCATGTATGCCGACAATGGAGGACACATACTACCTTGGCTGGCCACTCACCACTGGCACGGCTTGAACTTGTTGCTGCGAGCCTGACTGAAACCTCTAGAACTGGTGAACTATCGGCCTCTTCCCCTTCTTGTCAAAACCTCTACTCTTCCTGGGGGTACTGGTCACCATCAGTTGATAAACCAGCTCACTGCGTCGAAGAGCAGTACCCTCTGCCAGAATCACCCTCTTCACCACCTAAGCATAGGTGATACACCTCGCGGTCACCACTGCATGTGCAATCACTGGGTGTAGACCCTGCGAACTGATTTGCTCTCAACTCATCGGTCCCTACGATCTGAGGTGCATACCGAGCCAACTCTGTGAATTGAGCCTCATACTTTGCAACTGCACCACTGTCCTACACCAAACTGATGAACTCTACAATCTTGACCTTTCCGACCACGAAGGGGCACTTGTGTCCACCAATGGTTGCTTCGCCTACAAGCTGGTTCGTAGCCAGGGTCACCTGT
The DNA here is from genome assembly GCA_013350335.1 of Chimonanthus salicifolius. Taxonomy (NCBI): domain Eukaryota; kingdom Viridiplantae; phylum Streptophyta; class Magnoliopsida; order Laurales; family Calycanthaceae; genus Chimonanthus; species Chimonanthus salicifolius. The sequence continues at coordinate 27,301,186 of CM023541.1, read as the reverse complement.
AAATCTCCTTCCCTGATGCCTAGGGTACCCAGAAGTACACCAATGTCATCGACCCAATCCTCTACAGCTCTTAAGTTTGGCTCTCCCTTGAACAGGGAGGAGAAATGGTGCTTAAACTCCCCCAACGCGATCATCTCCCTCGTCTCGTAGTAAAATTCGTCAGGTGGAGGTGGTGGAGGGGGACGCAGCGGCAGAGGCGTGCCTACTGCTCCAACAAAGTGTTCACCGTCCTCTCCATGGCTCTCTCCATGTTAGGCACCATCCAAACCAACATCTGTCCCTGATCCACGGGCTCCTGAATAGGACTGTCTCTCAAAGCTGAACTCTCCCCTGAATTCTCTAGTCCGTTGTGGACCACTGGTCCCTCTCCTACTGGAGGAACCCTACTAGTCTCTAAATTGTCCTTCCCATAGCATCCTCCATTCAGACAGTTGTCGCATCTAGCCATCGCTTGTTTCTCAAAAACAAGCTTCGATCAGCGCTATAATAAGCTGAAATCCAAAACACAGATCTCAAACACACGAACTGAATCGTAGCATATCAAACATGTTAGTCAAGCTAGATAAGTGTCTAGAATAGTCCTACATGGGGCTGAATAGGACTATGGAGAATTTTAATTTCGATTTAAAATATTGGACAAGTTAATGATTGGTCTTTACAAAATTGTCCAATTAATCTTTCAATTTGATCTTTAAGTAAAATTAAGTTCACTCAAACTATATGTGCAATAAGATATGAGATGGTGCACTAATTAAGGTGAAGGAGATGAGGAGAAATGGAATAAGGTGACACAAGTATTTTTACGTGGTTCGGTAACCTTACATACGTCCACGCCTCAAGTACACCATTTGAAGATTTCACCTTCACGGCTGGAGAAGAGACCTATTACAATGCTTGATCAACTTCACAGGTGTAGATCGACCTAATCACCAAGAGAACAACCCTCTTGAAAGCCAATAGGGTTACACCAACCCTTTACAATATTTCACAAGTAATAGAAAGAAGTTGTGCTTTGAATTATACTAAGAACTTAGCCTTGAGTTACTTGAAGTAGTTTGGGCTTGTTCTTGAATGTCCTCCTCTTCTTGGCTTGATGTAGATGCTCCAATGAAGTCCAACCAAGATAGTAGCAAGGAGGTCTAGGGTAGATAGTGGTTTTCCTATGAGGTTTAAGACCCTAGTGAGAATCTCAACTTAACACATTCAACTTAATTATAAGATACTCAAGATATGCCTATGAGAGCTCTAAATGTGTTTGAGATTAAGATTCAAGGCTTAGAGTATCTCAACTATGGAGTTTGTAAGCTTTGGAAGAAGAGGCTTAGGGATGATATTTGGTCTTCTTATTGATCAATCTTTCCCTAAGGTGTTTCTCAATGACACATTCAAGATTGAGCCTAAGATGCTCAAGGATTTTGCCTAGAAGTGCTTTAAATGTGCTTGACAATTGTTTTAGAGCAATGAGGGTATAACTATGGAATTTTGATGCTCTAAGTATGATTGAGAGTTTTGAAGAATGTTTGAGGTTTGGCTCATCAAGGATCAACATTTGGAATTCCCTAAGGTCATACATTTAAAATCCTCTTGAAGATATGGCCATTGGAAGTCGAAATCACAAGAATAGAGCCGTTAAAAACTTCCCGTTGCGATTTCAATGGACTGAACTTTAAGATTCAGTCGACTGAAATGTCCAGAAATGACCGTTGAAGCATTTGGGCACAATTCAGTCGACATAAATCAACAATTTAGTCGATTGAATCTCATCTAAGGTTGAAAAGACCAATTCGCAGCACTTTTAGTCGACGGAAACATAAAGTTCAGTCGACTGAATTTCGGCAGTTTTGTACACCTCCACTAAAACGATCATAACTTGGGTTTCCGAACTCGATTTTGGGAGTTCTTGGACTCGTTGGAAATATAATTGAAAGATCTATCTATTCACCAAATTTGGTCCAATTTGAAGTCCATTTGGTACCTCAAATAATCTCTCAAAGGGAGGGTATATGACAAAACTGTTTTGATCAGTTTTGCATCCTTTCATTGAAATGCTTATAACTTGAGCTATACATTTCCAATTTGGGTGTTCTTGGACTTTTTAGAAAACTCTTTGAGTGATATATCAAATCATAAAGATTTTACTAATACTTGAGCACATTTAATATGAGCAAAAACTTCTCCAAAACAGGGCAAAACATAACTAACCTAAGAAATCTGATTTAGTTCTACCGAATTCTAAGTTATGGATTCTAAGGTTTGTCCCAATGGTAAGTCTAGGTGTCCTAAGTCATTCCAAAAGTCCAAATACCTGTGTTGGTTGGCATGCATAAATTTCTTCCTGTTTTGGTGCGATGCCTTCCAAGTGACTTGTCTTCTGGAGCTTCAAACTTGATATGACTATGTAGGTCTTCCAGATGTCCGGTCTTGACACGCAAACAAGGTCACGACAAGTCACACAAATTGACAACTCATTACTAAGTTTGACACAGTCATGGAATTGGCAACTCAGTCTGACTCAGGAGAGGCAGATTTAACTTTTAGGCCAACAAAACGTACAACACAAACATCAGATGTCTACGCATTACCCGAGAACTTGGTCCCATCTACCCTATCACACAGGGGATGAACCTAAACGCTAGTCATCATCACATCTTTCTCAGTCCATGCACAGTCTGAGAGTTGAAACTTGCTCTAATATCAACTATAACGCCTCGTCTTGCTAGGGGTAGGTTATCTCTGAAATAACACTCTCAAATCTCGAAATAGAATCTCGGGTCTAAAATTGTTTTTTTTTGGAAAGAGGCAACTACCTCCCACTCAACAAACGCATACAACATAATCTCAACATACGAACAATATAACAAACAAGTAATAACAGTTCAAACATAGCTATTACAGTCATCCCAAATAAACATGTTATAATAATTCATCAAAACATGGTTCTCTCACACAAAACACAAACACAAACTACTAAATTTACTGCTCTGCTCTCGGTGCCTGCTTGAGGGGTCCACCCAACCCCTCCGTCATCAGAGTGCCTGAATGGTAAGAGAGTGAGCTAACATGCCCAGTGAGAGAATAAATACATATCACATGCTAGCAATCATAACACATACACAGGTGCATGAACATCGTGAAGATAAAGATGTCTACATGAATGATTATCCAACCACTCCATCAATCATAACCCAATTGACCAACCCAAACTATCATCTTGGCAACAACGTCGAGTCCTCCGACAATCTCTAGCCTCCCTACCAATGTGATCAGGAGACAACAATACACAAACAACCTCAACCACAAGAGCAGTGTCGGGGAAATCCAAAGCCAATATAGGGACCTCAACCACACGGGGCACGCCAAGAGAAGTCAAACTACATGGCAGGCACCTTAACCACATGGAAGGGAAAGCCCACATCAACCATGGGGGCTTCAACCACATGGAGCGTAAATGGGATGTCCTCTCAACAATCAATAACCACATCATCATGCATACTCTCTATCAACTCAACCCTTCATAAGGAAAAGGCCTTAACACCTGGTGCGACCCTAGGTACACACCTAACGAAATGACAGTCCATTGGGGTCACATCCCATGCATGTTGCCTACATCTATACATGATAACATGCCAAGCAAGCGCAAAAATTAATTACGATTAACCACCACAACTCAAGTAACATCATTATGGCTTAAACATGAATAAAAAACTACACATGATATACATATTGACATACATGCATCTTTCTCTACTTTCAGATAACATTGGATCATCATAACGAGATATAATGTTACCTATCAACACCCAACATGTTATCAATCAATTTCACATTGACAACATTTCATGTTTTTCATCAAACCTACCATCGGTTTATAACAACATAAGGTGCACGTTGGCACTGCATGTAACCAACACGGATGCATCCAAATAGGTCGCTCACTAAAGTCCATTTCAACGGTTCCCTTACCGAGTGGCTTAATCGATTAAGAAGGGCCCTGTTCGGATTCCTCCATGTCCAAAAGATAAGGATATGTGAAATGCAAATGCATGCTCAAGAGTGATAAGTCCGCTCAACTAGGTTGGAAGAACAGTGAAATGGAAGGGGAGATCCTAGGAATCTATGTGAAGCCCTACCAAAATTTGGAAAAGGGATGGGAAAGATTGCTCAAAAACATGTACAGAGAAATCGATGACACTGTCTTGAAGATCGGTGAGCTGCTCTGGGAGCGGTGGATCAATGGATGGGACCGGTGAGCCACTGAAGAAAGCAGCTCGGAGAATCGATGAGCCAGTACAGGGGACTGGCAAGCCACAAAAGGTGAACACCTCGAGGAGCAACAAGCCGCTAGGTGGGGCAATGATATCCTTAACATGGACTGGAGATCCGGTGACAGAGGATAGATGATCGATGAACTGATCCTAACAAAGACTAAAGTCTCTGCACAATTACAGACTGGCCAGCCGGAAAAGTTGTCGATGGTGGTCGGACGGCGGTCGGAGGAGGAGGGCGGTGGCTGGCGGCAGAGACAGCTGCTGGCTGCCAATGTTGGCAGCAGCAAAGGCTGTTGAGTTTTCCTCCTTTAGAGGAGAGAGAAAGAGATCAGAAAAGAGAGGAAGTGGGATTAGAAGAGAAAGAAAGTAATTAAGGAGAGAAAAATAGAAAGGAGAGAGTAAAAGAGAGAGGAGAGAGAAATGAATTTGAAAAGAAATGGAGAGTGAAAAAGAGAGACAATGGGAGTGTGGGGGAGGGGATGGATCCCCTCCTCTTTATATAGTGGTGAAATAATATTAAAATAATAATTTTACTTTTATTATTTATTTAAAAAATCCAAAAATAATATAATATTAATATTTTAAGACTTGGGGCTTAAGAAAGTCTTGGTCCGAAGGGTTCGATTTGATGGTTTGTTGAGCGTATCTCTAAAAATGGATTTGTTGGGTCCCAATGTACAATCTGACTTTACAGTATGGTTAGAAATATTGCCAATAGATTTAGAAATAATTTTTAGTGAAAAATAAAATTAAAAGCCACTTGATTTAATTCAAAAACACTATTTTTAAATTTAAATAAATGAATGGTTTAAACAATTTGGAACTGCTAATTTAAAAAATTTTATTTTGGAAAATCAAAACAATGTTTCGGAAGTCTGTGTGTGCAAGTTTCAAAATCAACTCCTCAAATGAATGATTTTATTTAAAAATATTTATTTTTAAATCATTTTTCGTAATTATTTATTTAAAATAATGCATTGACAGTCAAAATTCAGTTTTACCTCTCTGACTTTCAATAATCATATCTTGAGATCCTGAGCTCCGATTGGGCCAAATTTGGACTTTTCGGGAAGCCTACGAGATAATCTACACATCAAACCGGTCATAAGACATGATTAACGGTGCTAATACACTGTATTAGCCTAATCTAGAGACATGGTATTACACAAAATTACAAGTGTTGCCATAATCATCATATATAGGTTCCAATAAGTCCAACTCTACATCTTTTGTTGGAGAATCCAAAGTTTTAGCTAAGATTGGTCCTCATCAAACTTAAGAGATTTAAACCAATCAACAGTAGTTGTATCTTAAAAAAAAATTGATGTTAAAGTGTATGAATTACTCTTCTGTTTACAAACCTCTAATGATCGTTCAATTTCCTCTTTTCTTGAAGAAAAAGGTCTAGACTTCGGTAGGAATCTAGACTGTTTTGAGTTTTGCATTTCCTTCTTATTGTTTTTCATCTCGCCTAAAAATTGTGTTATTTTTGCACGCTTTTTATTAACACATCTATTCAATTCTTTTAGATCTGTGTTATTTCAATGATTGCGTCTAGTGTTTTCTCCTGCCATTGAGTTACGAGGAATACAATATGTCACTCTTTCAACGGTAGAGATGCTTGCTACAGAAAAGAGGTGAAAACCTTTTTTCCAAAACAAAATAGAGATGAAGACAATATTAAACTGACAACTTAACCTTTTCCATTATCTCAGTATATATAGATGTACAAGTCTTTCATAGAGGAAAGAGGGAAATCAATAACAATCAATTACATGCTGCAGGTGGAGCATCTTGGTCGGACAGGAGAGGTGATTCATGTGCGATGGTGGGAGAGGATGGGGTAGTAGATGGAGATGTCGTAGAGGAGTCTGCTGAAAGGATGGCAACAAACGACAATGCTGTAGAGGGAGCTGTTGAGGAACGAACAGTAGATGGCATGTTGATCACCGGAACAAAAACCATATCAGAAGAGGTAATGGGTGATGACGTGGCAGGGTGCAAGTTGCGCGAGGCATAAGAAAATACTGCTTCATTGAATATGACATGCCGTGAGATGTAGACTCTGCTGGTGGAAGGGTGAAGACACCTGTAGCCCTTGTGTCGAGAACTGTAACTAAGAAAAACACATTCAACTGATCGAGGTTGAAATTTGTTAGTAGTATAATCCCCCAAATAAGGGTAACACGCACAACCAAATGTACGAAGGGAGAGATAGTCTGGTGCAGTGCCAAAGAGCTTTTGAAATGGCATGGACCAGTCCAAGATGGGTGTTGGGAGCCTATTAACCAAGTGCACGACAATGGTGAGCACTTCAACCCATAGGGTAGAAGGCAGATGGGATACAATTAGTAAGGTGCGGTCCATTTTCGACAGATGTCGGTGTTTGCATTCAGCAAGACCATTCTGCTGGGGGGTATGCGGACAAGAGAGGCGGTGAGTAATCCCTTGTTGCGCACACAATGTATGAAAAGAATTATTATCATATTCTCGACCACCGTCACTTTGAAAGTATTTAATAGTGGCAGAAAAATGATTTTCAATAAAGGCAAGAAAAGTTTTGAAATGCATGAAGACTTCCGATTTATGTCGCATAGGATAAATCCAAGAATAACGAGAATAATCATCAATAAATAAGACATAATAACGAAATCCAGAAACAGATAAAACAGGAGACATCCAAACATCTGAATGAATTAAATAAGATGGTGCCAAAGTACAACGATTATTAATGGAAAACGGTAGTCGTGTAGACTTGCCCGTAGCACAATGACAAAAAAAAGGAAAACAAGAAAATTTAAAAGAAGAGCCTAAACATTTATTAGTGGCTAAGACACGAAGCACATTATTGGAAGGATGTCCAAGACGCTGGTGCCAAACAGATGAAGTGGTGTAGGAGGCAAGGAGGGCCTGCGTGGAGGAAGTAACATGCTTGATGGGATAGAGGCCTGGTTCACATCGGCCCTAAAATAAAATAGAATCAGTGCATAAGTCACGAATAACAAACCCCATGGGAAGAAAGTGAAACTAACATAGTTATCCCTAGTGAACTAGGCAACAGATAACAAATTTTTATGCATGTGGGGAACATGAAGGACGTGGGAAAGACCAAAAAAAGAAGAACCAGAGGAGAGAGAAAGGGTACCAGTGTGCACAATAGGGAGAGAATCACTGTTTCCTAGAAAGACAGAATCATTACCCCCATAGTCAGTCTTGGAACGCGGAGAATGAGTATCACCAGTCATATGATGGGTGGCCCCAGTATCAGGTACCAATTGGTGTCAGTTGCTTGTGCAATCTGCATCCCAGCAAACGTCGACGTGAGATCCTCATCAGGGCGAGGGCCCTAGCAATAAAGCTGGTAGCAGTATGACCAACTTTGAAGCAAAGTTGACATTGAACTGTAGAGGAAGGCTGATGTCCAAGAATACCAGGAGCACGTTCGCGAGAGCGATTGCTACGACCGCCTCGACCATTACCGAAGAAGGAAGAGCCGTAGAGTCCACCAAAAGAACTACGACGCCCACGACCCCCACGAGAAGAGTTCCCTTGGCCCCGGGAAGAGAGAAATGCAGTGTGAGAGGCGCCCACATGAGTGTTAGGTGTAGTACTCAAAACGGAATCGGCGATTTGAGACTCAAACAGAAAGAGTCGAGCACGAAGATCCGTGAAAATCGGAAGTGGAGGCACGTTGATGATGGTGGTGTAGAGCATGAAATAATCTGGGCCAAGTCCACGAAGTACTGAAGTAACAAGGTCATCATTGGAGACGGGTTGGTGAATAGCAGCGAGAGCATTGGCGAATGACTTGTCATGCTGCAGATATTCCGAAATAGTCCTCGTGCTTTTGGATAGGGAGAGCACCTGAATCCTTAAATGAGTGGCATTGGCAAGGGAGCGCTGCGAAAAATTGCGCTGGAGACAGTTCCAAAGCTCTCGAAAGGTGGAGAGACCAACCACCTGAGCAAGCACGGGTTCGGAGAGGGTGACAATAAGGATACCGACAAGGTTTTGATCCATTTTAACCCAAGTGGTGTGAGTAGGATTGGGAGTAAGTTTGGTGGGGTCATCTTTATAGGGAAGGTATTGAGGGGGACAGGGATGAGAGCCATCAATGAAACACCAATACTTTTGGCCAATGACAAAAGGTTTAATTTGCGCCTGCCAAAGGAGATAGTTAGTCTCCGTTAGGTTGAGGGACATGAGGTTGGAAAAATTGGGAATAGTGATGGGGCTCAAGGAGAGGGTGGAAGAAGAAGCCATGGCTGCGACCGTCTTACTATTTTTTTTTTTTTTTAAAAAAAGGTCTTGTACTAGCCAGAATCTGCACAGATCCAACCAAAGAGTAGGCGAGCAAGTCATGTACGTGCAATCGGAGCAGAAAGAACAGACGGGATCTGCAGATCGGTGGAGATCAGAACGGAGGAAGGTACTCGGATCTGGGTCGACTGAGGAAGAAGAGACCGAAGAAACGTGAAGCAGGGGCTGCCGCTGCAGCTGAAGCAGATCTGGGTCGGGGAAGTGACAAGAGAACCGAGAAGGGGTGGTCGGGACGATTGACACTGGTGTGTGTGGTCGGAGCAGATGAGCGCGATAGGACCAGGAGAAGCCTGCAAATCAAATCTGAAGAAGGGGCTGCTGCTGGACGTCGGAGGTGGAAAGCAGAGCAGAGCAGGGAAGAGCAAGAAGATCAGGCGGTGCCGAGTAGATCTAGGTGATCTGAAGAAGTGATTGTCTCCCTGCGTAGGCCGACGTCTGGTCAAGAGTAGCAGAGAGCGAGGAAGGCAAGCAAACAGAGATCGGTACTTGGATCTGAGATGCAGGGAAGGTACGGTCGTCAGAGCAGAAGCACGCTGGTGGCTTATCGGAAGCACGAAAGCTGACTGTATCAAAAGAGAGGAGGCGATACAGTAGGGCCTGATGGGAAAATGGGGAAAAAAGAAGAAGAGAAAGAAGAAAAAGGCTAATTGGAGAGGAATCCCGTGCTTAGGTTGATACGATGAAGAAAATATTAAACCGACAACTTAACCTTTTTCCATTATCTCAGTACATATAGATGTACAAGTCTTTCACAGAGGAAAGAGGGAAATCAATAATAATCAATTACAATCCCTAATTTAGGGAGAATGCTAAATATAGATGTACACTTATGGCGAGTTAACATATTCCATTAATAAAAGAATGCACACCGTAAACAATAGTGTCTGCCCACAAATGTATGTACAAAACAAGTTTTGATCATCAACTGATGTTGGTTTTTTTTTGCTCTGATACCAACTGATGAAAGGTAGGATTGGTTTAACAACCTACTTAAGCCTCCAAAATAGAAAAGTAGAATTATGCAAAATCCAACTTGAATCTACTATGAATTCAAGACGACTCGAACTCAATGAATTTTAAGAAGTCCAAAAGGATCTTCAGATCTTTATCGACTCAAAGTGCTAATTGATCACTCACCCAAGTTGTACAGGCAAACAAAGCTTCAATTGGATGAACCAAAACCCCAATTGCTCATGGGAAAAGGAATTAGGTCAAACACTCAAGACCAAAACCCCAATTGCAAAATCATTCCAAGAGGTGAAAATTCGATTTAAACCACATTCAATTTCAATGAATTAATTTTAAATTTTATAAACTGAATTCATTGAATTCAAGTCTAAAACAACTTTATAAGTTTCAGCCAAAAAAAAAAGGTTAAGAAAAATTCTACATATTTGGCCAGGATCGAATCAATTTAATTAGGTAACTTCAAATCACCAAATTAAACCAATTAATTTCTCTATTCAAACCTTCAATCTAAAGCTAAACATATTTCAAATCAATCCCTATTATGCGAGAGTTTAGCCCAAATTTTTTGGTAAATAACTGTTTTTGAAACCCAAAATCGTCGGAGGCGAAAACTGAGATCGGGTGGTTAAAATTCAACAAAGTTTAATTTAGTTTTTGCAGAACTTTTATAACTATCAGTAGAGATTTTAATATCAATTTTTTAAACCTTTATATATTGGCCGATATAGATTGTTTTTGTTAAAAAAAAAAAATAAGAGAAAGATATTTATCGGCCGATACCGAGATTTCTAGCCCTGACTATCAGTATAAAAAATATAGAATAAATTGTAATTTATGCATTAAACTTGGAATTGTTTGCTGAAAAAAAAAAAAAAGGTAATTCACCTTAGAATTTAAACTGAAATTCACAAAAATTTACTTGCACAAAGAGACAATTCTTTTCACCTTGGACTCAACGAAAATTAAATTCACCAAATTTTGTTTCTCTACGTGGGCGTCCCTGACTCTTTATAAGTTTTTGGTGCTAAAAAATAGAAAAAGATTACTAAAAAGGTTGCATGCTGAGACCTTTCTAAACACTAAAAACTATTATGGTTTTTCTGGACTGCCATGTGGCCTTTACTTGAAGAAATAGATTGAAAAAAATAAAATAAAAATCCCAAGGATATCTTGGACGTGTACATGAGATACTATTTCGATAAAAATATCAACCCCAAAATAGCTTGAACAAATATGGAAAAAATCTTGCAAAATGCATTGGGTGTACTTTTATGTTGAGAGATTGCTTTTGCAAATTTTCTCTTTCAAGCGGGAGTTAGAAAAACAATTTCTTTTATCATGTTCTCTTTCTAATTGAGGAAAGGAGGTGGATTAAGTAGATGGAGAGAAAAGAGGTGGAATTAAGTAGGTGAAAGTCCATTCCCCATCTTTTCTCTCTCCTCAACATATGTACAAGGTAGTTTGGTGTTTGGGTATGCAATGTAACGACCCATCCTGACTGTGGGCCCGAATGCTACTATTTTTTTTTTATCTCTAATCAACTATCATCCTAACTGGGCTGGATCATCAGAGTAACAGTTAAGTCCAGTAAATAAAATGTCACACATGCTCTTCACACGTGGACTCAAACATGTACCATATATCTACATATATACAACACATATCATACAAACAAATATTTCCATAACATGATCAAAACATCATTATTCATATCAGAGTTGCTAACAGCAGCATAGCGGTCTAATACATGCTTAGAATAAGAGTACCATAGGCGGTACTTAAACAAAACGTTGTCATAAAGACATGGATAAACTAAGTGAAATTTCCATCTGTAGCATAAACAGTCAACGTCATCCGCTCTCCCACCCTAAGTCTGCATGGGAGGTTCTTCCTCCTCGGATACTAATCCTGAAATGTGAGGGGTGTGAGCTACAAGCCTAGTGAAGAGAACTTTAACATAATACAATAATCAATATCAGGTTAGAGCATGCATATTAATCATAAACATCATGATGGTCTACTTGTACCATTCATCTTACTTGAAATCAAAATTGGTCTAGTAAACCAATTTACCAAGTCACCACCACTGCCATTCCACTATCACACCAAAAGAACTTCACTGACTATAAAATACATTAAGTCCCGACACGGTCAAAATGCAGCATCTTACAAGAGCATAAACGACCCCAATGGTTCGGTATATTGCCAATAGTATATGACCTATATGGTCCGGCCTATGGCAAATAATATATGACCTCACTATTCCGGCCTATTGCCAATAATATATGACCTCAATGGTCAACCATAGCCCAACAGCTAAGTGTGTGTGGTGTTTGAGATTTAGACCCAACCCGCATACACTATTCAAACCACAGATCAAGCACACACACAAGGAACACAGATATACGTGATTCGGCAACGTTGCCTACATTCACAGGAGAGTGAGATTTTATCATAGAGAAAGAAGAATACAACATACAAGATGAGCACCCCTGACCCATGATATGTTTTCCCTATTCTTTTATACTCCTCTCTATCTTCCTCACTACACTCTCACTCCTCACAGCTCTCCCTTAGAGCTAGGATGGCCTCCTCAGGCTCCACCAAATAAAACCCTAAGACGAGAGAACTTAAATAGTGTAGCTTACAAAAGATAGGGCATGGGCCTAAGCTTGAGCCTGGGCCCATCAGACAACTCAGGCCCAAAAGGCTATGAGCCATAAATCCAACAAACTCCGCCTTGGCGAAAAAGTCCATGAAGATTGTTGCCCTCAGATTATGACACCTCCGGCTGCTGTGTAGCACCTCCAGTTCCGCATCTTCTGTAAGACGTCCATCCCTACCTTGGGATGCTCCTACAGTCTTGAGTAAGACTGATTAGCCCAATCGGGCTCCACCTCGAGCATTCTTGCCTGATGTCGTGTGTTGCATCTGTAACTCCGTACCAAATGGGCTCCGCCTCGAACCATAGCCAAATCCACCTCAAACCATAGCCGTAGAGATCCCTGTTGCCTCTGCAACTCGGCACCAAATCGGCTCCATCTTGAGCATTGCCACCCGAGTCCCTTGCACCGCCGTTGGCCACTCCCCGACTCCCCCAAATTTTTCCTCTCCTTTTCCAAATATACACCGGTCACCTCGTAGATCTCTTCACTGTGATCGGACAGGCAAAGAAGGATCTCAATTCCAAGTCCCGATGACTCCAGAAATTGCAAAACAATCACGACTGTTGAATTTTTTTTCCTACTGAAGGAGTATCTGAATTTGTGGTCCTGCGGGTCACCCAAACTGTAGTCCTGCTGATCGCCATACAAGAATACCGTAGTCCTGCAAGACTACCCCAAAACTCGTAGTCCCTCGGGTGATCACCCAAATCAGTGGTCTTGCGGGTGCACCTGAAATGGTGGTCCTCCAGACCGCCAAACCAATTTTTTTTTTTAAAAAAAACCTTTTCCACTCGGCTCACCCAAACCGAGTGGAATTTGCCAGTGTGTTCTTCTGCTTGAGCTGCCGTATGCCTCTTTTCTTTCCTCTGATCCGGCACCGCCTCCGCTCACTGATGGCCGGAGCTACCTGCTGTTGTGTGTGTTTGGTTGCCCCTTTCTGCTCACACTCCTCAGAACTGCTCATTTGCGCTCTTCCCTTCTTCCAGCAGCCTGCTCGCTGCTCACCATCGCTTGCTGCTACCTCCAACGCATCGCCACCACTTGCTGCCTCTAGCTTCCCTTCTGGGATCTCAGAGACCTAGAGACTCTCGATCTGCATCAAAGGGGTCTTTCGTTTCCTATCTCAGATCTCCTTTGCACAAATCTGAAGATCTACCTCAAATATGCAACCTCCTCTGTTTGCATATCTCCCTCTTCTATTGCTCGACCCTTTCTCTTGCCGACTATCGTTGCTGGTCTCGCCTCTGCTTGTTGCTGCCCACCGATCTAAAAATCCCCAGATCTGCTGGTCCTCTGCTCTGCTGTCCTCTCCATTTTCGGCGATGCCTCCTTGTACCTCTTAGATCTCTATCCTTCAGACCCGACGCAGATCTCCCTTAGCTCTTTCTTGGCTTCACATGCTGCTCTACCGATCTGATCTGCAATCCCATCTAATCTACTCCTTACTTCTGCGATGGCATCTTCTCCTTCTCCTCCTCCTCATGTCGAGATCTGCAGATCTGCTGCTCCACCGGTGCCTTTTCTTGCGCTCCATCTGCGATGGAAGCCCTCTGTTCACAGATCTGGCTGTCGGTGATTAGTGCAGGTGTTGTATATGCATTCACCTGTGCAGCTTAGCTCGTGTGCCACCTGGCCTGCCGAGCTCCACCTGAGATGTTTCTCTTTACCTCCAGCCCCTTGCTGTGTCCAAGACTTCTCTTCTTTGTGTGAGTTGTTCTCTTGGGAACTCAAAACCCAGAACCCCTTTAGCAGTTTCCCTTCTATAGTTGCCTCCTTTGTCGCCCACACCTCTAGCCGTGATGGTCCGACGACTCTCAGATTCAGCTGTCGTCTTCCTTCGAATCTACTGTTGGGAGTTCAACTACGTTGATGTCGCCTCTGCTAGCCTCAGATCTTAGATCTGAACCGAGAAACCCTTTCTCAGTTTCCCAGATCTGCACACTGCAAGCCCATCATGTCTCAATCGTGCCCTTCACATGTTCGTCCCACTGGAAACCCAGTCTAGAGAACCAGATCTACAATGATTTCGCCTTCCTCACTGTTCCAAATCTACACCATGAAAGAAGCTCCTCCGATTTGTGATTATTTCCTTCGGATTCGACCAACTTGGCTCTCTTCACCTATGATCGCCATTGCTGGCCTGCTCCATCGCTTCTTTTCCTTTATCTCAGATCTGTAGATCTAAGCGAATCTGCCTCGTCCCAGATCTGGGTTTTCTTGTGCCAGGCAAAGCAACCCCTCTTTCCTCGATCTGTGATTTCCTTGTCGCCCCGATTCCGAACCCGGAGCTTTGATACCAATTGTTGGAGATTTAGACCCAACCCACATACACCATTCAAACCACAGATCAAGCACACACACAAGGAACATGAATATACGTGGTTCAGCAATGTTGCCTACATCCATGGAAGAGTGAGATTTTATCATAGAGAAAGAAGAATACAACATACAAGATGAACACCCCTGACCCATGATATGTTTCCCTTATTCTTCTATACCCCTCTCTATCTTCGTCACTACACTCTCACTCCTCACAGCTCTCCCTTAGAGTTTGGATGGCCTCCTCAGGCTCCACCAAAGAATACCCTAAGACAAAGAGAACTTACATAGTGTAGCTTACAACAGATATGGCCTGGGCCTGAGCATGGGCCCATCAAACAACTTAGGCCTAAAAGGCTTTGAGCCATAAATCCAACATGTGGAGGCAGTATCAACTCCATATATCAATCTTTCATCATAACATGATGCTCAGGTTCTCATATTGGAGCATATCATCATCAATATCACAATACTATACATGATAAACATTATTAGTATCAATATGAACATCTCATAGCAATATATCAAGTCTAGGCATGTAACGCACTGTCTTGCTACGGGCGTGTTATCTCCGAAATATCTCAATACGTCACAAAAGGATGGATATCGCATTTTTTTTTTTTTTTGAAAATGGGGTAAATACCTCCCTCCCACCTAATAAAAGCCAAAACCAATATAATAATAAACACAACAAACTACCACCAACTGTTCAACAAAGTTATACAGTCGTCCAAACAAAACATATGATAACTGGTTCATACAAACAAGAGTCTCTCCAAAACTAAAGCTTGAGCATAATATGGGGCTTTTAACTGTTGCTACTCCTCTCCGGGTGTCTCCTCAAGGGGCCCGTCTGGACTCTTAGAGATCGTGCACCTGAAAGGGAAGGGGTGAACTAACCAATCTAGTGAAAAGATAATGCTTATCACAAGTTAGTAACATAAATAGATATCACATCACATATACGAATGCAAAAATATCATAATAACAAGGGTGTTCATATGCACGATATCCAACCACACCACCAACTAATGGTCCACCGACCAAATCCGAGACATCATCTCAGTAGCTCACATCAGGCCCTTCAACAAGCTCTGGTCTTCCTACCAAAATGTAAGGGGTGAGCTTACCAGCTCAATGAAGAGATAAAGCATATCACATGTCGACAACATAAACATATATTATGTATGAAATGTAACGAACGTTATAATAGAATGGATGCCTACGTACATGAGTACTCAACTGTACTGTAACGACTCGTCTCGCTACGAGTACGTCAAACTGATACAAAGTCCCAAAACCGATCTGCTACTATTTCAGGGGTATATTATTTTTTTCAAAATAAAGGGAAGTACCGCTCCCGCAACCCACACTCAAATCAATAACCGATAGTACCAATAAAGTATTAATCATAATTGAAAACAATAACATCATTCAATTATTACATTCATCCAACTTAATGAAATGTACACATATTTCAAATACATTAGCAAGTCCCCAATTACAAAATAAAACCATGACAAATACAAAGCTGCAACTCTACGCTCAATATCTGATTGAGGGGCCCGCCGACCCTTCCACTATGAAGTACCTGTGAGGCAAGGGGTGAGCTCTACATGCCCAGTGAGGGTAACACGCGCATCATATGTCACCAAGCATACACTGTATATGATCATATGAACACATCAATGTCTATGATGTCTACATGCATGACTATGCAAGTGGGTGCCCTACCCCTAACACATGGGCCCACATCTGTCGGGCCTCGAGTACATCCTCTAACCAACTCTATGGCAACTCCCTCATGTGCTCATCCGCTACGGTCCCCCACCCTCGGGTACACAAACTGATCTCCAACCGGATCAGGATCCATACTCCTTGAGCAGACCTATGACTCTCTCATGACAACCCGCACACATACCACAACCAACCCAAGAATCGAACTCACTAGAGTCCCAAACTGACATTGGAGTAACCACCTCACCAGTCCTCAATGGACTGCCAACCAGACTCATCTATAGTCTCCACACGACTGGCGTATCCACCCCGCATAGAATTCTATAGGACTTCTACCGAGTGAGCCGACCGAACTCACTCGTTAGGCGCCCATAAATCCCCAGTGAGTCAACACCGACAACACAAGTCTCAACAATGAACCCCAAAGTCATAATCGCGAGTAAACACACTACCATATCACACCACAGGTTGTCCCCACCATACAGGTGTTCTAGCCTGGAACATCTCATCACATCACATCGCAGGCTGTTCCCACCCTACAGGTGTCCTAGCTTGGAATATCTCATCACATCACATCGCATGTTGTCCCCACCCTACAGGTGTCCTAGCCTGGAATATCTCATCACATCACATCGCAGGCTGTCCCCACCCTACAGGTGTCCTAGCCTATAATATCTCATCACATCACATTGCAGGTCGTCCCCACCCTACAGGTGTCCTATCTTGGAATATCTCATCACATCACACCATCCCTCGACCAATGAGCGGGCGAGCACATCCTCAGCCTACTCGATCATCCGGGGAATCACAAATCATACCAGCGGGAGCTGTCCCTCACCACATCGTCCCTCGACCAATGAGCGGGCAAGCACATCCTCAGCCTACTCGGTCATCCGGGGAATCACAAACCATACCAACGGGAGCTGTCCCTCACCGCATCATCCCTCGACCAATGAGCGTGCAAGCACATCCTCAGCCTACTCGGTCATCCTGGGAATCACAAACCATATCAGCGGGACTTGTCCCTCACCGCATCATCCCTTGACCAATGAGCGGGCGAGCACATCCTCAGCCTACTCAGTTATCCGGGGAATCACAAACCATATTGGCGGGAGCTGTCCCTCACCGCATCATCCCTCGACCAATGAGCAGGCGAACACATCCTCAGCCTACTCGGTCATCCGGGGATGCCTCGTCCACCTCGCACTCGAGTACCGTGACTGTAGGGGCCTCCAAGACTACCCTGAGTGAACCAACATTCAACCCGATGGTCTCTATAGGCCTAACATAACTACCTCCCAATTAGTCCTTATCTGGGACTCCTGGGCACCTTGTTCTCTAAATCAGATTACACCTCTCTCATAGGTGTGTCTGAGAAACACAAGACGGACCGACCATTTGGTCCATGCAAGAGGGTACAACTACCCATTTCCAATCACAAGGGAGTCCACATCCCAACCACATGTCCACTACGCGGTCCCTCATAACATCCCCACCCTAACTACCCGACAAGCTAGGGGGAGTCTCTAGATCCTGATGTGGCCTAGTACTTATGCCCCACTGGTATCCCACATATGTTAGCTACATGCATGCACAATTACTGCTGCACATACTATTAACATAGCTCATCAGACAATAATCAGGTGTATTTATATTACTATCTATCACGGGTTGGCACGTTAACATCCAAATATGTTATAATGTCTAGCAGTCTAAATTAATCATTACATAGTCATATGGCATATTATTAAAAGAATACATCACACCATGATCAGGCATAGACCACCACATATCACATACTCGCATGCTGACATCTTAACATATTATCAACAAAAATAAACTCCAATCGTGTCACCACACATTCAATCAATAATGACATTGAATAATCAATTCATATATGCCTCTACAGGCATCAGATACGAATACACCTGGATGGGGACCCGCCACATAATGGTATCAACAGCTCCTTTGCCGAGTGGCTCATAATACCGGGGACCCCCATTCGCTGCATTCCATACCCGCACAACTGATAGAGTAGTAATATGCATAGATGCATGCTAAAAGCGGTGATAAGTTCCCTCACCTGTGTGTGTCCTTGAAATCCAATGTGAGAAAACGAGTCCGGGGGTTGAAGGGGCTCAATCTGTTGAAACAAGAATAGGAGGGTAAGAAATTGGGATGAAATGGGTCAAACTAGGCCTGGAATGCAAATGGGCCCGAGAACTGGTCGGGTCCGAATCGGGTCGTATTGGGCCAGGCTCGAAACTGAGCCAAAAACTGGAAACTGGGTTTGAAATTGGGTCGGGCACAAAACTGGGTCAAACGGGCCGAGCCTGGAATCGGGCCGGGCCAAATTGGGTCGGACCTGAAATCAGGCAGGGCCGAGGCTGGGCCGGGCCTGGCCTGAGTTACCATAAATTGAACTCAACTGAATCAACTCAGTGACTCGACTGAGTTGGCTCAATAACCCACCAGAAAACAGGGAAATAGAAAGAAAAAGAAGGAAAAGAAAGGAAAGGGGAGGAAAAAGAAGGAAAAAGAGGGAAAATCAGAGAAGAGAGAAGGAAAGAAAAAATACCTGGGATTGAACTTGAGAGACGGCGGCGAGTGATGGGTTTCGGTAACTCTGAAGGAACTGGGGCTGCTCGGACAAGCTGGAGGCGCGGGAGAAGGTGGAGAGAGATGCCGAAAAAAGAGGAGCAGATCTGAAAAGAGAGGAGAGATCGAGAGAGGCAAAAGAGATGAGGGGAGACGATAGGAGTGGAGGGGAGCCGGAGAGAGAGGAGAAAGAGCACCAAGGTGGCTACGAATAGAGAGGAAGAAAGAGTAACAGAGAAAGAGGGCCGCAGAGAGAGAAGGAGAAGAAGAGCTTGCGGCGGCACTGTTGCTACACGGTACAGTGCCGCAAGAGAGGAAATATTACGGTTTACGCAGGTTTGAGGGTTTGGGTCTAGGGTTCAGGTTAAGGGCTTTGGAATTATTTATTTATTTTGTTTTTTATAAAATAAAAATCTCCAATTTCCAAAATATTTTAAAAAGCCCAAAGAAATCAAATGACAAACGTCGGGGGAAAATGTGTGATTTCCAAACTTTTAGTATGACAGAATGTTCAATAATTCAAAATTAGTAAAGTGCCCTTTGAGTCTCCGAACTCAAAACCGGGCAAACTAGGATCCACCACAGGGCCCACACTCACCCCACTGCTACCAAGACCCTAAAACTCCTAAAAATTGGGCCGGGTCGTTACATGTTCTACTACCAACCAGTGGTCCCACTGACCAGTCAGAGACATCGCCTCCATAACTCACAACGGTTCCCCAACAATTCTGGTCTCCTTACCAATACAAACGGGAGACCACACAATATATAACCACATTAACTGCCAGAATGCAACAGGGAAACCCGCATCCTCAATGGGGGTCTCGACCGCCGAAACAAAACGGTGAAGCCAATCCCAAGGGCAGGCACCTCAACTGTCGGAACGCAACGGGGAAACCCGCACCTCTTATGGGGGTCTTGATTGCCGGAGCGTAATGGAGAAGTCCTCCAAACAACCAAATCGTCTCTTATGTTAAACATACACACATATACACATATAAACAATTCCTCAATCTCAACACCCAACGACACACTGACCGTTGCGGTTTACCTCTCCTGCATGCACATAATGCCAGGATTAAGTTTACAGTATAAACATATTTTGTCCTTCCAACAACCAAATCATCATCTCATCATAACCATATACACATATAAGCATTTCCTCCATCTCAACACCCAATGGTACACTGCCCGTTGAGGTTTACCTCCCTTGCACATAATGTCAGGATCAAGTATAACGACATAAACGTGTTATGATATAATAAGCCAAAATCAATGGCATACTTCATCATGCGGTCCAAAAGGCACATAACATGTTCTTAAACACACACCTCTATGTCCAACATGGTTACATTTGCATCTTATGCGTAAACACGCAATGCATCATAAATCTTCCAAAAATTCATATTTAATATCAATTTATCCAGTTAAAGTTTCTCACAAATGCATATAGTTGAAAATATTACACTCGAGCGGACCATTTGCCACATTTTATGCCAACAGTTTTCCCTTACTGAGTGGCTAAATAAATAGAGGGTTACACTCAGATCACTCTAGGTCTAGAGATACATATTTGGTATATGCAACGCATGCTAAAACCGTGATAAGTCCCCTCACCTGTGTGCATTTTTGAAATCCAAGTGATGAAAACAGGTCGAAGGATTGAAAAAAGCGACACACGAGCAACCGGGCCTGAGAAACTGGGGCAGGTCAACAAAAACTAGGACGATCCCGCAAAACTGGATTGATCCTACAAAACTAGAAGGAGATGAGCTACAAACGATCCAAAAATGATCCAAAAGGGCCTAGAAAAGCTTCAGAAGTGATCCCAAAACAAGCCAGAAGCAGCCCAAAGCTGGACCTGAAATGGGCCCAAAACGGGACGGGCCAGAGAGCTGCACCGGGCCGGACTGCTGGATTAGACTTGTTTTGATTGGATCTGCTGGGCTGAAGAAGGCGGGCTGGGCCCAAGAAACTAGGCTCAACTCGATCGATTTGCTGGGCCGAAGGAGGCGAGCTGGGCTTGGCCTGCTCTCAACAAGGCCCGAGAAAAGAGTAAGGGTTGGCTTGGTTGCTAGGCCTAGGAATCACATGCCTAACCCAAGTGAACTAGAGGAGTTGCTCACTCGTCCGAGTCGACTCGGTCGAACAAGGAAAAATGAGGAGGAAGAAAGAGAACCAAGAATAGAGGAGATGAGAGAAAGAAAAGGAAACCAAGAATGGAGGTGGAGGCGGGTTAGGGCTGTCCCAAGGGGAGGAGCGGCGGCACAACACAATCAAATAAGAAAAAAAAGATAGGAGATGAGAGAAAAAGAGAGTAAGAAAGAGGATGGGCGGCGGCGGCTTGGGGTTTAGATCTAGGGTTAGGACTTTGGTTTAGGTTTAGGGTTTCAAGAAAGTGAGAGAGGGAAAGAGAGCAATGGCGGTGGTGTTCAAAGGGAAAGGGAGGAAAGGCCAAGAGAGAGAGAAATCGGGTGAAGAGAATAAGGGGTGGGAAGGGGTGGCAACTACACTAGGGTTTGAGAGAGAGAGGGAAGGGAGGAGAGAGATCAAGTAGAGGGGCGCCGGCTAGAGTTAGGGTTTGATGGCGGCAGTGGCTTGAGAGAATGGAAGTGGAGGGTTTAGGGTTAGGGAGATGGGAGATGGGAAAGAGAGGAGGAAGATGAGAGGATGGGGGCTAGGTTTTGAAAGAGAAGAAAGATATTTTATATAGGTGAGAGAATTAGAGTTTAAGGTTATGGCTTGGGTTAGAGTTCATCAAAGTCTTTTTTTTCTCTTTTTTTTTTTTATAAGATATCAAAGCCTAAGAACTTTTGATTTATTTTATTTTATTTCATAAGACTATATATTTTTATTTTATATTACTTACCTATTTATTAATAGTAATGTTTATTTTATTTTATTTTTGAGAAAAGAATCTCGAAAGGTGTAAAAACAAAGTTTCAAAAATTGATATGGAGTTTTCAAAACTAAAATCTAAAATCCGCTAAAAAGTCGAACATCGAACATCAGAAGAAAACCATGTGAATTTTCAAATATTTTGCATGACAAAAATATAATAATTTAAAATGACTAAAATGCCATTTGAGTTCTCGAGCTCGAAATCAGGCAAACTCAAGCGCACCATGAAGCCCACACCCTCTCCACTGCTACCAAAACACCTAATCCGACATGGAGATCCAAAAATCTCCCCAGAAGTCCCTACAGACAGGGTCGGGTCATTGCAATGCATGTAAGTGGGTTTATTCTTCGTTTATAGATTAGTAGACATTGACTCCCTGACACCGTGTTGTGTGCTTCCGTTCTAATAGTTAGGACCAATTTTCATCCCTTACATGGAAGAAGTGTCAAGTCTCACATTTTGGCATATTGGTCATTTTCATATCATGTAAAATCCATGAAACCACTCATTGCACTAGATCTACATAACCTGATTTACCCATGTTGTATTGCTAAATCTCTTCACTGAATAACGTAGGATATCGCGAGTATCTGTTACACAACAAATACGAATTCAAGTAAATACACATTTATAGACAATACAATATACATTCATAGCATTTCAAATCTTTCTAACTTATTTTCCGAAAAACTTCAAGGGAAATGGTTGTGAGTCCTTATAGTAGGTTACTACTCCTTTTTAAGTTATAATAATCAATCAATCAAGACATCCATGAAATACTCAGTGCCAAGTCTCATATTTCTTCCTGGCTAGGGTAGAGTATTGAGACTTTGCCTAGAGAGTACAGATAAAGTGCTCAGGCCACTACATATATTGTCTTCCGGATTTGACCATGGAGACGTATTGAGTTAAGCCTAGAGAGATATATGCTCAGGCCACTATTCGTATTATCTTTTAGATTGGACTATGAAGATATATTAAGTTGGGCCTAGAGAGAGAAAATCACTCAGTGCCCGATCTCTTCTTCTACTGAACAACGAAATTAATCGATGCGCTACAGATAGCTACCAAGCGGTGTTTCCGCTGCACTACAAGTAGAGGGTTTCGGCCTAAAAGTGAACACACAAGGCAATATTAAGACATACAAGGGTTACTATCATTTTTAATTTAATGACCTTCAAGATAAATTACTGAAACAAATAATATTCTAAATTTTACAGATTTAAAAACAAACCAATCTTCTTATTTTAAATAAATAACACATCATACATTTATAGACCAAAATCAATAAAGTATTTTAAACTAGTATATTTAATATAATATGATTTTATAATTAAAGAACTTCCATGATGATCAATTTAATACGTAATGAAACCTGATGTTGTACATGAAGTTCTTGTACATACAGTAAAACTAGTAAAGAATTTTATATTTTA
This sequence comes from Chimonanthus salicifolius, assembly GCA_013350335.1. Taxonomy (NCBI): domain Eukaryota; kingdom Viridiplantae; phylum Streptophyta; class Magnoliopsida; order Laurales; family Calycanthaceae; genus Chimonanthus; species Chimonanthus salicifolius. The sequence continues at coordinate 27,277,971 of CM023541.1, read as the reverse complement.
AACCATCTTAACTATATATTTTCTTTAAACTATTCAAGAATTTAATTGAATAAATATCTTAGACATTTTTAGAAATACCCAATAACCCAATTAAAATTTATAAGTCAAAACTTCATCAAATAATTAAAATAACAACTTAATTAAATCTAGTAAATAGAAATAGGATCATACTCATTCTTAAATAATTAGAAACTTATTTCAAAACAACTTGAAATAAATCAAATCATAATAATACTTCACATTATTTCATGAAAGAAATAAAATAAGAAAATTTATTTTAAGTTTAAAATAATAATTTCAAATTAATAATCAACATGACATTTCATTTTATTCCTTTATTTCTAAATCACAAAAAGCAAAGTAAAATACAAATAGAATAATAAATAAATTATTTAAGATTACATATCACACAAATCCAAATTGATTCTAAATTACTCTAAGACTAATAAAAATTTGAAAATAAATGATTTCATACCTTTGCTTAAATCAGATACGGTGGAAGTAAATGAAAGAAGAAGAAGAAGCTTAAAAGAATGAGGAACTGAAATAAGCAAGAGGTTTGGTTTAGAAGATGCAGGAATTTTCATTGTTTCAGTTGGCTTTAAATGGCCAAAAGAGTAAAACACAAAGGCATGCAGAGGCTAAAAAATAGCCACGTTAGCTATGCATAACTTATACGAATCATCAGCCAGGTTGATGATTCAGTGCATATGCTAGCATGAAAAGATAACTTTTATTAAAGGGTACCAGTTTACACATCCGATTTTTCTGCCTTTACACACTCGTTTTCGGGTGTGGGTGGCTAATTACCATTTTACCTCCGTATTTCCATTCGTTCGAACGAATTTCCAGTTCATTTCGGCATTCGTTCGACGTATACCCCATCCAATTTTGATTTGTTCGAACGAATCTCCGTTTAAAATCAATTCGTTCGAATGAATGAATCGAGTGAACAGTAACGCGCATTACTGTTCACCCGTGAACGAATTGATTGAATGAATCAGTGATTTTTAAAAATAATGTGCATAGTGTATTAAATAATAAAATCTCCTTTAAAACTTTAAAGTTATTTTTTAAACACTGTGTATTTCCAAAATTTCTCAAATTGAATATCCGGACTAATTACGATAACCTGATAAAAATACTTTAAGACTTAAAGGTCTTTTGACACTCCTAAATGTGTTTTCGGCACATCCTAAGGATACCCTTATTTGTAAAATACTGTATTTTAAATATTTAGGAGTGTCAAAAGACCTTGAAGTCTTAAAGTATTTTTATCAGATTATCGTAATTAGTCCGGATATTTAATTTGAGAAATTTTAAAAATACACAGTGCTTAAAAAATAACTTTGAAATTTTAAAAAAAAATCACTTCATTCGAACGAATCAGTGATTCATTCAATTCGTTCACGAGTGAACAGTAACACGGGTGAACAGTACGCGCATTACTGTTCACCTGATTCATTCATTTAAACGGGGATTCGTTCGAACGAATCAAAATTGGATGGGGTATACATACATTCGTTCGAACGAATGCCGAAATGAACTGGGAATTCGTTCGAACGAATGGAAACGCGGTGGCAAAATGGTAGTTAGCCACCCGCACTCGAAAACGGGTGTGTAGAGGCAGAAAAATCGGGTGCATAAACAGGGACCCTTATTAAATGGTTTAAAAAATCATCCACAAAGTCTATTGTCTGACATGAATAGCTTTGATAAATCACCTATACGTTGGTGATTCATCCACTTATCAATAGTAAAAAAAATATTATTTTATATATATATATATATATATATATATATATATATATATATATATTTAAGTCCTTTAATCTTGTCTTTACTAATTAAGTCCACTTAGCAATATGTACCATGGCCGAACCCATGGTTCTTCAAAGTGGCTAATAATTACCATTTTGCCACTCTCTCTTCTATGGTTAATCATTCCCTCTTTTATGTGTATTTTAAATCCAAAATTCATCCATAGCTTAGATCCACTAGGCATTCATTGATCATGACCTAATATCCATAAAATAGCCACTTAATTTAATTAATTTTGAAAACATTTAATCCCATAAATCATTCCATATTTGGCCTAAGATGTGGCCCACAAAAAGGGGTCATGGGTTCGGCCATGGTCATGATGTCCATTTTCCCATTTCTTGAGTCCATTTTGCCTCATTTAATCATACCTCAAATGAATTTAAATCATTCATTTACATCCTCATTTTCATCCCATTTAAAATACTATATACCAATCCATTAAAATTTCCATTCCTCTCCATCATTTCCTATTCATTAAAATCACAAATCACCACCATAGGGTTCAGCCATACACCATGGCCGAACCCATGGTTCATGGCTCACTTTTATTAGTGCCATTAGAACCAATGTTTTATCAATTTTTGTCCATGATTTTTCTTTGCTTAAAAAGGTACCTTTTAAAATCAATAACATCATTCATTTGGTCCCTTTAAAACTTATATCATACATTTTGTAAATCCATTTAAAACTATCATTTCCTCTATCATCTTCTATCTCTTCACTCTCATTAAAATAATTAATTATCACCATAGGCTTCGGCCATACACCATGGCCGAACCCATGGTTCATGGTTTATCTCCTCCATGCCATTTTTTGAAACCCTAACAACCATGTGTATTCCTCATGATTTTTCTCATTTTAAAAATCCTTTAAAATCACCAACTTTAAATCATTTGAAACCTAATTATCATTAACCATTCCCATAATTTTCAAACCTTAAAATGTTAATAAAACCATTAATCACTTAGCATTTAAGAACCCTAACCCTTTCTCCATATTTTTTTTCAACTTTGAAATCCTCATAAAATCATTAATCATTTTAGTACTTGAAAACCCTAATTAAGTTCATACTTCACCTAATCACCCACCATGGGGTTCGGCCATGCTACATGGCCGAACCCTATGGCCCATGATTTTCTTTCAAACTACATAAATCCATGCTTAAAAAAATTTAAATCCAAACCATCCTTAATCCATTTATTTTTCTTAATTTATCTCTCCCAAATTCATCCATTTCTTAGTTTATCTTTGGATGAATCTTAGGTCCAAGGCCCATGATGTTTTTGGCCATCATCTAAGAAATGGATTCTATTTTTTAAATCATGAAAGTTTAACCTCTTGTTTTGGAGATACTTACAATCCGACGACTCCTTCGGCTTTCGTCACTCCCGTCGATTTCCTTGGCCTCCTTTCTTCTTCCTCTCCTTGCTTGATCGGTTAGGATACTTGATTCATGATGAAAACCTCAAGGCTTGGATCGGCTAAGGTAGGGTTAGGTTTGGGAGAGGGGAAGAGGGGGAGATGATGAAGATGGTAGCTCTTGATATTCAAGTGATGCATCCAAGGTTTCACCTCTTTTTTTCTCTTCTTCTCTTCTTTTTCTTCTAAGTTTTCTTCCCTCTTTCTTAGTGTATGGGACGGTTTTGAGAGTGGAGAGAGAGATAGAATGAAGTGGGTTTGTTTGGAAAGAGATGGAGATGGGTGGAGTAACCTAGACTCCACAATTAATTTTCCTCACCAACCAACATGGCATTAATGGTGGTGGTTGGGATAAAACCACCACATAAGTCCATAGTTTTATTTCTTGTGTTTCTTAAGAGTGGTTTGTGTTTGTTGGAGTGGTTTTGACCCTTTGACCAATCTTTGGATTAGATTAATTAACTTGATTAATTTGATCATTAGGTTAAGTTAATTAATTCCTATTCAATTTAATTTTATAAAATTCTCTCTAAGATCCACCCATGGTTGACTAAGTCAACCATGGTGGTCGGCCCTACTACCCTTGGGTCCACACGCCACCTCAATTTGGTGAGGTGGAGGTGGGCCCCATTTGGCCATATTACCTTGTTCCTTCATCACCAATTTAGGTGATTTAAATTTTATTAAATTTATCCTTCTTATTGGATTACCATTGGGTCCATGGCCCAATTTCATTTTTTTGTCTTATCCATTTACCTTAGGGCTTACATTAATTTGATCCATCGGGTCCCAAATGGGTATTAGACCCAATTTGACTATCCATGACCCAATTACTTACCATTGACCAATTAAATGAATTAATTTCAATTCATGGTCTATTGGGTAACCATTGGGCCCATGGCCCAATTAAATTCCCTCCGATCCACTTACCTTAGGGCTTAGCTACCTTGGCCCATTGTGTCCCATACGGCTATTTGACCCAATTGACCACCCTTAACCCAAATTTATCATCATTGACCCATTTAAATGAATAAATCAAATACATGGCCTATTGGACCACCCTTGGGCCATTGTCCCAAAATTTGGTCCATTTGGCATTTTATCACATCAAACTTCAAATTTAAAATAATAAATGCCATTATATATTGATCCAAAAATTCGGGCTATTACAATACCGGATCGCCAGTCTTATAGAGTGACTCGCCGGTCCTTGGAAAATTTGAACAAAAGCACCCTCTGCTAAGAATGGCTTGCCACTAAGACTTGAGCGGCTTGCCGCTCTGTGAAAAATTTGTTTGGAGTAGCCTCTTTTAAGTCCGGCTCGCAGCTGAGAGCTGATCGGATCGCCGGTCTCAGACAGACTTTAACAGTTTGCTCTCTATTAAGATCAGATTGTCGGTCATTGAAGAGCGGCCCGCGCTCCATTGCATTGAACTTATAATCTGTCAAGAGAGGCTCACTGTCCTTAAGACAGGCTCGCCGGTCTGAGGAAACGGTCAATTTTTTAGCATTTAATGCTCCTTCCAACGTGAAAAATCTTGGATTTATTGTTACCCAACGATCATAAATTTAAAAGATCTATAAATACAAGCCTTAATGAGCATTGATTACTATTCACCAATTGAGAAATCTTGAAAAATCACTTGAATCATCATCTTAGCTCAAAAACCCAATACTTGCAAATCCTACATTGAGCCATTATTGTTCATACTGTGAGTAACTCTTTGTGAGCATCATTTGTATACCTTAGAGAGTTATTTCTGAGCAAAAATCTTGTATTCTCTTTCATTCTTCTGTGAGATTAATTTGTGAAGGGTTGGTGTAACCCTATTGAAGATAGAAGAGATCATTCTACTTCAACATCATAGTAGTGTACTCAAAGATCTGTAACGTTTTCTTCTCCACCCTTGAAGGAGAAGCATTAACAATTTTAATCTTCAAGTGGTGTACTTGAGGTGAGAATGTAGGCAAGGAAGCTGAACCTCATAAAAATTCCAGGTTCTCTCTTTCGTTCTTTTCTCATCTCTTATATTTACGTTTACTTTTATTTATTGTGAATTTACATTCTATTTTTCTAAATTGTGTAAGTTAAGAAATTCCAAAAGTTTGCATTGACCCAATTCACCCCCCTCTCGGGTCAATATATGGACAACAAGATCCTAAGGTCCATATACTAGGTCCATGGGCATCTAACGAGTACAATTGGAGGTCCAATTGACTCCTTTTGGCTGGGCCTTGCTCTTATCAAATTTGTCAAAAAAGTTGGAGAGGTAGTTGGACCACCTTATCCAATTTATCTACATTTTCTTCTTCCTCTATGATGTCCTCATCACCATCATTTGAATTTATTGGGCCACTAATGCTCGAATCAAGTTATTAGCTAATTTAGAAAGCGAAATATTTCTGTATTTTCATCCTAATGATAAGAATGATTTCAAATGACATACGTAGGATAATCTCTTAAAATTCTAAATTGTTGAAGGATCTCTAGATGCATATGTATTTTTGTAGATTTTTGAAATATTGAGCTCATCATATCAAATAAATAACATTTGACCAAAAAATTTATAAAATTTATTATTCTACTCTCATTTTATTCATCCCAGTTGAGAATAAGAACTGAATCCTATGTATCTCAAACAATAGTATTCAAAAGGTCAGCCATATAGACATGGGCGTTTTCTTCTTGTAGACATGGGATTTTGAAATCCTGTGTGAAATTACCATTTTGCTCCCTCGTTTAAAAAAAAAAAAATGAAGATTCCCCCTGATCGTCCAGATGTTATGTACAACATTTTTCGTGCATCCGGACGTTATGTAGAACATTTTTCGTGCGTCCGGCAGTTCGAAACTTTGTTTGCACGTCCGGATGCACCTTTCAGTGTAAAACTCCATCATCTGAACGCACCTTTAGAAATTCCCAAAGATCGTCCGGATGCATCGTTAGAACTGTCCGAACGATCCTAACAATGCGTCTGGACGATCTTTACCGAGAAACTCACTTTAAGTTCGAATCTCAACCCTTTTTCCCCATTTTCAACTTCGTTCCCATCTTTCCCTTTGCAAACCCTTTTCTCTAAAACACCATTTCTAAACCCTTCTCTCTGAAACACCCTTCCAAACCCTTCTCCCGCAAGCCTCCTTTTCCAAAACTTTCCAAACCCTTCTCCATCAAACTCTCCTATCTCAGTTCGTAGGTGTTCTATCAAACGACTCTCTCAATCTAAGGTAAGTCTCTCTAAACGATCTCTTTATTTTTTATAAATCAGTACTATGAATTCTTCAAGTGGCATGGATTTTGTTGAAAGTGATGAGATAGTTGTGAATGAGTTTTATAATGAGAATGAGTTTGTTGAGAGATGTTTTTCCAGTCGCGATGATCTTGTCAAGTATGTTAAGGAGTCTGGTATTGCACAAGGATATGTATTTACCATCAAGAGGTCAAGTACTAAGGACAAGACGATATTTCTTGGTCGCGATAGAGGAGGTACATATCGCAGCACAGTTAATTTGAAAGACTAAGAGAGGAAAAAGAAAGCGTCCGCTCGCCTTGTCAATTGTCCATTTGAATTGAGAGGAAAACAATCATGATCTCTCGAATGTATTATTAGCTCATCCAAGTACACAATGTTTTTCAGATGAATAGAAAAAAATGATCATTGAAATGAGGAGTAGCAATATACCACCCTGCCAAATTTTGACTACCCTTAGAAATGAAAATCTAGACATTGGAGTAACATCGACTGATTTGTATAATTTTTTGCATATTTTTCGGAAAGAGTAACTAAGAGGTCGTACTTCATTGCAAGCTTTGATAGAAGATCTTCAAGAATGTGGTTTCAATTACTCGTTTGGCTATGAAAATGATGGTCATTTGCCCGTCTTTTTTTTGTACATCCATTGTCAGTTATACTCACTAAGAGCTATCACAATGTCTTTCTGATGGATTGCACATACAAAACCAACAGATATCATATGTTATTGCTTAATATCGTTGGTGTTACAAGTTTTAATACTAATTTCTATTCATGTTTTGCTTTATAAGAGTTGAGAAATTAGAAGATTATGTATGAGCATTACAGATGTTCAAAAAGGTTTTAGGAGGTCATCATGATCGTCAAGTTTTTGTGCTTGATAGAGATTTGGCGTTGAAGAATGCAATTGAGATGGAGTTCTCTAATGCTATGTATATATTGTGTATTTGGCACATCAACAAAAACATTTTTTCTTGTTGTAAACCTATGTTAGAGAAAGTCAAACTATGGAATGCATTTATAACCGAATGGAATGCATTGGTTGAGTCACCATCTGAAGGAGCATTTGATTCAACGTTTAAGCTCTTCAAACAAAAATTTAGAGATTATTGGCAAGCAGCAAACTATGTAACAAGCACGTGGATCCCACATAGAAGATAATTCGTGAAGGCATGAATTGGCTGGTGTAGACATGTTCAAAATCGAGCCACTTCAAGGTTTGAAGGTACACATTCAGTGTTGAAAAATTATATAGATACATCGACTGGTGACCTTGACGTTGTTCAAAGAAAGATATGCAACGCCATTGAAAATCAGTTTGAAGAGTTGAAGGCTCGAGTTGAGGATGACAAAATTCGGTTTGCTCATACTATTTCTATTCCTTTTTTTGATGAATTGAATGGCAAAGTATCTCATTTGCATTAAATGAGTTTTACAAGCAATATGTTATGGTGAGAGATAATTCATTTATGTGCACTTGTACATAAGAATTTACTGCAACAATGGGCTTACCTTGTGCACACATGATGAGGCTGATGGACAAGTTACATTTGGATCACATCCATCCACAATGGAGAATCAATTTGATATCATTCAACGATTTGAACATTGAGATGAATCGGACTGGGGATCAATTAGATGTCTAATTCGATGGAATTAAGAAAAAATATGGATATTTGTATTACACCGATCAAGTGGGGCTTCGAAATCATCTTAAAAATCTTACCAGCGATGTGATGCCTATCAGTCATCCTATAATTCAGCATTCTAGAGGACGTCATTCAGGTTCAAAAATTCAAAGTCCAAAAATTCTACAAGACGAGATCCTTCTGCATTTGAGATTATAGAGAATGAATCGAATGCAAAAATATGTAGGATATGCAAAAATATTGGTCATAATTCTAGAACATATCCAAATCAAAATATTCCACAGGCATCAGCGAGTATAGATTTAAATTATTTGCCTAATGTAGATGATTTTAATGGATCACAAACAATGGGTTTGTCTCCATTATCCCAAGTAAGTGACTATTCTAAGCTGGTGCTTCTTTTTAGTGACACGAGAAATGAGAATTTGGATCTTTTGAAACAATTTTCATACTTTTCATCTTAGGATATATCATGTATATACCTCGGGCCCTTCTTTTTTTTTTTTTTTTCTTCCAAAAAACCAAATGGGAGAAAGAACCCATTTTCACCCTAGGATCACTTGCCAAAGCAATGAATCAAAGTTTTAACCCTAGGATCATATATAGAAATGTCATGATTGGATGTTTTGAAAAATTGGATGTTTTAAAAAATTGGATGTTTTTTAAAATTGGGAGTGTTGTCCATATGCAACCAAACTTAGGGTACTTCTTGTAATTCAAGCCCATTTTCACCCTAGGATCACTTGCAAATAAGAATTTGAATGTTTTTGAAAAATTGGGAGGAGCATAGGAGCATACTATTCCTAGGGTTTAAAGAATTTTCAAATATTGTTTGTGAGAATACTAACGACAAGTTCCAATAGTTACATGATTCAGTTGTGGATCTAGGTTTACGTGCTTTAGTGACTGAGATGGCTGCTGAGTAAATAATGATAAACAAAAGAAACATACACAAGACACACAATATACATGTTATACATATTGAAGATGTACATTTCAAATATGAAAATTACAAAATCATTTCCTTTACATGTCATCATTAAAATATGAAATTACAAAATCACAACTTCTTTTTTCATAACATCAAAAGAATAGCTATCGGGAGACAGAAGCTAGTGCAAGTGTAGCAGCAACATCCTGAAGATCAGTCGAATCAGAAACTGGTGCAGGTCTAGCAACACCACCCTAGATGTAATACCCTGCCCCAGATTAGGCGTGTCTTAGCTCAATAATTCCTGTTTAACCGGTTAATCTCGGAGATTATGGTTAGGGCTTAGAGGGAAGCCTAGTTGAGGCCTAATCCGAGCCCGTGAGCTCAGTGATCCAGCCCGTTCAGCTGGAGGGGCATTTTGGTAATTTACCACTTTTAGTTATGTTTTTATAAATTATATTATTATGTGAATATTATTGATGGATAATATTCTCCTTAATAAAGGATTTGCATTTTTGATTTTAAAATGAATTTATTTTCAGAAATGGTATTTTAAATCCGCCCATCAAAACCCCGAAAGGGAGTTTTAATTATTTTAAATAATTTCAAAAAAGAGATAAATTTTGAAAATGGTATTAGGTGTTATACCATTTTAAGAATGGTCTAGTTATTTCATTTCACTTCAAAATAAGATTTGCAAATTGTTTATTTTAACAATTGTTTATTTAAGTAAATAGTGTAAATTTATGGTTTTTATTTAAATAAATGATTTCCGGTTAAAGTTAAATTCTGAAATTTTTATGGTGACCAAGGTTTTCAAAACCAACCTATCTGTAAGGTTGGATCATGTTTTTGAGTTTTTAAATTATTACTTTTAGTTTTAAAATAGATTTTTATTAAAACCGGGACTTATCTGCAATTTGGAAAATATTGGAGGGCTGATATGCAACAGCAGAAAAACCTGCACACGGCATGCAGGCGTGTACTGGCTGCTCGGCCGGATTTCCGGCGATGATGATTTCCCCGTCGTCCCGTCCCATCGCTGTGCAGCAGCAGATTTTCCGGCCAAAAATCTATATAAACCGACCTTCCCCGTCGGTTTTAACTCCTACCCTATTTCTTCTCTTTTCTTTGTTCTCAGCCAAAACCCAAACCGGCCGACTCTCTGTTTTTCAAACAGTAAGCTTAGAGGGAAGGATTTCAAAATTCAGATTTTCAAACCAGGAACCAAAGTAAAGGTATTCATTGCATTCCTCTTTCAATTCTAACCGGTTTTGAATCCAAAAAATCAAGTTTTGACCCTGTTTTGATTGAGAAAAACCAGTTTTAAATCTAAGAAAAAACCATGGGTTTCATGTACCGTGAGCTTTCACTGTTTAAATCGGATGGCCCAGTGAGCTTCAAGGCTCCAAACCATTCCCTATGGAAAGAGGACTCCTAGAGGAGTCCATCAGACCAGACGGATGTGAAAATCGAGTCCGGGAAGCCCTCCCTTTTCGGAATCGCATTTCACTGTGTATCCGCCGTCACTGTCTGCTGGTGCAGACAGTTGAGGAAGACGACTCTTGAAAGGTTCGAGAGCCGTTCTTCGGAAGGTTCGAACCTTCGGACGGTCCGACCGCTTCACCCTCGGACGTTCCAAGCTTCACCCGAAGCCCAGTTACCCCCGAGGCGAGCCAGATCCTTTCGGACGCACCGAGCCAAGCTCGGAAGGACCGAACCCACTCGGACGTTCCGAACCCAGACTTCGGACGTTCTGAGCATGCAGACCCACCGAGACTTGTTTTCTCTGTTTTTATCGGTTCGGATGGACTTCGGAAGGTCCGAGACCCAACCTTCGGACGATCCGAAGTCAGACCATGTTCTGAGGTCAGTGACTTAGTTTAGTGTGGTTCGGATGATCCGAAGCCACTGTACCCAGTTCCGAGGTGATGTTCCGAGGGACACAGTTTTTAAATGATAAAATATTATTATTGATGTCTGATCTTGTTTGACTATGGTTAGTGATGTGTTATGATGATTAATACCCCTTTTGTTAATTAAAAATGTACTAACCCCTTTTCTCTTATTATTTATAGTGTAAATACTATTGTATCCGCTTTCAGGCCGACCCTATTGGTCGGGAACTGAGTGATTCACTTTCAGGCCGACGCTATATAGTCGGGCACTGGGTGACCTTGAGGCCTACTCAAAATGTCAGATCTGGTCCTATCCAGAAGACAACCGAGAAGTGACCCGAGGATCTAGACCTAACTCAATAAGTCAATCTGGTTAATGCCCAGAAGACAATATGAGTTTGGACTGAGCCCCTTTTTATTTATTATTATATTGTGGATTATGATAATTTAAAAAGGATAGAAACCAAGTAGGAGACTCAATTCCATGAACCCTGGATATTTTGTGGGAAAACGTATGATTTCCAAATACTACGTGTGTGTACATATCTTTTATGTATATTGATTGTGTACTTGTGTGTTGTTTGAACAGAGACCGCGTAACCACACGATCACGGTGAGGGAACTTAACTCTGCAGATTTTGTAAACAAGTTTTATGATGAGATGAGTCTTGGGCAATGGGTGGTTTCAGTTTTGATGAACCCACTCATGTGCCTAGACATGATGCACTATGGTAAGAGTGCTAACGATGATTGTGATATTACGATGTTGATCATATGAGTATGTAAGACTGCTTCCACGTACTTGGGCTATTGAACCAATATCGACCATATGAGAGATGGTTTATGTCTACTGGACCATGGGCGAACCATGCTGTCGTCAGTTGCTGACTTGAGGGTGTCAGTATCGGCTAAGTCAGAGCCGGAGATCTACTTGCAAGGATGTATTTTGACCATGTCGGGACTTAATACTGGTCTCAGCGTAGTTTGCAGGCGTTACGGTGGATGATGGCAGTGTTTGATGATGTTGATGTATTACTTGAGATTATGCTTATTGTTATCAAACATGTGATATTGAACTGTTGCCAACCTATTTTATCTTTACTTAAACTGTATTGTTATATTTCCTTCACTGGGCTAGTTAGCTCACACCACTCACCTTTCAGACAATGAACCCGAGGAGGAGGACCCTCTCTTTCAGGCTTAGGGCGATTAAGCTAAAGCAGTGTTTTGGGATTCCCTCGGAGGGGAATGCCTTGATCTTTCCCTGTTGGTTCTTGAAACCGTTGACTTTTATTAAGTACCGGATGCGGTACTTAATTTGTGTTAATTTGATGTAATAGGCTATGTTGCCTTTGTAGTGTTTTGAGACAATATTTTGCATGTTGAAATCAATGGTTGATTTTCTTATGTTATGTGTTGATGTTGTTATGTCTATTTTTATGGGACAAGCATATGGTACATGTTTGAGTCCATATGATGGGATCATGTGTGACCCTTGGGCCCAACCGTTGATCCGTCCCAGTGTGAATGCTTGTGGTTTAGTTTATCTTTCAAAAAAAAAAAATCAGTCGCGTTCTGGGCCCACCCTTCGGGTCAGGGCGTGACACTGGAGATCAGTCGAGACAGAAGCATGTGTAGGTGGAGTAGCATGTGCAGGTGCAGAACCAGGTCCAAATGTAGCCAAAACTGGAGTGGAACCAGGAACAGGTGGAGCAACATATGCTCGTAATCGACCATCTGGAAAATTTCTTACATTTGTTGGTATTCCACTACTTTGAACTACAAGTACAGTCATCTTCAAATTATCTGAACCAACGGTCGACAAACAATTCATCTTTTGCTCCATACTATTCAACCTTTCATGATGACCTTGCAAATGTTGATATATGCCTTCAAATTTCTGATTCATGTTGTCGTTGAAAACCGAAATGCTTTCAAGAATAAGTTACGTAGTGTTCATTCCAGTATCAGGTGCCTCAGGTGTATTTTGAAGCTGAACTTAAGATGCCTGAACTTGAGGTGCATGTTCTACTTTGGGAAACCACGGTTCAATGCATTGTCGAGTTGGAATCCCATTTTCTTCAAAGTAATCTCACCAAAGGTATTAGTGAGCTTCATAGCTATTTTATCTTCAGGGAGAAAAGGGATTTTACGTTGTCTAAAGAAGGAAGAAAGAAAAAGACCATATAGAAGACTACATTTTTTTCGTTTTAAGACCGACTCGCATGTGATTTATGATGATATAGGAGAGGGAGACTTGTTTGCCATTCATGATGCATCAGATGAGAAAAACATTGAACCAGGACACATGATTACTAGGCACTTTTCTAGAAAAAATATCTTTGCAATAATGTGACGGATGATTCGGGCTTCAAGAGTTAGGTCCTTCAGAGCGGGCCTTTCTTTTTTGATAATATCAGTGTGCTCACACATTTGCTTGATGGCTTCCAAAACAGTGAAGTCATCAACATCGTTGGGTGATGTATTTGTTTCATATATTACAATTGTCGCCTTGGGTAAATTGAACATATGGTCCAATCTTTCACATGTCAAGCAAATTTCTCGACCTCGGACTTTGTTTTTACTGGACTGTTCAGTACTAGTTTCTATGTTGGCATAAAATTCCCTCACTAATGTAGGATACATATCCTTTTTCATTGCTAAGAAGGAGCCCCAACCAAGAGTTTCAAAGTACTCTCTGGTTTTCAGTTCAAAGGGTGGAAAAAAAGAAAGATCGATGACTTTACCAAAGAAATAGGGCCGAGTGGACAAATCATTTTTGTACAACATTGCAGCTTCTGAAGAGATGAAATGGTAGGGGTCGACGTCGCCTCTATCCTCTGTTTCTTTCCCTTTTTCTTTGAAGGGTTAGATTTCCCCCTTCTCTTCGATGAAGACCCTTCTGATGCCATGTGAACAAAGAGGGGTTAGAGATATTTTGGGAAGGAGATTCGATTGAGGAAATGGGAAGGTCGAAGGAAGGGGAGGGATAATGGTTTGGAATTGGCAAATGGGAAGGTCGAAAGAAGGGGATGGAGAAGGGTAAGTTCAAAGGAAGGGAGTGCAAGGTCTCACGAAGGTGAAAGGAGGGAGAGGGCAAGGTCGCACTAAGGAGAAAGGAGGGAGAGCGTCCGGACGAAGGAGAAAGGAAGGGGAAATAAGTGTTCGTTCGAATGAAGGATGGAAGGCAGAGTATAAGTTTTTCATGGAAGGCAGAGTATAAGTTCGAATGAAGGAAAAATTCGTCCATTCAAACTTATATTCATGGGATCATCCAGACCTATAGTTAGGATTGTTCGAATGATCTTTAGGAATTTCTAAAGGTGTCTCCGGACGATGGAGTTCTATACTAAAAAGTGTGTCCGGATGTAAAAAAGAAAGTTTTGAACATCTGGACTCACGAAAAAGGGGAATCTTAGGGTTTAAAAAAAGGAGGTACAAAATGATAATTTAATACGGGATATTGAAATCTCGTGTCTATATGGCTGGTGATTCAAAATTATTATTTACTATAGGATTTAAGCATGGACCATTCCCATTCTGAAAATGAAACATGATAACGTTGTGCAATAGGGTAAAAGTTCACGGCAAATTTGTGAACGGGCTCACAGCGGATGATTTCGTAGCGACGGATGATTTCTCCAACGTACGGATACTCCTCTTATCCGAGGAGAGGGAGAGAGGTGGTACCTACAAACAAACATTCCCTCGCTGCCATGAACTCAAATGCCGATTTGGATTTCCCCCAAAAGGTCATTTGAACTTGGCAATTCCATTCTAATCCTGGGTTACTCAGAGATTATAAGACACAAATTCCAACAAAAAGGATACAAATTTAGATATAGATGGCGAGTCCAGCACTACTCCTTAACACTACGTTTTTCTTTCATAACAAATCTCACCATCCTTTCGTTTCAGTTCCCTTGCTCCCCCATCGACGTGCTCGTCCGCAAGGTATTTCGTTTTTCACTTTAATGATAGATTTCATTGCAATCATAGCAATTTGCATTGGTTCTCGATTCTTGTTTTTTTTTTTCCATCTCTTTTCTTTCTGTGCTTAACAGGGAAGTATGGTGCCCATCATTGTTGGCATGAAATTCCTTGTTTGCTGATAATGGATTCTACTGGAAAATTCTACGTCAGAACCAAGGTATTTGTCCTGGTTTACCCTTTTGAATTCTTTATTACTGTATTTTTCATCGACATCCAAAAGTACATTGATAGTTTGAATCTCAAAAAAGGAGCCTTGGAATTAGCCCTTTACTCTGATAAAACCTTGAAAAAGCTGAATGATGTAGTAAGCCATGGTGTATGGGAGAAGCTCTTTATGCCGTGGATTAATTCAAAACATTTGACATTCAATTCCAATATCGATATTTCAGCATCAATCCCAATGAAAGGTATTTTGATTTAACACGGAACACATGTAACTCGGATGGGGTTGTCTAATATCATTTATAATCATACTTAATAAATGGATTACTCTAAATTTGAATATCACTACCAATCTTTCATCGAAGAAGGATATTTTGATGACTAGTAACTCCAACAACAATCTTAGAAACAACTTTGCTTTTCCAATGATGGTTGATTGTAATGGAAAATAAACCATGATTGAAAACAAATCAATGTTCTTAATAACAATAGACATGGATGTGTTGGTGAACCTTAGGATTTTCCCCTTCTATGTGTGAATTACAAGTTACATAAATGAGAAAAAGAGAGATGCAAAACGTACACATCACAAAAGAGGCACCAATTTTATGTTGACAACCCTTTGATCTAAAAAGAAAGGATGCAGGTGAAGTCTCCAAAGATTTGAAATCTTAGGCTGCAATTTGAAGATTGAGAATTTTAGACCTGTCAATAACCGTATCTAAGGTTAGTTTCAAATTCATGCTCAATTTGAGCAAACCCCAAATTCGAAATTCACTTGAGATTTGTTAATGAAATCCTTGAATTTTAGACAAACCAAAATCAAATTCAATTGAATTTCCACCCCAAAGGAGA
This sequence comes from Chimonanthus salicifolius, assembly GCA_013350335.1. Lineage (NCBI taxonomy): Eukaryota > Viridiplantae > Streptophyta > Magnoliopsida > Laurales > Calycanthaceae > Chimonanthus > Chimonanthus salicifolius. The sequence continues at coordinate 27,261,986 of CM023541.1, read as the reverse complement.
AAATTGAAAATTCTAATTGGTGATGCCAATGAATAGTTCTCTCAATGAAGAATTAAAAAGGCAATTCTCATTGGCTTCAAACTGAAATTCAAAACACAATTCAAATAGTTCATGAATTAAAAATAAAAGTTTATAAGAAATTTAAATGCAAAATTGAAACTAGAAAGAACTCACCAAAGGGAGAGAAGCCAATTACTTGAACTTCAACTGAAAACTGGTGCTTACACTGGGTGTCCAAGGCCCTTATGTATAGTGTTCTAGGAGGAAAAAAAATCCTACAACGGAGGGGAACACCGACCTCCTTCCTAATCTTCTCTCTTTTGATAAAAAACAAAACTCTCTCTTAGTGACATTTGTCCCTGATGACATCAACATTACATAATTACTCAAAATACTGGATGCACGAGCCGTCCGCAAGCCACGGGCATCGTAGTCACCTGATGCCTGTGGCTTGCAGGGAGCTATGTTTATCCGGAGTTTTACCCAATGCCTTCGCACTCGGGGAGATGTGGGGTTGTTGGGGCTCTTTGTCATAAAAAAGAAAAAGAAAAAAAGAAAAGACAATCTAGAATAACACAAAGGAGGTGGTGCCCAAGCTTGTGTTCTCTTTAGAAACTTGTTTATAAAACAAATGTGAAAGAAATCTTTAATGTAGGTGGAGTCAAAGCAATCTCGTCACCAAAGTTTGTTTCTAAAAAATGGGCCTCTTAATTAGCCAAAATAAGCCCAAACCACTTCCAATCAGGCCCTAACCCATATATCTATGACATAAGGCTCTTATTTTATTGATCTGGGTCCCTTTAGACTTAGAGCCACGCTTCGTGCCATCAAACTTTGCATACATCTCAAGGGAAAATTGGACATCACGCTTCGTGCCATTAAGCTTTTTCTTCAGAAGAGGAGGGGGAGGGCAGGAAACTCTAGTTTCTCTGAAGAATTTTTTGACAGCATTAATCATTTTCAATTGATCGATTACTTGATGAGCGGTCGGAGGTTTACTTGGTCAAATGGTTAGAACCATCCTTCCATGAGCAGGCTGGATAGATTCTTGGTCTCTCTCAGCTGGGATGAATTGTTCCGATGTGCATCATAGATTAAGTTGTGAAAACTGGTTTAAGATCATTGGCCGGTTTTACTTAGTACAGAGGTAGTGGATTGGGAGCTTGTCCTTTTTGCTTCAACAACTCTTGTTTGGAGAAAAAAGTCTTCTTCATCAAAGTAAAAGAATGGTGGTACTCCTTCAAGGTGGAGGGATGGACAAAATTTTGATTACGTAAGAAATTGAAACTATTGAAGGGCAAGAGTAGAGAGTGGTGTTTACTTGAGCTAGGGATCTTGGAGGAGGAGAATGATCATTTCTCCAGTTTGGTTGAAGTTTCGGAGGGTGTGGAGGAAGATAGAGACTTGATCGATGAGGAGACTTTATTCGAGTTGGGCGACTTGGGCAAGAGCACTATAATCAGTTTGGGCTTGGAGTCTCACTCAGTGGAGCTATTGGCGAGGGTGTTGGGTGGGTAAAACCCCCATCTCTTAACTGGGCTTACCAGTTGGCAGTAACCCTAGATCTAAATCTTTTTGTAACCCCATCTTAGAAAGTATTGCCAAGAGACTAAATGCTTGGTCCAAAAACTCTCTCTCCATCGGAGGTAGGTTGACCCTAATTCTAGTTTTGGTAAATATACTTGCATACGTTATGTCCTTATTTGAAGTCCCCAAGGGCATTGCAAGAAAATTAGAGAAACTTCAAAGGGACTCTCTATGGAAGGGTAAGGGGGAGAGAAGGAGAATCCATTTGGTGAAGTGGGAAGAGGTCACGGAGTTAAAGGAGAAAAGTGGCTTGGGGATCTTTTGTGTCAGGGATATGAGTCATGCCCTACTCTTTAAATATGGAGATTCCCCTTAGAAAAGGAAGTTTTTTGGAGGAATGTATTGGTAGCTAGATATAGTGAAGACGATCTTGGAGGTTGGAAATTGGGTAGCCTTCCCATCCCTCCAACTAAAATCCTCCCCATCCCTCATCAGACCCCTTCTCTTGAGCTCCATTCTAGTAAGGATCTTACCCTTTAGTGTACACCATACAAAAGCTTGAACCCTTGGAGGGGCCAACCCAATCCAAGCTAGCCTAGATGTAGAATCTTCATTGTGATGTTGCCCCAGGTGATGCGGAGCATATATTGCAGTTTCCATGATTAGTAGTTGCCGTGTTTATTTTTCTTTTTAGGTTTGTTTTAGTTAGTTTCTATTTTGTTTATTACTTTATTTAGTTAATGTTTTATTTTGAGAAAGGAAGAACTCTATATAAGCATTGTAATAGAGAGATTGATAAATGAAGAATTCAGATTTTGCTTTACATGAATTTGAGTGTTGGTTTTTTTTTTTTTGTGGAGAGAATCCATGGAACTCTGGTGTGATATTAAAGAGGCGAGAGGCCTTGGTGTGAGGCCACATCTTGTTCAGGTACGATTCATCTTCTTCCTTCTCTCTTTTCCTTTTCTTTTCTTACTGTTGTGCCCCATCCCCTTCCTAACCCAATCTGGGTTTTCGTACAGCCCCAATCCCTTTGCTGCCGTGAGTCCCATAAGCCAATCTCCTTTCTGCCCTTTGTTGCTGCTACCTTTCTCCCAAGTCCTTCTTCAGCCTATAGTCCTATACACATCGCCAACCCTTGTAGAACCTTCCCAGCTTGCCGCCATTCCCAGATCTTCACATATTTGTTGTCGTTTCCCCCTAGAGTCCATTCCCTTACTTCCGTGACCCACAAACCAGTCCCTTGTTGCCGCTGTTCCCATACAAAGTCCCTCTCCTTGTCTTCGTGAGCCCCTTAACCCATCCTTTTACTTCCGTGAGCCCTATTAATCCATTCTCTTGATGCACCTTACCCTTATTTTGTTATTTAAAACCATATGCCCATCTAAAATCCCATATGCCCCTTTCATTTAAAAATTATTCCACTCCTTTTATTTAAGTTTTCATGTATCTACTTACATTAGATTTCAAGGATATTTGCTTGATTATATGTAGTAAATTTTATATTATTTAACTGCAAATATTAATTGGGATTTAATTTCAGCCATATTAGATTTAGGGTGCATTTTTTTCATCTCTTTTAATCTTTAGGGAACCACATTTAGGCATTTAGGGTTACCCTATCCCTTGTCCTTTGTCACCAGGCCTAATTCCACCAATTGTTTTACAAAAAATGAGCCCGATGTGTCACTTGTCCACGAAAGTTCATCTTCTTCATCTAGGGACATAGAAAATTCCTCCAATTGGGTTGAGAGGTTCACCAAACTCCTTAACTCAAAGGATCTAAGTTTGGGTCTGAAATCTAGGTTCCCGAGATGTTACCACTCTCAACCTGGTAGCAATCCTGAACTAGGGCATTCTTATTGCCAGAAATTCGGTACAGTCTAGGTTTTATCTCCTTGAGGGGTCTATCTCCTAACTAGATATCCGTCCAGAAAAAAGTTCTATCCCCTCTCCCCACCAACCTCCTAATGTTATCCTTGAAAACCCTTTATACTTCTGCTCTACCTTGGCATAACCTCTACCAGGCCTTAACGATTGCTGAACCAAATTTCTCAACATTCTCACGTAGCGCCCACCCATTCCTATCTTCCCAACCATATCTAGCTGTCAAGGCTCGCGCCCACAATGCTTCTATCTCTTTTCCAAATCTCCACCCCCACTTGCATAGGAGAGCTTGATTTCTAATTCTAAGAGGAACAATTCCTAATCCTCCCTTCGATTGGTTGCCTCTTCCCATGCCACTAGGTGAACCTTCGTTCTCGAGTCCTTCTCTCCTCATAGGAAGCTTCTGAAGAGTCATTCTATTTTCCTCAGTAATATTTCCATATTACTAGGTTCTATTTCCATATTACTAGGTTCTATTTCCATATTATTATTCTACAGAGGATACATGGATAGTCCATTTACCAGCAATATCAATAAAAGACCCATTAGCTAACTTAACCTTACCAAGAAAAACAGGGTAAAGCGTGGAAAAGAGATGAGACATACCAGGTATATGGTCGGTGGCTCCAAAATCAATAATCCAGGAACTTTTAAAAGAAACATGGTAAGCAAGGGGCACAATACTTGATTGATCTGTGACAACATGAGAAACCTCAGAGGATTGAAGATGCTTCAATTGTTGTTGTAAGGAAGCATACTCTTGTTTGGACACATGAAAGGTGTCACCTTCAGCAACAACGGAAGGGGTGTCGGTGTGATTAGTCTGCTTAGAGGGACGTCTACGATGATGCTTATAGCAGGAATCCTCATAGTGATTGTTCATCTTGTGGTACATAAAAAAGGATACCTTTCTTCTTTTATCCTTTGGTTTTCCATTGGATATAAATCACTGCTTGCTTCCGTCAGATATTTGCTTTCCATACCCTGTATGTGGGACTATCCTTAGCAAGTTCCATAGCAGTACCATCAATATAATCAGATTTCTGCTTGGCATCAAGGAACATTTTTGCTGAATGAGACCATGTAAGTAATTAGTCTCATTCAAAAGTAGGGTCAATGGAATCAAATGAGGCTGAACTGAGAGCAATTAAGAGAGCATTTCAGGTTAGGTCTAGGTTTAGGAGTGGTAATCTCATTATCGAAGGTGACTCAACTAATGCCATCTCATGGGCTAGTAATAGGACATTCCTCCCGTGGAGGTTGGTTTGTATTGCTAGGAACATTTGGAGATTGTGCAGAATGGGTGGCATCACGTTCACTCATACTCCTCGTTCAACAAACTGTGTTGCAGACTTCTTGGCGAAAGCTGGTGTTCATTTACAAACACCGGCTTTGAAATTTTTTCCTCTTGCCAGCCTTGGGAGTTAGGGGTTTTGGCCCCACCTTTGGTTTCGGTGTGGGGTGGTTCTTGGATGTATCTTTTCTTTTTTTTTCTTGCTTTCTCTTGTATTTATGTTTTGTGTTCTTCTTTTTCGTTCTGAGTATATTTCTCCTATACTCAGATCCTTCTTTTGTACTTCTTTCTTTTTAATGAATCTAAGTCGTTAATGTTTCAAAAAAAGTCTCATTCAAAAGTACAGTGGTGATTTTTCCAATATGATGGGAATCAGAAGAGGTAATATCCATTAGATTTGAAGAATTAGAAGATGCCATCTTGCAAAAAACAAATCTGAAATAAACCAAAATATAGTACAACATCTGCAAAAACTGAGATAAGTGGGCCCCACGAAGTACGAAACCAAGATCAATCCAGTGGGATTGATAGAACCACCAAGTGCAATTGTAGCAATGAAGGTTCAGCCTAAGAGGAGGTCTACAGGAGCAGATCAAGCTAGGTTGTGAAGAAAACTATGTTCCAAACGTCCCTGTAGCATTGCTGGAAAAACAACAAAATGGACCTCACTGTTTGACCGAAACCCTAGGTCAACCAAACACAAATACTGTAGGGGTAGGGGCGACGTCAATGGCAATGGTTCACAAAGATCTGATCTCTGGTGGAGCAGATCAAAACTAAACTTGCAGAAAACTGGGTTTTTTCCCGCTTGTAGCGAAACCGAAACATGTCAAATGAACCCTACCTGTGAACAGACCCTAAAACCAATGGAATGGATGGAATCTAGGGAGAAAAATGACGTGATATAGTGGGGTATGTGGTCCAAATCAACAGTCAATCAACAAATCTAAAGACAAAAGTTGGAATGTCCTACTAATCCGAGGAGGAAAAAAGAAACTCTGACCTGGCTGTTGCAGGAGAGATGAATCGAGGGAAAAAAACTGCTGGATGAGAAGGTTGGTGTTGAAGATTAAGACACAAGAATTCAAATGTGATCATTTCTGATTGATACCATGTTGAGAGGAAAATTGTAGAAAGGGAAGAAAATAATGAAAAGAAGGGCCGAAAGCTGAGAGAGATTAATTCTCTATATTGTATTTCTTGTTTTGTAGAAAGAGTAGTACGGATGTATATATAGAATACAATGAGCCAATCAAGGTAGCAAATAAGGAAAGAAGAATCACTTACACCAATTGACATCTGTAGGTCAACTCTATAATAAGAAATGTGAAAAATACTATATTTACAACAATATACACCACTCAAAAAGGAAAATGCCCTCATATTCACCAAACTATGGAATACAAGAATTTAAGCCACAACTTTTGCAAAAAGTTGCTTCCAAATATGAGTTTGCCTTGCACAAAACTGTATTGTTTCAAGTTTTCTTGCTACTTGTGGGCACAACCTCTAAACAAGGTGGATCTCCCAATAGAGAACGGTAGGAGATGATCTTATCTGAAGATTTCTCCTCCAGAATGGATGCAATCTAAAATAACTAGAGGTGAAATTTCAGGCCAAAGTTCCTCTCACATCCTTAATGTTACTAGCATTTAATGACTTCTAGTTTCCTTCTATTCATTTTAGTCCATCCCCTTTATCACCATCAATTCATCATTTGAAGTTCAGTTGAAACTTTTACTTCACATTACCAACACTTTGTCAGACATTGTAATGGCCATGTTTGAAACCTTTACAAGATGCATTGATGTCAAACTGTTTTTTGGTTGCAACCTCAAAATATTGTTAGAAAATAGAAAGCATTCGTAAATTCATAATAATTTATAGCACATGGTGGGGGCTTGAAAGTTGGTTGTGCCAACTTGTGTAGTGTAATTGTTACCAACAATTGACATTGCTCTAGTCAAAAGCTTCAAATGGGTGTCTCATTAATCCTACACAACTTTTGGTGGATGAGGAACCATGGCGGAAACATCCACCAAAAGTTGTGAAGAAGTGACCAAATTCTTTTTAAATAATTTATCTTAAAGTAAATATTTTTTGGCTGTATGCTATCTTACCGCTGGTCAGTTGATTGATTGATCTCTCTCATTGAATTATGGTACAGAGAAATCCTCATTGCTGTATGATTTGCTTGTAGAGCATGGTGTTATTTAACTTCTGCTATTGTTTGGGTCTTGTTTTTAGGCCAAAATTCATGATGGAGGAGAACCTGACCCCGTTCTGCAAATTCAAACTCTTACAAGATATCCTATTCAAGAACTTTCTGGGAAGGTTGTTTTGGTCCGTTTTGATTCTGCTCTGCTACTGAGGGAATCAACAGATGGACAGATTCCATCAGACAATAGAGCACATTTAACCATCAAATACTTGTACAATGCTGGTGCTAGAGTACTTTTAGTCAGTGATTGGGGTCCATCAAAAACTGGAATTCTTTCTTCAGTGGAATCTGTTGCAGGTCTGCAATACTAAATGCTCATGCTGTATACATCCACCTTGGCAGTTTTGGTTACTTATAAAAAGTAAAACACTTGGTTTTTGTTTGAGTTGCAAAATATTGATCACATTGATTTGAGTAATTCTAAATCAAGCTCTTGAGCAGTGGCTAGGTACAAATTGTGATACAGTTGAGGATTTGCATTCTCGGTCTATGTCCTTTCCATATGGAATAAGGTTGAAATGCCCCACTGTGAAGAATATAACTTTGATGCATCTCATTTTAGTGATACAATGATATTTGCTCCAACTAACACTCACAAGAGCTGTTGATTTAACAATCTTGTTTTTAGTGATATACCGATTTCTGTTCCAGCCCACATTCACAGCAAGTGTTGATTCAATAATCATTTTGATGAGAAAGGCCACAGTGTTTCTTTTACTTGTATCACAAATTAATGTAGTGGTCTCTTGGTATATTATATATATGTATATCTTTTATTACATGTGTTTTATACATATGTTCATCTTTTGTTGTATGTGTTTCTACTATTTTCACTGCATTAAACCTAATTCGTGTATACAATCCAAAGAAAAGAGATAAAAAGAAAATCAGGAAGCATTTTAGATCAGTGGATATTGTTCATCAGTTGAAGGATTTAACCTTAATTTTTGGATCTGAGAAGTTATTTCATTGTTGAATCAAATTTATGTTTCAGATTATCTGTCATCTGTTCTGCATCTAAAAGTTGTACCAGAAACTGGAGTTGGCCACACACAGCCTAAGGTTGAAGAGCTTGAGAGACCCGAGATTCATCTTCTTGAGAACCTTTCAAAGTTCAGAGAAGAAACTGCCAATTGTCCAATCTTTACTGAAAAATTATCATCAGGAGTCGATATCTTTGTCAATGATGCTTTCTCCCAATCCCATAAGGTTCTTGCATCAACTGTTGGTGTTGCTCGTTTTTGCTATGCTTCTGTTGCTGGTTTCCAATTTGAGGAGGAGCTATCTTTAGTAACAGAGATTTCAAAGAAGAGCAGGCAACCTTATGTAGCAATTGTATGCCCTTTCCAGCTTCCTCACACTGAAAATCATTTTATTCAAGTCACAAAGGATTTGATAGGTTCAATGACGTTAAGCACTTTTTTATTTTTTGAAAGATAAGAGAGAATATGGATAAATTTTCAGTTACATGGATTGTCATTGTTTTGGGGAGAACATTTCTACGGCTTGTTTCTAGAATCTTTTAAGTGTATGGATGTATTTCCATTAAAAAGCTTGAAAATTTCTTAGTATTGGAATTTATGTGAGACTGAATTATTTTTTATTTCAAAATAAATGCATAGTTTCCTTGATGCTAAGGAAATGGTGGCAGACTTAGGTGCAAGGGAATAGTGAATAATTATCTACTAAAAATAAAAATGTGTTAAACACAAAGATAATGAATGAGAAGTGAGGGGAGGAGAGAAGGGAAAAAGATAGCCTCATAAATGTCATATGTTAGGAGAGCTCATATACATTGGGCTTTGTCATGTAGCCCTTTTCTATGACCCAGGGGGACACTGGTCTGTATCATGCTCTAGCATGTCATGTTGTGCCCTGGAGTTTTAATTGGCCCCACACATTAGCAAGGCAAAAAGTTTGAAAAGAATTGTCCCCATACATCATGGAATTATTGTCCATAGATTTGGTTAACTCTTGGTTTTGATCGATCAAAATATTCAGGATCTGTTTCGGAATCGATTATATTGTTCTAGAACTGCCAAAGAACGTTATTTGCAGTATATAAATATACACTATTTTTCTCCAAGCAAATAAAATGTGATAGTATTTACCAAAAAAAAATGTCATTGTACTCAAGTCTATAGATATTCTAGTCTGCATGTCACCAAATGGTATCATGTACTAAATAAAGATGATGAATGGCTTGTGAACTGTAGTTTAATTCCCATTCCATTCCACCCCAAAGGGCCCTTAGTTTTACCCGGTGTGTGTGGGTAGGGAGGCTTGCACACGCCCCGAGGACTAGTCGGGTGCTCTAGGAGGCCCTGGACACCTCGATCAACCCAAAAAAAAAAAAAAAAAACTGTAGTTTACTTCATCTATTTTTGGGCTCTCATTAGGATTGGTGGCAAGTACATGATTATATGCGGAAATTTAGCCCTTCTTCTATCCTAATAGATTTTGTCCAATATTAACCAGAAAAAAAGGGTAACAGTTTTATTCTATGGGATTATACATCAGTTGCTATTCTTTCATTTAAACTACACATTATGTTCCATCACTGACCCAAAAAAATGGATAAGAATCCATTCTATGGAACTATTACAATAGTTTTTATTCTTTCAGTTAATCTACATATTGATGCATTATTTCATGTTAGATGTACGAAGTGTCAATTGATCATCATCATCATCAGCAGCAGCCATTTTTCTATCTATTTGGGTTGACTTTTTGAGTCCTACAGTTTCATTCTGTCCTATCAAAGACCAAATCTGCCATCATGCCACATTCTACCATGTCCTTTACTCCTTTGATCCAAGTCTTCAAAGGTCTACCCATTGTAGTCCCCATCTGCTTGTACCTTATAAGTTCTCTGTATTGGAGCTGTTTTTGGTCATTTGCTGACACGTCCAAACCATAAAGTTTACATATATTTACAGTTGATCTCCACACATTTTCCAATTCTCATCTCAAGTTTTATGTATGTTTCTCTTGATGCTAAGAACATTATTTTTCCTTTTTGTTTCAGATAAAAGGGGATAGTATCTTTTTCTTCAATGGACATGTTCTTTATAGAGAAAGCTAGTACCTTTCATTAAATCTTCTGCCTCTCAAGTTTATTTTAACTTGTCAACATTGAAAATGGATAGCTGGAACAACTATGAGAATATAAATGAAGATGTTATGATATTATACCCATACTTCTAATCATAATGCCTGCCTTGTACTGATTTTTGAGACTACGACAAGATTTTGTGTTTATCTTTTTGGACATAATTAGTATTTCTCAATTCCTTACTATCTTTATAGTTTTCTGATCTCATTTATGGCATCTTGTGGCACTCTTTGGAATTTTGATGAAGACCTATTGTGTCCAATAGATGAGGACTATATTGTGCTAATGGCCCATTCATATTTGCAAACCCTTGAGAGGTCCAATCGGCACAAGAATTAGAGGTTTTCCAATTGAAATCTTGAGGACCAAAGCCCCACTATTAAAAGATTAGGGTCCATGGGTGTTTTCAGCAAAATTGGACATGGTTGTAATGGTTATAGGGTCCAATTAAGGTGTATGGCACTTCATCGGCCTGAAGTTTGTGCCTTTTCCAAATTTATTGGATTTAGTTATGAATTTTGATTTTTTTCTCATTTTTTTTTGAGCGGTAAAAAGATAATATATTATAAAAAGAGGACAAGTACAAGAAGAAAGAAAAGTTCTAAAAGAATTAGACCTAAGCAAAAGGAAATAACTACAAGAAAATAGAAAATACAAAAAGAAACAGAACAAAGGCTCTTCCAAACTCAAAGAAGGAAAACACATGAAAAAAGGTCGGTGACTCCAAGCTTGGCAAAATAATCTGCCACTCCATTCGTTTCTCAGCCTATCTGGACAAAGGATACTTCCATCCCCGAAGCTAGCTTCCTAATCTCCCTAACCAAGGTGATCAGTTTTCAGGGTGGTCGTCTTTGTCCCTTTGTCCATTTTATTGCATTTGTCGAATCCCCCTTAATAATGAGTTTTCCTTGCCTGTACGTTTTCCAGATGTGTAAAGCTCCTTTGATGCTAAGGATTTCCGCCCCATTAGAATCTCGTGTTCCCACCTGACTCATTGAAGACAGCGGATGTGTTCCCCTCATGGTCTCTAAGCACCCTGCCAATCCTGGCAGGCCCTGTTTTTTCTTTTGCTGCCCCAATTACATTGAACTTCATAACATTCTGTTCTGGAGGACTCCATTGGGCATTGGGCTTCACTTTCCTTCTATACCCCTTCATACATTCCTCCCAAGAAGATAGAAGATCTGTAATTCTAAGCCCACTAAACTCTTTGCTAGACAGAAGCCACGCACAAAGTCTCCACTTTGCTATTTGAAAAAGTTCGCTCGTATCTGTTGATTTTTTTTCAAAGATCCTGGAGTTTCTTTCTTTCCGGATGGTCCACAGGATTGCTGCTGGGACAATGTTCGATGCAAGTTTAAACCTTGGAGTAAGCCTTGAAATAAACCACGCTTCCAAAGCCCCAACACAGGATTTATCAAACACCCAGGACACCTTCAGTAGGTTCGCAAATTAGTCCAGAGACTTCTAGCTAGCGGGCACCCGATAAAGAGATGATCAATGGCTTCCTCCTCCATCTCGCATATGGGGCAAATGGGGTCCTCCTCCTCATATAACACTCTTCTCCTTTTATGTTCCATTCTACTTAAAACCCTCCCTTTATTCACACACAAAACAAAAATTTGGACCCTGGGAGGGGCATTGCCATTCCAAGCTACCTTGGTTGTGGGTATCTCATTGGATTGCCGTTGTAAGACCAAATCTACCAAGGCCTTGACCGAGAAATTGCCCGATGAATCTCCAGTCCAAACTAGTTCATCTTCCTCACTTTGTGAGATGGGGAACTCCACTGACTGTTTGAGGCTTCTTCGAAAGTCCATAGCTCCCTTCTAAAGTTTAAATGTCAGGAAGTTAGGTGACCCTCATGTTTGTAGCAATCTTGTACTAATGTTCTCTTATTCCTTGAAATTCTATAGTCTTGGGAACATTTCTTTCAAAGGCCACTCTCCTAGCCATAGATCATACCAGAACAGAGATCTATTCCCTTTTCCCACAAGCATTCTAGTGTTATTCCTAAAAATACTTCCTGCCTCCTCTTCACCTTGTCCTAACCTCCACCAAGATTTAATTATCATTGACCCTTTCTTTACCACCTTGTCACTTAGGAACCAACCATTTGACTCCTCCATACCATATCTGGCTGGCAAAATTCGGACCCACAAGGCATCACATTCTCTCCCAAGTCTCCATATTCACTTGCACAAAAGAGCTTGATTCCTTAACCTTAGCGGGGTTAACCCTAGGTCCTCTTTCAACTTCGGTTTCATTATTTCTGACCATGCAACCAAGTGCATCCTCTTTTTTGACTCTGTTTCCCAACATAAAGTTTCTAAAAAGCTTCTGAATTCTCTTCACTACGCCTTTTGGCATCTCGAAAAGAGATAGATGGTAAATTGGAAGATTCATCAGATCAGCCTTCTTTCCACTTTTTCAATGACCGGGGACTAGAATGATCTATTTCTTGGGTGGTAGTAGTCTCAAATATGTGAAAGGAAGCTTTCCTATGCTACAATCCGTTCCTTCCATGAGATCCTTAAGGATGTTCTCGGCCAAATCGATCCCCATAATGGTACTTTTGGCCAAGTTGATTCTAAGATCTGATGCTAATTCAAAACATCAAAGAATGGCCTTGTGATGCAGGCATCCAGAGGTGTGATCAAAATTTTAATTTTGACTCGGGCGGGTACGTTATGAAATTAGCAAGTCCCGAATTGGAGGATGAAAATTTCATTTTCGATCCCGGCAGGTGTGAGTTGTTTGGGTCATTTCAAGCCTAATCAATACAAGCCCAAAACATCAGGCCCAATTGAGTTCAAGTGGGGCCCAATGAATTGTTGAAGATCCAAAAGCCCAAAATGGCTGCCCCACTGCCACCGTTTGACAATTCAAATTTATAATGGCCCAGGTCAACAAAATGGTTATGGGAATAAGAGGATATATGAATCATACGATTTTACGATTTCCGATTCACGATTCACACCTCTAGACCATTTCGATATGATTCGAGTTTGATAACATTAGATAAAATTGGAGAATGCCATACACTTAGAGCATTGGGAATATTTGTAAAATTCCATGCTCATAAGGTGTGTGATAATATGTTTGAGTGAATGTTGTCTTGTGCACATTCCAATGCATAGTTGGGTAAGGTTATGGTTTGACATCTTTATGCCTATGTGTGATTGATGTGAATATATTGTATCATATACATATGTATAAGTTTCCCAAGTTCCCTATGATTAGATGTTTACTATAATTGAGAATTCATAGGTTTGTGATGTGTTAAAGTATGATAGAATGTATGATAAATCAAGATTGCCCAAGATGTGTAATATAGGGCCTTGATAACTTCCTATACTTGTGTATGGTTATGAGTAATGTATGTATCAAATGAATTCTCATGATCGTGATTGGAATTCTTAGATGTGTAACTCATATAATAAGCATGATGGATGTGTTTTAATCCCATGCTGGGATTATATGATGATGTGTACATCACTAGTGAGTACCTATGTTGATAATGGTTGTGGTGGATCGACCTAACCATGTGTAAAACGAATTTCCATGATTTGAAGAGGAACTTGGTAAAGCGTTACCAAGTGATATGGGTGAGTTAATGTCAAGTATCTTAGAACCCAAGGGGGTTAAATTGTGTTACAATGGGGATGGGCTAGCATGATTGAGAATGCATGGAATGCAATGTAAATGCTAAGAAAACCTTGTTTGATTTCTCCAAAGTAAAGTATGACCACTCCTCAATGTCAACCCAAATGTGAAAACAATGAACTACGGTTGATCTGATCCACTATGTGGTACGTAGGCAACTGAGAGAATTGTGCTTCAGCTCGATCAAAAGATGCATTGTGTCATCTATTTATATTAAGGATGATGTAAGATGTTGAGCAAATGTGAATGGTAGAAAGGGATTGGTGGGATATACCTTCCCTAATATAGACCCTAATGCTAGATATTGGATTCCTCGAAGGCGGCCCGAAGAGGTTATGATGCCTTGGGAGGCCTGATATGATGAGACATATATGTTTGTTACTCGAGTAAAGTCTAGAATGGCTAGAGAACTGTGACAATTCTTAAGATGGACAGATAAGGACTTTGGCACTGAGATGTATGTGACTAGGTCACTTGATTATATTGAGGCATGGTATGGGTACGTCCCTCACGTGATGATTATATTGAGTCGTGGTATGAGTGTGTCCCTCACGTGATATTGATGATTGAGACGTGGTACGGGTGCATCCCTCACGTGATATTGATTATATTGAGGCGTGGTATGGGTGCGTCCTTCACGTGATATTGATGATTGAGACGTTGTATGGGTATGTCCATCACGTGATATTGATAACGTTATACCTCAGTCCGTTGAAAAAGGAAACTGTCCTATCAGTAGATCATTGTGTCTCACCTTTGTATAGTTAAAATGATGAGATAAGTATATAGATTCCATGAGTAAGGCCAAGAATAGCAGTGAGACTGTGGGAGCCTCGATAGGAACATACGGAGATTGTGGCATTGAGATATTTATGTGACTTGGTCATTTGATATTGAGACGTGGTATGGCTACGTCCTTCACGTGATAGTGATGTCTGATTTCCTGTCCCAGAGAGGTATTCGGGATAGTGGTGTTTTTCCACGGAGACTTGGTCCCGTGCGGTTGCTGTTGTTGGGTGAGTCCCTTACATGTTATATACTGTAGGGCGTACTTACGACTATTCCGCACACTTGTTGTGTGTGGTTGCGCAGAGCTAGATACTATTTTACCCCATGAGGGTGGTGCTAGCTTCGTTAGACGCGGTTCGACCGCCTTAGAGCTTGACTGAATCACCCATGAGGTGAAGGGATGCAGGACGAGGTAGACTTGATCACGCCAGTAGTGGGTCTCCCGCTTAGTAAGTCACGGGCCCTAAGTCTTGCTAGGGGTCGTGGTATGTTTATGATATGATATGATGATTTGATATTGTTGCCACAGTCACGTAGTGATTTATTCGAGTGTTGTTCCTACGGATAGAAGATCTCATAGTCGATGATGTGCCCTTGGATTAATTATGCCCCTGGATGGATTATAGCCATGGAGGGATTATATTCATGGATGGTTTATATCTATGAATAGATTATATTCACAGATAGAGTGTTACCCAGGATCGATGTGTATACCCATGGATGATGGTTCCCATGGTGGTTTGAATTGATGCCCGGATGTTAGTCTTATGGTAGACCTATTAGTCTCATAGTAGACGTATTGGTCTCATGTTAGACATGTTGGTCTCATGGTAGACATATTGGTATTATGGTGGGCATGTTGGTCGCATAGTAGACGTATTGGTCTTATGTTAGACATGTTGGTCTCATGGTAGACTTATTGGTATTATGGTGGATATGTTGGTCCCATAGTAGACGTATTGGTCTTATGGTAGACCCGTTGGTCCTATGATAGACATATTAGTTTTACGAATGTATGAGTTGTGCCCATGGATGGATTATACCCATGAAGTGATTATATTCATGGATGGTTTTACCAATGGATAGATGATACTCACTAATGGAGAGTTACCAGGGATGGATGATGAATCCCATGAATGTTGTTCCCATGGTAGACATATTGGATTCATGCTTAGATATTAATTATATGGTGGGCATATTGACCTCGTGATAGATATAGTGGTCCCATAGTAGACATATTGGTCTCATGGTGGACGTGACGGTTCTCTGGATAGATATTATTGATGGGTATTCCCATGGAGGGCTTTGTAACCATGGATGAGTATTGTATATTGTGGATAGGTATTCCCACAAAGGGCATTGATTCCATAGAGGATTGGACCCATATTTAGAGTATTGTCTCCAAGGAGGAATGTACTTATGTTCGGGTATAGGTCCCATGGTTGAGGTTTATCCCATGTGTGATATTGACTCCATGGTTGGTATAGACCCGTGATTGGCTAGACCCGTGATAGATGAGATCTATTATACTGATGAGGCCCATGATTGGATAATTAGAATGTCTTGATATGACATCATGAATAGCACGGGGTTAGTACCATGGAATAAATGAATTGAGAACTACGCAAGATCTGATTTCTATTGGAGTACGTAGGCAGCTGATAATTCTATTCGATCAAATCAAGGGTCCAATAAGTCCTAGGATCTGTAGGGATCTCGCAACACGTGTAGGTGTCACGTGTTTGGACTATGAGTAGTGCATGCTTCAGAGTTTAAAAAAAAAATATTATTGTTTCTCATGTGTCCGTTGGGTCGGGCCGTGAAAAAATTAATGCTAAGCTATGACTTTGCATCACGTTGGTGGAATTGCATGGGAGTTGGATTACACATGTTTGACTCCTAAACCCATTTGGAAACCATTGACGTGTGGGGGTCTTTCCCTAAAGTGCAGCACTGAGTATATGATTAGATTTGTTTTAATTGGTGGTGGCTTTAGATAAAGTAGTTGCTTTATTTAATTTTATTTCTATTTGGCATTTAATACATTTTTATTTCTTTCTAATTCCAATTTTAGGAGGTATAGAAATAGGAGTTTATTCGAGTCAAGGTCGTGGAAGGAGGGTCGGCTCCATTATTTCCATGTTTCAGTCGGTGTTCTTTTTCTATTTAAGAGGAATTGTAGTTTGTAATTAGGGGAGATTTTTGATCAATAAAATTGTTATTTTTCCTTTTGCAAACTGTGGTTTTGCTTGAGTTCTAGTTCTGCTAATTGTTAGCAGAAGTGTAGAAAGTACAGTCACATTTACAGATTGTATTCTGATAAAACAGTGGCTGAACTTTGGTTCTAAACGGTGGCGTGCTCCCTGTTTGGAGAACAAGATCTAGTTGCAACGGTGGGGATAATTCAGGCCTTGCCGTGTTGAGGACCTGAGGAATTCTGCAACTCACAGCAGAGGTCTCTGCTAAGATCAGACCACAGCGCCAGGTGGCCAGTGTGGTGAGTTATTATCAAGTTCTATTGGTGCTGGTAACCTGCAACCTGTCCAAAGCAATGACGACTAGTTGCTGATTGGCATCCAGCCAGACCTCTGGTGTCAGGCCCAATTTTGGGTGATCTTTTTCAGAAACGCTGTTGATCTCCTGCTATTCAGCATACTTATTTTGATTTATTTTGCGATCGGGTTATTCAAGTTATCATTCAAGCTTCCGCTATAGTTCGAGGTCGGGTATTCTTAATCCTACCTAGCCTACATCACCTTGTACCCCAATAACTCCTGGCGAACGACTCGCAGAAAAACAATGTATTGTCTGCAAATTGTAAGTGTGTGATTATGGGTCCATCCGGGTCCACTTTGAAACCTTTGACTACTCCCAACTCTCTCGCTTTCTCCACTAATTTGTTCAAGCGTTCCCTGACTAGAGTAAATGTGAAGGGAGATAACGGATCTCTTTTCCTTAAGCCCCTGTTTGCTTGTATAAGTTGTGTTGGGGAGCCATTGACCAGGATGGAATATGAGGTGTCCTCAATACAAGCTTTCATCCACTTACACCACTGACTCCCAAAGCCCATCCTAACGAAGAGGTAATCCACAAAAGACCAATCTACAAAATCATAAGCCTTCTCCATATCAATTTTAAATAGGAGACCCGGTTTCATCTCTTTACATGTCATGTGGATAAGTTTGTTGGCAATTAGGACCCCATCCAAGATTTGTCTATCCTCCACAATTGCTCCTTGAGATTCTCCTACAATTTCAGGTAGAATTTTTTTCAATCTTTCTGCTAGTATTTTTTCTCTTAGTTTGTAGTTTATTAGTTGAGATTATGATCTAAGATGTTTCTATGGTTGAAGTCTTAGATGATGTTGGAGTTGTGTGACTTTAGGATTGTAAAAACCCTATATATGATCATAATCATCATAGCCAAATTCCCATTTATCTGGGGTTGGCCTTTTGAGTTGTACTTCTCCATTTGATCTTATTATGAACCATATGATTTGTTACTCCATTATCTATCATGTTTTTTTATACTCCTTCCATTGGTCTACCCCTCCTTCTAGTACCTACAACTTGTGATCTCGACTCTATGTATTGGGGCTGCCTTTGATCTTATAATTACATGCACAAACCACCTCAAAAGGGTTTCTCTCATTTTGCATCTAACTAACCTACTTTTAAATTTTCCTTAATACACTCATTTTAATTCTTTCCCTCAGAGTTAATCCACTCATCAACACAGTATACGCACATCCATCACCTTAACTTTGCTATTTGTCTTTTCTTCATTGCCCAATACTCTGCTCTATAGAGCATTGTGGGTCTGATAACTGCTTAATAAAATTGTCCCTTCAAGTGAAGTAGGACTCACCTATCACATAGGACTCCTCTAGTATGTTTACATTTTACACACACCTCTCCCATCCTATTAGTTATATCTAAGTCTAATCCTATAAGATATTCTACTATAGATCCCAATTATATTATCGCAGTGCTACTAAATCATTTCCAATTCTAATTAGGCTTCCCTCACTATCTTTTGTTCCACTAAATTTAGTTCCATATATTCTGTTTTAATGTTGATACAACAACATTAGTTGTGGCAAAATGAGATTGTAGGTAGGATTTTTGTTTTCTATAACAAAGCCTCTTTGTGGAAGACCATAGATAATGTAGCAGAAGCGGGGATAAAAATCAAATCAAGTCAACCCCGACAAATATCGGGTCACACTTGCACACACTCATCACATGTGTGGAGAGGATTTAAGTCAGGCACGTGTGTAGGGAATTAGGGCTGCTTTATTTAGGGCATGTGAATGGGATAGTGGAAAGAAAGAGGGAAAACGAGAAGAGGCAACAGAAAAGGAGCACAACAGGTGGCAGCAGAAACAGAGGAGGGAGGAAGAAGAAAAAGGAGAAGAGTTTCGTAGGGAAGAAGTCAAAGAAGAAGGGAAAAGGAAGGGGATTTGGTACCTGGACTAAGGACGAAGAAGAAAGGAGAATTTGCACCGAGAAGAGGAAGGCCTTGAATAGCAGCAGCGAGAAGGGTATGGAGGCGGAAACTCTGGGATAAGGCCCAGTCAATGGTGACAATGTAATCACTTGGGATTGAGCCCAAGATCTGTAGAAGCAACTCTGGACCTCAGCCAGCAAGGGATTCGTCTGCAGCTAAGGCAGAGAAGAGAGTAGCTGATGCTCGAAGGCAAAAGATAATCAAATCTGATTTTTATTTCATAATATTCGAAGAGATAAATCTCTCTTTTACATGCATTGTATTTATAAGAAAAACAAGAAATCAAAGTAGAAGAGGACTCCTAAATCAAATAGAAAAGCCACTGACCTGGCTTCCTTGTGATACAAGAATTCTAAATTAAAAATAATGCGAAAATAGTAAATCCTTATCATAGGTGTATGATGGGTGGGATGAGGTGGGATGGCTAGTGGGCTAGGTTTGTGTGGGGTGGGGTGTGGGGGGGGGGGGGGGGGGGGGTCATCAGTGAATTCTTCGACATGTCGACACTGATGGTGACAGTTAAAGAGTAGTGGCAATGAGAAGAAAGTGCTCTGTGAATATCCTATTTCAGATCACGTAGAAAGCGGGCAATCTTTTGCTCTTCTTTCTAATGAAGATCATTGAGAGAGAGGAGGCGATAGAAGTCATCAACATATTTCTAAACAGAACATGTACCTTGGTAGCAGTCCTGAAGTTTGTTGAATAAGACTTGAGAGTAATAAGGACGCAGATACCGACTTTTCAAAAGTTGCTTCATGCGGAACCACGTATGAACATGAGCCAAATTTTGTCTAGATCTGTCCTCCTACCAAGAAGAAGCACCTCCAGTGAGTTTGAAAGCAACTAATGGAACCTGCTTGGCTTCAGGGACTCTCACGTATTCAAAGAACCGCTCGACCTTTGTTATCCATTCCATAAACTCTTCCATGTGGAGAAGACCATTGAAGGACGGAAGGTCAACCTTGGGTCGATAATCATTGTTGTTAGAAGAGCGACAAAAATCACTAGTATTTTGTTGATTGGGATTGGGTGGGTGGGTATTGAGAACCAGTTGCTCGACGTCCTCATCATCCCAATCTTCCCGATGTGGTGGCTCTTTGTTTTGTTTCTTGCCGCCGTTTCTGTCAGCAAAATCTGCAATCATGATTGCGCGAAACTTTGTGAACAATTCTTTCATCTCTGCCTTCATCTCAACATTAAATGTATCGAACTGAGCGGTGGTGACAAACTGATCGTTACTGGATGCCATCTAAATTTTTTTTTTTTTTTCAGATCACCGACGAGAAGCGGGGATCTTCTCTGGGCAGAACTTGGCTCTGATCCACTTAATGTAGCGGAAGCAGGGGTAAAAAATCAAATCAAGTCAACCTCGACAAATATCGGGTCACACTTGCACACATTTGTCACACGTGTGGAGAGGCTTTAAGTCAGGCACGTGTGTAGGGAATTAGGGCTACTTTATTTAGGGCATGCGAATGGGATAGTGGAAAGAAAGAGGGAAAATGAGAAGAGGCAGCGGAAAAGGAGCACAACAGGTGGCGGGGGAAACAGAGAGGGAGGAAGAAGACAAAGGAGAAGAGTTTCGCAGGGAAGAAGACGAAGAAGGGGGGAAAAGGAAGGGGATTTGATACCTGGATTAAGGATGAAGAAGAAGGGAGAATCTGCATCGAGAAGAGGAAGGCCTCGAGTAGCAGCAGTGAGAAGGGTATGGAGGCTGAAACTCTGGGATGAGGCCCAATCAATGGCGACAATGTAATCACTTGGGATTAAGCCCAAGCTATGTAGAAGCAACTTTGGAACTCAGCCAGCAAGGGATTCGTCTGCAACTAAGGCAGAGAAGAGGATAACCAATGCTCGAAGGCAAAAGATAATCAAATCTGATTTTTATTTCATAATATTTGAAGAGGTAAATCCCTCTCTTACATGCATTGTATTTATAAGAAAAACAAGAAAACAAAATAGAAAAGGACTCCTAAATCAAATAGGAAAGCCACCGACCTGGCTTCCTTAATTCTAAATTAAAAATAATGCGAAAATAGTAAATCCTAAAATAGATGGGTCTCTCGTGTCCTACGTCAATAGAGGTTTCTTATAGAGTTCAAGTGTGGTCTACCTCAACTTGGGCATGTAGACGTAGGCTTTAGAAAGTCTGGTTATCCATGGCTGTGCGAGTTTTTCTTCTTTCTTTCCACTGTTTCTATGAAGATTGGTGGTTGTTTTGTTTCTTTTCAGTAGGACATCTATATTTTCTCTTAAGGTGCTTCCAGGCTTATCTAAATTAGCCTAGACTACATCAAACGCGGTTGTCATTTTGTTTGATAGACATCAACATCTCCCCAGTGACCCCCTGTCCTCTCTCTTCTTGTGTGGATGGGCTTATGCACATGGACACCTATACTTCAGTACATGACTGGTTAACCTGGTTCAGTTTTGATGGATCAGCTAGGCTTGGTTTTAAATACGTAACTCTGATCCAGGGCTTATGTGATAAGTATCTTTTGTATATCTATATCCAAATGATGATTTCACATTTTGATGCTCAGCCTGGGTCTTATTTCTTAGATGCTTAAATCTGACCTAGGGCATACATGATGCAAAATTGATTTATCATCATCGTCATCATCATAACCATTTCCTATCTGGGTTGGCCTCTTGAGTTTATATTTCCATACCACTCTGTATAAAGTCATATGCAACTCTATTTTGTATGCCCATTATCTTTCCTTTTTGGAAAAATTTCATTACCTTTTTATTGTAATTAATGGATTCTGATTATGATTTTGTGAACCTTTGCAGATTGGAGGCAGTAACTTGGTGAAAAAGGCTGCTGCATTGCATCATTTGGCTTCTATATGTGATGGGCTAGTATTTGCTGGTAGGATAACATTCCAGATCATGCATGCATTAGGATTTCCTGTTCCTTCAAGTTATGTGGAATGCAGTGCAGTTGAAGATGCTTCAAAAATAATCAGACTTGCACAAAATAGGAATATTCCAATTCTATTTCCGAAAGACTTTTGGTGCACGAATGACTTCCTCCCAGAATTGTGTGACCTATTCCCTTCTAATAAGATCTTGAATGGTAAGCTCAGCAATCTGCCTTTGAACAAGAAATTAAAATAAATCCTTATAACATTCCTCTTGTAATGCTTCTCTATTTTCATGTTCTTTTTTTTTTTCCTCTTGCCTAAACATACCTTTTTTGGGAAAGGAAAGGGGAGGGGAGGGGTATTTTTGACCTTGAATGAAAAGCGACATAATGAACAATAACAATGCAAGTATTTCTGTAGAACCGGAAAGGTAATTAAGAGTTAAAGTTGTGAGAGCTTCATTTTTTTTTTTTTTTTTTTTGAGGTCCGGAGGTGTCAAGGCATCGCACCCGACTAGTCCTCCGGGGTATGTAAAAACCCCCCTAGCCGCACACACCGGGTAAATCGATGGGACCTTACTCTATACATATTCCCATGGGAAGTGACCCTTCATTGGAGCTCTCATGGTTTGAACCCAAGACCTCCCTCTAGAGATTGTTGTGAGAGCTTCATTTGCTGATTGGTTTATGCTTACTTTGTTGTCCTGGATAGCATTTGTCCCCCTTTTTTTTTTTTTTTAAATTTTGAATAATAACAAGAAAACTATATCAATACGAAATAGAAGGTACAAAGCTCAGTACAAGAGATCTGTATTGATCTTTAAAAAAAAAGGAAAAAAGAAAGAAAAAGAGAGAGATCTGTACTGATGGAACATTCTCAATACACCCACTGTCAATATAAGAACGGTCATATGAGCTCTTACATTACACCCGAGAAAAAAATCTGATCTCTCAACCCTTGCCTTTGCTAAAAAATTCTACCCCCTCATTAGTGAGACTGCCTTACATGCTGAAATTCACTGTCCTACACATGAAAATGTTTGCAAATCCCCTTTAAAATTGAGAACAACCTCCAACGAGGCTTCTTTGTGGCCTTGGCCCATTTAATGGCATTAGCAGAACCACTCTCGATAATTAGCTACCCAGATCCAAAGGAATTCCATGGTTCCAGTATCACATATAGAATATTTTATGGTAGCAATGCTGGACACTAGCAACTAACCAGTCGGTGTGCAGGTTGGATCAGGTCAGATTTATGATAACCCATCCTGAATCAAGATTTTTAATTTTGGGCCGATGACCAGAGATATCCGCCTCTTGGGAACTGACCTGAAACAAGAAAAATACCTGAGACTTGAGAACCAGACCATTTTTGAAACAAAAATTGTGGAGACAGAAGAGTCTATCATAGATCTAAAAAATGGAAGAAATAAAATTGAAGGGTCTAAAATTCTAGAATTGGTAAAATGAAAATGGGAAATAAAGAGTCCCAAAAAGGGAAGAAATAAATGTCTAAATAATTATAGAAAAGGGAAATAATGACTAAGTGATAGCAAAGATGACAGATTTATAGAATTTTAATAGTCATATAAATATCATGTAATATAAAATATTTCAGGTTGGTTCTCAGGTTTGGATAAACTTGATGCCAAAGCTTGCGAGCTTTGACCTGACCCCAGCTATTTTTGGGTGGGGTCGAGGCAGGTCAAGTTTTTATGTGAACTGTTGCACTCCTATTAAACAGTAATTATTAGTGGTGAAATATTTGTAGCTGTATACTTATGTTAACAGGGGCAAGTTTATGAATCGGGCAATGGAGAGGCAATTATGGAAAGTCAGGAGCTGCTAAGAAGTCATAATTGCCTCTTCATTGGCCCAGTCATTATCACTGTTTGAATGACTTCATTATCTTCATTAATGGGGCAATGAAGAAACAATTATGATAATTTGAAATGAATATATGTATATATATTGATCAATATCTGCAGTTTTTGAATCAGTAGATGGGTTAAAACTGGGAGGTTACCCAACTTTTGCACTTCTTAGAGAAAATAATGGCAAACAAGATGCAACTTGAATTAATTATTTTCTGTTACTGAAGATTGATTAAACTTATATGATAAAAAATGAAAATGTCCAGTGTTGTGAGGCCCATGTCATAGGAACTTTGAATGAAATAATTCTCATGAATTGCAGCTAGCCGAAATGTCACTCAGATTGGAGTCTTATCAATGTTTGATTCAATTCATTATCTTCACGTGACTTCTAATTGTTTATGGTGAAGATTATCATAACACTGATGAAAGCATCATCCTCTCTATGTAGTGTCAGTTCTGCAAGTTCCACTCGTCCCATTTTGGGGCTAAGTTCTCTGTCTTGCTGCAATCTAACGTGTTGCCTCTAATTACTTAATTGCTGGTCTTCACTGACTGCACCTTTGAAAAGAATTCTTCATTGGCTCTCCCTTCTCCTCTCTCTTGCACTTTCGAGCCTTGAGTTCTTTGTACAGGGACTGCATTGGTCTTCTTACCTCATGCCGATACCATCTCACAGGGTATTCCTTGATAACCTGTTCTGAAGGAGCCACTTGTAAATTTAATAAAAAATTTCCTAATCCTTTCCTTTTTTCTTTACATCAAAATTCCAATTCCAAAATTCAATCTTAGCATATATACCTCTTTTCCCCATTACCAATCCAAATGGAAAAGAGAGGTATATTATTCTAAAATGTGATCAGATGAGGCTGGTAGATGGATATATATTGCGAGTGCAAAAAGAGAAACGTTAGAACCCAAGGAAGCGATGAGACCAAAAATATTAGAAACATTCCCCCACATCCTCAACAAAAAGAACCTAGTAGCCATTTTAGTGAAAACTATTGCTCAAGATATTGTTGGAGCCAAGGGTCCAAGTGCCCAATGATCAACCCTGAATAGTGACTAATTTTCATCAATTGAGAAATATTACAAAATAAAATCTCTGTAATAGTATAGGAGAGCTACACTAGTCATATTTACATAGGGCCGTTCGTTGATCTGAACCCGGCCTGCGACCCACCCAAACTTGACTTAAATAAACAGGTTTGAACAAACCTTTTTGTTTGACAGGCCGAACTTGGGATTTTCTAGAAGTCCATTTATATAAATAAACTGGCTCGGGCTTTTACTTAAAGCCTGTCAAGGCCATCGGGCTTTTTGGCCTGTTTATTTTTCGTATTATTTAATTACATACGACAACCCACTCTCTTACTCCACATGTCTCCATTACCTCTACTCCCTAGGTTTCAATTTTTATTTTTGGAAAAGCAAAAGCAACTCTAGTCCCACTACATGTCTCCCTAGTTCTTTGGGCTTCATTGTTATTATTATTATTTTTTCTTAAAAGCAAAATCAACCCTAGACTTTGACTCTTTGTTTTCTCTCAACCCTTTAGAAACATTCAAAACCATTCTTCCACTTCCAGCCCCTTTTTCCCAAATCGGAAAATTCCCATTCCCCGTTCTCCATTCGGTGAGTATTCAACATACATAATCCTTCATCTTCTTGATTTGGTTTCCACCATTTTAATTTCTTTCCCCTCTTTTCCCTTTTTCTTTCCGATCGATAATGAGCTTCCTTTTTTTTCCTTTGATGTGCGATGGATGACAGAACCGCTGATCGGTGGAGGTGTGCTCTCTGTCTCTCTCTCCCCCTCTCTTTCAACCATGTGCTATTGAAAAATGGGAGAGAAATGATATAGTGTTGCCCTGGCCGTTTGTACCTTGGTGCGGCTAGGACAAAATGTTTTCATTTATATTTATATTTTTATTAATATATTTGAAAAATAAGTTACAAAATAAATGAGTGGGCTTGGTCGTTATATTTTAAACTGACGGGTTCAGGCTTTAACTTTAAAAGCCCGACGGGCTTCAGACTGTCTTGAGCTTTTGTAAATATAAATAGGCTTGGGTTTTTTTTGGCAAAGACCGACCTGAACATGGCTCGTGAATAGGCCTATATTTATATCACTGAGCCTTCACAAAAGTTGACCTCTTCGTTGTTGCAACTACTACTTCAACTCCTCGTATATTACTAGAGCTAGTAGAAGAAAATAAATCCTTTCACTGTTAATATGTTCCAATCTGAGTGACATTCAAGCCTAGTGCAATCTCTAGGAACTTGTACCACTACCATTGGCAACAACTCAAGTCTTTGCTTGTTCTTAGTTGTAAAAAGCTTTTTTTTTTTTTTTCTTTTTTTTGAATAACATGGGTATCCCCATCCCACATGGAGGTGAGAGTATTCTCATTAATACACAAAACAACCTACAAACATTGTGTATTGGTTACTTTGGGAGGAGTCAAACTTGAAACCTCTAGTTTATTCTTTTTTCTGAATGATAGTTAAGAAGTGATTTTTTTAGAAGCCTTTGTGGTCTTAGCAGTGGTTGTAATGCCTCATGTTCTCTGTTCATTACCAAAACAACCTTTTATGATATCTTAGTATCTTACCTTTGTTGCTGGCATTTTTTCTTTTAGGTTGGACACCTATTGGCCTTGGGCCATGCACATTAGATGAAATTTTCACTCTTCTCTCAAAGTCCAAGGTGAGGTAAGATTGTATGATGAATATATATACATTTTTTGAAAAGTATCAACAATGATCTTAAAGAACCATACAAATGCTTTTGAGAGTAATAGTATATAGTTGATATTATCTTGTCATGCTATTTTTCATCTTCTCCATTTTTTTTTAAAGATATCTTCTTATGTTATTCTTGTGGTATTCAAAGTGGTGGCTGAATGTTGATGGAGAATGATTGCTAACCCACTGTTCTCATATTTCTTGAATATTTTTGTTATGCTTAATTGCTTATTTAATAAAATTATGGCTTGTAATACCGCAGGTTTGAGTGGGCGAATGTGTGGAGAGAAAAAAGTCGCTAGGCTTGGGCGTGATCTGTGTCCCACATTGCCTAGAATGGGGAGTTGACAGTGGGATATATGTGGAGCTTCTCCTCATTCTAGCACAATGCCTTTTAGGAGCACCTTTGGGTTGGCTCGTTAATGCAAAGCCGTGTGGGCCCGTTTAGGCCCAAAGCGGACAACATTGTGTTGGCAGGATGCGGCGTTACAAATGGTATCAAAGTACGGTTCAACTCTCGACTGTGGGCGTGGATAGAGCCGGAGACGACTCTGGTCTTAAGGGGTGGATTGTAATACCCTAGGTTTGGGCGCGCTCTCTGTCCTGCATTGCCTAGAGTGGAGAGTTGACACCGCTATATATTTGGCGCTTCTCCTCCTAGCACAAGGCCTTTTGGGAGCAACTTTGGGTTGACTTGCCAATGCAAAGCCGTGCGGGCCATTTAAGTCCAAAGCGGACAATATTGTACTGGTAGGACGGGGAGTTACATGGCTAAACTAAATCCAAGGTGAGATAGCAGATGACGAGAGAATAAGGGAAGGAGAGAGTTCACCTGGAGAGAGACGTTGGGGGGTTAATGGGGCTAGCAAAGGGATCAACAAGGGGTCCATGGCAATCACTACGAGGGTGGGTGGATATAGGTGACCGATAGGCGGCTTTACGCGTCAGAGGGCATTGCTTCAATCACCTTATTTATAGCAAATCTGTTGGAGTTGACAACCCAGAGCTGGTTGTCAGGGGTTTTTCAAGCAATGGGGAATGACAAGGGATGTTTTAATTCCTAAAAAGGACTTGATAAGAAGATTTTTTGGTTTTGTTAGAATGCTAAGTGGAGTGTAGGTAGAGAGAGCCATAAATGGTCTCAACGTGACTCTGTTAGAAGGTAGGCGCTTGCAGGTTAATCTTGCCTATTTTGGATGGAAGTAAAAATCTTTTCCTCAAAGTAATGGAGGAGAAGGAAGCAAAAATTTCAAAAAACTGAAACTAAGAGCAAGAAGAAATTGCTTAAAAGAAGAAACTGGGTAGATGTAGTTGGGGAGCCCTCAACTAGAGGGGAAACGAAGAAAGCTCTGAGCCTGGATCGCTCAAATTTTGGCACGAAAGAGATAGAACTGATGGTCGACCCAAAAGAAGAGAAAGAGACCAAAGATTAGCTCTCAAGAGCTGTGGTTGATGTCTAGTTGGATGCCTTCCTTAGGGCGAGATTTTTCAACTTCTGGTCAAGAGGCTTCTTTGATTGCCAGACTTGCTTGATTGGAGATAATTGTTTTCTTGCGATCCTGAAGACGGAGGTGTAAAATATTAGAATGAAAAATTAGAAACTAAGAGATGGAGAAGAGATCGATTGAGAAGAATTCCTCTCTTTTTGTGTTGTATTCAGTGTGTCTCAAACCATAGCTTTATACATGTATAAATAACATATAAGAGAGTCAATCATGTTGGCAGAAAAGGAAAAAAATAATCTAAAATCTAATTACAAGCTATTAGACAACTGAGCTAGTTGACTATGCAAGATACATTGAACGTGGACAATTTCTGTCCCGATTCTGTCCTAAGATGGGTCGGGACCCACAATACAAGAATGGTACCCAAATTGGGTTGGGTCTCACAACACTGCCCCTCAAGCTGGTTCGAAGATATCGAGTAATCCCAGCTTGCTAATAACTAAATTAAGTTGAGCTCGGGGAACCGACTTCGTGAAAATGTCGTCAAGTTGATCAGTTGACTTCAGATGAGGAGTGACAAACCGGCCTTCAGAAATATGTTGGCGAAGGAAGTGGCAATCAATCTCAATGTGCTTGGTCCTCTCATGAAAGACTGAATTGGAGGCAATGTTGATGGCCGTCTGATTGTTACAGAACATAATAAGGGGGTCAACAGGAGCAAATCCCAATTCTGTAAGAAACTGGCGGATTCAAAGTAATTCAGCAGTAGTATTAGCCATGGCACGATACTCAACTTCAGCACTAGCGCGAGTAACAACAGATTGCTTCTTACTACACCAACAGACCAAATGGGAGTCCAAGAAGACGCAATAACCAGTGGTAGAGCATCGATCATTAGGAGAGCTAGCCTAATCTGCGCCGGAATAACCACAGAGAGGTAGTGAAGTCTGTCGGGCAAAGAACAATCCCCGTCTTGGATGAGATTTAATGTAGCGGAGGATGCGGAAGACATCATGGAGATGAGTATCCTGGGGAGCCTGCATGAATTGGCTGACCACACCAACAACATATGATAAATCAGGCCGGGTAATAGTGAGATAAATCAATTTCCCAATCAACTTCTGATAAAATGTAGGAGAATCCAGAAGAGTTCCATCTGAAGCAGAGAGCTTGGTGTTGGTATAGTGGAGTGTCAGCTGGTTTGCAACTAGAGTACCTGGCATCTTGGAGGAGGTGAAGAGCATACTTGCGCTGAGATAAAGTAAGTCTCCGAGAGGAATGAGCAACCTCAATACCAAGAAAGTACCGCAAGGGCCCCAAATCTTTAATAGCAAATGCGTGGTGAAGATACGCTTTGAATGTAGAAATGACGGTCGCATCATTACCAGTGAGAACAATATCATCCACATATACAACCAAAATCATGACCACATCGTGAAGGCGATAGATAAAGACCGAGTGATCCATCTAGCATCGAGAGAAACCATAAGGCAAGACAGCATTGCTGAACTTTTCAAACTAGGTCCTTGGAGATTGCTTAAGGCCACAGAGAGCTTTTCTTAGTTGACAGACAGAATGAAACTCCCATTGCCTGACAAATCCAGGAGGAGGGAGCATATAGACATCATCCTGTAAATCATCATGAAGGAAGACATTCTTCACATCTTACTGATGAAGCGACTAGGCATTGGTTGTGGCAATAGAGATTAAAATTCGAACAAATGTAATCTTGGCCACATGTGAGAAGGTTTTCTGATAGTCCACCCCATAAGTTTGCGTGAATCCTTTAGCAACCAGATGAGCCTTATAGCGAGCAATGGACCCAAATGGATTATGTTTCAAGGCAAATACCCATTTGCATCCAACTGGAGTCTTTCCTGGAGGGAGAGGAACCATATCCCAAGTATGCTTGTTTTCTAGTGCCTCTAAGTCTTCATCCCTGGAGTGTCAACCTTCTTGGGAATCTTAACATTGTCCAGGGCTCTGAGGAGGCTGTGATAGGAAGGAGAAACAACGTGATAGGAAACAAATTGATCAACTGGATGGAGAGTACAAGTACACTTACCTTTCCGAAGGGCTATGGGAAGGTCAGACTCAGCCAGTGCTGGGCGGATCTGGATCAGAGGCAGATGTGATAGTGGCGTTTGCTGGAGGTGGATGTTGGTGTTGTCGGCGTCGATATACCAAGGTAGGCTTGGGAGTGCTAGTTGGAGTAAAGCGAGGTGGAGTAGTATATACGGGAAGGAGAGGTAAAGCAAGAGAGGCGGATGGACGAGATGGTGCAGAAAAATATGGAACTATCTCAAAGAAGGTGACATCCATAGACACATTGGTTTTGCCATTGGTAGGATCAAGACACTTGTAGCCTTTGTGAAAAGGTGAGTAACCTAAAAAGATATAATACACAGCATGAGGGAAAAGTTTATCGCCAGAGAACTAGTGAACAAAGCATGCACATCCAAAAATAAGTAATGGTAGAAGAGGAATATGTTTATGGAGTGAGAGAAGTTGAATAGGTGATTTGTCTGACAACACATGGGATGGCATGCGGTTGATAAGGTAACATGAGGTCAAGACTACCTCAGGTCAGTATGATTGTGGAACATGCATGATAAAGAGGAGAGATTGAGTAACCTCAAGACGGTGTCTGTTTTTTCTTTCCTCTACACAATTCTGTGGGGTAGATTGACGGGACAATTGTGGTTCAACACCATGCTCGTGCAAAAAATTAAGAAAGCAATGAGACAAATATTCTCCCCCGTTATCACTTCACAGAATTTTAATTTTCAAATCAAATTTAGTGGCAACCCAATTATAAAATGTCTAAAAATGATCAAACACTTTAGACTTATGTTTCATGAGATAAATCCATGTCATTCGTGAATAATCATGAATAAATGACATAAAATATCGAAAACCAGTGCGAGAGAGAGGGTGATTATTGCCAAACATCAGAATGAATAACATAAAATAAAGAAGATGCACGTTTATTCATAGATGAAGGAAAACAAGTTCTAATATGTTTGTCATATTGGTAATGTTCACACTCAAAACCCGATCTAATGAAATGAACACCAGATCAGGCCTTCCAAGCAATCTAATTACAAATCTATGCACAACTTGGTCTATCCATGGCTGGAGTAGGCTCTATCTATGGTCAAATATGTAGGGATTTTTATTCAAAAAATAAATAAATGTAGGGATTGTGTAGAGATTCATCATTCAACCATGATGAGGTAAAATCTAGGTTCCAATGCATAATTCTTTGCTGGCGCCCTATAATGTCCTCGTCTATCTCTCTTTTATACTAAGCTAGATACACTTTGTACGTTATCCTTGTCATTCAATTAATCTTTTTTTTTTTTTTTTCTTTGCTCAAAAAAATGAAAAGAAAAAAAAGAAAAGAGAGGAGAGGGAAAACATGGATCTAGAGAGGGAATAGAAACAGTCAAGAGAAAGGCAGTTTGAAGAGAGGTGAAAGAGTGAGATGGAACAAAAAATGTGAGAAATGCAAAGATCCCGAGAGCAAGGGATAGAAGGAGGTGTTGATAGAGATGTAAAGATGGAAGTTTGCTATATGAGCATAAGTGGATTGCTTGTGACAATGATAATAATGTAGGGCTAACACTTGTTCTTTGTTGGTATGATATTTTTGTCCATATTGCTACCATGAATTGTTAACTAAATGTGATAATCTTTTCCAATCAAAACAATTAAAAATGTTTACTTTTTAACAATATTGAACATGATCATTTGCTAAAGCTCGTTTTGTTTCCCATGAAGTCTTTAGTAAAATCCGTCCACAAAAAACATTTTTATCCCTATCAGATTGTTGGTTGAAGAAGAGAAAAAATTGAAAGCCCGATGATGGATAGAAAAATAGGGAAATGAGATCCATTCGCTAGAGAATCTCACTCTTGGAAAACACAGTTTAGTCCTTGAAAAAGTCTCCCTTTATAGTTACGTTAAGGTGAGAGGATTTGCTCACCTGTTTTAAGTAAAGTCCCTTTTATTGAAGTGGCATGGGATGTAGCATTTCACTTGCTTGCCCCACCGTACTAGGACAAAACTGGTGCTGTGATAAGAGAGTATGCTCTTGTGTAATGACTATTGTTCAAGAGATAGGGAAGCAATTCAAGAAAGAATGACACATTTATGGAAGTACTTGCATACCTCAACATGACCAATACCATACATACCTCAAATGATAAGTTGAATTACCCTCCAGGCAGAAATACCTATGAGAACATAATTTTAACCTTTTTTTTTTTTGAGCGAACATAGGTGATATATATTAAAAGAAAGAGACGTTAAAAGTGTGAGTCTAAGAGGCTTAAACCTAGAAGAAAATACAAGTGTCACAATACAAGAAAGAAAGCAAAATAAATTAGAATACAACTAGAGCCCTTGCTCTATGAATACAGTGTGGAAACCCCATAGATGTCTTAAACCCTAAGATCCCAAGAAAGTGTCTCGCCATCATCTCTGTCTACTCCTCATTTGTCTAGAAAGTCGGTGACTCCATTTGTCGATCTCCTAACAAATGAGAAGGAGACCTCTCCCAATAAACACCCTTCCCAAAAAGTATAGAAATCCGTTAACCTAAGGCCTTGAAATTCCAAACTGGTTGCCAACCACTCACATAACCTTCATTTCACTGTCTGGAATATGTTCTCTTCCTCCAATCTTTTGTTCTAAAAAAACTTTGGTTCCTTTCCTTCCAAACTGACCAAAAGATAACTGATGGAATGGTGTTCTGTTCTAGCTTAAACTTAGGTCCCGCTTTGGAGATGACCCAACTTTCCACGATTGCCATGAGGGAGCTATGGAGAGCCCCATGGCACTCCCATCAAGGAAGCAAATCTATTCCAAAGATTGCTCGCTATTAAACAACCTCCTAGCAAATGGTCCGTATCTTCCTCATGCTCTCCGCAAAGAGGCCAGGAAAGGTCGTCACTAGATACACTAATTCTCCTCCTATCAAGTTCTGCTTTGGACAAGATGGTGTTTTTTAAGGGCACACCAAGTGAAAGCCTGAACTCTTGGCGTAGCCACTCTATGCCACGCTGAAAGACTCGGGCAACTCCTATTGATAATCTCTTTTTGTGCCAATTCCACCCCGTCTTCACTGAATAAAAGCCTAAATAGTCACCTGTTCAAATTTGTTCATCTTCTATCCTCCAAAAGATAGGTACATCTCCTAGCAAAGCCCTCAGTTCTGATAAACTCTCTTGCTCAAAGACCCTTAGTTCTCTTCTAAAGTCTATTTCCCAACTAGTGAGGCCCTCATCAATTTTATAACAGTCCATTACCTTAGCTTGCTTGTTCCTGGCTATCCGGAATAGTCTACAATAAATTTCTCTTACGGGTCTATCTCCTATCCAAAGATCGCTCCAAAAGAAGGTCCCTTTTTTCCTATTAGAATTCTCAACTTCTCCTTTAAAAGACCACCTACCTTGCCTTTGCCCAAACCTATCCTCCACCATGCCTTAAGAACTGGTGTTCCTTTTCCTCCGAAAGATTCCATTCATTTTCATTCTCCACCCCATATCTAGCTACTAGAATGTTCCTCCATAGAGCATTCTTTTCTCTTCCAAACCTCCATTTCCATTTACATAATAGGGCATGGTTCCTGATCCCTTAAGGCACTATTCCCAATCCTTTTCCTTTGGGTTTCATGACCTTCGACCATCTAACTAGATGTACCTTTCTACTTTCCTCCTTGTCATCCCACAAGAAATTCCTAAAGAGCTGCTCCAATCTATTCACTATTCCTTTGGGCATCTCAAAGATTGACATGTAGTATAAGGGGAGGTTGTTTAAGACTGACTTGATTAATGTAAGCCAACCCCCTAAAGACAAGTAGTTCTTGCCCCAACCTGCTAATCTCCTTTGCTCCTTTTCAACCACTGGTGCCCAAAACTGCCTTGATCTAGCATTTCTTCCTATTGGCAACCCCAGGTATTTAAAATGAAGTACCCCACTCCGCAACCCACCTCTACAGCTAAGCTATTT
Source organism: Chimonanthus salicifolius (assembly GCA_013350335.1). NCBI lineage: Eukaryota > Viridiplantae > Streptophyta > Magnoliopsida > Laurales > Calycanthaceae > Chimonanthus > Chimonanthus salicifolius. Next base: position 27,228,027 of record CM023541.1, on the reverse strand, counting down.
AAGATATCCTGCTCCATATCCACCCCTATTAGCATGCTTCTTCGTAGGTTAATTCTAAGCCTCAATACTAATTCAAAACATCTCTAAATTGCTTTGTAGCCCATTACTTCATCTCTGGATGCATCACAAAAGAACGAAGTCTCATCGGCGAATTGAAGATGGGATACCACCGGTCCCTCCTCTGTCACCTTAAAGCCTCTGATTATGCCTAATTCCTTGGCCTTTTCCATCAATCTATTCAAACCTTCTCCGACCAAGGTGAAAATGAAAGGTGATAAAGGCTTTGCATCAGATTTTTATTGAACCTGAAAAAAAAATCCAAGGCTTCGTAGGAGATTTTATGCATGAGCAATGATATTAGCAAACACTAAAAGCTGCAAAGGTATAAAACCCTGGAAATATCTGCTGGCATAATTGCAGGCCGAAACAAATCTGAACTTATATGCCTGTATGTCAATTGTCAACTGCCTTAGTACCTAGAACTAAATTTGTCGTCTATTTTGGACTTATTTACATCAGGTGATTATGAAATTTCCTTGCAGCCACATGGATTGCTGTATGTTTTAGTTGACTTCTCAGACATAAATTGACAGATATGAGCACTACAGATTTTCATGATTTTTTCCCTTGATGTATTACAGAAGGTTTTGTGGATTGGACCAGTTGAATTCAATGCATCCAGGCGGGATACTCTTGGGGCATCTAAGTTGGCTGCCATGCTAGAAAACTTAAGTAGATATGGCTGTGATATCACTGTTGTTGGGAATGCAGTATGTGAAGTCGTTATGGGGACGACAAGCTCAATTTCATCTTATAATATTTTTGAGAACGCTTCAGCTGTATGGAGATTTCTTCAACAAAGAGTTCTTCCATCTGTCACATCTTTGGATAGAGTATGAAAAATTGATTTTTGGTCAATATATTATTTATATTGTAATTCTAGTTTTTTTAAACATTATTTTTGTTGTTTTTTTTTAAATGTTATACTTTCTATCTTTACTGCATTTTCCAAGCATTGCTTTATGTGCTCAATAGGTAGATGTAAGATCAATGATGGACCAATATTCACTGGGACCTTGCAGGAAGAATTGGAAAGGTCCTATATTTCCAAGCATTGCTATGGTCCTAGCTAAGGAATTGGAAAGGATCCAAAGAGGTTTCTTAGGGAGCATAAGAGGGGTGATGTGGTGAAGCTTATGAGGAAGGAGATTGTACTTTGGGTTGATGCGCCATGGGATTGTATGTTCAATGTTTGTTGGGCATGCAAGAGGAAAATGATGCTTTCAAGAGCTTACAAGTCATCTTGCGTTGGGATAGGAAAAGTCCATTGGAAGACTTAGTTACGTCAATGCCAAGGAAATAACAAAGCAAACCCATATCCTTAAGATCAAAGGCCTTCTGAAGATATTGCTTTAAAGAAGTGATAAATGAAGTATCATTGCCTATTACAACAATATCATTAACATATACAATCAGCAACATGATAATGGGACCTTCCCGGTATACAAAAACCGAATGATTTGATTGGCATCTGGAAAATCCAACCCAACAAGGCAGTGCTAAGTTTATCAAAGCCCTGAGGATTCTCCGGGTGCTCTAAGAGGCCTGGACACCTTGGTCATTAAAAAAAACATTTTTTTACATCAAGTTGATGAAATGGCTAGTCTTGGGTAGGGGTAATTAAAAGTAAAATTCGTACTGAGGTGAGCATAGCAATAGGAGAAAAAATCTCCTGATAATCCACTCCATACGTTTGAGTAAAGCCTTTGGCCACAAGTTGAGCTTTATGCCTTGTAATAAAGCCATCAGGATTGTGTTCGAGAGCAAACACCCATTTACAACTGAGAGGAGTCTTTCCTTTTGGTAATGGCACCATCTCCCATGTCTGTTTTTTTTTTTTTTCAAGCATTACTAGTTCTTCCTCCATTCCTACTTTCCAAGAAGGATCTCAAAGAGCCGAGTCAATTTTCTTTGGGATCTTGGGAGTATCTATTATGGATAGAAAACTGTAATCCGAAGGAGATATGGAGTGATAGGAGACAAAATGCTCAATAGGCTGCTCATTGCAGGCACACTTACTTTTTGAATGCAATAGGCACGTCAGATTGGGTAGAAGTGGGGGAAGGAGGAGCCATACACTCAGAGGGCAATTGGGTGGTAATTTATGGAGCAAGAGGTAGTTGCTGTCTCTGATGATATACTTTAAACAATTGGGAAGAAGTGACATTAGATGAAGGAGCACCAGTCTCTGTAAGTGGCTTGGAAGAAACAAAGCAAGAAGAACGGGGGAAGGAGAAGAGGTTGAACTAGTAGAAAAAGGGAAATAGGTATTGTACTCAAAGAAAGTCACATCCATTGAAATATAGCGCCTACCACTAACAGGATCTAAACAACGATGACTTCTCTGAGAGGAAGCATATCCTAGAAATTTGCATTTTTTTTTAAAGTTCCTAGAAACATGCAATTCAGAGACCACTTTGAAAGTTTATCGGCTGAAAAGTCGTGTGCTGTGGGTCCCGACCCATTTCAGACAGAATTGTCCAGGTTCAATGTATATTGCACAGTCAACTTAGATGAGTTGTAATTATCTTTTAGATTATGTTTTTGCTTATTTGTCAACGTGATTGGCTCCTTATGTATTATTTATACATGTACAATGCAATTGCTTAGACACACGGAATACAATATAGAAAAGAGAATTCTTCTCAATCGATCTCTTCTCCATTTTTTTTTTCTTGCATATTTTTCTTATTTTGATTATATTCTTCTACATGGTATCAGCCAAAACGGTTTCTGGACGCCTTCGGAGGATTGTTTTCTGCTCCGCTTTACTGTCCCTCAATGGATTTTGCTGTCATCTTCGGCTCCGGTTTGCAGCGGACTCCTGTAGCGGTCGATCTCTATTTTTCTCATTTCAGATATATGTTTGTGGCTCTTCGTTTGCACATCTGGAGTTGGAAGTTGTTTTATTCTCACCAGTTTTTTGTTCCAGGCCTTGACACCTTCTGCCTTTTGTTGGGAATGTCAGAACCAACCAGTTCCACCAGTTTTTGCTTCGATCTATTGGATCTGCCCTCTGTTTGCCGCCATATCTCCTCCATTGGGATCGCCCTAGGCTCCTCTCTCTACGCCTCTGGTTACCCTTCCATTTTGGCCTCGAGTGGGGCCCAGTGGCTGTTTTCCTCACAGGTACTCTTCCGCCCAGGCTCCTGCTGTTCTGGGCTTCTTCTGATCAGATTTGCTCGACTGGTGCCTTTCTCACACCTAGCTGCTCAACACCAGGATCGCCTCTGAGCCTACTACTCATCGCACTTGGTGGGTTCCCTTCTTCTCCGCCGTGGGCTCCTTCTTGTTGTTTTCTCTGCTGCTGCGTGGGACGTCAACCCCTCTCTGTTTGACATTTTCTGCATAGATCTGGGGACGCTTCTGCTCCTTTCGTTTACACTAAGTCCTATTGGATTTTCCCCTGGCCCTGCCTCTATACCCTTGGGCTTCATCACTCTCCATTACCAGTGGGGCCCATGTTAAGGCCTTCTACTACGGCTATCACTGCTTTTGGGCCTATTTGCGCTCTGATCTGCGCAGCCCAATCCTTATTATGGCTTCATCTACGGAACAACCTACAAAATCATCCTCTGGGGGCTCTTCTTCCGTTTCTTCTTTCCCTGATATAGCATCCTCTGGACCCCAGCATATTGGCAAGATCACTGTTCTATTGAATGAGACAAATTACTTCCAATGGTCTCACTCCGCCCAGATGTTTCTTGATGCCAAACAACTGTTAGATTATATGGATGGTACCAGTGTTGTTAAAATCGTTCGAGTTGTCCGAGTCAACTCGACTCGGATGTTCCAGCGAGTCAACTCACTGGTTCAATCGAAAAAACCCATTAATCGGCCGAGTTTTGTGAAAATCGCAGATCGTGCGATTGAATTGCAGTGGATCGTTATATCGTGCGATCGAGAAAAAGAAAGAAAAAAAAGAGGGAAAAAGGAAAAAAAAAAAAGAAAGGAAAGAGAGAAGAGGGTAAGGAAATACCTCTTTTAGTAGAAGTGGAAGAAGGAAGAGGGAAAGGAAAGGAAAAAGGAAAGGAAGAAGATATTGTACCTAGTTTTCTTACTCACTTTCTTCTCCTTCTTCGTTTCTCCTTTCCGCCAGTTCTTTGCCTTTTTTTCCTTTTCCTTTCTTTTGTTGTGCTCAAGTCCCCTTTTTCTTTTAGGGTTTTACGGTAAACAAGGACTCCTACTCGTGAATAAAGGGTATTTCGTGATACTGTTCACTTCTTTGTCTTTACTTAAAAAATATTTTTTTAATCTTTATATATATTTTCGTTAAGGATTTTACGGTAAATAAGGAGTACCCTAAATAAGGACTTGTGAATAAGGTTTTCGTTAATTAGCCTTCAACTAATAAGTACTGTTCACGGACAGTACTTATTAGTTGAAGGCTTCTTTTGTCACGCCCTGACCCGAAGGGTGGGCCCGGAACGCGATTGAATTTTTTTTTTTTTTTTGATAAGTAAATTAAACCACAAGCATACGCAATCTAATTGGGCCGGATCAACAGTTGGGCCCAAGGGTCACATATGATCCCATCATGTGGACTCAAACATGTACCATATGCCTGTCCTATAAACATAGACATAACAGCATCAACACATCATATGCTCAAATCAAATCCAACATTGATTAAAACAAAGCATAAGAAAATCAACCATTGATTCATCTTTCAAAATATTGTCTCAAAAGGCAACATAGCCTAATACAACAAATTAACACAAATTAAGTACCGCATCCGGTACTCAATAAAAGTCGACGGTTCCAAGAACCAACAGAAAAGGATCAGGGCATTCCCCTCTGGGGGAATCCCAAAACACTGCTTTAGCTTAATCGCCCTAAGCCTGAAAGAGGGGGTCCTCCTCGGGTTCATCGCCTGAAAGGTGAGTGGTGTGAGCTAACTAGCCCAGTGAAGGAAATATAACAATGCACATTAAGTAAATAATAAAACAGGTTAGCAACAGTTCAATATCACATGCTTGATAACAGTAAGTATAATCTCAAGTAATATATCAACATCATGAAACCACTGCCATTATCCACCGTAACGCCTGCCGACTACACTGAGACCAGTATTAAGTCCCGACACGGTCAAAATACATCCTTGCAAGTACATCTCTGGCTCTGACTTAGCCGATACTGACACCCTCAAGTCAGCAACTGACGACAACATGGTCCGCCCATTGTCCAGTAGACATAAACCATCTCTCATATGGCCGATATTGGTTCAATAGCCCAGGTACATGGAAGCAGTCTTACATACTCATACGATCAACATCGTAATATCACAATCATCATCAACACTCTTATCATAGTGCATCGTGTATAGGCACATGAGTGGGTTCATCAAAACTGAAACCACTCATTGTCCAATATTTATCTCATCATAAAACCTGTTTACAAAATCTGTAGAGTTAAGTTCCCTCACCGTTATGTGTGGTTTACGCGGTCTCTGTTCAAACAACACACAAGTTCACAATCAATATACAAAATAAATACGTACACATACGTAGTATTTGGAAATCATACATTTTCCCACAAAATATCCAGGGTTCATGAAAATGAGTCTTCTACTTGGTTTCTATCCTTTTTAAATCATACATAAGATAATAATATAATAAAAAGGGCTCAGTCCAAACTCATATTGTCTTCTTGGCATTGACCAGATTGACTTATTGAGTTAGGTCTAGATCCTCGGGTCACTTCTCGGTTGTCTTCTGGATAGGACCAGATCTGACATTTTGAGTAGGCCTCGAGGTCACTCAGTGCCCGACTATAGTGCCGGCCTGAAAGTGAATCACTCAGTTCCCGACCAATAGGGTCGGCCTGAAAGCGAATACAATAGTATTTACATTATAAATAATAAGAGAAAAGGGGTTAGTACACTTTTAATTAACAAGGGGTATAAATCATCACAAATAATCAAACACATTAAATAATCATCAAGATTAGACAAAAACAGTAAATCAATTAATATTTTATCATTTAAAAACTGTGTCCCTCGGAACATCACCTCGGAACTGGGTACAGTGGCTTCGGATCATCCGAACCACACTAGACTAAGTCACTAGCCTCGGAACATGGGCCTGACTTCGGATCGTCTGAAGACTGGGTCTCGGACCTTCCGAAGTCCATCCGAACCGAAAAATCCAAAAAAGAGTAAGTCTCGGTGGGTCTGCAAGCTCGGAACGTCCGAAGACAGGTCTCGGACCTTCCGAGGAGGTTCAGTCCTTCCGAGCTGGGCTCGGTCCTTCCGAGCTCGGCTCGGTGCATCCGAAAGAGGTCTGGCTCGCCTCAGGCGTACTGGGCTTCGAGTGAAGCTTGGAATGTCCGAGGGTCACGGCTCGGACCGTCTGAAGGCTCGGACCGTCCGAAGATCGGCTCTCGGACCTTCCGAGAGTCGTCTTCCCCAACTGTCTGTACCAGCAGACAGTCACGGCGGAAAAACAGTGAAATGAGATTCCAGAAAGGGAGGGCTTCCCGACTCAGTTTTCACATCCGTCTGGTCTGATGGACTCCTCTGGGAGTCCTCTTTCCATAGGGATTGGTTTGGAGCCTTGAAGCTCACTGGGCCATCCGATCTTAAAGGTAAATCCTCACGGGTACATGAAACCCATGGTTTTTCTTAGATTTTAAAACTGGTTTTTCTCCACCAAAACAGGGTCAAATTTGGTTTTATTTGATTCTAAACCGGTTAGAATTGAAAGAGGAATGCAATGGATACCTTCACTTCGGTTCCTGGGCTGAAATTCGGATTTTTGAAAAGTTCCCTTTAAGCTTACTGTTACTGAAAAAAATAGAAGCTAAGCAGGGGTTGGCCGGTCTGGATTTTGACTGATAACAAAGACAGAGAGAAGAGGAAGAGAAGATGCAATTTTTTTTGCTGGGAGTTCAAACGGAAAGAGGAAGGCTGAATTTATAGGAAATTCATCTGAGGAGAGACGCCGGAAATCAGCTGCGCGTGCAGCGACGATGGGATGGGACAACGGCGATCATCATTCGCCGGAAAGAGAGGCCGGAAACTTGCTGGTCGATGGGACGGGACGACGGGAGCTCATGATGGCCGGAAATCCGGCCGAGCAGCCAGTGCACGCTTGCATGGCGTGTGCAGATTTCCCTGCTGTTGCAGATCAGCCCTCCACTATTTTCCATATTGCAGATAAGCCCCAGTTTTCATAAAAACCGATTTTTAAACTAAAAGTAATAATTTAAAAACTCAAAAACTTGATCCAACCTTACAGATGGGATGGGTTTTGAAAACCTTGGTCACCATAAAATTTTCAGAATTTATCTCTTACTAAAAACCCTTGATTTAAATAAAAATCATATTTTACCCATAATTACTTAATTAAACAAATGTGGAAATAACCAATTTGTAAATCTTATTTTGAAGTGAAATGAAATAAGTAGACCATTCTTAAAATGGTCTGACATCAAATACCATTTTCAAAATTTATCTCCTTTCCGAAATTATTTAAAATAATTAAAACTCCCTTTCGGGGTTTTGACGGGTGAGATTTAAATAAATTCATTTTAAAATTAGAAATGCAAATCCTTCATTAAGGAGAATATTATTCATCAATAATAATCACATAACAATATAATTTATAAAAACATAACCAAAAGCGGTAAATTACCAAAATACCCCTCCATCTTGACGAGTCGGATCACTGAGTTTTCGGGCTCAGATCGGGCAAAACCTGGGCTTTCCTCGAAGCCCTAACCAAAATCTCCGAGATTAACCGGTTAAACAGGAATTAAAAAGCTAAAGCACGCCTAATCTGGGGCAGAGTATTACATCTTTAGCTTTACTTAAAAAATATATTTTTATTTTTTATAGCTATTTTAAAAAATTAAAAAACAATAATTTTTTTATTTTTTTAAATTATTTGATAAATACTAATAAAATTCTTTAAATAGCTTTGATTTATTTGTTAATGATATCTATTTAAAAAATAAATAGTTCCAATTTAAAAAATATTTGATAGATGTTATTAAGGGTTTTTAAAATTTTTAAATGTTATTGGTTTATTTGCTGAATTTTTAAATTTATTAGTACTTATTACTTAATATTTATATTTAAATCTCATATTAATATATTTCTATATTTTTTATGGATGGTTATTTACTATGCATGATAAAGTATTTTATTATACTATGTCATTTTATATTTAATTGTAGTATAAATAATAATTATAGCAAAAAAAGTCAAAAATGTTAAAACTCTTACGAGTCTACGATTTACGATTTACGATTAACGGGTCACACCCCTAGATCGATTCCCGATCCGAGTCGAGTTTGACAACATTGGATGGTACTACTCCTGAACCACCGAAGACGGATTCCTCTTATTGCACAAAGAAGGCTAATAATTCCTTTGTCCAGACATGGCTACTTCACTCCATGGAGGATTATGCTCGTGGTATTGTTTATACCTTTCCAACGTCCAAGGATGTGTGGGACACCATTAAAGCCTTGTATTCTGATGGAAATAATTCTGCTCGTCTTTATGAGTTAGATCAGACTGCATCTCACCTTCGATAGAGGGAGCTCTTATTGATTCAGTACTATTTCGAAATGCGGACATGTTGGCTCGAGTTGGATCAACTTGAATCTGTTAAGTTTGTGGATCCCACTGATGCTATTCTTTATAAACAACTCCTTAATCTGCGACGGACCTTTGAGTTATTGGCTGACCTCAACCAAGAATTTGAACCTATTCGAACCCAACTGCTTGGTCAACGCCCTCTCCCCTCTCTAGAAGAGGTCTACTCTGCCTTACTTCGAGATGATAGGCGTCGCATGGTTTTGACTCCTGTGGTTGCTGAACGATCCGCCTTGGTGACCACTCATTCTTCCATGCCTTCTTCAGCACGTGGGCCTTCTGGTTCCCATGACAAAAGTTTCCGAAAGAAGGGGTCTCGTTTCTGTACTTATTGTAAGATGACGAACCATTATGTGGATTCCTACTACAAACTGCATGGGCGTCCGAATCAAGCAAATGTCTCCGCTACCTCACCTGTCATTTCCTCCTCTAATGTGGTTAGTGATGGCGCTCCTGTAACTCGTTAGGATTTTAACATGCTATTACAATGCCTGGATTGTCTTCAAAATCCGAAAGTCTCCAATGCTGTCTCCTCTCGTTCAGGTACTGAGCCATTTTCCTATCATACCTCCTCTCATTCTTTGATCATTGATTCCGGGGCCACTGATCATATGGCTGGTATGTCCACTCTTTTCTTGTCCAATTCTCATATTTCCTGTGGTAATGTCCTATTAGCTAATGGTTTCTCTGCTACCATTGCTGGTAAGGGACCATTCCTCTTTCTTCCACCATTCATCTGCCATCTCTGTTGCATGTCCCTCATTTATCTCGCAATTTACTTCCTCTTAGTGCATTCACTAAACAATTTAATTGCTCAGCCACCTTTTTTCCCTCTCATTGTGTTTTTCAAGATCTACCCATGAGGCAAGTGATTGGTGGTGGACGTGAAGTTGGTGGCTTGTATCTTCTTGATCATCCGGCTGGTGCTTCTGAAGCCTGCTCGACCTCCTTGTAAGATGTGTGGCTCTAGCATTGCCGGCTTGGCGATCCCTGTGGTTCTGTTTTAAGGAAGCTTGTTCCTTCTTTATCTTTTCAGCATTTTGAGTGTGAATCTTGCCAATATGGCAAACATATTAGAACTTGTTCTCCTCCATCTTTGAATAAACATGCGTATTCTTTATTTTATGTTATTCATTCTGATGTTTGGCAATCACCCTCTCTCTCTCTCTCGCACTGGTTTTCGATATTTGTGTCATTTATTGATGATTATTCACGAATGATATGGATTTATCTCATGAAACATAAGTCTGAAGTATTTGATCATTTTCACACATTTTATAATTGGCTTGGTTTGAGAAGTTCAGCAGTGCTGTATTGCCTTTTGGTTTCTCCATATGTGAGATGGATCACTCACTCTTTATATATCGTCATCATGGTGTGGTCATGATTTTGGTAGTATATGTGGATGATATTGTTCTCACTGGTAATGATGCGACCGCCATTTCTACACTCAAAGTGTATCATCACCGCACATTTGCTATTAAGGATCTGGGGCCCTTGCGTTACTTTCTTGGTATTGAAGTTGCCCGTTCTTCTCGAGAACTAACTTTATCTCAGCGCAAGTATGTTATTGATCTCCTCCACGATGCCGAGTACTCTGGCTGCAAACCAGCTGACACTCCACTTGATACCAACACCAAGCTCTCTGCTTCAGATGAGACGCTTTTGGATTCTCCTACGTTTTATCAGAAGTTGGTTATGCCGTTGGTGTGGTCAGCCAATTCATGCAGGCTCCACGGGATACTCATCTTCATGTTGTCTTTTGCATCCTTCGTTATATTAAATCTCATCCAGGACGGGGATTGTTCTTTGCAAGACAGACTTCTTTGCTTGTCCGTGGTTATTCAGACATAGATTGGGATGGGTCGTCTGATTACCGTCGTTCTACCACTGGTAACTGTTTCTTCTTGGGGTCCTATTTGGTCTGCTGGCGCAGCAAGAAGCAGTCGATCGTTGCTAGCTCTAGTGTTGAAGCCGAGTATCATGCTATTGCTAATACTACGGCTGGATTACTGTGGATCCGTCAGTTTTTACAGAATTGGGTTTTGTTCCTGTTGACTCCCTTATTATGTTCTGTGACAATCAGACAACCATCAACATCGCCTCCAACCTGGTCTTTCATGAGAGGACTAAGCACATTAAGGTTGATTGCCACTTCCTTCGCTAACATATTTCTGAAGGTCGGCTTGTCACTCCTCATCTGAAGTCTACCGATCAACTTGCCAACATTTTCACCTAGTCCGTTCCCCGTGCTCAACTTGATTCGTTATATTAGCAAGCTGGGATTACTCGATATCTTCGAATCAGCTTGAAGGGGAGTATTATAGGACCCGTGTTGTAGGTCCCGAGCCATTTCAGACAAAATTGTCTAGGTTCAGTGTATATTGCATAGTCAACTTAGATGAGTTGTAATTATCTTTTAGATTATGTTTTTCCTTATTTGTCAACGTGATTGACTCCTTATGTATTATTTATACAAGTACAATGCAATTGCTTAGACACACGGAATACAATATAGAAAAGAGAATTCATCTCAATCTATCTCCTCTCTCTTTTTTTTTTTCTGCATATTTTCTTATTTTAATTATTTTCTTCTACAAAAATACCCATCCAAAAACATGTAATGGAATCATAGGCACATCAACTTCAACTAGGTGTTGTTATTTATATTCTAGTAGGCATTTTGTTAATCAAATAACATGTAGTAAGAATACAATCATGCCAATATAACTTGGGAACATTCATAGTGAACAACAAAGATAAAACTATCTCAAGAAGATGGCGATTATTCTACTCAACAACTCCATTATGTTGAGGTATATGAAAGGAGGAGGTTTGTGATTCAATCCCATGATCCTGAAGATATTGTAAAGAAGGACGAGACAAATATTCTTAACCATTATCACAACGTAAAATTCTAAGGATTGCAACCAAATTGAGCTGTAATCCATTGATGAAAAATACAAAAATGATTAAACACCTCAAATTTATGTTTAATCAAATAGACCCAAGTCATACGAGAATAATCATCAATAAAGCTAACAAAATAACGAAAACCTGTAGTAGAAACAATTGGGGACCTCCACGCATTAGAATGAATTAATGAAAGAGTACTTAAACAAGGTTTGTGTTGTTTGCCAAAATTATTAAGGTTCACTGATGGAAAGTGATGATGCAATACATTATTAGACCCTAGCTTACAATGCCACAACCAGATGTCTTGTGTACTAGTAGAACAAGCAATTGAACAAGAACTGATTTGCAGATCGAAGAAGTACAAGCCCCTTTTTTCACGACCACCTCCAATCGTCCTCTTTATATCAATTCCTGGAAGACACAGTGAGAGGGAAAAAAGTCAGTGAACACTTCAAAGTTTTAGTAAGTGCACTAATAGACAAAGATTTGAAGATAAGCATGGTACATGAATGACATATGATAAAGTAAGACTAGAAGACAAGTAGACACACCCTCTACCACTGATTTTAGTAAAGGTACCATAAGTTAGTTTAACATGGTCTAGGAAATGGGGCTAAGAGAGGTAAACAAATGAGACATACCTTCCATATGGTCTGTTGCACTAGAGTCAATGATCCACGAGCTACTAGAGGAGGCATAGAAGGCGGAGGGAAGATTACCTGTCTGAGTAACAGAAGCTTGAGGGTTGCCCGAGGATTGCTGGATCTTCAAGTGCAGCAAGGATTCATGTTCCTGGCAAGACACTAAAATAGTATCACGAGCAGAAGAAATAGGAGTAGCAGCAGATGTACATTAAGGCTCAGAGTAATGTGCCTGTTTATTCAGGGATTTGTCATGTTGGTTATAACAAGAATCAACTAAATGATTTGTCATCTTACAATAAGTACAAAAGTGATTGCCTTTCTTGTGTTGAAGGGTTTTAGGAGGCACAAAATAAGCTCATTTGGATGATGACACACCTTTAGCAACCAAAGCAGACCGTACGGGAATACCCAGAGTAGTGGCTATAAACTGACGACATTTTTCATCTTGCAATGACATGGAATACACCATGGAAAGAGATGACAATGGTTTGGTGTGAACGATTTGTGCTTGGATTGGTTCAAAATTGCATTTAACCTGGTTAAAAAGGAAAAGATTTGGTGTTTTTCAACACATTGCTTATGAAGGGTAATATCCTTGAGCATTTAAGTTTCAAAGGCTCCAAATGATCTAATTTGAGCCAATAACTTTGCATATGCGAGTAATAATGGATGATCGTAAGACTCCCTTGACGGAGATGAGATATCTTTTGAGTAATCTGATAGATACGGACTAGATTTTCCTCACCAGAATACAAAATTCGGGCAGTGTCCCAAATATCCTTTGTTGTGGGCAGCATAAACACCATGCCACAGATGTGTTCTTCCATGGAATGGATCAACCATGATTGTACCAAATAATTTTTGGCCTGCCATTCCTTATATTTAGGGGCGTAAGAGTGGGTGGGGTTGTGTGGTAGTCCCATCAATATAATCCATTTTCTGTTTTACTCTAGTGAACATTTTAGTAGAGTGGGATCATTGGAGATGGTTTCATTCAACAACTCAGTGGTGATTTTACCCGTATGAGTGTTATCATATGATGGATGCATATTACACTATCTTGTTGGAAGCCATTACAAGAGCCAAATATCATAGAAAACTACTGAATGAGCAACCAAAATGCAAGAAATAATTCTAGAAAGCTAGCCATTGGGTATAGAGACACATCCAGAAATCATAGAAAGTGGGCTCCATAGTTGACCAAAACCCTAGGTTCACCTATTATTATAGCTATTTTCAAGATTGGAGGGGGAGAAAGGTTGGTGGGTAGTTTGTATGAAGGAGGTTGAGACTATTAGTTGTGAAAGGAGATAAAAAAATGTTTTGAAACGATCTCTGGTTTGGGGATATAGATGATACGGAGCATACACCTTGATCGCTTCTTGCTATTTCGTAGTTTATTTTTAGTGATTTTTTTTTTTTTAGTTTATTTTTAGACAAAGAAAGTTATGTATTTTCGTTTAATCTATTTTTAGGAGTTTTCTTATTTGGTGTAAGTTAACAATATATAAGCCCCCTCTCTCTCTTGTAAAAAAGATACGATTGAATGAATAAAAGCTTGAGAAAGTTTTCGCAAATACCAGTGAGTGGTGTGACGATCTTTGGGAGTGATTCCTTAGCGTGAGACTACGGCGTGAGTCCACCATATCTTCTTCTTCGGGTACTTCTCTTCATCTTTTATCTCTCTCCTCTTCTTCTCTTTTCTCCTTCTTCCCTCAAGTCAAGAACTGCCAGATCTGTAGCCGAGATCCTTTACCTTCCCAATCCCTTTCCGCCATAGCCTAATCCTCCATTGCCATTCCCAGATTCATATCCTTTGCTGCCGTGACCCTTCCCTCTGTGATTTCCGTGACTTCTAAACCCCTCCCACAGCTTTGCCTCCCCTGTTTTGAACCCCACTCTTTTCGCCACCTTCCAAATCCCCTCTCTGTGTTGTCGCCTTCCCCAAATTTCTCTATCCAGCCTTGCCGCTACCCCAAAATCCCCTACTTAGGCTTCCGTTATAACCCAAAGTCCCCTTCCTGTAATCGCAGCCCCATTCTCTATTTTCCCTCTTTCTCATGGTTGCCCTAAACCGTTGATTTCCATTCGTGTCCTCTCTGTACCCTTTTATTTTAAGTCACATGTGCTAAGTTCCTTTTATTACCCTTCTTACCGTGAGACCATTTCTTTTGTTTCACCCATAGTCGTCTAGATTGGTTAAATTCCTATTATTTGCATGGTTATTTGTGGCAAATTTTATATTAATTATTGCAAGTGTTAATTGAAATTTAATTTCAGCCAATATTAGATGTAGGTTGTATTATTTTCATCCCTTTTAATTTTTAGGGACCACATTAGGCATTTAGGGTTAACCTATCCCTTGTCCTGCATCAATAGAGCTCTCAAGTTAGTATCGCCTAGGCTTTTTAGAGTAGTTGGGAATAAGGAGGCTTTGGTTCAAGCTTGTTACGTAGTGGAAGGTGGGGTGGTTCAGTGTGAAATCTCTTTTGGAATAGAGTTGAGGGTGTTAGAGCAAAATAGTTATGAGGATTTGAAGGTGATGCTCCAGTATGTTTGGATCTTCTTTGAGGAGGATAAGTGCATTTGGATTGGGGACCTTTCAAATTTATACTCAGCAAAATTGGGGGTTCAACTAGTTTTATTGGCAGGGGTTGAAGAGAACACCTTGTCAATTAGGATGTTTGATGTGGCGTCTCTTGAGAGTTCAGGTGTTTGTTTGGTGTTGTTTAAGGGGAAAGATCTTGACTAGAGTCGGTCTTCTTTATAGAGGTATGCTAGCACAAGGAAGTGATCTTTCTTGTTTGTTTGATGGTTTTAGTGAGGAGACCCTGATCACTTGTTTGGTGAATGTGATCAAATGGGCTAGCGGCTTCAAAAGATCTCCTTGGAGACTTTTACCAGTGGTTAGAGAAATATGGGACCTGTGTTCTGTAATGACCCTGTTGTGAGACCCGACCCATTTGGGATAGAAAGTGTCCACATTCAGTGTATTTTTCATAGCACATTTGTCATTAGATTTAGATTATTTATTTTCCTTTTTTTGCCTATATGATTGGCTCCTCATACTCTATTTATTCATGTACAATGTAAAGTTGAAATATACATTGGAATACAATCTAGAAAAGGGTGAGGATTCTCTCAGTAGATATTTCCTCTATTTTCTCTTTTCTTCTGCATATTTTCTTAGTTTTATTATAATATTCAACATGGTATCAGCCAGAAAGATCTTCTGGACGCTTTAAGGAGCTTTGTTCCTCTTCCGTTTTACTGTTCCTCATCGGATTTCGACTTTTCGAGGACTCTGTAACGGATTATCTGTTCCCTCTGTCTTTGGATCTAAGATCTTCTCTGTCTCAGATTTCCAGAAGTGCCTTCGTCAGCTTCCTTCTGCAGCAGTCCATTCTCGGACTTCGATCTCATCATCGGCGCATCTTTGGCAAGTGGGACCACATTATTCCTTGCCGTTTTTGGTGGACCCCTTCATCTATACAGTGGACTTCCCGATTTCACTTCCCCGAAGTTGGTTTTTGGCTGCCATCTTTCCCTCGTCATTCTCGGCAAAGCATCGCCAGTTTTTTATTTTTCACCTATATCTGCTGGATCTGTACACGGATACCCTCCAGGTTTCTTCCACTGGTGTCGCCCTTGGCCCACCTACACTCGCCTAGGGTGGACCCAGGGTTTCGGTCAACAGTGGGCCCTATTTCCTGGTCTTCCTCACAACTGCTGGGAACGATAGAAATTGTTTTATGGGCCTTTTTCTGCTTTGATCTGCTACTTCCTGCTGCAACAGTGCTTCCTTCTCCCCTCTATGGTGTCGCCTATTGCTGCTACTAGAATCCCCCCAGCCTGATCCTCTATTCATCATTGGTGCGCCCCACTATTGCCTTTTTTGGTTCACTGGATCTGCATGTACTGCTGTTCTTCTTCCAGTTTGCTGTCCCAAATCTCTCTGCAGTTTTCCCCCTTGGATTCCTCTACGTAAAGGGTTCTTTTTGGGATAATGTCTGCATCTACGGCACCACCGAAGACCTCTGGGGAATCTTCTGTCCCTGATCTGACGTCTTATAGTAATCAACATATTGAAAAGATTACTACTGTCTTGTTGAATGAGACCAATTACTTCCAATGGTCTCACTCGGCTCAGATGTTCCTACTGCCAAGCAGCTGTCCGATTATATTGATGGTACTGCCTTGGAACAGACAAAACGGACTCCTCCTATCGTACATGGAAAGCTAATAATTCTTTGGTGCAGTCTTGACTCCTTCATTCTATGGAGGATCATGTTCGTGGGACTGTCTATACCTTTCCCACAGCCAAAGATGTCTGGGACACCATTAAGGCTTTGTATTCAGACGGTGATAATTCTGCCCGCCTTTATGAGTTGTATCAAACTACTTCTCATCTTCGCCAGGGGGAGCTCTCTCTGATTCAGTACTACTCCAAGATGCGGACATGTTGGCTTGAATTGGATCAACTTGAAGCAGTTAAATTTGCGTTACCTGGTGATGCTGTTTTCTATCAGCAACTTCTTTCTCGACGACTGGTTTTTGAGTTACTCGCTGGCCTCAACCAAGAGTTTGAACCCATTCGGGCCTAGTTGCTGGGACAACGCTCTCTTCCTTCACTGGATGCAGCTTATTCTGCCTTACTCCGTGATGATTGACGCCGCACTGTCATGACTCCTATGCTTGCTGAACGCTCTGTATTAGTAACCTCTCATCCTCCCATGCCTTCTTTAGCACGGGTGGCTCCTAGTCCACTTGGCAAGAGTACCCGGAAGAAGGGGTATCGATTTTGCACCTATTGCAAGATGACAAATCACTTTGTAGATTCCTGCTACAAACTACATGGATGTCCCAAGCAAGCCAATATCTCTGCTGCTCCTCCTGCCACCTACTCCCTTGATGTGGTTAGTGATGATGCTCCTATGACTCGTCAGGACTTCAACATGTTACAATGCATGGATCGGCTTCAACATGTTACAACGCATGGATCGGCTTCAACATCCCAAGGTTTCCAATGTTGCCTCCTCCTCTTCAGGTACTGGGCCAATAGCCAATCATACCTCCTCTAATTCTTGGGTCATCGATTCCAGTGCCACCGATCATATGGTTGGTATGTCGATTTTCTCGTCCCTTTCTCCTGTTTTATATGGTAATGTTCGCTTAGCTAATGGTTTCTCTACTACTATTGTTGGTCAAGGGACCGTTCCTCTTTCCACCATGCACCTTCCATCTGTGTTACATGTTCCAAATTTGTCTAGCAATTTGCTTTTTGTTAGTGCGCTTACTAAACAATTTAATTGCTCAACCACTTTTTTCCCTTCTCATTGTATTTTTTAGGATCTGACCACGAGGCAGGTAATTGGTGGTGGGCGTGAAGTTGGGGGCTTATATCTATTTGATCATCCTCCTGCTGCTTCTGAAGCTTATTCGACCTCATCCTCGTCTAATGTGTGGCTGTGGCATTGTCGACTTGGACATCCTAGTGATTCTATTTTACGACAGCTTGTCCCCTCTTTATCATTTCAGCATTTTGCGTGTGAACTTTGCCAATTTGGCAACATATTAGAACTTGTTTTTCTTCATCTATGAATAAACGTGCTTCTTCTTTATTTTCTGTTATTCTTTTTGATGTTTGGCAATCACCTTCTCTTTCTTGCACTGGTTTCCGATATTTTGTGTCATTTATTGATGATTTTTCACGAATGACTTGGCTTTATCTTATGAAAAATAAGTTTGACGTGTTTAACCATTGTCGCACATTTTATAATTGGGTTGTCACTCATTTTGATTTGAAAATTAAAACTCTACGCAGTGATAATGGGGGGGATTATTTGTCTCATAACTTTCTTACTTTTTTGCATGCGCATGGTATTGAATCCCAATTGTCCTGTCCCTTTACCCCGCAACAGAATGGTGTAGCGGAACGTAAAAACATACACCTACTAGTGGTTGTTCGATCTCTTCTCTTTACCATGCATGTACCACAATCTTACTGGCCTGAGGCAGTCTTGACCTCCTGTTATCTCATTAACTGCATGCCCTCCCGTGTTTTGTCAAACCAGTCACCCGTTTAGCTACTCTCACTTCATAAACACATTCCCATTTTGCCATTACATATTTTTGGTTGTGCATGCTTTGTTCACCATTTCTCTGGTGATAAGCTTTCCCCTCGTGCTGTGCGCTGCATTTCTTTAGGTTATTCACTCTTTCACAAAGGTTACAAGTGTTTTGATCCTACCACTGGAAAAACCTGTGTGTCTATGGATGTCACATTCTTTGAGACAGTCTCATATTTTTCTTCATCCTCTGGTTCACCTTCTTACTCTGTTTTACCTCTTCTTCCTTCTGATACTGCTCCTCACTCCACTCCAGCTAGCACTTCCAAGCCTACCTTGGTCTATCGACGCAGGTTACCCCAACATCCGCCTCCAGCACACGCCCCTATCACATCTGCTTCTGGACCAGATCCACCCAGCACTGCTCAGTCTGACCTCCCTATTGCCCTTCAAAAAGGTAAGCGTACATGCACTCTCCATCCACTTGCTCAATTTGTTTCCTATCATGCTATTTCTCCTTCCTATCACAGCTTTCTTATAGCCTGGACAATGTTAAGATTCCCAATAGAGTTGACACTGCTCTTCGGGACCCCTCTTGGAAGGCAGTCATGGCTGAAGAATTAGACGCTCTAAAACATAATCATACTTGGGATATGGTGCCTCTTCCTCTAGGCAAGACTCCGGTTGGCTGCAAATGGATATTTGCCTTGAAACACAATCCCGATGGGTCCATTGTTCACTATAAGGCTCGTTTGTTGCTAAAGGATTCACAAAGACCTATGGGGTGGACCATCAAGAGACTTTTTCACCAGTGGCCAAAATCACATCTGTTCGAATTTTGATCTCTCTTGTCACCACCAATGCTTGGCCGCTTCATCAGTTAGATGTGAAGAATGCCTTCCTCCATGGTGATTTATAGGATGAAGTTTGCATGCTACCCCCTCCGGGGTTTGTCAAGCAGGGGGAGTCCGATTCTGTCTGTTGCCTCCGGAAAGCTTTGTATGGCCTCAAGCAATCTCCTCGGACTTGGTTTGAGAAGTTTAGCAGTGCTGTATTGCCTTATGGTTTCTCCAGATGCCAGATGGATCACTCAGTCTTTATTTATTGACGTTCTACTGTGGTTATGATTTTAGTTGTTTATGTGGATGATATTGTTCTCATTGGCAATGATGCGACCGCCATCTCTATCTTCAAAGCATATCTTCACCGCAAGGTTGCTATCAAAGATCTGGGACCATTGCGTTACTTTCTTGGGATTGAAGTTGCTCGTTCATCTCAGGGCCTCACTTTATTTCAACGCAAGTATGCCCTTAATCTCCTTCAAGATGCCGGTTACTCTAGTTGCAAACCAGCTGATACTCCACTTGATACCAACACCAAGCTCTCTGCCTCAGATGAGACTCTTGTGGATTCTCTTACGTTTTATCAGAAGCTGGTTGGGAAATTAATTTACCTCACCATCACCCGACCTGATTTATCATATGCTATTGGTGTTGTTAGCCAATTCATGCAGGTTCCCCGGGATACTCATCTCCATGTAGTCTTCCGCATCCTCCGCTACATTAAAACTCATCCAGGACGGGGATTGTTCTTTGCTTACCAGACTTCTTTGCCTATCCGAGGTTATTCCGACGCTGATTGGTCTGACTCTCCTGATATCCGACGTTCTACCACTGGTTATTGCGTCTTCTTGGGCTCCCATCTGGTCTGCTGGCGCAGTAAGAAGCAGTCTGCTGTGGCCCGTTCCAGTGCTGAAACTGAGTATCGTGCCATGGCTAATACAACCGTTGAATTACTTTGGATCCGCCAGTTTCTTACGGAATTGGACTTTGCTCCTGTTGATCCCCTTATTATGTTCTGTGATAATCAAGCGGCCATCAACATCGCCTCCAATCCGGTCTTTCATGAGAGAACCAAGCACATTGAGGTCGATTGCCACTTCCTTCGCTAACATATTACTGAAGGTCGCCTTGTCACTCCACATCTAAAATCCTCTGATCAACTTGCCGACATTTTCACCAAGTCAGTTCCTCGGGCTCAACTTGATTCTGCTGTTAGAAAGATGGGATTATTAGATATCTTCGAACCAGCTTGAGGGGGAGTGTTGTGAGACCCGACCCATTTGGGATAAAAAGTGTCCACATTCAGTGTATTTTGTATAGCACAGTTGTCATTAGATTTAGATATATTTATTTGCCTTTTTTGCCATCATGATTGGCTCCTCATACTCTATTTATTCATGTACAATGTAAAGTTGAAATATACATTGGAATACAATACAGAAAATGGAGAGGATTCTCTCGGTAGATATGTCCTCTATTTTCTCTTTTTTTTCTGCATATTTTCTTAGTTTTATTATAATATTCAACACCCTACCCAAAGTAACGGGTCAATGATAGTTGGTAGAGCTAGTTTAGAAAATAAATAATTGTTTGTGCTTGTGTGTTAGTTTATTTTACAAAAAATATTTTGGAAAACATACAGACTTAGAAAATTAATTTTATCAGCTCCCCAACTACACACACTTTCCCCTTAATTAGATTACACATTTAATATTTCTCTGTGACAAAAAGTGTAATTAAACAGAGACGAAAATTTAATTAAGAATTTAATTAATGAAATTAGAAAGATAATATTAATTTCCCTAATTTTGAGAATAAATTGGAAATATAATCAAGCAATCTCTTATATAAATTGATAATTAAAATAAAATGCAAATGGATCAAAATTTAAATAAATAAAATAATTTAGTGTTTGCACTTAAAATAAAATTTATTAAAATGTGAAGAGACCAATTTGCCCATGTCTTGGGTGAATTTGTTAAAATAAAATTAGACCCTCTGTAAATCAAAACTAATTCCCTTCAAAGTTGAAATCTAAATTAATGAAATTTAGTCACAAAATTAGAAGTAGCAATAAAAATCTAAATAATAAAATTTGTGTGGGCCTCATGGACCCACACCCCTTGAACGGAATTCATCTCATGTTTACTTCAAATTTTTTATCCTAACTAAGTGTAGAATTCTAATTCTAACTACTTGAGGTAAATTCAAAACTAAAATTTACTAAACTAAGAAACTAATCTAACTAGGAAACCTACCCATCCAAAAATTCCTAATAAGTTCCATTCGAAATTCCCAAGACTAATTCCATTCATATGTTGCTAAGTGTTCCATGCAAATTCCAAAGACTTCTTCCATTCGACCTCCATATGCATATCTCCTATATTTACCTCTTATCCATGGTTGAAACCCCCATCTGTATACACCATTTACTACAACTAGTATCCCTCTCCTTGTGGTCAATCCTCTCAAGATCTCTCTCGCTCTCTTCCTAAGGTATGTGGTTTCCTCTCTTCTCTCTCTATGTTATTCTTCTTCTCTTCTATCTTCCTCCATCTCTCTCTATCCCTCTTAAGTTTCGCCCATCACCATAGAGAAACCCCAAAATCCTTCTCCATCGTTGATTATGAGAAAACCATATGAGTTTCCTAGAAAATTCTCTATGTTTTCGTAGAGAAAACCTCCATGTTTTATAAGAAATATCCTATGCTTGCCATGAGAAAAACCTCCATGTTTTATAGAAAACTAACCATGGTTTCCATAGAAAACCATCCAAGTTTCATAGAAATCCATGTGTTCTCCATAAAAAGAATACCTTTGTTTTCCATAGAAAACTACCCATGTTTTTATGACAAAAACTATCCATGTTTTTCGAAGAAAACCATACTTGTACTGTCCTCTATCTTTTATGACAGAATCGTTTATTCTTGGGACAGATTTTCAGTCTTCAAAACTATTGATTGAGGACTGTCTTTATCTTACCTAAACTAGAACCTTTAACCAATCCTATTGCTGTCCAATTTGGACCTATAGATATAAAAACCATCTTTTGTCTAGCCTTTAACCTTGGGTTCTCCAGTGTCCATAGTTGGAGTAGCACCAATCACCTATGTTTAATAATTTTCATACACCCATGAAGAAGTCTAAATGCCCGATTAGACTTGTGAACCAACCCTCTTACCAGTGTATGGAAGTCTTAGATCTTAGAGACACCTCATACACTTATTTAGTTCAAGTTGGAAGTAGTATTAATAATACTTGGAATTTCAAACAAATTCTATGCAGCACTTCCTGGATCCTCAATTGCTTGATAGAGACTCAATCTTTCGTACGAGCATCACTTACACTTCACAAACTTCTAGGTGAGGAGAACAATTCACTGACATAGTTTGTTTGAACATGAAATCTTTGAAATTCGCTATGTATTGTTGTGTGTTTGGAATATAAGTGTTAGATCTTAAAAATAGATTGAGTACTGGAGAAAATAATGGTCGTAATCGGGTGCAAGTGTAAGGGAAATTTGGGTTAAATGTTCTATTAGTAATGAGGAGACTCAGTCCGCCCGAATTAGTGGAAATCAACCATTAACCTTATTGGAAGATCTAGTGCTTATATTCAACTGCATGTGGTTTGAAATGACTTGTGGTAGTGTATGTTTTGTTATGGTTGGCAAATCTAAATGATTTGGTGTTATTGGGATGTTTTATATGTACTATGGGCATGCTATGTAATAAGTGTAGTTTAGTTGTGATAATTATGCAATTATGATGAGACCATGTCGTCGTTGTATTTTATGAGATGTATGCTATGGTAGTGAGAATATGATGTTATGCGATTGAACATGTATGGATAATGAGAAGCATGTTTAGAATGATTTAATAATTCTAAGAGCATGTTGATGGAAATTATGGCATGTTGATAGAGATTATGGCGTAATGATGGAGGTTATAGCATGTGATATGTTGGTAGATGAGTAATGCATGTTGGGCATTGAGCATGGCACTCTCGTATTCATGGGTTTGGGTATCGGAGTGTGCGATCCGTGATTTGTCATGGTGACCACTTGGTGCACTAAGTGGTAGGTTTGGTTATCCTCGGCTTATCGAGATGGCCACTTCAGTGGTAGCTGTGTGATCCTCGATTTGTCAGGATGGCCACTTTGGTGGTAGTTTAGTTACCCATGACTAACCATGATGGCCAGCACTTGGTGGAAGGTTAGTTATCCTCGACTTGTCGGGATGGCCACTTCAGTGGTAGTTGTGTTATCCGTGACTTGATCACGATGACCACCAAGTGTTGGAACAGGGGTTTGTGGGTTGAGATGTCTTGAGTTGCATTGAGCATTGTGCATGCATTGAGCATGAAGCATGATTAAATTCTTAATGTGAATTTATTATGCTTTAATTATTCAAAGAATATGTAATGTGATAGAAGAATAATCATGTATAAATGTTTGTGCTATTGTTTTCTTCACTGGGCTTGGAGCTCATATCCCTTATACTGCAGGAAATCCCGTGGAGTTAGGTCTGGATGAAACTCAAAATCATGAAGGACAAGATGATGTTGAAGAGAATTAGAATTTCATAGTTTATTGAAAGATTGAACACTTAGACTATATATTTGATTTATGTGTTGGTTTGAAACCCTTTGAGGAATTTATTTGTTCATTTATTTGGTTTATTGAGACTTGAATAATAAATTCAAGTTTAAGTAATTGAGAACTCAGTTTATTTATGGATTGGGAATGTGAGGAAACTTGTGACTTTAGAAACATTCATGTGATGGATTGCTTTAATCCTTCTAAATTATGTGGAATGTTGTTTAGAAATTTTATATAACTTATTGGGATGTGGGCGTGAAGAATTCGTTGGCTTTGTAAATGTTTGTTATTTAAGAAAAATTTTCTAGCCACGAATTTATGATGTAAGACCCGTTTAGGTGAACAGTTCGTTTGGATTTTATTAAAATATCACGTCCCGTTTAGGTGTTAGAAGGGCGGGGTGTGACATGTTCGTCTTTGGAGGTTTATTTTAAGCTTGCCAGGAGGTTGACAAATGGAGTGGCAGACTTTTTAGCCAAATTTGGGATGAAGAGGGCTTAGGCAGTTGTGGTTGTCCCTTGATGGGCTTGTTGGAGGGCTGTGGAGGAGGGTTGGGCTTTTGTATTGGGCTAGTCCCTGTTTTTAATTTGATCATGTTGGACATTTGTTTTACTGGTTATTTGTTGTTTTTGTAGTTTTGTAGGACTATAGGGGAATTTTAATGTTCTTTAAATATTGAGCACTTTGAAGAGAGGTTTCAACAAATTTGTTCAATTAATCTCCCAAAGTTGATTTACAATGCCAGATTAATTCCACTGAAATAATAAGTGCAATAAGATATGAGAAAATTAAGTGCACCAAATGAGGTGAAGGAGATGAGAAAAGATGGAGAATTGTGACACAAGTATTTTTACATGGTTTGGCAACTGCCTACATCCACGCCTCAAGTACACCACTTGAGGATTCCACTAATCTTCTCCTTCACGGGTGGAGAAGAAACCTATTACAACCTATGATCTACTTCACGGGTGTAGATCAAACCGAGATTTACAAATACCAAGAAAACACCTTTCTTGGATTTCACAAGGGTTACACCCAACCCTTACAATTATCACAAATAGAAGATAGAAGATGTGATTTGAAAATTACCAAGAACTTAGCCTTGAGTTAATTGAAGTAGCTTTGGCTTGTTCTTGAATGTCCTCTTCTTGGATTGATGTAGATGCTCCAACGAAATCCAACCAAGATAGTAGCAAGGAGGTCTAGGGTAGACAATGGTTTTCCTATGGGGATTAAGATCGTAGAGAGAATCTCCACTTAATACATTCGACTTAGAGCATAAGATGATCAAGATATGCCTATGAGAGCTTTGAATGTGTATGGGATTAAGATTAAAAGCTTAGAGTGTTTAACTATGGAGTATGTAAGCTTTGGAAGTTGTTGGGAAGCTTAAGAGAGTGTATGGAAAAATTGGACTTAAGTCATCAACTTTTTCCTCTCCAAAAAGCCTTGCATTTATAGGCTAGAAAAGTCCCAACGGATTTGTCTTCGGACCTTCTGAAGATGGGTCTCGGACCATTCCGAGGTTACAACGGTCGGATTCTCAACGGTCAGTTTGGGACATCTTTCGGAACGTCCGAAGGGTTCACTTCGGAATGTCCGAGGAACCCTTGGATACAAGGCTTCGGTACATGGATGAAGGGAAGGAGGAATGGTAGTTCCAATGTCGGTCCTCGGAAAGTCCGTAGGTCTAATCTCGGATCGTCCGTGGGAATATTCCGGACTTTCCTAGACCTTGTTCTCGGAACTTCCAAGTAGCCCAGAAAACCCATTTTTCACTTAGTGTGGAAAACTTGAGATTTTGTGAAAACATGAACATGGTGGAGAGCTCATTTGTGATTTTTGCAATCAATTAGATTTAACTATAATGAACATTTTAGATTGTAAGGACACATGAAAATATGGAGATATTTGGTAGATAGCAAGAGCTCTCCACAGGACAGAGAATGGACTTAGAAACCTTGTTGTATTATTCCAATTTTAACGAAAAGGCTTCTAGTTAGTCGTATGGTCCATATACATGTGATGATTGGCAATCATGAGGATCTTCCCATTTCAGCACGCTGCCTTTCAATCTTCTCATGTTCTGAAGCTTCAAGCTTGATTTGACTATACATGTCTTCCAAATATCCATTTTATCAATTTCTTGTGTTTCTATGCAAATTTCTCATTGCCAGAACTATTGCTCTGTCCTTTCTTATTTTTTCTTGCATTTGAATAAGCATGTAGCTTGTTGCTTTAGTTTGCCTGTTGTATTAGTTATCTTCATATTTCACAATCAGCTGATGATGTGATATGAACACTTAGTTGATGGTGCCAAAATATTTATTTTGATGATATTGTGCCAGCTAAACACTTGTTTTGAATTTATTTCCATTCAGTTAATGTTCAAAACTCTGTACTGATACTTTTACAGGCATACCCATATGAGCTCGACTGGACTGCCATTTTTGTCGATCCTACTCTGCCTTTAATTGTTGACATTGGAAGTGGTATTATTCATCATTACTGCTGTATTTAGATGTATTGCATTTTGTTGTCCCTTTCTTGTTTTAAATTATTTATTTTTTGATGTTGGCACTCGTGTTGTTTATTCACCAGCATTGCTCTCCAGAATGGTTTTGCATTTCTTTTGTCTTGATTTTATTATTTCCAAAAGTTGATTTCCACCTCTAATTGGAAGCAGCATTCTTATATGTTTCTCTGCAACTTGTATGACTACAGACTAAGGTACTTTGAATTATTAATAACATGATTAAATGTAAAATACTATTTTTTTTTTTAAACGGTGACAGATAATTTCATTAATTAAAGTAAGAAGGTACAAAAAAGAAAGTTGCCTAGTATTAGAGAGTTATACAAGGCTACAAGAAGAATACAAAGAGATCAAGCAAATGGAGCCTATATATACAATATTCCAAATAAGCATAAGGAAAAAGCAAGTGTATATAACCTCAAAACCCCATACACCCAAAAACAGCCTGAGATTAGAAAAGCGCCAATGCCGGTCTCTTCTTTTGCACTACAACCTTAGCTAGGAAGCCTGCAATACTGTTCGCAGACCAAGCTATATGTGTGAAGGTAATTCCTCTTTGCCTACTCAACCTCCTAATGTCCCTAACAATGTTTGCCAATTTCCACACGGGGGACCTTCCTATTACTTGCCCAAGAGATGGCATTAGTAGAGTCACCTTCAACAATGAGGTTACCATTCCCAAATCTAGACCAGATCTGAAGGGCTCTCCTGATTGCTCTCAGCTCCGACTCATTTGATTCCATAATTCCTAAAGGCTCAGAGAACACTAATATCATCCTTCCCTTATCATCATGAATCACTCCCCTTATTCCTGTCAGGCTAGGTTTTCCTTTCGCTGCCCCATCCATGTTGAATTTACAAGAACCTTAAAAAATGACATCCTATCACCGCACGTTAGGTTTCCTACCCTTCCTAATTCTTATCATGCACCATTCCCATGATAGATAGGAGTCTTCCAGTGATAGACCAACAAACTCCTTGCAAATGGATAGCCATCCTATCAAATGCCACTTAGCCTTTTCAAATACTTCTCCTACAAGCCTCAACTTACCTTTAATTTTTTTCTCATTGCTCTTTCCTAACAGCTGAAAGGATAGCAGCTGGAACCAGTCTCCACGCAACCCTATGCCTACCTCTAAAAGAGACCTCCAAACCACTCTGAAATGACATCCCCCGTGCAGCTCCCTAGGGAACACGAACAACCAAATAGGTTCAATAAAAGACGTTAAACGTCCCCCCGTGAACCGACATCTACATAACAAGTGGTCTACGGTCTCATCTTTCTCCATGCATAGCGGACACGCTTTTGAAGTTCCTTCTGGAAGAACACCTCTCCTCCTAAGGTTATGTCTCACTGAAATCTTCTATTTCAAAGCCGTCCACACAAAGACCTGAATCCTAGGGCGGATCTTATTGTTGTACGTGAAATTACTTGCATCAAGGGAATTTGGGTATGAAGAATATGATGTTTTAAGAATTGATTATACTGAAAAGGACCGTGACTGATCTTTGGACCAAATCCACTTGTCCTCCTTCTCAAGCCACATTTGACTGTCCCCTAGAAGTCTTACCAAAGTTTGGTGGAGGTCCTCTTCAAAATACCATATGGTCCTTCTGAGAGAGATGGACCATTGTGGCACACCATTGGTCTCATTATAGTGTTTATTAACTAGGCCATCCCTATTTAAAGCTGCTCTTTAGCCTAGGGAACACTTCCATAAGGAATCTCTCTCCTGCCCAAATGCCCTTCCAAAAGGAAACTCTATCTCCTTTAACCACCAATACCCGAATTCCATTCTGAAAGGCCTTTCCTATCTTTCCCTCACCATTCCCTAACCTAAGGCTTTCACCACCAATGATCTCTCCCTAGCTGCCTATGGCTTAATCTCCATCCACCCGGATCTTCCTTGCCATACCTTGCTACCAGCACTTTTCTCCACAAGGCTTCCTTTTTCGACGAGCTCCATTATTATTTGCATAGCTAAACATGATTCCTATCTTTGAAATGAGATGAGGGAGGAAAAAACTGCTCAAAAGAATAATAACAATGAAAGGAAGAAAAAGGATACATGGTCGAGAGTACCATGTCCGAGGATCTGAGTGAAGTGGAGATAGCCAGATATCCGCCATTGTGTGAGGAAGACACGATTCTTCAAGAAGGATGCGAGCCAAAAATGCAGAGGTATTTCTGATGTCGAAAAGTAAAGCCGACTGGAGCTCCACCAAAGCTTCAGCAGCTTGAGGATGAGGAACTGTAGGTGAGTAGCTGCTCTCCTCCAAATAAGGGAGAAAAAGATGTGAGGAGAACATCCGAGGAAGAAAACGATCCACAACAACGTGAATTACAAAACTCCAAAATAAACCATGGGATATGCTAGAAAAGGTATGAGAAGGGAAATCGCAGGAAAAGAAAGAGAGGGTACCTGGAGAGGAGTAAGGCATCAATGGAGCGAGCTCAGCAAGGGGGAATAAGGTGGAGTTGGTGGGGGAGGATATGGCTGATATTGATCTGAAGATGACTGAAAAATAGTCGAGAAATGTTCTACCAATCTCCCCTATCTCATCTTTATCCACCAATCTTCTACCATCTGCCACAATTGATTTAATAATGTTGCTAGCTCTCCTCCCATTAGCCACTCTGTGAAAGAATTTAGTGTTTTTCTCCCCTGCTTTCAACCATAGGGCCCTTGATTTCTGTCTCCACTCTACTTCTTCCCAACACACGCAATCCCAAAGTAGAGCATTGCATGTCCTTGAGTTTAATTCCTTCTCCTCTAAATCCCTTTCCTCCTGTAGTCGATTCCAACTTTCTAGTTCCACTAAAGCAGCTTCCTTTCTTTCCACCACTAGGCCCCCATTGGATTTGACCCATTCTCTAATTTTTGATTTCAACAGAATAAGTTCTCTGCAAAGTACAAAACCAGCCCAATTGTAAATAGGGAATCCCTCCCACCAAACCTTGATCTGTTACATGAGGTTAGGGTCTTCCAGCCAAACATTATTAAATCGAAAGGGTTTTGTTCCCCAGCTAGTCTCCTCTGT
This sequence comes from Chimonanthus salicifolius, assembly GCA_013350335.1. Lineage (NCBI taxonomy): Eukaryota > Viridiplantae > Streptophyta > Magnoliopsida > Laurales > Calycanthaceae > Chimonanthus > Chimonanthus salicifolius. The sequence continues at coordinate 27,198,717 of CM023541.1, read as the reverse complement.
ATCAAGTAAAATCGGGCTATGATCTGAAATTGGGTTGAACAATTTAATTTGATTTCAGTGCACATAGTGTTCATCCCAATCCGTCGTCAATAGAAATCTATCCAATCTACTCATTGCTGATCTAGACTGCTCATTATACCAAATAAACCAGCCTCCAATTAGCAGACGATCTACTAAGAAATTCCTTTCTGTTAAATCAGAGAAATCCTTCCTTGCTCTCGTGAAGCCACCTCCCCCTTTCCTTTGCTAAGGGAACCTTACCATGTTGAAATCACCGCCGATGCCTATAAAGCAGCATCCCACAACTTAATGCTTTCTAATTAAGCCCAAAGAACATCCCTCTCCGCGTCTGAATTTGGCCTATAAATGTGGGTGAGAGATTTTCACACCTTAATTCAGCAACTGGCCTTTAATCGTGATTGACTTTGAAGTTTGAACCCATTCTTCTAGCAGATACTGACAAAATGGATGATTTCCAAATAAGACCTCTCGACTGTCCCTCGGATGCCTTATAGAAGACCTCACAGTAATTACGGCCCCATAATTCTCTGATGAGTGTAGTGGACAAGTCCATCCATCTTCTTCGACTCCTGAATGAACAACACATCAGTCATATGTTTCCTAATGAATCATCAGATAGCACCCCATTCTCCCGAGGCCCAAGACCCCTAATGTTCCATGTGAGAATCCTCATTGACAAACATGTGGAATTCCCTTACCCCGTCTCAACCATTTTTTCCTGCTGTACTGAATTTTGAAAAGAGGATTTCTTACTTAGCATGGCTGCAACAACTCTTCATGAAGCTCTAGATGATGATGATGAGGTTCTATCCCTGTTCTCAACCTGTCGAATGGCATCCTGTGCATCGAGCACTTCTACTCATTTCAATTTTTGTTGACCTGGAGCATCTTTATCTCTGTAGCTCCTTGGCAGCCGGTGGAAAATTTTAAAGAGGTTTACGATCAATACCAGGTGAAGCATTCCTTCGAAACTGAGCAGGATTGACCTGGAACTTCTTCCAATCGAGCAGGGAACCATGAAGCCCTTTGATGGATTTCTTAGCTTGGTCACCATTGACCATCCTAACGAATTCGAAGACTCGTGGCACTGCATCTTTCTTCTTTGGCACAAAGGCATCTCTAACAGATACCCCACCTTCTGAAAAATCCCTGCAGCCATCTACGGGTTGTGGGATCCGATATGTTTGCGACGAACATAATCACTGAAGCCTTCTCCCCTGCTTCCCGACGTTTCCTTTTGGTATACAGTGTCCATCCTCCACCATCACCGCTGCCCTGATCCTCCTGATGATCTCAATGCTCACCAAATCCATTCTCCAGGTTAGTGGGATAGCTCCTTTCCTTTCCTTGATGCTCTCTCATTGCTGCTTTCCTTTCCTTTCCTCTGTCACCATTATGAGTTTTTTTTTTTTTTTTGATAATTGTGAACTACTTGGATAAACTAGCTTGAACACTTTGGAACTTGTTTTTTCAATACATTGGATGGCCCAGCTGAGAATGCCATTGAAAGATCTGATCTCAATTAGGACTTATGTGTTTGTGATTTTCATGGTTCAAAGCATGTGCTTGGACATCATATGAGGGCTGTGACTCATGTGAATAGCATCTGACTTGAAAATACATTGAGTGGACTGCCTTTGGTGTTGCATCCCTTAAACCAAATTTGCATGCCTTTTTCTTGTAGAAGGTAGAATGCTAGGTCCCTTGCCTTCCTGTCATTTTCCTTAAAATTGAAGCTTTTTGCTCTCAGCATTTAACATTTCTTGGTTCTTTCATGCTCTCATTAATACTCTTCTACAGTTTTTTTATCAGCAGTTATCAACATTGACTAGCATATAAAAACTACTAATAGGTGACAATAAAATCTATTTATTTATTTATTTTTCGTATTAGAAGTTTTGGGTGTTTCTGTGCATATGTCAGGCATTAGTATTGGAAAAAAAATTCATGGAAACAAATGTCTTCTAATACCTGGTTTTTGATATGTGTTAGCCATTGAAGCTTTTATGCATATTTCATGTCTAATTGATTTGTAAAATGACATAGGAAATGGATTGTTTCTTATGGGGATGGCAGCAAGATGGACATGTTCAAATTTTCTTGGTTTGGAGATTAATAAAAAGGTATTTAATTTTCCTTCATTTTAAACAAGTGGTGAAAGGAATTTTACACATTTTTGAGAATAATGCAGCTTGTAAGGCGGTGTCTAGATTCAGTCCATCAATCTGGCTTGAAGAATGGGTGAGTCCTTTTCTGCTACAAAACTATTGTTACTTCAAATTCGGAGCAGATTTGTTACAAACTTTAATCAACTCTCTATGGATGTTGGCAAGTTGCTAACTTGCTATAGCAAACTGTGATAAGGTAGATACTGAGAGTTTGTCTTGTGGGGTCTAGAGACTAAAGCTTTTTTTTTTAAAAAAAAAAAAAAAAATGTGTCCATTACTATAAATGTGTTGCCCTATATATTTTTGGTTTAAAACTAAAGTTTTTTTTTTTTTCAATTTGTTAATGAGTCTATACCTGTAAATGTGTCGCCCCTTACATTTTTGGTTTAAACTTGATGTAGCCTAGCTTGAAGAAGAAACAAGAAGGTTTGGCCGATGGCTCTAATTATGTGAAAATTGGAGATTAGGTCCAAATGTTAGAATCCACAAAATAATGAAAATTCGACTTCTCTAGAAAATCGAAGCTAGAGAAAGTAGGAAATCAAAATTGATCACCAGAAAAAATAATCTTAGAATCGGCCCAATTTTATATAGGAGCCTAAAATTGATTAGAGAACCAACGAAATTTTACTCAAAGGGAAAAATTCAAAGGCCCAAAAAACTCACCTTGGTCACAATTCTCTAAGGAATAAACTCTACAAAGGCTTCAATTCAATTTGAATTTCACACAGAATAATTGTGCAATAATTAATTCAAAATGTCAACATAATTTCAAAAACCATAAACAAGAATAAAGAATTGCAAGCATAAAATTAATTGAAGACAAATTACTTTACTAGAATATCAAATCTACGAAAACTCACCAAAACTTGGAGAGACGAAAGCAACAAATGCTTCAATTAACTTCAACTCAACTTGTGTACATCTCTTGGGGCATGCAAACCCTCTTATTAATTAGTGTTTGGCATACAAAAATTAGAAAAATAAACTTTTCCATCTGATGCGGCGCATTTGCGCATGGCCCTCTATTTCCGTGCTTTTTTTTTTTTGTATTTCTTTTTTTAGATAAGGGTAGTTAAGGTAATTTTTGAGTTTCTTGTTTGGGGGTAAGAAAAATATTATATAAGCCCCTCTTGTAAGCTATTTTGGTTAATGATGAATGAAATAAAATTTTGAGAATTTTCGCAAACCTCTATGCATGGTGCGACAGAACTCTTGGTGGAATCCAAGAACGAGGCGTGAAGCTTCTTCCTCTTCCAGGTACTTCTTCTTCGCTCTCTTTCTTCTTCTCTCTTTCTTTCTTCTCCTCTCCCTATTTTCCCTTTTTATTCTCCTTGTCGAGAACCCCAAGACCCCTCCATTACCGCCGTGTCTTCTAACCCATCCGCTGTTTTCCGTGACCACCTATGTCCCCTCCTTTGATTGTCGCCCCTACCTGTAGCCTTCTTTTCCTTGTCGCCACACCCATATACCCCTCTCTACTGCTGTCGTGATTCTTCCTTAACCCTTCCCTTGCAGCCTTGACCCTCCCAGATCCCTACATTCTTGTCCCCAACCCCTAATACCCATCTAAAACTGCCGTAAGTCCAAAGTTCTTTTTTCCTGTTCACCGTAACCCATATCCCATCCCCAATTGACAGTTATGTCCCTCCAGGGCCCATCCATCTTTCTTTTGTAGCCTTTCCTAACCCCTTTTGCTACCTTTAACCCCTTTACCACCTTATCTTTATTGCCAAATAGCATGAATTAATCCCTTTTGGTGTTAGATCTATATATTCGTGGGAACTGATAAGCCCCTTCGTTTTGAGGGATCCCGCTGCGTTTGGCAACTAGGTTGGGATCAAGATATAATTGTTTGCATTGAATTTTCTGAGACTCCCATGATTATTTATAGCTTGTTTATATTATTTAATTGCTCCATATTAATTGATTGATTAATTTCAGCCCATTTTTAGATTTAGGGTGCATTATTTTCATCCATTTTAGTCTTTTCATAACTACATTAGGCATTTAGGGTTTCCCATAGTAGTGTCCTGCATCATCATCACTCCCTAAAAACTGGTTACAAAACTAATCATAACTTCGTTTACGTTTATCAGAATTGTGTAGATTTGAATTTGTTAGAAAGGTTATTGAATAATCTTTCCAATGAATCCTATTTTATGAAAATCCGAAATCGTTTGGTACATCAAATGTGCTTGCAAAGTTGCACCATATTTTCTGCCAATCCCTGAGGCACAAGTGTCCTATCTAAAAATAAAATAAAATAGATCATAGAAAAATACAAAATGGTAAAGGAGGTGGCGTGGAAAGCTTGCTATTAGAGAGAGATCTTGCTTCTGTTTTCTTTTCCTTAGATCCTCCAAAATAGAGATAGGAATCTTTTATGTGGAGGTGGAGACAATGAGAGAATTTTGTAATCCCGTAACTCTTCCTTGTGCTAAGCAAATGGACCCCTTTCGTAGACCAAATCAAGCCCAAAAACATGGATTCAAAGGCCTGACCCAACATACCAGCCCATGAGCCAATTATTTTGATGATTTGGGCCCTGTAATGCCCCTCCCTCTCCCACTAAGATCAGAGTAATAAATTATGAATATTTCCATGGAGAGGAATGGGCGCCACGACGCGAGTCGAGTCCGAGTCCGAAGACCCGACCCTCGACTAGCCCAACCTAGCACATGCGTGGATTGAAATCCACAATAACCTTTGCACATGCTAGAAATAACCAGCAGAAATTAAAACATTTATATATTGCATGAATGATGAAACACGTCTCAAAGCAAAAGTAAGGAATTCGTCAACGTTAATATAAGTCAAATACAAAACCACAATTCAAGTCTAGGAGTTAAAGTTATTACATTTCCAAAACGAACACTCCTACAAATTACATCATTCCCAAAGTCTGAAAGAAACTATCTTAATCATAATTCCTTCTTGTGCTCATCTCGTTCATGCTTGGCTGCCACTTCGTCCAGCCTCGTCTCCATTCCGTAGACATGCATTTGCATCTAAAGGGGGAAAGTATGAGCTTAGTCAACGCGCCCAGTAGGAATTCCAATCATAGGGGAAAGAGGGTGCACATAGGAGTGTTACAATAAAATATATTTACATTTTTTTTTTTTGAAAGGTTTTGAATAAATTTTTTTTTTTTTGAAAGGTAAATTTTCATTGTTAGAAATATACATGATACACAATAATACATTTTCTCAAATCCTTTTCATATCATTGAGGAATTCTCAAACCTTCTCAAATAACATCATATTAGAAAATCTCATATTCAATCCATAATCAATCTTTTATCTCATATTCAAAATTTCAAATTATATCAAAATAGGAGACTTACAATAAATTCATTTCATCAAAATCTCATACTCCAATTATATTAAAATAGGAAACTCATACTTAAATCATGAAATGTCATGCCATGAGTGTTATGATACATGTATGTCCTTATCATACTCCATGCAGGTTTTCGGGATTTCTTTCTAATCCAGGAGCTCTATGGCACAATATTGTTCTGTTTCGGGACTTCTTTCTGACCCAGGAGCTTATTAGCCCAATATTATGCAATTCCCATCTCATGCAATTGTTTATGGATGTATTATCAAATTTCATTGTGTCATATAATCTCAAAAACAAGATATCATATATTCAATATAATTTCAGATCTTTTCAAGATGTAAACCAAATATCATGTATTCAAAATGTGTCAAAACTTCATGTCACGATCATCCTCATTGGATGTAAAACAGTTCGAACACAATATAACTGAAATAGACAACACTTTCATAATCAAGATCACATGATTTTTAATAGGAAACCAACTCATAGTAATAGCAAAATATTTGATTCACAACCATAGTGCTTCAACGATGTAGGAAAACCTACTTGATCGAAGGTGATCAGTGGAGTAGAAAGAGTTTCGAAGCGGCACAAACGACGTCGGGGTTAATCTTGGATCTTCGTTCATTTTCGTATATGCCAAGAATAACAATCATAACACTGAGTTAGGGTCTTAGAATACTTAAACTGCCCTCACATATCCTAAGGTCATTTTGGGTGTGCTTTGTCCTAACCAAGGGTAAAATGGTCATTTTACCCATAATACTCCATTTAAACATAATTCATAAAACTCCAAATTATTTAAAGTCACTGATATATTCGTAGCGAATCAGAATTTGGGAACAAAATACTCATTATTAGAAAATAAAATTTTAGATCTAGTGAAGATGTCCAAAACTAGCCTTTCTATTTTTGAAATACAAACTGCTCACTGTTTTTGTAAAAATCATTTCGGGTTCTTTTCGGTATCGGAATAACTCGACTACTTTGGAAAGTTGTTTGATAGTAGAAAACACAAAATATATTCTAAAATATCCAGAAAATCATTTTGAAATGGTTATAGGTCCATTTTCGGGACTGATATATAAAAACAGTTTTCTATTTTAGAATTGTACAGTTTTTACAAAATTATTTCAGATACTTCTCGATGTCCGAAAATTGAGAATAAATACTTTTTGAAAACCTCTTTTATAGTAGAAGATCTGAAAAATAGTTACAAATTCCTAGAAAATCATTTTGAGATGTTTACAAGTCCATTTTTTGGACTAATTTGCAGAACAGTTTTACTATGAATCATTTTTCCAAAATTCATCACAAGATATCATTTTCTTAAACCCTTTTTCTTACAAAAACCAATAAATAAAAGACATTCAAATATTCTAATAGAGTTATAAAAACACTCTAAAAGAAAATATCTAAATATCAAGGCATTTTAAGTAGAACTTCACATGTAAGTCTCCATTTTATGAAAATACCTACTACTTTCCATTTTCTCTTCCTTACCTTCCATTTCTTAGATTATCTCCACAATTTCTTTGATGCAACTTAGATGAAGAGATGAAACATTTTAACATCTCCATCAAATAACCCAGAGGGTTAGAGAACCTACTTGTTCAAGCTCTAATCAAGTCTTCAAGTCCTTCCGTCATTTTCCAAGCTCCAAGCTTTCAAGAGAGATTTGCACCAAAGAGAGGAAGAGGAAGAACAATTTCCAGCTCTCTCTCTTTCTTGCTTCAGATTTTTAGAGAGGAAGGAGGAGGAGGATAGAAGAAGAGAATGGAGGAAAAGAGGTAGAGATGGAGCCCTAACTTTTCCTCATCTCCTTTTTACTTTTTCCTCTACTTTATCGTCTTTTTGCTTTTTAGTCAAAAAGCAAAAGCTAAAGGTGGTGAGGTGGAGAACACTTATTGGTCCAAGCTAAAGGTGAGGTGGTGAGGTGGAGAACACTCATTGGTCCAAACTAAAGGTGGGGTGGTGATGTTGCTTTCATTGTTATCTTGCCATGTGGCATGCCACCTCATCATGCCTTGCCACGTTATTGCTGATGTGACATATTCGCCACCTCATCGACTTATCCCAATTAATTAAATTCCACCTCATCATATGGTTTTGAAATTAAATTCTAATTTGATTTAATCACCATTAATTTCATTTAATTTATTAATCACTTCTCTAATCTTGTTAATTAATCTCCAATTTTCAATTTGATTGCAAAACTCCAAATTTTATTCAAAATATTTCGGGAACATTACATTGAGTTACGGCGTTGAAACTCCGGGTCATTACAGGCCCCAATGAAGGCCATAATGGACCCCTTTTGGCACCACAAAAATTTCATTCGATTTAAGTGTCAATCCAAAAATATCCCCTTTGGCACCATAAAAATTCTTGGCTCATTTCTTCCATGAAATCATCTTCAATTTGTGGCATGTGATTTGTGGTCCACATCAAAACTTCGACTTGAATCAATCTACTGATAAGATAAGTGCATTAAACATATATAGTGAAACTGTTAAGTGATGTATACATTTTTGGTTTAAACTTGTACTTGAATCAATCTACTGATAAGATAAGTGCATTAATCTTCTTTTTTTTTTTTTTTTCGAGAAATTGTTTAAGTGATGTAATGCAAAGATAAATGAAAAGCTGAAAGATAGAAGAATAATTGATAGGATGAGTCTATGGTCAAGATTCACTAGTCATTGAAGGGGACTCGACAAATGCAATTAAATGGGGCAAGGGTCTCAGGCGTTTCCCATGGAAACTGATTTCTATATCTAAGGAGATTAGGGATTTGACTTCAAGAATGGATGTCTCCTTCGTACAAGTAAGCCGTACAACAAATGGGGTTGTAGATTTCTTCACTAAGCATGGAATCAACAATTCAGAATCAGGGGTTTTCTTCCTTCGAGAAAGGCAGGATTTAAAAAGGGTTTTTGAATATCTGTTGTGGAGATTTTTTTTTATAGCATGTTATGTTTTCTTCTCTGGTCTAACTTTTTATAGACCACTCTCATCTGATGTATTATTTCTCTTTGTACTTGTTTTTATCAATAAAATCTTCTTTGTTACTGCTAAAAAAAATTGATAGGATGAGTTATTTTTCATATCATTGAAGGATTTACGATGAATATACACTAAAATACAACAAAAATGGAAAAAGAAAGCATAAAAAGGTTAGTCAACTCAGCATGGTGATCCTAATGACTACTTGAAATAATACACTTAGTTTCCAAAAACGTTGGTGCAGTACAATATCCTACAAAACTCCCCCTCCAGCTGGAGCATAGATATTAATCACGCCTGGATTGTCTAACATGTCATCAAGTTGAGCATATCTACCAATAAATCTTTTGTGTTGATATTGGTGTGACAATGTGGCTAGAAGAAACGTGGTGTTGGATGGTCTGAAGTTGACTTCAATATACTTGGTCCTTTCACGATGGGATTTGTGGTAATGCAAATTACTGTTTGATTGTTACAAAACATAATCATGGACCTAGAGATAAAAAAGCTAGCACCTGAAGAAATTCTTTGAACTAGAGTAACTTTTGTTAGCCATGGCCCTATATTTAGCTTCAGCACTAAAGCAAGCAATAATAGTTTGTTTTTTGCTGTGCTTGGAAACAAGATGAGAGCCAAAAAAAAAACTATAGTAGCTCAAAGTCTATTTACTTTCATCTTTGAAACTACGTAATCAGCATCGAAATAACCACGTCTAGAAAGCTTATTTTTGGCTTTGTAATGGAGGCCATGACCGGGATGAGCCTTGTGTTGTAGCAGCCCTACATTCTCTGGTAATCTGCAGAACCATATGAATAAATATACCTACTTTCCTAATATACGAAAAAACACTTAAATAGTGTACAAGATACTACAATACCTTGTGTCATAGTAAGATGTCAATGACGGCCTGAAGATAAACATCTTGTGAAGCATGCATGATTTGAGTAGTGATCCAAAGAACTTGAGACAAATAAAGTCGTGTTATAGTCAAGTGAATAAGCTTTCCAACCAGATTTTGATAATAATTAGTATAAGGAGGATAACCATTAGAAGCACTAAGGTTTGACTTCACATCAAATAGTGTTTCTGTAGGCTTGCATCCCGAATACCCAACTTCTTTGAAAAGATGATGAAGGCTAAGGTAGTGTAAAAACCTTCCTTAGACTTCAATGAAATAAACGGACCAAATGAACTTATTGAAGTGGATCCAAACCAAAAATGCCACTAATAGCAATCATTGGTGACATTAGTTCCCAAAAAAAACTAGTTTAAGTTCAATTGAAAAAATTGAAAAGAATGCAATTCCCAATGATAATTAATTCAAATGTAATTAATCTTGAAAAGGAGTTGAATTGTATAGAGGAATTGCAAACTACAATTTAGTTCAATCAACTTTGAAAACTAGAATTCAAAGAAAGAACTTACAAGAACACAAATCCGTACTTGGATTTCTTGAATCAAAACTACAACTCAAAGACTCAAATCTCCAAATTCGATTATAACATTCGATGATGTACAAGGCTAGCAATAACCTCTATTTATAGTGTTAGGAGTGACCTTTACCCTAGGATAAACCATGGTTGGCATGATTTAGGGGATTGATTGGGTTGGTTATGCAAGTTGAGGTTTGACTCATTACATCATCTAAACCACTGAGAAAAAAGATGATTAAATTACCTTTAAAAAAAAATATAATTAAATTACAACCAATGAAATAATTTCACCTAGGTTCTAATGACTCATCTAACCAATGAGTTGCTACCAGATAAGCTCCTATGATACAGACAAGCTCACCAACTGTGTTTTGCAGGTCTACCTGTTGTAATACTGCTTCGATCACATCTTGTTTTTTCAAGGGAGAGGAAATAACAACTTCAAGTTGCACTTCTCCTATGTCTTCTTCTTCATTCAGTTCTTGTTTGAGTGCCATCACATCACCTTCACATATGGATCTGTGCCACTGGGTTGTCTGTCATCAGCTAATACATTATCCCCTTTGGTTAAGCACACTATTATGTATGGGCATTCGAAAGCCAAATGCCCCAACCCATTGCAGTTAAAGTAGTTCATTTGGACTTGCCTTTCTAGTTCGAGGTTGAAAGTTGGCTGCTCTGTTTCACCAGTACATTAGGAGATGTACCCTGATCTGTGGTGGGTCTGCTGGGATAAGTGGTCCTATTGCTTGTCGATGGGTTGGATCTATCTCTCCTATCCTCGATCCCTTTGACCTGAACTTCCATCCTATCACATCACCTTCAATCAAGCTCTACTATCTATGCTCTCTAGTAACCCAGTACCATTCTTAAAAGTGTAACCAACCCTGCCACTACCCTATTTAGTTTGTAGAATGCATTGACATTGCAAGGAGTGAAAATGGCCCCGCACTGAACAAAATTGTCTCAGCCAAAGCCCTCCGAGACGATATCAACTTGTGTTGAAAAAAGAATTCCCACACATTGCATTCTCACCTTAAATCTATTATGTCTATTAACTGTTCTAGGTTGTTCACATCACAATTGTGATATGTTGTCCTTAAAACCAGACCAATTGACTAGAATTAGTTTTGCTTGTTAATATGATACTACTGCTAATTTTTCGTAAAACATAATCTCTTGTGTGCTTCTTTTAGGTTTTGAAATTAAAATTTTGAAGTATCATTTCAAATTCTATGGTATGCAAAGTCTGTGTGTATGACTACATCGCACTTTTTTGTCTTTCTTGCATCATAAAATTATGTTTTGTTTAGTTGATTCATTTCACAGACTTAGCACTTGTTCATTGAGTTTATAATAGGATGTTGATCTAATATGAGTTTTTCTGCTTGATATATTTTAGATACTTCATCTCAACAAATGCAACGTCTACTTTTCGTTCCATAATTTCTAGCTATCCTGGGGACTTGGTTCTTGTTTCAATACAGGTATTGGAAGTTCTTGTACATGATTACCTTGTGATCCTTTTATTGTTGCGGCAGTTTTATTTATGGAGAAGTTTATTCAATGGTATGGATTAGCCATAGAAACCCTTGCATGTGTAGATTGATCTATGAAGCTCCTCATTACATAATGCAACACACTTTTTCATTTTGAAAGATAATAATGTCATTTCATAGATAATAATTTAATCTTCTTGGAAAGAATTTTGATTGAAATATGGTATGTATTACCATTTTAGTGTCCAGACCCTGATTTCAATGATGAAGGGAACAGATGGAGAATGTTGCAAAGGGGACTCATTGAAGCAATAATAGATCTTCTTGCTATTGATGGAAAGGTTATTTTCTATTACCCCTTCTTGGAATACATATTGTAGCATATTGGAGCTTTTCTCTTGACATATATGGAAGCTTTGAAATTGAGATTAATTATTTCTGGTCAAGGACAAAACCAGAAATTAAATCTTGGAGGGACCAACATAAGTTTCTTTATTTTCTAATTGTTAAGCCCTAGTTTCATGAAGTTTGAAATTTTGATGGGCTTGTTGAAATGAAATATATTGGAAGAAGACAGAGAAAAAGAGAAGAGAAGTTTGAGGGAAAAATTGTTTTGTATTTCCTTGTATTTGAGCGGTACAAAAGTATAGAATTTAGAGACAAGGTTTATGATGAAGGCCAAAGTCGATTTTGCAATCTTTTTAGGTCCCAACGAATTTTGATGGAAATTTTCAAATTTGGCTCAATTGAGATGAGACACCCAAATTTGAAAAATTCGTGGAATTTCCAGAAATCCCTTGATATCCTTCAATTCTAATCGCCAACTGAGACTCGAAATCAACAAAATTGAATTTCAATTGGAAAACCAAACTCAATTTCTCTCAAGAACAAAGATGAAGGCTCAAATCTCATAAGAATCTCAGCACCATGCCAAATTGACAATGAAATTATAAATTGTAAAGAATCCAAAAAAAAATTTGCAAGAATTTTTCTTAGCAAAGACAAATGAATTTTATTGAAAGTATAAATGAAGAGTGCAATAACAAAGAATAGGACTTGTATAAGAGGGCTTTACAAGACCAGGCATCCATATAAGAGAGTAGAAGACACAGCACAAAACCCCTATCCCAATGCACCCCAACCCAATGAACTCAAAAGAAGTCCACTACCGGCACCCTCTTTTGGACTGCAATCTTGGCTAGAAAATCTGCAACTGTATTTGCTGATTGCTCCACATATTTGAAGAGGATGCCTCTATTCCTACTCACCTTCTTGATATCCTTTACAATGTTAACCAACCTCCAAGGGGGACTGATGCGGAGCAGTTTTTACATTTTGTATTTTTTAATTATTGGCATTATTGTATTTTTTTATTTTTACTTATTTTATTTTAGTATTAGTCTAGTAATTTTGGGTTTATTTCAGGTTATTCTGGGAATTTCCATGTAATAGGGTATTTTTGTCCTTTTCTTTCCATGCAAGTTATATAAGCAATGTAAGCCCCATTAGGGCTACTCAATTATTTTGGATGAAAAAGACACGATAGAGAAAACAACCTCTACTCCATGCGAATTGGAATTCTTGGTGTGAAGCCATATACCTGCAGTGAGAAGCCAGAAGACAGTGAGAAGCCTCTTTGAACTAGGTACCTATCTATCTATTCTTCTCTCTCTTTCTCTTTTTTGATCTTCTTCCTTTAGCTTCCAACCAAGCCATCTACAGTCCCTTTCCTGCCATTCCTCTAACAGTCCCTCCATACTACAGCTGCACCCCTCCCCTTGGCCCAGTGATGCGCCGCATCCCCCATATGCAAGTTACTATTTTCGTATTTTCTATTTCCATAGCTTTCTATTTTCGTTTTCTATTTCCATAGCTTTCTATTTTCGTGGTTTTCTATTTCCATGGCTTTTTTTTTTTTTTCTTTAGCGAGGATTTATTTTTAGTAGGTTGAAAATTTATATATGAAGTAGCCCTTTGAGGCAAAGACATGATTGAATGAATAGAAAAAATTGAGTTTCCACATACCTTGTGCGATTGAGATTGTTGGAGTGATTCCTTTTGGCGAGAGGCCATCCTTACAGGTAATTCTATCTCCTTTCTTCTTCTTCTCTCTTTTCTTCTTCCTTTTCTTGCCAATACCAGCCGAACCCCTAAACCCCCCTTCGGCTGCTTCCGTGACTTCCCTTAAACCCATATACCGCAGCTGTGACCTGTCTTAGACCCAAACCCCTTCGCCTCCACCTTCCAGAATCCTTTTTCCCTTCGTCGCTCCCTTCCTTAGACCCCATAATTGCTATCATTGCCATCCCAAGCCTTCCACCTTGTTGCCGCAAGCCTCCGTGGCTTTCATGACACCCTTCCACTCATCATGCCTTTCTTCCTTATCCTTTTATTCCCTTCTTCAAACCTGCATGCCTTTTAAGTATACATGTCTATTTCATTTAAAACCATAGCCATTTTATTTAAAATTACATAGTCCTCTTTTTGTTCAAAATCATTCCATCCCCTTTTATTTGTTTTCATGGATTTGTTTACATTAGATTCCAAGAATTTGCATGATTATCTGTGTTAAAATTTATATTAATTAATTGCTAGTATTAATTGGATTTTAATTTCAGCCCATTTTAGTGTAGGGTGCATTATTGTCATCCCCTTTTAATTTTAGGGAACCAAATTAGACATTTAGGGTTACCCCATCCCTTGTCATGCATCACCCAGAACCCATTCAAAACCCTTTGTGGAACCCCTACAATTTCCACCCTTCCCGATTCCAGCTTCTGTCCCTTCCCAACTCCTCCTTCTAGCCTTTGCCAACCCTATTAGACCCTTCTGGCCTTGCCGCCTCCCCCTCTTGACCCCTATCAGCCATCGTCAGCCCCTTCCTGGCCATAACTCTAGCCATCCCATTCACTGCCCTATCCAGTGTCGCCACCCACAGATCTAGCCTTTGTTGCTTCCGCCTCCCCTTCGCTGCCGCAAGCCTTTTCCTTCACAAGTCTTCCTCCCCTTTTCCTATTTTCCTTCTTTTGCATGTTTGCCTAAACCATTGATTTCCATTTGTACCCTTACCCTTTCCCCTTTTATTTCGAAACCCATTTTATTATCATCCCAAATTCCTAAGTTTAATAACCCACGTGCCCTTTAGCCTTCCTTTCTTAAATTACCATAACTGCCATTTCACCACCATTTACACATTTATTCATATTAAACACATTATATTCGAAGGATTTGCATGATTATTTGTGTCAAAAGTTATATTAATTAATTGTATATATTAATTGAAATTTAATTTCAGCCCATTTTAGATTTAAGGTGCATTATTTTCATCCTTCTTAATTCTTAGGGAACCAAATTAGGCATTTAGGGTTACCCTACCCTTTTTCCTGCATCAGGGACTCTTCCTACCACTAGCCTAGGCGATTAGCATTAGCAGAATCACCTTAAACGATAAGACTGCCATTCCCATGCCTTGCCCAAAGGTATATCACTCTTTGAATCGCAAGTAGTTCTGTTTCATTTGAATCCCTAAGCCCTGTGGACTCAAAGATGACTAATGACATTCTTCCCCTATCATTAGGAATTGCACCCTATACCAACCAGACCAGGCTAAAGCTTAACTCAGGTTTTGTCTTCCAGGGAGTAGTCAGTAATCTCCTTGCACAGTGATATCCAACCTACTAAGCTCCACTTGGCCCTTTCAAAAACCTCCCCAATATCTCCCATCTTTCCTTCAAATACTCTATTATTCCTTTCCTTCGATACTAATTAGAAGATTGCAGCTGGAATCAACTTGTACGCACGCCCCTCCTTCCTATAAAAGGACCTCCCAATCACTTGGACACAACATTCCCCACGCTCTCATAAAAAACCCAAGAGCAACCCATTCAGCCTATGACATGTCCCAAACACTCATAGAGAACTAACACCTACACATCAAATGATCGACAAATTTTCCTCTAGCCCACACAGTACGCAAGATTCCAATACACCATCTAACAAAAGGCCCCTATCCCTCAGGTTACTTTTTACTGATATCTGAAAGTCCGAAACTAGAACAATACATGACCTAGAGGGGGGTGAATAGGTCGAAAGCCAATTTTATTAGTCATTTTTTATTCAATTATTAGCAACCATCCATAAGAAAAGAACATTTAATTTTGATGGTAGTTGTAAGCGTAAGATTGGTTGTGACGGTTATGGAGGAGTGATTAATAATGAGTCAGGGAATACTTTGACATCTTTTGTTGGATCGCTTCCTAATGGTTCAGTTATTGAGGCAGAAATGTTTGCTCTGTGGAGAGGTATTCTGGAACTGGAAAGGTTAGGGGTGAGAGGTAGTTTGGTGGAAGGTGATTCAAAGGTGGTGGTGGATTGGATGGTGGGATCCCTTTGCCCTTGGTTGCTCCTTGACAAAGTTGAGAGGATCTGCCATTCTATTGCTTCTTTTGATTTTCAGATTGCTTGGGTTCCTCGGTCAGCTAACTTAGTTGCTGATGTGTTGGCCAGGCAGGGGTTGTCTTTGGTTACAGAAATTGTTGATTCTGTCTTTTTATTAGGGGGTTTGGTTCTTTTGTTCTGTTCTTTGTTTTCTTTGTTTCGTTGTTCTCCCTTTTTTATTAATGAAGTTACCTTTAAAAAAAAAAAAAAAAACCCCATCCATAAGAAAAGAACATTCAAAATAAGTGCAAATGAGAAGACCACAGTTTGTGCAAGTGATTGAAGATAGAGCACATTAACACATAGACGCAAAGATTTATAGTGGTTCAGTTTAAACAAACCTACATGCATTGTTGGACTTACCCTCTCTTGGGATGTCCCAATATACTATGAATTGGCTTCTCACCCAAGTAGAACAACCTAGTTTTTTGGAGAGGTTTGACCACAATGGTCTACTCCTCGACTCCTATTTTTTTGGGTGGTTCAAACACAGTTCTAATCCACCTTACAAGATATAAAAAGAAAATACCAAAGGAACACTTGACTTAGGCCTCACAAATCTTGAGTGTTGTGTTCTTCTGAGAAGATTTCCACGCTCCAGCCTTCAGTACTTGAAGAATCAACAATGATGCTCATGCCACAGCGGGTTCTAGGACATTAGATGCTACAGGATGATCCTAGAGTATGGTTCTCATATTCTTCTTCAAAACAAGCATTAAATGCTTTTGATCAAACCCATGAAGGTTGTTGAAGAAGAGAGAGATGGGTCAAGGTCTCTGAGGAATTAGGGTTTTAATTGTGATTAAGGTCTGTGTTTAGCACTGAAGAAAAGCCGTGTATTTATAAGAAAATTTTCCAACGGCTAGCTCTCGAGGGGCTCAAGAGCGTGCATCGAGGGGCTTGACCTCTGTATAAGGAAAGGCTAGCTAAGAGGACTTAAAAGGAAGCAAAACTGGAAAACTAACGGCCATCCTCGAGGGCCTCGAGAGTGTGCTCGATCAGAGAGCAGGGAAGATTTTCAGATATTAGCACTGAATCCTCAGATCGAGGGGCTCGAGCTTGTAGAAAAAGAGAATAAAGAAAAGAAATTGAGATTGGAGAAGAAAATCTTTGAATATTTTATTGATCGTGTGTCGATACATTGAATGGCTACATGCATATATAAAAGAATGAGAGCCAATCTAGGGATCTTTATTAGGAAAAGAATAACACAATGGTTATCTACAATCAATTACACAGTAAGAAGCAGTCTATTGTTGCCCGTTCTAGTGTTGAAGCGGAGTATCGTGCGATAGCCAATACTGCAGCAGAGTTACTTTGGATTCGACAGTTCCTTACTGAGTTGGAATTTTCTCCTATTGATCTGCTTATCATGTTTTGTGATAATCAAGCCGCCATCAACATTGCCTCTAATCTAGTATTTCATGAGGACCAAGCATATTGAAGTCGATTGCCACTTTCTTCGTCAGCATGTTTTTGAAGGTCGCCTGTTTACCCCTTTTCTGAAATCTCAAGATCCGCTTGCAGATATGGTGACCAAGGTCATTCCTCGACATCAACTGACTTCTGTTGGTAGCAAGCTGGATTTACTCGACAACTTCGAACCGGCTTGAGGGAGAGTGTTGTGGGACCCAGTAGACCGTGTGGACCCCACTTTTTGGACAGAGCTGGCCAAAATAATTCTAGTTTAGGAAAGCTGATTCAAAATATATCGACAATTGCAGAAATGATTCTAATTGATTATTTATTGATGTATTTCCATTTTTGCCACCATGAATGGCTCACCTTGTATTATATATTATGTATCCCTATACGTTTAATACAAGAGAAAAGAATCTAAGGGAAGAATTCTTCTCCAAAATACTGTGTATTCTTTTTATTTTCTTCTTTTCTTATTATAATTCCACATAGTATTCTAGGCCATCTTTCTTTTGGGACCGAGGCATGGAATGGACCATGAGCACATGACCCGATACAGGTATTGTCAAGTACCCATGATATTCCCACGAGATTCAGAATTTTTTTCCACAATTGATCCGTGTCCAGGCACTTTAGAATTACATGGTCCACTTCCTCCTCTGTTTGATTGTGTAGGGGACATTGGAGATCGTCTTTTGAATTGAGTAGACCCCTCATTTTTAACTCTGCTCTGATAAGTATCCTTCCTTGTAATGCATACCATAGAAAGGCCTATACTCTCAGTGGGGCTAAGTTCTTCCATGCAAATCTCTGGAGTGGAGCCTCATGGCATGGGTTGTTAATTCTCCCCATCATCAATCTGACTGAAAAGACTCCTAAGGATTCTCCTTTCCAAATTATGTCATCTTCCTCCTCGATGGGCAAAGGAAAATCTCTCAATAGGGGATTCCAGGCCTTCTAAACTTTCTTGTTCAAAGCCCCTAAGGTGTCTTCTAAAGGCAAAGTGCCATTGAGCTCGATCACCATCTAGCTTATACCGATCGCTCACGAACTCATCCTTCTTCCTTGCTGTCCTGTACAATCTAGGAAAGACATCCTTTAAGGGTCTATCCCCTAGCCATACCTCTTTCCAGAAGAGGGTTTCGTTTCCATTCCCCACTAGGCGCCTTATATTGTTTCTAAATGCTTCACCCACCCGGCCCTCACCCTTTCCTAACTCCATCCTTTCTATCTTTTGATCATTAATATAACTTTTCTATTTGTTATCGCTCAGAAAAAAGTATTGAAGGACTGAATGCTCTTAAGTCGCAGTTGCATAGATTCAAATTATTAGCGAGGCACTTGAATAATATCATCAGTATTAGCCGTAGGTGTCGAGGGGTCTTTGTATGATGAACTTGTTTGGTAGGGGGTTTTCCATGTGACTTGAAGCAAGAGTTGACAAAATCTTTGTTGCAATATGTACAAAACCTATTCCCCTTTTTTATTCCCTTTAGGACTATATGGTCATTGAGTAGCCATATCAGACTTTGTGGAAAAGAAGAGACTTCTTGCAACAAAGGGCGGGGCGGTCTGTAATAGTAGTGGTGGGCTGCAAAACATGACACCTTTGTTCATCTTAGAGTAGGAGAGAATATACCTCTGTAAGCAAAGGAAGAAATTCAGTTGTGTGCTGGGTTTTGGTGACCTTCAGGCATGTTAAGAGGGTGGCTGATTGTCTTTCTAAATTTTTAATGGACAGAGTAGAGGTAATAGTTGATTTGTTGTAATTTATAGTTTCCTTTTTCAGAGGAGCTCTCTGGTTTCAGGGTAGAAGATTATTCTCGTGGTCTTTTTTTTTTTGGATTAACGTGTGGGAAATTCTGACAAAGTCCTAGTAAAACCCCCACGGATGAGCCCACTTCCCCTAAGGCACACCAAGGTTAGGCCATGGGGGCTCAAACCCACAACCTCCCGCTTCTTGAGGGGGGAGGCAACCAGTTGAGCTGCACCCATGTGGGTGCTCTCGTGGTTGTTTTACTGGTATTAGTCTTTTATACCACTGATTTTGGATCATGTTGTAATTCTCGTGTTTATAATTGAATTTTTTTGCATTGTTACCAACTAAAAAATAATTATGCAACTTCAATTTTTTAGTGTAAACCTTCAATTGCTCTCCAAGAAAATAAAGATAGAAATGATGGCTTTTCTTTGGGAAACATGTCCATATCATCAATCAAAGCAGCTATAGATGAATTGACCAATCAATGTTTCTGATGCTTCTGACGCTGAGTTTTATGTTCCTTTTTAAGGTATGCGTTTTACTAGCTATGATGCCATAGATGCATTATTGAGGGAGACTACTGTACTGGTGTGGTTGGATTCTTTCCATTGTATCATTGGATGGTAGTGCTCTGCGTGGAATAGTTGACAGAATCACATTATTTTTCTCCTTTATCACTTATACCATGCATGCTGCTTAACTGGAGGCCAATGACCTTGCAAAATGTGGTCATCCTGTCTACACCTTGAAGTCTGTGCATTCAAGTTATATGACAACTTGAGCACCTTCCAATGTACTACTATTTATCTTTGATAATAAAGTTATATACAACTGGGGGAATTTAATTGGCTGAGGCAAGAAGAAAGGATGACTCTGGTTTATTCCTTTGATGTCAAAGGATTAATTTGATTAAACTTCATGTAGTATTATTTTAATGTAGAACTGAGCCATCTTTTCTGATTAAAATCCTAATTTCCAAATAAAATAGGAGGGAAAAAATCTAACCTTCATTGAAGAGAGAGATTATATGATAAAGTAAGCTGATTGCTTTATTTAAAAAGGGACAATGTTCAGGAAAAGCATGACGATCACTTTATTTTTGCCTAAATATGTACTTTTGGAAACAAATCAGATAATTCTCATCTCATCTATGACTTGAAGCACAGGTAGTAATTACACCAATCAACATGAGCTACACATTTCTTCTCACATGAATTCTGCTTATATCATCCTCATGCAAAGGGGTGCTTGATCTTTCAGATATTTCTCCAGTCGGATGTTGAAGCAGTTGCAATTAGAATGAAAGAGCTATTTATGATGTATGGCAAGGGTAGGCTTGTCCTTGATGGCAGAAATGATGCCAAATGTGATGAGAAAGGTTGGCTTGAGGAGAACCCATTTGGCGTAAGGTCAGACTGGGAGCAGCATGTTATTGATCGTGGGGAAAGCATGTATAGACTATTGATTTCCAAAATTGCTACCAATAAATAGTGCAAGAATGGCTGATATTTTTACATCTGATTGTCGTGATATCATCTCTGAAATTTGAATCTGATGGTCCTGCATTCACATCTACTTTGAACGATCTGAACCAGGTATCAAGTTATATTTTGCTGATGCTTCTGTTGTAGGACAACTAAAAAATCCAGCTTACTGAGACATGTGGAAAATGAACTAAAGTTAATTTCTTTGTAAATGATACAAACGACATGACTGTTGTGGGACCCACTTCAGGACATGTTAGGTTTTGCGGACCCATTTTCGGATAGAGTTGACCCAAATCACCTTAGTTTGGAAAGTCAATGTATTAGTTGTAAATAGATTTGTGATTGATGTAATTGATTTGCTCTTTCCTATTTTGGCCACCCTGCTGGCTCTCTGTAATCTATTTATACTGATGTATACGCTCCGTCTTACACACATTCAATACAATTCAAAGAAGAATTCTTCTCCATACTCTCTCTTCTCTTCCTCTCTTTATCATATTCTACATGGTATTAGTCAGGAAAGATTTCTAAAGCCTTTTGATTCCGTTTTACTATTTCGACCGAAGTTCTTGTTCCTTGAAGGACTTTGGGATCTTCTTCGGTCCAGACTTGTTCTCCGGCGGACTTCTGTAGCAGATCGTCCCTCTTTTGACTTGCCTCTCAGCAGTATTCACGGATTTGAAACTTTTTTTCTTTTCCTGCATGCAGCTCCCTGTAACAGTTTCTTCTCCGGTGATGATCTCCTTTTCCGGCGAAGCTCCTTCTGGCGGGAACTTACCTACCTGTGCCATTTTTTACAGAGCTTTCAATCCGTAGGGTTGGATCTCTGGTTTGGAGGTTCTTTGTTAGGTTTCTGCGCCTTACTTCTACCAACGATTCTACCTTTCCAGAAAACCCATTTTTTAGTTTTTTGCTTTGATCTGCTGACTCGAGGCTGTGTTGAATTTCGACCCTACACTACTGCAGTCGCCCCTTCCCCTAGTTACCATCGCACTTGGAGGCCCCATCTTTCATCACCAGTGGGCCCCTCTTTGCTGCCTTCCTCCTATTACTACCTGGGACAACTATCAACCCAGTTTTGGGTCTTTTTTCTTTGGATCTAAGTGGGACCAGCCTTTTTGCACCTCTACATTCTCCCCTACCTCTGTATTGCATCGACGAGGCTTTTGATTCAGCTTGTGCTTGGTGGGACCCACTTCAAGTGTCTTCTTCTCAGATCTACCCTTGTATCTTGGGGTTTGCGTCTGGTTTTGACCTATATCTACTTCTCCAGTCTTCTGATTTGGTGACTACTCAATGTCATGGCCTCTTTTACTACATCTACTACTGTCGCTTCTATTTCAGATGTGGCCTCTTCTGGCTCTCCATAGATTGGCCGGATCATGGTAGTATTGTTGAATGAGACTAACTACTTTGAATGGTCTGATTTTGCCAAGATATTTTTGACTGCGAAGCAACTGTCATCTTATATCAATGGTACTGTCACGAAACCAGCTAAGACTGATTCTAAATATTCCACCTAGGCCGCAAATACTCACTGGTCCAGTCCTGGCTTCTTCACTCCATGGAAGATCATGTCCATTGCCTAGTTATGTCTGGGACACGGTGAAGTCTCTATATTCTAATGGCGATAAGTTCGCCCGTATTTATAAGTTACCTCAAACCGCTGCCACTCTCCGAGAGGGGGAGTTGTCCCTTATCCAGTACTATTCGAAGATGCGGTCTTTTTGGTTGGAGCTAGATCAGCTTCAATCCATTACCTTTAAGGATCTGCAAATACCATGAAGCATAGCCAGTATGTTGAACAACAACGGATTTTTATCATTTTTAGGTGGCCTCAACTCTGAATTTGAGCTTACTCGGGCCCAACTGCTTGGTCAACGACCTCTCCTCTGTTTGGATGAGGTCTACTTTGCATTACTTCGGGATGATAGGTGTCATCTTGTTATGAATCCTATGCCAGCTAAACGTTCCACCTTGGTCACCACTCATTCTTCAGTGCCTTCTCCAACTCATGGGACTCCTGTTTCCCATGGCTAGGATCCATCTCTTGCCACTCGTCGGGACACTAGAGGCCCGAGGAAAAAGGGTACCCGGTTCTGCACCTATTGCAAGATGAACAACCATTATGTTGATTCCTACTACAAGCTTCATGGCCAGCCAAAGCAAGCTAATATATCTGTTGCCCCTCCTATTCCTTCTTCCTCTGATGTGGCTAGTGACAATGTCCCAGTGACTTGTTAGGACTTTAACTTACTACTGCAACGACTGGAACGCCTTAAATCCTCTGAGGTTTCCAATGTTGTCTCCTCTACTTCAGGTACTGAGTCCTCTGCACACCATGTCTCCCATCATAATTGGATTGTTGATTCTCGTGCTAACCATATAGCTGGTATGTCCACCATCTTCTCTTCCCTTTCACCTATTTCATGTGGTAAGGTTAAATTAGCTAACGGCTCATATACTGATATTGTTGGGAAAAGGGATTGTTCCTATTACTCCTATTTTGGACCTCTCCTTTGTTTCGCATGTTCCTAATTTATCCCTCAATTTATCACTGTTAGTGTCTTGAGTCTTGACTAAGCATATGAATTGCTCAGTCACTTTCTTTCCTTCTCACTTTGTTTTCTAGGATCTGACCACGAAGCAGGTGTTGGGTGGTGGTCGGGATGTAAGTGGCATGTACCTTCTCGACTCGCCATGACAACTCCAAAGCATGCTCGATCTCTTCCTCTTGAGATGTGTGGTTGTGGCATTGTCTGGGTCATCCTGTAGATTCTATTTTGAAACAACTTGTTCCTAGTTTATTTTTAGTCATTTTAAGTGTGAACATTGCCAATATGGCAAACATAGTAGAGCTCATTTTCCTCCATCTATCGATAAAAATTCATTTACTTTATTTTCGCTTATACATTCTGATGTTTGGCAATCTCCTACTGTATCTTGCAATTCTTCTCATTATTTTGTCACATTTATTGATGATGATTCTCGCATGACTTGGACATATTTGATGAAACACAAATCAGAAGTCTTTGATCACATCTGCTTTTTTACTAGTAGGTTAACACTCAATTTGGGTGTAAAATTCATGTTTTAAGACATGATAATGGGGGAGAATATTTGTCATACTCCTTATTTTTTTGCATGCGCAAGGTATATGCTTTCAACTCTCATGTTCTTCTACACCTCAACAAAATGGTATAGCGGAACGAAAGAACTGTCACCTTCTTGAGATGGGTCGTTCTCTTATTTTTACCATGCATGTCCCACAATCCTATTGGCTCGAAGTTGTGTTAACTACTTGTTATCTTATAAACAGAATGCCATCTCACATTTTAGCAAAACTAGTCTCCTATTGACCGTCTCTCATTACATAAACCCATCCCTCATCTTCTCTTACATGTCTTTCGGTGTCTTTGCTTTGTTCACAACTTCTCTGACCATAAACTCTCCCCGGGTGTGCGCTGTGTCTTTCTCGGTTACTCACCTTTTACAATGGCTATAAGTGTTTTGACTCTCTTCACTGGGAAAACATACATCTCCATGGATGTCACCTTTTTTTAGCAGGACCCCTATTTTTCCGCTCCCTCTACATCTTCTCTTTTCCCTGTCCTCCCTATTCTTCTTGCAAATCCTAGTACCCCCATCCCTACGAAGCCCATTCTGGTGTATCAAATCTGATAGTCCTGACCGCCACCTGCTGCTGACTCCACTCACTCATCTGCCAGTGGTCCAGATCCACCCATTCCTGATCTCCCTATTGCACTTTGTAAAGGTAAGTGTGCTTGTACTTACTTGATAGATTTGTATCATATCATGTTTTTTCACCCTCCTATCACAGCTTTCTCCTAGCCCTGGATATCATTAAGATTCCAAAGATGATTGACACGGCCTTGAA